>OZ012736.1:533389167-534589167 GCA_963859935.3 Lathyrus sativus
GAACCAGAGATTCTGGGTTCAATCCCCAGCAGAGTCGCCAGCTGTCGCTTGCGCGAAAATAAGGTGCCGGCATAACAGAAGAGTCGCCACCTTTCGTTATTTATCCCTCAGAGCGGGAAAGGAAACGATCGGAAAAAACCTGACGAATAAGGGTAAGACAAGGTCATCGCAACCATTGTCTGGGTTCGGGAGTCGGTTACGCAAGGGGAAGGTATTAGCACCCCTCACGTCCGTCGTACTCGACGGGATCCTCGCTTGTTTGTTTACTTGGACGGGTTGGTTATAATCTATCTACCTATCAAGGCTGGCTGAAAAAGAAAAGAAAAATGACTCGGCAAAGCGTCGCGCTTTATGCCTACGTATTCCCGTCTGGAACGAGAAATCAGAGTCTACGTAGTTCGGCTTACGAAGGATTACGGGGGAAAGGTTGCTCGCTAGGATATCGCATCCTATGCCTACGTACTTTCATCTGGTATGAAAGATCAGAGCAAACGTAGTTCGGCTAACTACGGGTTATCTCCTGAAAGAAGTGTTTTTTATTGTGTTTGCGATCTCAATCGCACTAGAGACTATGACCTGAGAGGGAATACGTCCTTTCTCAGATAGCTTAAGGCTCGTAACGTACGAAAGAAATCATTCATGATTACTGTATCTTAAACTTCTTTGAGATGAGAAGAGAACAGGCCCCAACTAGGAGGGAGACTATCAAGTCCTACTGTTATCATGCCATGGATTCATCCTATGGTTGAGGTTTGAACAGGGAACTCCTAGATGTTGTCATGCATAGGTTTCAACCTAAAAGTCTATCATCAAATCCTCATCAGAAGAAATGAGAGTCCTAAGGGATCATGTCAATGATACACCAAAACAGACAAAAGCATCAGCTTTAACAGTAAAATGCATGCAATGCAAGTGAGGGAGGAAATATGTGTGGGGCTTCAGCCTCCACAAGCTCGTCTCGACCTCAAGCCAGTCATGAAATAACAGTAACCATACTGAAAATAAACAACATGCTGTCAAGCAATCTACAGATAAAAGAAGGGAAGTGCCCTCAGGCAAACAAACACACATGCTTGAGAAAGAAAGAATCTACTCTCCAATCCTAACCCTAAAACAAAATCTGATCAAATCTAAGCACTAAAGCAAAACCCTAAACAAGAGAAATCAATCCCAGTCTTCAAGCTTCAGAACAAGCTTACCAAAGAAAGGGAGCTAAGTAAGCAGACTCATAGTGTCTTCCTCAGGAAAGCACTAGGAGGTGTATACTCAGGAGTCATACCCTATGTGGCTCAACCACTGTGATCAGTTTACATTCCTCCTCAGGAGAAATTAAACTCACAGGCAGGCTCCAACATCACTGGATATTTGGGAAATCCTATCTGAACTAGTGGAACTAAGTGAATAGACTCATAGGACCTTCCTCAGGAAAGTACTAGGAGGCTTCCACTTAGGAGTTGTATCCTATGTGGCTCAACAACTGTGATCAGTTTATATTCCTCCTCAGGAGAAATTAAACTCACAAGTTGGCTCCAACATCATTGGATACTTGAGAAATCCTAGATAAACTAATGGAACTAAGTGAATAGACCCATAGGACCTTCCTCAGGAAAGTACTAGGAGGCTTTCACTTAGGAGTTGTATCCCATGTGGCTCAACAACTGTGATCAGTTTACATTCCTCCTCAGGAGAAATTAAACTCACAAGTTGGCTCCAACATCATTGGATACTTAAGAAAGAGGTGAGAAGAAGGAATGAAAGTCATTCATAGTGCCTTCCTCAGGAAAGTACCATGAACTTCCTTCAAACTTCAGGATCTCAAACCTCACAGACAGGGAACAAGCCAAGCTCTGGGTCTCTGAGTCTTGATCTACAATCTTCTCTTCATCATGCTCTCCAACAAGATCTTCAAGACAACACAAGCCCCACAACAAATTCCCCAAAAACAACCCCAGAGATGAACAGATAACCACTGAACAGACAAAATCAATAGGCAACTTCAGAAAATACCTAAAAATGCTAAACTAATGGGGAAAAATCTATCAATTATTCACAAGGGTCTACAATATCTATCCATAACATCCATATGGGCCTCCACCCAAAAATCAAGACAACACTATCTAAATAAAATGGATTTCTTCACCTAAGCACAACCTAAACCCTAATTAGGATACCCTAAATCTACCCTAATTAAACTAATCAAAATTTAATTCTAAAATCAAGAATTAAATCCTATGGGGAACTATGGTTCATCATCTAATTACACAAAAAAGAATGAATAAAAAAAACTAAGGGAAGGTCCTAAAACAATTTTTGCAAAATGAGGTATCAACTAAAAGAAAGAAAATACACTATATTAAAGAAAATACCACTAAAAATTCTACATTAAAAATAAAATTCCATTTTTATTTTTATATTTTTCTACACAAAATTATCTCAACATAGAAAAAAGAATGAACAAAAAAGAGTTATTTTTCATTTATTTATGAATTTTTAAAGACAAGAAAAATATTAAAAGAAATAAAAAGAATTTAAAACAATTAAAAGGGAGGGGGGTGGAAATAGCAATGCACGCTAGTTCAATTACTGAATGGGCTGCAAAAGGGGGGGGGGTGCGCGTAGCAAGCTGGACCCAGGCCCAGGTCTTCAGCTTTAATGAAACGCTGCGTTGCAGCGGGGAGGTTTCCCTCCGTTTTCATTTTAAAACCTGGCCACACGATCAGAGGAAAAGGTCAAGAATTCAGGGAGATCCAACGGCCAACAGCCATCGTCCCCAAACTGACCTAGGGTTTTCAGAAAACCCAGAATCCATGCATGGATCTTCTAGCCACTCGTTCTCTCTGCTCAGGCCACGAAACCCTAAGATTCCAACACGAAAATTGCTCTACTAATCAAGAGGAACAAGACTACACGCATACTTTTTCCTAATTCTCCCTAGATAATCCTAACAGAAGCCCACAAGGTCATGGTCCAAATGAAATCCACCTGCTATTAACCTTCAATAATCCTCGAATCTAATGGCATACAGCTACTCTACACATCTACCTAACTATTCTAAACCAATCTTTGACAACTGAGACTAACAAACCAGTCAATTCTTGAAGATTAAAGTTTCTTGGCTCTGCTATGGGACTCCATGGATCGTGCTATAACTCCTAGGGTTTCATCCTCTAACCTAATGCATCAGTTCTACATCTATAAAACTAATTAAAACTGCATAAATTAGGAGATAGAAGGAAAGAAAGAAACCTGTCAAGTGATGATGGTAGGTGCTCGTGGAGGATGATTCAAGGCTTGAAATGGCTTCAGTATGATCCCTTGGTGTTGAACACTTTTCTGTTTGCAATGGTTGTGAAGGAGATGACTTGTAGTGAAAGATTTCTTGGATTGCTTGAACTTGAAGGAAGAACTTCAATGGCTATTTCTCTCTCTCTCTCTCTCCTCTGAAACTGCCTTCTATCACCAACCTTGAACACTATGAAGATCACTCTTCTTATAATGATGGATGGAAATTTCTAGATTCATCTAGGAGGTGCTAGAAAAGTGTGGAAAGTATCATGTGATGGTATTTTGAATGATCCATATCTCATGCACCAAGTCCTTATTCTTGTGTCAAATTCTCCTTATGTGAGATATTGAGAAGGAATGAATGAGAATCAACCCTTTCTTTCACTTGTGCAAGCCATTTCAAAGTTGCCTTCTTTTTCAAGTAACAAGTTTTCAAAGCATCACCCATTTTAAAGCCTTAAATCAAAATTCTATATAAACCAATGTTCTCAAAATGATGTTTCCAATCAAAATGATATATTGGATGACCTATTTTGGATTTGTGGATCTTCCAAACCAATTTCCAATTTCAACTTTTCAAACTTATATGCCCTTTTTAGTTCATTTTTGACCAATCATGCAAATCCATGCTATGAGCTTTTCCAACAATTAATGACCTTCTTTCTAGACTTAAAATCCCATTTTGAACAACTTTCATGTTTTGAGTTTTTCCATTTGAGGCTTGGAAATAGGAGTTTTAGGCATTGGCTAAAATGACCTATAACTGACAAATGACCAAAATACCCCTGTCTTGTTCAAACCATAAGTTGAGTTCCACAAATCCTATCAAGGACTTCTACCACTCAAATTAAAGCTAAGGAGATGCCCTTAAACGTTCATGTTGACCAAGAGATCATAGGAATCATCCTACTAGGGCAAAAGTTGTCTGCAAGTTGGGTGACTTTCAAGGACCCAGATTCACACACCTCAGCTGACCTGTAATTTGTCAAAACCATAACTTGAGCTCTGCAACTCCTATCAAGGACTTCCACCACTCAAATTAAAGCTAAGAACAAGCTCTACAACATTCATGTTGTGGGGAAGATGAGATATCAATCACATCTAGAGCTGAAACTGCCTGGAAGATAGGGATCAAATTAGGGTTTTTCCACTGACAATCCTTGGGGACCCTGACTTGAAACTTCTCAAACTCCTCACTCATGATGAGTTGGCCTATGAATCATCTTTATATCATCTCTATGCATCATTCCATGATCTCATGGCCCTTGGATTGGGTCTCAACCTTCCCCAAATCTTCAGTTATCCTAGGGTTGACCCAGTCAAAACCCTAATTC
Source organism: Lathyrus sativus (assembly GCA_963859935.3). Classification (NCBI taxonomy): domain Eukaryota; kingdom Viridiplantae; phylum Streptophyta; class Magnoliopsida; order Fabales; family Fabaceae; genus Lathyrus; species Lathyrus sativus. The sequence continues at coordinate 533,393,787 of OZ012736.1, forward strand.
TATCATTCATGGTTGAATCTTCTGAACTCTTGCATAATGACTTCTCTGGGCTTCATGAAGGCTATCAAGACATCTCATAGGCTTTCCCAAAACATCAAGTTCATTCTCAAAGTCTCAGAATCATCTGAGGAGCACCCACAACTTTCAAGCTATGAAGCACACAACCCTGGTTTCAACCCATTCCTCTGAGGATCTCTTGAACTTTCTGATGAAGGTATCCACTTTCAAACACTCAATGAATAAATAATTGTTGGTCAAATTTTGGGGTGCAACAGCGAGGATCGTATTTTTCGAGGTACGACACCCGATACCTCCGAATTGAGAAAGCTAGGAACTATGGTATCAGAAGACTTTGGAAAGAGATATGGAAAAATCATAAGCCTTGTCAGGATGAGAATGGAAGAAGAGATTCTCAGTACATTGGTTCAATTCTACGACCCATTTTATCATTGCTTCAATTTTCCCGACTATCAGTTGATGCCAATGTTGGAAGAGTATGCCTACTATATGGGAGTTCATGTGAAAGATCAAAAACCTTATAGTGGATTGGAGAAGCTACCTTCACGAAAAGAAATTGCAGATGCTCTTCACCTTGAAGCGTCTGAGATCAAAGCCCACCGTGCAACCAAGAAAGGGGTGGCAGGTTTTCATTCATATTTTTTAGTCAAGAAAGCTACTTCTCTCGACAAAGAAGGGAGCACGGATGCCTTTGAGGCAGTACTAGCTCTATTAATCTATGGACTAGTATTGTTTCGCGAGGTAGAGGAATTTGTCAATTTCCCTTCCATCATCATATTTTAAAATGGCAACCCAGTGCCTACCTTGCTAGGAGATGTGTATCATTCAATTCACCACCGTACACTTCAAGGAAAAGGAGATTTCCTCTGTTGTGCATCTCTGGTATACAAATGGTTTGTCAATCACTTGCCAAAAACTGACGCTTTCAAAGAGAATCCCAATGGATGGAGATGGTTTCAGAGGATAATCTCTTTGACTCAAGCAGATATTCATTGGTATAATCCCACATACGACTGAGGAGTTTACTTTGATCACTGTGGAAGTTTCCCAAATATACCACTTATTGGAGTGCGAGGAGGGATCAATTACAATCCAGCCTTGGTTAGACAACAATTTGGTTTTCCGATGAAAGATAAACCCAACAATTTACTTATGTCCGGTTTCTTCTACCTCAACACAGAACTAGCCAAAGGTGTAAGAAACAGTACAATAGATGCTTGGGAGAATATCCATAAAAAGATGAAAGCAGATCTGGGAAAAAGAAATTGCATAGCTTTGGAGCCATTTACTCATTGGGTCCAATCTCTAGCAAAAGACTTGAAGTTGTCGTATCTCCCAGAAAAGAATACGTAGATCGTCATCGGGTCGTCATCGTCTACCATTCCCATTGAGAATATGGAAGAATACCAAGAGCTTCTTGCAAGAGCACAATTTGAGAGAGACACTTGGGAAGGGAAGTACCATTCACTTTTCTCCGAAACAACAAGGCTCACCCGAGAAGTGAAAGAAAAGGATGAAATGATAGATTGGCTCGAGCGATGAGTAATCGATGAGGAAACGACAAGGGAGAATTTATTTTTCTCTAGCATCAAACTGACTCAAAGTAATCACGAATACTCCAATATCCCTCCTACCTCCGGAGCTTGGAAAGGGATAGTGGATAAATTGGTAATGGAGAATGCAGTCTTGAAGAAGTTGAAGAGGCCTCAGATCTGAAGTCATTAGTTTAGGCTGTAAAACCTAGTCTCTTGATGTAATTTAAACTTCTTGCATGGTATCTCGAAAGTTGTAACCTTTTTTCAAAAATGAATGAACGAGGGTTTGACACAAATTGATCTTCTGAGTTTTGTAAAACCAGTCGCATTTGCATTACATCTTTGCATTTACTAACCATTCAAGGAAATTCAAATTTTTTCTTTGCAGACAAAAACATGGTACGACGAGGCGGACTCCCATTCCCAGATTTGAAGTTGGACAACCTCAAGATTTTGGCAGGCCTCATCAGAGATCCCACCGCTTTCACCAAAAAGTATGGAGATCTTTTATCATTGCTTAATAGTCGGATTGATGGATACATGCTGCATGCCCTCGTTTAGTTTTACAGCCCAGTGTACCATTGTTTCATCTTCCAGGATTTCCAGTTACTTCCAACCATTGAAGAATACATGGCTTACCTAAAGCTTCCTTATTCTTTCAAGCCTCCCCATGGGAAACCAAAGAGAAGAAACCTTGCTAGGGTACTACACCTTAGGCCATAAGATTTACCTTCTATGAGAGCCAAGGGTGGCGTCTATGGAATGGAGGCAAGACCACTAATGGAGATGGCTGAACTTCACCATGAGAATAGGAATTGGGGAATTTTCGAGGAAATCTTAGAACTTTTGATATACGGTCTGTAACTTTTCCCATGTGGTGATAAATTTATCAGCGAAGAGGCTATTAGGCTCTTCATCAACCAAAACCCCGGGAACGCATTGCTACCGAATACTTATCTTATCATTCACCGTCACACATTGTATAATCTCGGACTGTTCACATGTTGTACCGCATTGCTCAGCAGGTGGTTCACCTCCTACTTTCCCAAAACTCACGTTCTATGGAACCTCAACTCCAAAGAAGATTGGGTGGCAAAATTAACAATTCTCAGCCACTATGACATTAATTGGTACGATCTCCAGATTGGGGGCATTCCCATGATTCATAGTTGTGGGGACTTCCCCAACATACCTCTCATTGGTACAAAGGGGGTCATTAGTTATAGTCCAATTCTCTCTCGACGCCAACTTGGGTACACAACCAGGCCAGAGCCAGAACCAAAATTGCTAAGAACTCGCTTTTGCAAAAAAGGTAGTAACCAAGAACTAGAGGCTCAAGCTAGCTATGCTTGGAAGTATCCTAACATACAAGGAATGACCTCCATGGAGAATATAAGTTGTTTACCTACTAGAGATTATTTGCTTTGGTCAAAAGAAATAGCTTTGACAATGTTCTACATTCAAGACTATGAGATAACAATGGAACCATAAGTTCCCATTATTAGGGAGTGTTGTACCCCAAAATATGACCAACCTTTTCTTGTACTTGTCTTATGTTTCATTTCATCTTTAGCATTTGTATTTGCATAGCATTGTTCTTAGCAGGGGATCAAGAGTTGTTGTGTCATTCAAGAGGAGGGTCTGATTAGCTTCAAGCTCTAACAAAGGTATTTGTGAAAGCCATCAAGTGTTTATCATTACCTTGGAAGGTCCAAAGCTCTTTGAAAGGAGAGATTGGTATGTGGATGTTATCTCCTATCTTGGGGATCATCAGAGGATCATCAGGGATTCATGAGGTCTTTATCTTGGAGAAGATATGGTCTACAAGCTCATTGATTACCCTAGGGGTCATTGTAGAGTTTTTTTGGTTATTCAAATTATCTGTAAGGAGGGCACGACCAAAAGATATGGAACTAGGGTTTCATCTGGCCAACTCGAGGTTAACTGTGGACTTGAGAAGGTTCAAGACTTAATTCTAAGTCACTTGAGTCATGGGGAGTCATATCGAAGCATTTGGGATGTCATTTTAAGATCAAAATAAGAGGAATCAAGGGTTCAAGAAGTTACTAAATTAGGGTTTCAGAGGTTTTCAGTGTAAAATCCCCTCCTTTGGTGCCCAACTTCAAGGACAATTTACCCCATGATGTGAGCTCAATCTCATTTTCATGAAAACATGAGACTTGTAGAGAATCCTTCAAGATTTATTTTGAGTACAAAAACTCATCCATTGAGTTTGTACATCTCAAGTTATGATGCTAACAAGTTAGGGTCCTCAGATGAATAGAGTTTTGGTCAACTATAAGTCAACCCACTTCCAAGGCATTTTTGACCTAGAATCAAGTTTCTCCTCAAATTCAAGTGAACATGAAAGTTTTTCCTCATGATCTTAGCTTTCCAAAAATTCCTATAATCCCCCTTTATCATTTATACATCTCAAGTTATGGACCTCACAAGGCAAGGGCATTTTTGGAAAGTTCATTATAGGTCATTTGTTTCAATGGTCTTTTTCATGAACTTATGGACCTCTAATGCATTTCCAACCAACATGAAACTTATGCCTAATTGTCTTAACTCCACATTGAACTCAAAGTTCATGAAGATTGGTGGATTACATGGCCATATGAACCATGTTAAGGTGAAATTTTGGCTTTTGGTCATAAATTGAATATCTTACATTGCAAGTTACCTTTTGGTCTCATTTTTTTAACTTTTCCCCACCGATACATGATCATAAAGAAGTTTACCACATTTGGAATAACATGTTTAAGTCATCGTGTGCCATTTTTTCTTCTCAAAATCACTTAAAAAGTAATGAATTTAAACCTTGTGAAAATGTTGTCCACGTGAGCCAAAATTAATCCAATTCATTCCTCACCATACACTTGATTAAGTGCTGACCCAAAAGAGAGTGAATGAGGCAAAAACCCGTGTGTGCTTGTAAAAGGAAGTTTTTGGTCATTTTTTGAAATCAACTTATACATCCATTATGGGCCTACATGACCATTAGAAATCAGTCATATATAAGTTAAAAGTATGCCCTAAGTGAGAGGAGAGACTTGCATGCATGGGAGAAGAGGGAACTGCTCAGTATTTCATCACTTTTTCTCATTTTTGAATCTCATTTTTCTCTGTAAATCAACTTCAATTGGAGCTTGTTTCTTCTTTATCAAAGCCTTAGGAACAAATTAGAAGCAAGAGAGTGAAGCTTGCGTGCCTTAGAAGAGCCAACAGAGCTTCTCCGTTCAGTAAGTTTCCACCTCTGATTTCTCCCATTCTAGGCATATTTTAGGGGCATTTTGGGTTGCATCTGAAGCTCTACCTATGGTAGGCCATGCTTGAACCATTGTTGTGATTAGTTGTTGAAGTTTCATAACATGCTACCATTTATTCATGCCTTTGTTTCTCTTTATCCATGGACCTTTTTGGAAAATGATTGGCATATTTGAGATCCTTGTGAGTAGGGATTTCTATTGGTATAAGATTTGCTCATTTTATTAGGTTTGGGGTGACTGGTCTCCGGCGAGTTGGCCGAAGAAGACGACCGGAGTCCTAGCTCCTGCATCCAGTCACCAGCCTGATCTGAGCTGACTCATTTTGTGTGGACTTGTTGATTGGTTGTTTGGCGTGAATTCATTGGCTTGACCTTGATTATGTGGAGGTTTAACTATGACGTGTTTTAATGAAACGTTGTGTTTCATTAAAACACTGAGTCTGGATCAGATGGGCTCAGATTGATATTCACACCCCCTCATTCAAGGCCCAGATGCGCTTTTGCCTATTTTCAGTTTATTTTTCTTTTTGCTATCATACCCCCTTTACTATTTCACTTATTTTATTTTATTTTTGTTTTCTATTTTTATTTTGATTAATTAAAAATAGTTTCAACCATCAAAAAGTTCCACAAAAATTGTTTCCCATTATTTCAATGCTTTATTTAATTTTCTATAATTTTAATTTCTAGTTTTATTTTTATTTTCCATTTAATTTCAATTTTGCAATTAGTTGACTTTTATATGGTTTACGTTGCATAGTCTTGATTGTTTGGACCTCAATTCTATATCTCCAATGACCATGGCCCCTCCCTCACCTAAATAAGGGATTGAGGTATTCTTGAGGATGATTTTGAGTGACTAACTATCATTTTTCATTTGACTTTGTTTTTGACTTTTCTTGTCCCTCGATAAACCCTCGATAAGGTGGAGCGCCCTTGATAATTATTTTATTTGGTGATGCCTTGAGATGAGTTTGACCTTGAAACTTTGGTTTGTGTTTACCACTTGACTTGGCTACTTTATGCTTTTTATTTTTGAATTTATTGAACAGTTCTTCCATTTTTGATGAAGCTTGCAAGTCAAGTCATCTTAGAGGAGGTTCATACAAACTTGTTTGACCTAGTTCCTTTGGAAAATGACTTCTATGGATCCCATATGCACCATATGAGTCTTGATACTTGTTTATAACATGATTAAGGTGCTGGTTCTTTGGTTGTAGGTCATACATTTGTGTAACTTGTTTCACAAGTAACTTGGAAGTTAGGCATTTCCACTTGGTTTTAAGTGTTGAATATGAGATAGAACTTTGGTTCTTTCATTTGCCTTAACTTGGTTCTTGTTTGTGTTTTTTTCTTAATCTTGATTTGAGCTTTCTCCTTTCGGTTACACTTCTGCCCCATGTGCTTTAATCATCATTCAAGGTGATTTGGTGTACATGTTTATGCTTTGAGTGTGCCTTGAATGATGTATCTCTTTTAGCACTTGTTTTCTCCTTTCTTTTACATGATCAATTTGAATTGTTTGGTTGAGATATTTTATATGTTCTTGCTGCCCAAGCTTCTTTCTCCCCTCTTCTCTTTAATCATGGCTTTTACATTTGCTTTTTTTTTTGTTTAGCTTTTGCTTAAGTGATGGATGTTTGATTGGTTGTTGGAGTTGTTACTTCTCCCATTGCATCTCACTTTTTTTGACTTGTTTAAGTCAACTTGTTTTGATCATTTGTCTTTGTTGCATCATTTGATTCTCACATATCATCTTTGCATCTTTGCATACCTTGTTTGCATTGCTTTTGACTTGTTTAAGTCAACTTCTTCTTATTCTCCATTTCATCTGTGATTGAGTTATCTGTTGTTTACTTGGTTTTGCCATGATACCTTAGGATTCCTAGTCCCTCTGTTTAAGATGGGAGTAGGAGAGGCATTAGGTGCTCAATCCTTTGCATGATAACACTAGGATAGTTTCTTCCCTCTTAATCCCAACTTTAGGAGCATTGTGCATGATAACATTAGGGTTCAGTTCCCCTTAGAGTTTGTGTCTTCTCTTCTCATCTCCTAAAAATCTTAAGATACTTTATAAAGGATAATAAATGTTGTACTCTACGAGCCTTAAGTACTTGAGGAATGATAGTTGGGGGCCTCCTCTCAATCTGTCTAGAGTGTTTAGCATATGCCCTTTGGGCGATATGCGATGCATTCGTTCTCAAGTCATAGTCTTTAGTGCAACATGAGTTACAAACTTAACTCAATTCACTTCTTCATAAAAATCACAAAACAAAGCATCAAACCTTTTTATCCCTCGGGATTGTTTAAAAATCATTTTTAGAAAGAGTGTGTTAAGTCTCGGTTCTACCGCAAACAGGTAACGCCTAAGTCTCCAATGGTCGAGCAACAATACACCTAACTGCTAGAACGATGATTTAACCCTACTCAATTAAAACACTTAACAAACCAGTGGTCGTGTCAGCCCAAACTATGTTTGCTCTGATTTCTCATACTAGATGAGGATACGTAGGCATAAGACGACGATGTCTTGGCGGAAACCTTCCCTCATTTCACCCGTAGTTTTTCGAACTACGTTGACTATGACTTTCCCATTGCACGAGGGAATACGTAGGCATAGAGCGGCGATGCTCTATCGAGTCTCTTTTCTTTTCTTTTGTCCTTGTGAGCTAGCCTTTTGATAGATTGACACCCTTCTAGATTAGACGACAAGCCTGGATCCCGTTGAGTACAACGGACGTGAGGGGTGCTCATACCTTCCCCTTGCGTAACTGACTCCCGAACCCAAGATTTGGTTGCAATGACCTGTCTTTTCCCTTTTTCATAGGTTTTATCTAATCGTTTCCTTTCCCTCTCTTTGGGATAAATAATGAACGGTGGCGACTCTTCTGTTCTTGTCGACCCTCTTTTCGCAGCGATGCCACAACTGGCGACTATGCTGGGGACTTTTCCCATCCCCTATGCGAGTCATTCCTAGCACTTGTATGTTTTGTCTGTGGGTGTGTATATGTGTGTTTATGTGTTACATTTGTACTTTATTGCATTTTGCATTTTACTTTCTGCATATTATTATCATATTAATGTACTGTTGGGTGGGATTGTTCCATTGTGTGATAAGCCAAAACCCAAGCTTGAGTATAACCTTAGCATTAGAAGTGGAAAGTAGTGATGGGCCTGTATGTTTGGCATGCACTAGTCCTCATGAAATTCACGCTCAGACGATATTCTCTTTGATGACTACCTTTCCAGTCTGTTTCGGACAATTGAGAGGATGTTGGATCTGAGGATTGTCGACTCTGGGGACCGTTCACTTGGGAGTCAGCTAAGTGAGGCCGCTTCATTTGACTATGATGCCAAACCAAAAATGGTGAACGTGTCATCGTTTCTCGAAAGCCTGTGATGCTGACGACCGTATAAGATGCCAGACCTTGTCAGAGATAGGTTCATACCTGTGAGTGGGGAGGGTCATGCAGGAAACTTTGACCTTCAACCTACCCATTTTTCTCATCAGTGTGGACTTTTAGTCTTTGATACAGTGGGGTTCCTTATATTAGTTCTGTGTTATTTTCTCGCCAAAGCGAAGCGCTGGTTCATCTCAGTCAGCAGCACATCAATCTTGATCCCCTGTTGCATTTGCATACTCATTTGCATTTTAACATTGACATGTATTTGTGTTTTAGGTGCATATTTTCTTCTTGATTCTAGTAATCTAATCCACTGTCAACATGAAGCCCAGTTTGAAGAGAACGGTGGTGTACAAGTTTCCAACACCAGATGTAGGGTCCTTGCTCAGTTTGATTTCTGCAGCTGATCACAGTGTGATGGAGGATTTCAAGAAAGATTACGGGAAAATTATGAGTATGTCTATAAAGCTTCAATGTTTGAGTTAGGAGGTCTGCATACATTGCTATAATTTTATGATCCTCAGCTGCGATGTTTTACCTTTCTGAGATGTGTATTGATGCCTACTTTGGAAGAATTTGCCATGCTGCTACGAGTTCCAGTTCTAGAACAAATGCCTTTCTACCATTTTGAAGCAGAGCCCAACTTGACAAAGCTAGCAAAGTCTCTTCAATTGGATGTGTCTGAATTGGATGGAAAGATGATTTGGAGGAATGGTGTACCTGGTTTCCCATTACCCTTCTTGGTGGTTAAAGCTCAACATTTTGCAAAAGAAGGATGTTGGATTATCTTTAATGCTATCTTGGCTCTTTGTGTCTATGGCATAATATTGTTTCACAACATCCTAGATCATGTTGACTTGGATGCCTTTCATATCTTTGCCTCCAAGAATCATGTGCTAACACTCTTAGGAGATGTTTATCATTCTGTCCACTATAAGAATGAGAATAGGAGAGGGAAGAGTGTCTCCTGCTATGTACCTCTCCTATACAGATGGTTTATTTCGCATCTGCCTAAGTCTAGTCCTTTTGTTGACATCTCTGATACTGCTGATTGGTCAGAAAGGCTTATGGGTTTAAGGTCAGAGAATAATGTATGGTTTAACATAGACCTTTTGGGTGTGGAGATTATTTACAGATGTGGTAATTTCCCCAATGTTCCATTGATTGGGAGAAAGGGGGATATTAATTATAACCCTGCTCTCGCAGCCAGAAAGTTTGGTTATGCTCTAAGAGAACCTCCGAAGGAAGAAGAAATATAAGAATCTTTGTATTTCACTAGTTTAATTGACAATGAGACCTTAATCAGATTGGAAAAGGCTTGGGATAAAATTCACCGTAAATAAAAATCTTCATTGGGCCGGAGTGATTGCAGAGCTTATGGGCCATACGTGGAATGAATCCAGGAAAGAGTTGAGAGATTGTTGCTATCCTTTCCAGTTAGAGAACCTTTGTATCCCCTGGTAGTTGAAGAGCCAACAACAGCTGATATTTAGAAATACAATCAACTATGGGCTGAAAAGGAAGAACTACGCAAGGAGAACGAAGAGTTGGAGAAGGAAATCAGTCAACTTAGAAGGGAAAAGAATCAAGCCACGCACTCATCCAAGAAGCAGACAGAGATTATGAACAAGATGGGTAGAGAGTTAACAAAATATATTCGCGCTCGAGAGCGAGTGGGTCGAGACTTGAAAAGTGTCAGTGATGTTCTCAAAGATAAGAGGAAGAAGCTAGAGAGAGAATATTTGGAGATATCAAAGTTCAACGCTTAATGGAATGCTATCTTGACTAATAACAAAGAAAGAGAAGATGGACTTCATCAACAAATTGCCAAGTTGAAAACTCAAATCCGTGTAAAAGATGAAGTAGATCCAGGTGAATCCTCTCGTCGATACGAAAACAACCGCAAGTTACGTGAAGCACTTGCAACGTTGGAAGAGTTTAAGTTGAGAGCAGATCTGAAGAGGCCTAAGCTTGAAGTTGTATTTGGGGAAGGCGCCTGGGAAGATTATGCTCAAGGCTTGCAAGCTACCATCAGCAGGAGGGAGTTGCTTATCCAGGGATTGATTGCTAGGCATGATCACCCTGATACAAAGGAGTTATTGGAAGAATTTTGGACTCCCCGTCGTACTTGATGCATTTTCTCTTTTGTATTTTGTTGTTTTGTACTCCGACCATCACCAGGATTGTTGGATGAGGTCGTGTTGACTCAGTTGTATTTCCTTGGTGATGTGCTATGTGTTGATACTCTATTTCTCATTCTATTTATGAGAGAGGTTTTGTGGCTCCATCTGTTGGCTCTTCATTCTCCTATTGTTCCCGTGGAACTAGAATCAAGGGGAAGATTTCCCTGAACCATATTTACATGTCTGCATTTTGCATCATTTTTCATATTGCATTGCAGATGTTCTGGTTCCGTTTACCTTATTTCTCTCTGTGGTTTTCTCAGCATTGTTTCAGGATTGAAGACCGCATAATTCACCGTTATTCAACTAGGGGAAATCAACAAAAGGCAATGGATCAAATTCAGTTGGAACTGCAGGAGTTCATAGACCGCATGACGCAATTCATGGATCTAATGCAGGGGGTTGCTAACGGCCAAGAACAGCTGAGAACACTCGTTCAACCTCTGATTGCTAAGGTTGACGGAAGTGGAGTTCTGCATGGTAGGACCGTTGTTGTTCCTCCTCAAGCTAACAATGGCACTCCTCATGCCAATGCCATCCCAACAGTTATTATTCCTCCGGGCAGAGGTAATCAGAATAGAGGCCATATTCTAGGGGCAACGTGCGTTGTACATGGAAATGCTGGTCCTCAGTGGGAGGAGGACGAACAAGATGATATTTTCTCCATGGGAGATCTGGGAGCAGGATTGCAGTCTGATGCGGACAGGAGGTTCAAATTAATAGAAGAGAAGATGAGTGTCGCATCACTGTGAAGAGGGGCCGACAAGGACAGAAGAGTCGCCACCGTTATTTATTTATCCCAAAGAGAGGGAAAGGAAACGATCAGAGAAACCTACAGAAAAGGGAAAAGACGGGTCATTGCAACCAAATCTTGGGTTTGGGAGTCGGTTACGCAAGGGGAAGGTATGAGCACCCCCCACGTCCGTTGTACTCAACGGGATCCACGCTTGTTATCTATCTAAAGGGGTGTTAAACTATCTAAGCTACAGGCCACAGGGACAAAATAAAAGAAAAGAGACTCGGTAGAGCATTTCCACTCTATGCCTACGTACTCCCTCGTGCAATGGGAAAGTCAGAGTCAACGTAGTTCGGGAAACTACGGGTGAAAGGTGGGGAAGGTTGCTCGCCAAGACATCATCGTTTTGTGCCTACGTATCCTCGTCTGGTATGAGAAATCATAGCAAACGTAGTTCGGGTTGACACGACCACGGGTTGGTTCAAGTGTTTTACCCGAGTAGGGTTAAACCTTAGTTCTAGCAGTTAGGTGTATTGCTGCTCGACCATTGGAGACTTAGGCGTTACCTATTTGCGGTAGAACTAAGAGTTAACAACACTCTTTTTATGAAAATGATTTCCAATTAATCCTGAAGGATAAAAAAGTTTGATGTTTGTTTTTGAGTCTTTTATGAAGAAGAAGTGAATTGAATTGTATTTTTAATTCATGTTGCACTAAAGACTATGACTTAGGAGCGAATACGTCGCATATCGCCCAAAGGGCATACGCTAAACACTCTAGACAATTGAGAGGAGGCCCCCCAATCATCATTTCCCAAATGCTTAAGGCTCGTAGCCTACAACACTCATTATCCTTTATTACATGTTTTGAAGAAGTTTTGAGATGAGAAGAGAGAAGACACAACTAAGGGGAAACTAACTCAACCCTAATGTTATCATGCAATGTACTCCTATGATTGAGATTAAAAGAGGAAAGGTCTACCCTAATGTTATCATGCTTGGATTGAACACTTAACGTCTCTCCTACTCCCGAGGGACTAGGAATCCTAAGGGATCATGGCAAAGAAAACCAAGTAAACACAAGATAAATCAATCACAAATGAAAAGTAAGAAAGAGATGCAAACATGAAATGCAACACAATAAAAAGAGGGAGGAAAAAAGTGTGGGGCAGAAGCCACCACAAGCACATCTCAACCTCTTGAAAACAAACAAAGATATGCAAAACAAAATAGGAATGCAATCAAAAGAACTTAAACAAGTCAAAGCAAAAGTGAGATGAAATGGGAGAAGTTACAACTCCTACAACCATTCATGCATCAATCACCAACCTCAAAAGGTAAACAAATAAGAAAGAGAGGAATGCATGATCAAGATGAGGATGGGATAATAGGCTTGGTAAGAAAGCAACATAAGAAGAATCTCAACCAAATGCATCAAATTGATCATGCAAAAAGAAAGCACAAACAAGTTCTCAAAGTGGCATCTCATTCAAGGCAAACTCAAAGTACAAACCAAGAGTACCAAATCACTTTGAATGAGTTCCAAAGTCCAAGGGAAAGAAGTGAGAACAAGAGAATAAGGTTCACAAACCAAAGGAGAAACAAATCCAAGACAAGTTACAAAGTAGGGCAAGGTAAAGAACCAAAGTTCAAAACACTTTCAACATTCAAATGCAAATGGAAAACACTAATTAAAAGTAACTTGCAACACAAACCAAACAAATGTGTGACCTATAAAATTGAAACCAGCATCCTAAACATGTCAAGAATGTGAATCAAGAATCATAGGATGCAAATGGGATCCACAAAGGTCATCTCCCAAAGGAACTAGGTCAACTAGTTTGTTTGAACTTCAACTAGGGTGACTTGACTTGCAAGGTTCACCAAAAATAGAAGAAATGTTCAATAAATATCAAATAAATTTCAAAAAGTACCTAAACATGTTGGAAACTATAGGCCGAAACATCCAAACTAAATTCCAATCAAGGCATCACCAAATGATTTGATCAACTAGGGTGATCCACCTTATGAAATTATTATCGAGGGTCAAATAAAAGCAACACAAAGTCAAACAAAAATAGGTCAAACCTTGACCAAAATCTGCCTCAAAGGTACCTCAATCCATCATTAAAGTGGAGAAGAAACCTTACTCATTGGTGATTGCAAATGGTCCATAAAACAAGCATGATCAAAGAAGAATCATATTAAACACACTTCCAACCATAAAATTCAAATTAAATTGAAAAATAAAAGAAAATCAAAATTAAAAATTATGAAAAATTAATTAAGACTTTAAAGTGTTTGAAAATATTTTTTGTTGAATTTTCTGATATTTAGAAGCATTTTTAATAATCAAAAAGCAAAACAGAAAATAAAATAAATAAAATAACAATGCAAGAACAAGGGAGGTGCATCAAGCAAATCTGGAAACAAAGCAAACATGTTCAGCGTGCTTTGGGCTCATAAACCTGGGGGTGTGAATAGCACAAAAGGCCCAATCCACAAGAAACTTCAGATTAAATGAAACACAATGTTTCATTTAATCCAGGTGGAGTCAATGTTACACGCGTGCAAGGTCAAGCCAATCAAATGCAAGCACGCAAGCAAGTCAACATTTCAACACAGCGCCACCTCAGATCTGAGGTCAAATAACCAGACGCCAGAGCCCTAGCTCCGGTCGTCTTCTCCGGCGAGGTGGCCAGAGTTCAGGTTATCAAATCTCCACCAAACTTCACAAAATTTATATCAATAGAAAGCTGAAGTCACATAGGTCATGAATCCAAGATCCAATCATCCATACCCTTCACAAATTAAGAGAATCGAAGCCAACAAGCTTGAGATGCACATCTGAAAACTCAATTAAACATGAACAATAATGAATCAAATATGGCCTACACGAGGTAGGGCTTCAGATGCAACCAACATGAACCTAGATCATGGCCTAGAATGAGAGAAAAGTTGATTGGAAACTTACTGAACGGAGACACTCCGTTTGTGCTTCTCAAACGTGTAAGCTTGCTTCCAATGATCCAGATCCATTCTAAATTCTTCAAGGAAGATGAATTGCACTTCAATTTTCCTTAATTTGCAGAGAAAAATGAAAACCGATTTTGAAATTTCTTTGAGAATTTGAAAACTGAAATTGCTCTCTCCAAGCTCAATTTGCACTTCTTAGCTCTCAAGGTGCATTTTGAGTTTATATATGATGGATATCTGATCAATTGGAAGGCCCATGAAGCCTTATTTTGTTGAATTTAAAAAAATGCCCAAAATGGAAGTCACTCATGCACACGTGAAAACACTTGCATACACTCATGAAAATTACTTGAATCTGCAGCTGGTAACTTCAATTTTACATTGGAAATGGATTGGGCCTTTGAATTGATCCAATTAACAAGTTTTGAAGTGAAACTTATTTGTGAAGGAAGTTGCAAATTCACGTGTATTTTGCCTCTTGAACCAAAACCAATTTGTGCATTTTGCTTGTGAATGTATCTTGAAGAGAATTGGATCAAAATAAGACATGAAAATGGCCTATAATGCATTGAATTGAAATCACACTTTAAAGTCCATTTTTCACTTGAAATTCTCACCAAATGTCCATAATCAATCATAATTAACACCATCCTTAAGTTTTATGATGCAAATAAGGCCCCTAGGAGCAAATTTCATGTTGGTTGAAAGTTCATTTGAAGTACACAAGTGCATGAAAATGGCTTATGTAACAAATGACCTATAATCAAACTTTCCCAAAATACCCTTGCCTTGTAAGGTCCATAACTTGAGTTCCACAAATGATATCAAGGATTTCTACGAATTTCTGGAAAGCTAACATCATGAGGAAAAACTTTCATGTTCACTTCAAGTTGAGGAGTGTTGCGGTGGAAATAGGATCACAAACTATTAATTAGTTTGAATCGCAATTCAATTCACAACCGCTCTTTGATTTATCCGAAGGAAAAGGTCAAAAGAGGGAAAACCTATTTTTGCATCGTAAACACAATGCGGGGAGCGATCTAGGGTTCGGGGGTTGGTTAAATTTAGGGAAGGTATTAGCACCCTAAACTTCTGTAGTACTCTACAGGAACCTTTTGTTCAGATGTTTACTATTTTGCTTTATTTATTTGCTTAAAGTATATGTACAAAGGATTAAAAGTTAAAAAGGACCTAGGGGGTTAATTCTAAGTTTACTCGGCAAGACATCGCATCTTGTGCCTACGTATCCTTACGGGAATGGAATCAGAGTAATCGTAGTTCCCCTCAATAGGGAGGTTAGAGACTTCTTGACTGTGGCCAAGGTCTCACGGGGAATAAACATGTCTTAAGGACACGCTTACGTGGAGTGTAGAAACTCCAAATTTCTATGTTGAAATGTTAAGTGAATTAGGGTTAGGTTAGGTTAGGGATTCCACGGCGGGAAACCCTAAAATGAGCGCGGCGGCTCTTTGACCTAATGCTAAGGGTAAAATTATAATTTTGCCTGCGGCGAGGCATGTATGAAAATTTAGGGTTTGTAAGGTGAAAGGGTTTGAAGTTGAGGACTATTGGCGCGGCGACCAAAAGCTAGACCTAACCTTCGGATGTGTGTAATGTGACAGAATAATAGTGATGAAAGTGTGAGAAATTTAAATCATACATCAGCGGAAGTTTAAATGCGGAAACGTAAATGCGATTGTTAAGATTCGCGAGGTTACAGAGGAGGAATGGTTACAATAGTATGATACGATTTAATTTAAAAATAAGCAAAAATAAAGGGCAACGTGATGAAGCTGCACAGTGAACAAACTACGTTAGTAGACAGAAATATATAAATTTCCAGACAAGTCATGAGATGGGATTATGGAATTATGCATGTTTTTGTGATTTTTTTTTTGTGATGTATGAAAGACTTCCAATTTTAAAATAAAAGTTATAACTCTAGATTTACTTTTTTCAAAACTTATTTTAACCTAAATTACCTAAAGAAAGTTTTAATTCTATTTTTAAAAAAAAGCCTTATTACAGTTTTATATTTTTTATTTTTTAAAACATTTGTACCATTATTAAAAAAAGAAAAGCTAATAAAAGTATTAATTTTAATTATAAAAAAAAAAAGAGATATAATTTTATTATGAAATATAGTTTGTTTATTCAAGAAGAAGTTTTATTTTATTTATTTTAAAAACAAATTGATTTTAACCAAAATTAATACTTAATAACACAATATAATATATGTAAATTCAAAAAACATAAAAAACAGTAAGTTGGGCCGGTGGTTGTCTTCGTCCGACCCAAAACACACGTAGGCAATGCGATTTTAGGGTTTCCCAAAACTCTTTCTCATCTAACGGCGTCGCTTCGCATTCTTACTCTTTCTTCGTCTCTTTCAGTTCGCTCTCTTCGTCTCCTCTGTATTGAAAAACCTGAAATCAAAACCCAAAAGATCAAATGTAAACCGATCCGTATTCGCACTTACGTTTGTGCGTGAAGTTTCGATGAGAACGGAGGATGTTCGTGGCCAGTGATGAATCAACTGAGGCTCGCGTTTGATTGCCCGTCGGAAGACGAAGGCGGTCTTCGCTCAAGGTTCCTTTTGGATTGGTGGTTGCGCCGTTTGTGAACGTTCGTTGTTCTTCGCTCGCAACCCCTACGCGGTTTCGCCGTCAACTCTTTCTCCGTCTCTTCTTTGTTTTCGCTGTTAGCCCGTTAGGGTTTCAACAGGGTGAGTTCGTTCCTTTTATAATCTTCTGATTCTCTTTTGGGCCTTTGATACCAGTGGATTTGCGTTATTTTCTGAGATTGGATCGCGATTTGATTTGTGCGGATTTGATTGATATCGATTGCGATTTGTATTCTTCTGATATTATTTCCTTCCCTTTTCCAACTCGATTTGATTTTGTTTACTAATTCGATTTTAACTTGGTTTTTTAACTTTCAGGCCCCAACCGGATATCTATTTCCACTCTGATTTTGCATTGGATGTTTGGTTTCCTTTGGATCAATTGGACATCTTATTTGGCTTCGATTAACTGGTTTATTTGTTTTGCTTCCATTCGAATTGCCTTGTGATAAACTGATTCACTTTTTCTCTGATACAGATTCACTGTGAACTCGGGCTACAGATTTGGCTGTGATATGTAAACTGAGCCCTGATGCTTGTGTTTTGATTCCACGATAGTTGAACTGTCCCCTACTGATGCCACTTTCATGTGTTAGCGACTTTCAGCTTTATTGGGCGCCCTTGAGTTTACACCTTGTGAATTATTTGGCTGAAACTTCTTCTCATCGATTGCCTCTCTAATGCACTCTTGTCCTTGATAAGCCGCGAACTTAGGGCTATGATGCTCTGACTGAGCCCTTACCTTGCTGTATTCGATTTTTCTTGTGTACCTCGAGCTTGGTTGTGACTGGTGTGATTTGTGTTCACCCTGTTCTCGTAGTCATTCATTTGGTGCCTTGTTTGATTGTTGAAACACTCTCTCTGACTGTTGATTTTCTGATACAGCTTGTTACTCTGATTTCGGCCTTGCACATTTGTTTGCTGCATTTGATTTGCAAAACAATTTGTGACTTATCTTGGAGCTGTGATCTTAGGGCAATGATGCTCTGACTGAGCCCTTGTCCTTTTCATGCGCGCCTCGCTTGACTGGTACGGTCCAAACTTTGGATCTTAACCTAGGTTTTGATGTTTTACTGAACTGCCATGTTTCTGGTCTTGTTTTCTGAATTGATGCCGTCTGCTTGTTGGGTACTCTTTCTGTGGTAGGAAATGGTCTTTGTGATTTGGTGGTATCACTTGCCCGTGACAGATTTGTTGGATGGGGCTTTTGAGTAAGAATCTGATTCTGCCATGAATTTATTCTTCTACCTTCTGAACTGAGCTTATTTTACTTCATGAATTGAATTGCTCATTCAAGTTTTATATAGCCTATGAATTCTGTTATGAGCTGATGCTATTTGATTCAAGTGTTTCAGGTGAAATAAAAACGGTTCAGACCCGCCGGCATCCGGGTCTGAACTCGTGCCGGCCTTGCCGATCAGCTTTGTATCAGTGGAAACAAACTGAAATTTACTTGATAGTCCACTTGTTTACTTGATGGAATGGTGTTTTAGTTTGGCTTTGAATCGAATCCAATTACGGCAAATCAAATCGGTCCCCACTTCTTTTACTCTTTATCTCTCTCGGTTGTCCCTTAGATAAGAACAGATGTTACCTGATCTGACGCTAATGGCGCGGATCGGTAACGGGGGTAGGATGCGGCTTCGGTTGTGCCACTCCCGGCACTCGATGATGACAATGTTCTGAGAGTGTCAAAAACCACTTCTAACCTTTTTTCTATATTGTTGTTTTGCTTTGATGTGCAGGTTAGTCGAGATTCTGCGGCGAAGCTTAAAGACAGCATGAAGACCCTTAGATGTTCTTAGGATTTAGGATAGATAATGTAATCCCTTAGGATTTAGAACTTTAATGTATTTCCTTGTAACAGCACTTATAAAATGTGAAGCATTCTCCACTTCTTGTATGATGACATTTTTATGAAATAAAATTCCCAAAATTTTGAATTTATTTATATTTTATTCTTAGTTAAAAAAAATATAAACATTTGTGAATAAATCTACAAGTATTTAATATTCATTAACACAGGCATAAAACATAAATACTCCGAAGTGGTATTCTTATTCGCACTCGTCTCAATTGTAATCCTCATCCCATCATCTGATTAAAATGTTAACCAACCATTTCATAACCAACACCTATGAGCACCGTAATCGCAACGTTTTCAGCATCAACAGTAACACTAATCATAATTAAATTCCACTGACCAAACCGCTAAAATCTCAATATGATCAGAACTGGTGATAGGTAAATGCCTCAAAACCATAACGTATCAAATGCCTCAGATTTTTAATGACAGACCATCTTCAAGGCATCGGTAGAATTTGTATAAGATGACCAAAATACCCCTGGGACCCAATCTGCAAAACAAACACCTTCATAACTTGTTAGTGGTTAGCAAATGTACATGTGAGGCGATATGCGAAATGACTGACTAAATATAAGGGTAAAATTTGGGGTATTACAGTTGCCCCTATTTAAATAGCTACACCGGACGATTTGAGTGACTGAGACTCGAGGAATCGTGGTGGAGAGATTTAAATATAGATAACCGAAAATTTTGCCCTTATATGCGACGATATGCAGTGCTATGGACAAAATGGGAACGACTTAATGCAGATGATGCCATGAATATGATATGACGCGTATGCTGGAATAATGAATGCGAAAATGCTGCCGAACATGACGACACCGGGACAGACGCCAACGAGAAGAACTCACTGGGGAAAATGACACGCTGAGATACAGTACAACACTGGGGAAATCTAAAAATGATAGTCAACTGGTGCGAATGACCAATTGTCACTTTTAGAAGAGGAACGAGATTCTCTAATGGAGATGGTGCCTATAAGACGGCCTCCACTAGGGAATCTAAAGGATAAAAACTGGATCGCGTACGATTGCAAGATCGCTTACAGAATGCTGGAGCATTGAGCAAAGAATAACATCCAAGCTTCTGTGAACTATCTCTCGTGACAGGATCAAACGAACTTCTCGGAAATCCGTATCAAATATACAGGGTAAAGACCGACTGTATGCCAAAATAAATGGACTTTAATGGGAAATGCCCTGATAAGCTTCCCGGGAGAACTGTCACTTATCGTTGGAAGGGACTTATGTGCAAAAATGGATAAGCACTCAAAAAGAGGCTGCTGCTTATCTGATAAATAAATCTTCTCGCATTTTAAGGTCGGCGCCTGGAATACGATTCTGATTCTTCTCTTACCGAAGGATAAATAAACTTCTTCATGCTTCAAGATCGTGCTCTCTTGAACATGAAACGGGTAAACTGAACTTCCTCATACTTCAGAATCGTGCTTTCCTGAATATGAAACTGGATGACTGAATATACTCATACTTCAGAATCGTGCTCTCCTGAATATGAAACTGGATGACTGAATATGCTAATACTTCAGAATCGTGCTCTCCTGAATATGAAACTTGGATAATCGAACTTCCTCATAACTCAGAATCGTGCTCTCCTGAATATGATTCGGCTCCTGAAATTTCTTCATTCTTCAGAATCGTGCTCTCCTGAAAAACGGCTAACTGAACTTCCTCATAACTCAGAATCGTGCTCTCCTGAATATGATTCCGCTCCTTCTTTTACTAAAGGATAAATGAACTTCTTCATAACTCAGAATCGTGCTCTCCTGAATATGATTTCGCTCAAACCTTCCCGTAACTCAAGATCGTGCTCTCCTGAATACGAATTGGTTCGTACCTCAAGACGGCAGATAAATGGAAGCCCAACTGCTCCATGGAGATGGCCATTTGCTGCGAGTCGTAGCGAGGATAGGATCGACTTCTTGGGTGAGAAATGTCGTATGTTGATGCTGTAAGATGTAAAGTGTAAAGGGTTGTAACATGTAGGATTGTAAAGTGTTGTACTGATATATTTTCCAGGCGTGAACTGGCGTGTATTTGTAAAGGATTGCAGTTGATTTTCTTGAAAGATAGTGCAAAATAAATGCACATCCGGGTATAGTGATAAACTTCTCGGGCGAGATAGTCGCGCATCTGTCATGGTATGGTGAAAACCTTTAGATGGTGCAAAATAAATGCACGTCCGGTTGGGATTGACGACCGACAAGACTGAGATTCAATCTAGGATCGAGCTAGAAAGAAGACTAGTAATCAAGACTCCATCGAGGGAATGATCTCGAAGGGTAGATATCTTATCCTGGCGAGGAAAGATAGCTGAAGTAACCGTCATCCACGAGGATCGAGCTCTGTGGGGAAACTGGAAACACATATGTATTTTATGCTTAGGGCTGACAATCTATTTGGAGAGAATGGACAAACCCTAGTTACTAGGTGGTAACGACCAATGATGGTGAAACACAATGAACCTGTGAATGTTAATGCATATGTTGCTGCGTATGTTAATATGAATGTATGTTAATGTCTATGTATGCTAATGTTTATGTATGCAAGATGGTATGAAATGAGTATGTAATGAGTATGTAATGAGTATGTAATGAATATGTAATGAATATGAAATGAAATAGGCATGTGATGCTTATGCCCTTGCGTATGCTGACGAAACAGACTAGAGACAGGACGAGAGACGAAATAAACATCTCGACGGAGATACCCTGCATTCTCTGCAACCAATACGTCAATCATGGGTGGGAAGGATCCATGGTGGAACCAAATCTGGTTTTAAAGTTCTGAATTCTCTGGGGAGAAAGTAATCTGCTTGAGTGTACAATATCACGTCTTCACATGGGGAGAAGAAAACCTGAGGAACATTTTTGAGTTTCCCTAGAAAAAGTTGTCAGCTTATAGCCTCTCTGGGGACTATCACTGGGCAATGGTTTGAAAGTGTTTCTGCAATAATGATATTTCCGGAGAATGAAGAGATCCTGTCGGAATTTCCACTAGTCAAAGTAATTTATTATATTTCAAACAATTCTGAAAAATCTACAATGCACCTTTCATTTTCAAATTTTAAGAATAAACGCATTTTGCATAACAATAGAAAATAAAGAGCAATGCACCAAGGAATGTAAGTAACGAGATGGTTTCTTTTATTTAAAGGGCGGTAGCTCGCTGAAGGCATAGCTCCACAGATGATTATGTTTTAAAATTGGCAACATGGGAAAAGTTACATCGAATCCAATGACACCTACTGACACTAATAACTAAGACTAATCCAGAATCCTGCTTTGGGCAAGGATGAAAGAACTGAAACATGGCTCTCATGCGGAAAGTGTGTTCGAGATAATCAGTGTCTTCTGATGCAATGAAATGCCTTTGTCCCTAACTTTTGCCTGGACCGCCCTTTCGGGTTTTCAATCCACCGGGACGCTCTTTTTTGCCTAAGCCGCCCTTTCGGGTTTTCAACTTAGCGAGCTTTTGTTATTATTTTTTTTTTTTTTCAACCCTTTCTTTTGCCTAAGTCGCCTTTTGCAGGTTTTCGACTTAGCGGGTTTTTAGGCATAATATTTTCGGACTGCATCAGAATTCACGGGATGTGCTAGTTCTTCACCGTCCATTGTCGTAAGTATTAGAGACCCTCCGGAGAAGACAGTCTTTACAACGAACGGGCCTTCATAATTGGGCATTCACTTTCCACGCATATCTTTGTGTACTGGCAAGATCTTTTTGAGTACGAGCTCTCCTTGACGGAACTCACGGATACGAATCTTCTTATCAAACGCTCTTTTCATCCATTTCTGATATAATTGCCCATGGCACATGGCTGTCAAACGCTTCTCGTCGATGAGATTCAACTGATCCAATCTGTCCTGAACCCACTCAGCTTCCTCAAGTTCAGCTTCCATTAACACTCTTAGCGAAGGTATCTCTGCTTCGACGGGGAGCACGGCGTCCATTCCATATACCAGTGAGAAAGGTGTTGCCCCTGTCGAAGTTCTCACCGAGGTTCTGTATCCATGCAAAGCAAACGGTAACATCTCATGCCAATCTTTGTAAGTCACAACCATCTTTTGCAGGATCTTCTTGATATTCTTATTTGCAACTTCAACGGCTCCATTCATCTTAGGACGGTACGGAGAAGAATTGTGGTGAGTGATCTTGAAGTTATCACACAACTCTTTCATAGTCTTATTATTCAGATTGATGCCATTGTCAATTATTATCCGGCTTGGGACTCCATAACGGCAGATGATTTCTTTCCTGATGAAGCGGGCAACCACTTGCTTGGTCACGTTGGTGTAGGAGGCAGCCTCTACCCACTTGGTGAAATAATCTATAGCAACGAGGATAAAACGATGTCCATTAGAAGCTTTCGGCTCAATTGCCCCAATCATGTCAATGCCCCACATAGAGAACGGCCATGGTGAAGACAAAACATTCAACGGTGACGGAGGTACGTGCATTTTATCGGCATAAATTTGGCACTTATGGCATTTCCTAGCGTATTGGATGCAGTCGGCTTCCATGGTTAACCAGTAATACCCAGCCCTTAACATCTTCTTGGACATAGCATAACCATTGGCATGGGTTCCGAAGGTCCCCTCATGAATTTCCTGTAGTAACATGTCCGCTTCCCGTTTATCAACACATCTGAGCAGGACCATGTCGTGATTTCTCTTGTACAACACACCATTACTGATAAAGAATTTGGACGCCAATCTTCTCAATGTCTTTTTGTCCAGACCAGTAGCACCATCGGGATATTCCTGCTTGACGAGATAGTTCTTGATATCGTGAAACCAAGGCTTTTCATCCACCTCAACTTCTTCGACCAACTGACAATAAGCGGGCTCAACCTTGCGCTCAATATGGATAAGAGGTGCTTCATTAACGAACTTAACTTTCCACATGGATGCCAACATGGCTAAAGCATCAGCAACGTGATTCTCGGATCTAGGAACATGCTCGAACTCTATCTCGTCGAAATACTTGATCAGCTCAATAATATAGTCTTTATAAGGGATTAACTTCTCATTCTTCGTTTCCCATTTGCCTTGTACCTGGTAGATAACCAAGGCTGAGTCACCACTTACTTTAAGAAGTTTGATTCGGAGGTGAATCGCCGCTTCGAGGCCGAGGATACATGCTTCATATTCTGCGACGTTATTAGTACACTCAAAGTCCAACCTTGCTGTAAATGGAGTAAATCCACCCTTTGGGTTCATCAAAACGGCGCCTATACCATGCCCATTGAAATTCGAGGAGCCATCAAACATCATCTTCCACCAAAGACCTGGTTCTGGACCTTCGCTCGGATCTG
Organism: Lathyrus sativus; assembly: GCA_963859935.3. Classification (NCBI taxonomy): domain Eukaryota; kingdom Viridiplantae; phylum Streptophyta; class Magnoliopsida; order Fabales; family Fabaceae; genus Lathyrus; species Lathyrus sativus. Next base: position 533,417,733 of record OZ012736.1, read on the forward strand.
GCTCTTCACAATCTCTTTTAATCAACAAAATATCCTCATCGGGAAAATCGAGCTTAAGAGGTTCATAATCTTCAACTGGCTGGTCTGCAAGGTAATCAGATAAGATACTACCCTTAATCGCCTTCTGGGGTACATACTGGATGTCATATTCGGATAACAACATGTGCCAACGGGCTAGCCTCCCGGTTTGAGCAGGTTTTTCAAAAATATACTTGATCGGATCCATTTTAGAAATCAATAACGTGGTATGACAGACCATATACTGCCGAAGGCGCTTAGCGGCCCATGCCAATGCACAACAAGTTTTCTCTAATGGTGAGTATCTGTTTTCGCAATCGGTAAACTTCTTGCTCAGGTAATAAATTGCATGCTCCTTTTTCCCAGTCTCATCATGTTGTCCAAGCACACAACCCATAGTCTTCTCGAGAACTGTAAGGTACATAAACAAAGGTCTTCCAGGTACGGGAGGAATCAGAATAGGGGGATCTTGCAAATAACCCTTAATCTTCTCAAACGCTTTCTGACAATCAGGGTTCCACTCAACTGTCTGCCCCTTGCAAAGTAACTTGAATATCGGCTCACAAGTAGCGGTCATATTAAAGATAAACCTGGAAATATAATTCAGACGTCCCAGAAAACCTCTAACTTGCGTCTCTGTTCGCGGAGCTGGCATATCTCGAATGGCTCGGACTTTGTCAGGATCCACCTCAATCCCTCGCTGGCTAACAATGAAACCAAGCAATTTTCCGGATCTGACACCGAAGGTACATTTGGCAGGATTCAATTTCAACTGATATTTCCTGAGTCGTTCAAACAGCTTCACCAAATGGTCTAAATGCTCCTCTTCACTCTGAGATTTGGCTATCATATCGTCCACATACACCTCAATTTCTTTGTGCATCATATCATGAAAAAGAGTGGTCATAGCACGTTGGTAAGTTGCCCCTGCATTCTTTAAACCGAAGGGCATGACTTTGTAGCAGAAGGTTCCCGAAGGAGTAATGAAAGTAGTCTTCTCTCGATCATCGGGATCCATCTTGATCTGATTATAGCCGGAGAACCCATCCATAAATGAGAACAACGCAAAACTGGCCGTATTGTCTACCAGTGTGTCAATATGTGGCAGTGGGAAGTCGTCTTTTGGACTTGCTTTGTTCAGATCCCTGTAGTCTACACACATCCTAACTTTACCGTCCTTCTTGGGCACTGGCACAATGTTGGCAACCCAATCTGGATACTTCGCGACTGCCAAGAAACCTGCATCCAACTGCTTTTTAACCTCATCTCGAATCTTCAAAGCCATGTCGGGTCTCGTTCTTCGGAGTTTCTGCTTGATAGGTGGACAATCTGGCTTAAGTGGCAACTTGTGAACAACAATGTCCGTGTCTAGGCCCGGCATATCTTGATACGACCACGCAAACACATCAACATACTCTTTTAACAACTCAATCAACCTCGGCCTAACCTCTGTCCCCAGCATTGCACCAATCTTGACCTCTTTCTTTCTCTCATCTGTACCGAGATTAATTAAGTCCACCTGCTCTTTATACGGTTGAAGCTCTGTGTACTCGTACTCAATCAATCTTGTCAGTTCAGCGGGTACTTCAAAATCTTCTTCACCCACGTCCTCAGCTTGATTGATGGGTGCATCCCAGTCAGGGGTGTCAGCAAAGTCATTGGATCCAACAAGGTTTACGATATCTCTGCATGATGGAAGGCTTACTTAATTAAAATGCTCGAAGATATGTAAGAATGAAATGCTGTTTTTTATTATTATTTTTTGGAAGAAAGGTTGCCAATTTCATTTTTAAAAGTGAAAACGAAAAACGCAAATGAACCAAAGTGGAATTGAACAAACTGCTTTTATTAATATCCTTTTAGAAATGAAAGGTGGCCCAATAAAAGCGACCCTATAGCCTTGGGCAGAGCTACGGATTTTTATTTGAAATGTAAATGAAACTTTTTTTTTTTTAAAAAAAAAATTACTTTGACAAAGGAAAAGTAACAGGGATCTCTACGGCCTCCCAGTTGTTCAAAACTGCATCACCCTTAAACACCAGGTTGCTCAGCTCTTCATTTTCTTCACATTCACTGATGGCATTGATTTGGAAACCTCCGCTGACAAATACCTCTTGGATAACCTTCGGACGCCCTTCGACAGTCGTGGCGGCTCCATTCTGAGTTGGTTTGTAACCCAACCCAGAGCGATCAGTCTTGGTCTTGACATCAATTACCTCTCCCCAACCTTCAGGAATGCCCCTGTCAATTGTTGCTTTGGTACTCTTCAGAGATGCAAAAGATGGATTGCCCTGACCCACTGTCTCTTCGACTTCTAGCAGAACAACATTGGCGATCTCAAGTGCTTGAAAGGAGATTTCTAAAGCATTCTCATCGGCCTCGATGTAACGGAAAGAAGACAGGTTACTGACCATCAGATCTTCCTCACCGTGTATAATAACCAACTTTCCATCGATCACGAACTTCATCTTCTGATGTAAAGTTGAGGTTACTGCCCCAGCGGCATGAATCCACGGCCTTCCGAGTAAACAACTGTAGTTGGGATTAATGTCCATGACTTGAAACGTGATATTAAAAATTTGCGGACCAATCAGGATAGGAAGCTCAACCTCCCCCATTACCGACCGGCGAGAGCCATCGAAAGCCTTGACAACCAAAGGAGTAGGTTTCAACACAGTCTCTTTACAAGCCAACTTATCGAGAACCCTCTTGGGTAGCACATTCAGAGAAGACCCGGTGTCTACTAGTACTCTCGCTAAATTGTCCTCCTGACATTTTACCGATATATGTAAAGCACGATTATGGTTCGGACCCTCCTTCGGTAACTCTTCATTGCTGAAACTGAGGGTGTTACAGGCGGTCAAATTGGCAATCACACTATCAAACCGACTGGTGCTGATATCTTGATCCACATGTGCTTGAGTCAAAACCTTCTGCAAGGCCATCCTATGAGCGGGTGAACTCATCAACAGAGATAAAATCGAAATCTTGGAAGGAGTCTGATGAAGTTGATCGATAACTTTATAGTCACTTTTCTTGATGATCCTCAAAAATTCGGCATCTTCATCATTCGTGACGGCTCCCTTACCTTTGTCTTTGGCAGGCACTGGGATACTAGTTGTTTCCTTAGGTGGGACCTCACTGGAATGGGGAGTATACACACGGCCACTGCGGGTCATCCTGCTTACCTCTGCGATATTGGTCACCGTGCCCTTAACCTCTTCATTTGGAATAACCTTCCCGGACTCCTTGTCAATCATCGTCACGTCATATTTCCAAGGCACAACTTTAGGATCACTGAAAGGAAACGGACTCGGTCTTCGAATAACTATAGGCTTAGGCTGATTCACTTCAGGGATATACGACCTCGGTATATCGAACACGAGGTTGGCGGAGCCTGCCCCTGATAAATTAAACACTGGTACCTTACCCTTTGATTCAGGCTGATGGAAGACAGGCTCAACCACAGCGACTACATCCTTCTTGGCTTGGCTTGTCACTTGTAAAACACCCTCATTAATTAACCTCTGAACATCATTCTGAACCAACACACAACCCTTAGTACTGGCTTCACAACTTACGCATGCACCGTGGGAAGTATCTACCAAACCAGCTTCAAACAGTTTCGAATGGAACATCTTGAGAGGAGTCTTAATCTGTTCAACGTCAAGGGCATAACCTTCCCCCGAATCACCACTAATGGCATTGACACTCTCATGGTTAGGAAAAAGGGTTCTTCTTAACATTTGGTTGAGGATCTTCAAATGACAAAATCTTCCTTTCCAATAGATCCCTGACAATATTTTTGAGAGCATAACAATTCTCCAGATCATGACCAGGCGCACCCTCATGAAATAAACAGTGAGCGGCAGCGTTGTAATTAGCGGGTAATGGATTAGGAGGCGGACCCAAAGCCCGAGTGGTGATGAGCCCCTGCTTGACCAAAGAGGGATACAACTCGGTAAAAGTCATTGGAATCGGCGGACAAGGTTTATACGTTCTTCTGTTCGGCATATTCTGGCGAGGAGCCGGACTCTTTGGCTGTTGAGGAGCAGGAGTATTGGGTGCCTGTAGGTAGTTGACAGGAGGCGGATAAACAGGAGGTTGTTGCATAGGTTGATACATGGGAACCTGTTGATTGAAAGAAGGTGTAATAGCTGCCACATAGGGTTGTTGAGCATATTGGACTGGGTACCCTTGAGGTTGAGCATAAACTTGCGGATGCCGATAAAAGCGTTCTCTTGGTCTACCAGAGGATATAGCATTAGTCTCACTCTCCTTCTTTTTCTGGGAGCTATACGGAGGTTTCTTCGGCTGATCCTTAGAAGCGCCATGATTATTTGTCATTTTACCACTCTTCATACCCAATTCAATCTTGACACCCACAGCAACGATGTCGGAGAAATTTGAAGTCACACTACCCACCATTCTCTCATAAAATTCTGGACGAACCGTGTCGACAAACCAATCAGCTAACTCTTTTTCGGACAAAGGAGGTTCTACCTGCGAAGCAGTCTCTCTCCACCTTTGAGCATACTCTTTGAATGACTCAGAATTCTTTTGTGACATACTCAGCAACTGTCTTCTGTCAGGAGCCAGATCCATATTGTACTTGTAGTGTTTGATGAAAGCGTCAGATAAGTCTTGAAAGCTCTTAACGCGGGATTGGTCCAAAGTTAAGTACCACTTGGAAGAAGCACCCTTCAAACTGTCTTGGAAGCAATGAATCATCAGTTTATCATTCTCAACATGGGCAGCCATTTTGCGATAATACATGATCAGATGACTCTTAGGACAGGTGGCACCTTCATAGCGATCGAAGTTTGGAGTTTTGAACTTCGGGGGAATAACCAAACCCGAGACCAAACAAACATCCCTTGCAGCAGTCCCAAAAATTTGATCACCCTCTACCTTTTTCAATCTCTGGACGATAGTGTTTACTTCCTCACGAAGCTTATCATGTTTCTCATAACCCTCAATATTTTCATCAAGATCATCAAAAACTGTCTCATTGAAGTACGGTTGCGCACGAGTGTGTACAACAGGTGGTGCAAAGATAGGAGCCCCCCTAGAAACTTCAGAAAACAAGGGCACGGCCTGCTGAACAGGTTGATTAATCGGAACAGTGGCTTGAGGAGGCACAAAACCCGGAGCAAGACCAAAAGGTGGGTCCCTTGCTACGGTCACACTTGGTGGAGGGTCCACAGTAACGCCGGTAATCTCAGAAACAACAGTGGGCTGGGTATCCATTTTAGCATTCATGACATGTAACAATTCCATCATACGCCCCATACCCCCTCGAAGGTCTTCAAGTTCATTGCTAAGGCGATCAATCTCTTTTGCCTGATCCTCCATTCTTTTCCGAGTTTGAGCTCTGGTGTTGTATTGGTGCCGAGAACTCAGGGTGACGAAACTGGAAGGTGAGAGAAACGAGTGTGAGAAATCGGGAGACACATGCAATGCAAGAAAGTAAATGACGCTAAAATGTGGATGAAGATTTCATGGAATTCAATCATTGACGAATGTCGTGGGGTACCAAGGAAATCTTTTTCTTGTTTTTCATCTTATTTTTTTTATTCATGGTATCCCGCGATATCCATAAATGGTATTTGAACTCCATGAAATACAATGCAATGAGATGCTTTATGGATGCAATGCATGAAAACACACAAAGTCCTAGGTTAAAGGCTTGCATGAGGTTCAAAGGCAAGTACCCTCCCCTGAAGTTAGATGGTTCATCCTGTCCTACAAAAGTAACCAGGTTCTAAGGGATCTCAATATCATTGATCCTTCACAAGGGTGGTTGTTCAGAAGGCAACTTACTTGCCAACCAAAACCCTCCAAGTTTAAGATCTCAATGAGCGTAGTATCGAGTGTCAACCAACTTCAGTCTGCACCAAAGCCGGTTACCTCACTACTTTCTAAAAGCCAAGATGAGTTAGCTAGGGTTCTAAAAGTCAGTTAGTGCATTGACAACATATGGCAGCCTCAATATTATCCTCAACTTGACTTAAGGAATATAAGCACCAACCAAGAAGTCGCACTAACTATGGCCACCAGATCAACCGTATCGATATACGTCGTACAGTTTCCTTGGTCTATTGCCATTTACCTAAGGTACACTAGATCCGGGTGTAGGACTCATCTCACAACACGAGGAACAGTCCCAAAATCAAAGCACAAATATATACATGCAAATGAATAATAACACAAATAGTAATAAATATGAACAAGTTAGGGATAACCCTCAAAAGCTAGTAGTCCCCAGTGAAGTCGCCATTTTCTGTTGCGGTGGAAATAGGATCACAAACTATTAATTAGTTTGAATCGCAATTCAATTCACAACCGCTCTTTGATTTATCCGAAGGAAAAGGTCAAAAGAGGGAAAACCTATTTTTGCATCGTAAACACAATGCGGGGAGCGATCTAGGGTTCGGGGGTTGGTTAAATTTAGGGAAGGTATTAGCACCCTAAACTTCTGTAGTACTCTACAGGAACCTTTTGTTCAGATGTTTACTATTTTGCTTTATTTATTTGCTTAAAGTATATGTACAAAGGATTAAAAGTTAAAAAGGACCTAGGGGGTTAATTCTAAGTTTACTCGGCAAGACATCGCATCTTGTGCCTACGTATCCTTACGGGAATGGAATCAGAGTAATCGTAGTTCCCCTCAATAGGGAGGTTAGAGACTTCTTGACTGTGGCCAAGGTCTCACGGGGAATAAACATGTCTTAAGGACACGCTTACGTGGAGTGTAGAAACTCCAAATTTCTATGTTGAAATGTTAAGTGAATTAGGGTTAGGTTAGGTTAGGGATTCCACGGCGGGAAACCCTAAAATGAGCGCGGCGGCTCTTTGACCTAATGCTAAGGGTAAAATTATAATTTTGCCTGCGGCGAGGCATGTATGAAAATTTAGGGTTTGTAAGGTGAAAGGGTTTGAAGTTGAGGACTATTGGCGCGGCGACCAAAAGCTAGACCTAACCTTCGGATGTGTGTAATGTGACAGAATAATAGTGATGAAAGTGTGAGAAATTTAAATCATACATCAGCGGAAGTTTAAATGCGGAAACGTAAATGCGATTGTTAAGATTCGCGAGGTTACAGAGGAGGAATGGTTACAATAGTATGATACGATTTAATTTAAAAATAAGCAAAAATAAAGGGCAACGTGATGAAGCTGCACAGTGAACAAACTACGTTAGTAGACAGAAATATATAAATTTCCAGACAAGTCATGAGATGGGATTATGGAATTATGCATGTTTTTGTGATTTTTTTTTGTGATGTATGAAAGACTTCCAATTTTAAAATAAAAGTTATAACTCTAGATTTACTTTTTTCAAAACTTATTTTAACCTAAATTACCTAAAGAAAGTTTTAATTCTATTTTTAAAAAAAAGCCTTATTACAGTTTTATATTTTTTATTTTTTAAAACATTTGTACCATTATTAAAAAAAGAAAAGCTAATAAAAGTATTAATTTTAATTATAAAAAAAAAAGAGATATAATTTTATTATGAAATATAGTTTGTTTATTCAAGAAGAAGTTTTATTTTATTTATTTTAAAAACAAATTGATTTTAACCAAAATTAATACTTAATAACACAATATAATATATGTAAATTCAAAAAACATAAAAAACAGTAAGTTGGGCCGGTGGTTGTCTTCGTCCGACCCAAAACACACGTAGGCAATGCGATTTTAGGGTTTCCCAAAACTCTTTCTCATCTAACGGCGTCGCTTCGCATTCTTACTCTTTCTTCGTCTCTTTCAGTTCGCTCTCTTCGTCTCCTCTGTATTGAAAAACCTGAAATCAAAACCCAAAAGATCAAATGTAAACCGATCCGTATTCGCACTTACGTTTGTGCGTGAAGTTTCGATGAGAACGGAGGATGTTCGTGGCCAGTGATGAATCAACTGAGGCTCGCGTTTGATTGCCCGTCGGAAGACGAAGGCGGTCTTCGCTCAAGGTTCCTTTTGGATTGGTGGTTGCGCCGTTTGTGAACGTTCGTTGTTCTTCGCTCGCAACCCCTACGCGGTTTCGCCGTCAACTCTTTCTCCGTCTCTTCTTTGTTTTCGCTGTTAGCCCGTTAGGGTTTCAACAGGGTGAGTTCGTTCCTTTTATAATCTTCTGATTCTCTTTTGGGCCTTTGATACCAGTGGATTTGCGTTATTTTCTGAGATTGGATCGCGATTTGATTTGTGCGGATTTGATTGATATCGATTGCGATTTGTATTCTTCTGATATTATTTCCTTCCCTTTTCCAACTCGATTTGATTTTGTTTACTAATTCGATTTTAACTTGGTTTTTTAACTTTCAGGCCCCAACCGGATATCTATTTCCACTCTGATTTTGCATTGGATGTTTGGTTTCCTTTGGATCAATTGGACATCTTATTTGGCTTCGATTAACTGGTTTATTTGTTTTGCTTCCATTCGAATTGCCTTGTGATAAACTGATTCACTTTTTCTCTGATACAGATTCACTGTGAACTCGGGCTACAGATTTGGCTGTGATATGTAAACTGAGCCCTGATGCTTGTGTTTTGATTCCACGATAGTTGAACTGTCCCCTACTGATGCCACTTTCATGTGTTAGCGACTTTCAGCTTTATTGGGCGCCCTTGAGTTTACACCTTGTGAATTATTTGGCTGAAACTTCTTCTCATCGATTGCCTCTCTAATGCACTCTTGTCCTTGATAAGCCGCGAACTTAGGGCTATGATGCTCTGACTGAGCCCTTACCTTGCTGTATTCGATTTTTCTTGTGTACCTCGAGCTTGGTTGTGACTGGTGTGATTTGTGTTCACCCTGTTCTCGTAGTCATTCATTTGGTGCCTTGTTTGATTGTTGAAACACTCTCTCTGACTGTTGATTTTCTGATACAGCTTGTTACTCTGATTTCGGCCTTGCACATTTGTTTGCTGCATTTGATTTGCAAAACAATTTGTGACTTATCTTGGAGCTGTGATCTTAGGGCAATGATGCTCTGACTGAGCCCTTGTCCTTTTCATGCGCGCCTCGCTTGACTGGTACGGTCCAAACTTTGGATCTTAACCTAGGTTTTGATGTTTTACTGAACTGCCATGTTTCTGGTCTTGTTTTCTGAATTGATGCCGTCTGCTTGTTGGGTACTCTTTCTGTGGTAGGAAATGGTCTTTGTGATTTGGTGGTATCACTTGCCCGTGACAGATTTGTTGGATGGGGCTTTTGCGTAAGAATCTGATTCTGCCATGAATTTATTCTTCTACCTTCTGAACTGAGCTTATTTTACTTCATGAATTGAATTGCTCATTCAAGTTTTATATAGCCTATGAATTCTGTTATGAGCTGATGCTATTTGATTCAAGTGTTTCAGATGAAATAAAAACGGTTCAGACCCGCCGGCATCCGGGTCTGAACTCGTGCCGGCCTTGCCGATCAGCTTTGTATCAGTGGAAACAAACTGAAATTTACTTGATAGTCCACTTGTTTACTTGATGGAATGGTGTTTTAGTTTGGCTTTGAATCGAATCCAATTACGGCAAATCAAATCGGTCCCCACTTCTTTTACTCTTTATCTCTCTCGGTTGTCCCTTAGATAAGAACAGATGTTACCTGATCTGACGCTAATGGCGCGGATCGGTAACGGGGGTAGGATGCGGCTTCGGTTGTGCCACTCCCGGCACTCGATGATGACAATGTTCTGAGAGTGTCAAAAACCACTTCTAACCTTTTTTCTATATTGTTGTTTTGCTTTGATGTGCAGGTTAGTCGAGATTCTGCGGCGAAGCTTAAAGACAGCATGAAGACCCTTAGATGTTCTTAGGATTTAGGATAGATAATGTAATCCCTTAGGATTTAGAACTTTAATGTATTTCCTTGTAACAGCACTTATAAAATGTGAAGCATTCTCCACTTCTTGTATGATGACATTTTTATGAAATAAAATTCCCAAAATTTTGAATTTATTTATATTTTATTCTTAGTTAAAAAAAATATAAACATTTGTGAATAAATCCACAAGTATTTAATATTCATTAACACAGGCATAAAACATAAATACTCCGAAGTGGTATTCTTATTCGCACTCGTCTCAATTGTAATCCTCATCCCATCATCTGATTAAAATGTTAACCAACCATTTCATAACCAACACCTATGAGCACCGTAATCGCAACGTTTTCAGCATCAACAGTAACACTAATCATAATTAAATTCCACTGACCAAACCGCTAAAATCTCAATATGATCAGAACTGGTGATAGGTAAATGCCTCAAAACCATAACGTATCAAATGCCTCAGATTTTTAATGACAGACCATCTTCAAGGCATCGGTAGAATTTGTATAAGATGACCAAAATACCCCTGGGACCCAATCTGCAAAACAAACACCTTCATAACTTGTTAGTGGTTAGCAAATGTACATGTGAGGCGATATGCGAAATGACTGACTAAATATAAGGGTAAAATTTGGGGTATTACAAGGAGAAACTTGATTCTAGGTCAAAAGTGCCTTGAAAGTGAGTTGACTTTTAGTTGACCAAAAATATGTTCAGCTGAGACCTATAACTTGATGGCATCATAACTTGAGTTCCACAAACCCAATGGATGAGTTATAGTACTAAAAATAAATATGAGAACATGCTCTACAAGTTTCATGTTTGCATGAAAGTGAGATTGACCTTGTATCATGATGTAAATTGTCCTTGAAGTTAGGCACTAAAGAAGGGGATTTTATATTGGAATCCTCTGAAACCTTAATTTAGTAACTTCTTAAACTCTTGATTCTTCTTTATTTGAAATTGAAATGACATCCTAGATGTCTCAAAATAACTCCTCATAGCTCCAATGACTTAAAACCAAGTCTAAAACTCCCTCAAGTCCACAACTGACCTTGAGTTGACCAGATGAAACCATAGGTGCACAACCTTTGACTGTGACCTCTTGCAAGTGAAATAAATATTTAGATGAGCTCCCCAATGGCTTCTAGAGCACTCAATGAGCTTCTCAAACACCTCTTATCCATAACCATGATCTTATGAACCCCTGATGATCCTCTGTTGACCTTCAAGATAGGAGATAAGCAGCATACATCCATCTTCTCTCTCAAAGAGCTTTGACCATTTCCTGATGACTGTAGGCACTTGATGACTTGAACAAACACTCTTGCTTAAGCTTGCAACCTTTGAGACTTTTCTATTGAATGACACACCTCTCTTGATCCCCTGTAAAGGACAATGCTATGCAAATGCAAAATGCTAAAATGAAAAGAAAAATGAGCCAAGTAAAGAAAAAGGTTGGTCAAATTTTGGGGTACAACACCCTTTAGTAAAAGAAGAAGCTGAATCATGCTCAGGGCGCCGACCTTGAAGTATGAAGAAGTTTATTTTACCCTTTAGTAAAAGAAGAAGCTGAATCATGTTTTTCTCATGAAAGCTTATTTTTATCAGACGAGCGACAGTCCCTCCAGTGGAGCTTATCAATCAATTCTTCATCTATTATCCCCAGATAAGCAACAATCTCTTTATTTGAGAGCTTATCCAGTTTAGCATTTAAGCCCCTTCTGATGATAAATGGCAGTTCTCTCCCGAGGAACTTATCAGGGCATTTCCATTAAAGTCCATTTATTTTGGCATACAGCCGATTTTACCCTGTACATTTTCTACGTATTCCGTTCGATCCCGTCACACAACGAGTTTCCAGAAGCTCAGATGTTATTCTTTACTTAATGCTCCAGCATTCTGTTTACTTGGTCCTACCGCCGTGCGGATCCCATTTTTACATTTCTTTATCCCAAAGTATCAGTCGGTCATGCCTGAACCTGTTGAGCAATTACTCTCGGATATTCCTCAGTGGACGCCGTCTCGTCGGTGCCATCTCCATTGAGGATCAACTTCTTACCGTTCCTTCAAAAGTGACAATTGGTCCTGCTTGCCCATCACTTTAGATTTCCTCAGTGTCGTGTTGTCTTCCCAGTGTCGTGCTGTCTCTCCAGTGCGTTTGTTTTCCCCAGTGTGTGGTTGCTCGTTGCGTCTGTCCCTGTGTCGTCGTGTCGTATGTATCCTTGCATTTATCATTTTAGTCATATGCATCATACTAGATTCATATCATTGTCAGCATTATAGTTCATTTCGTTTTGTCCATAGCATTGCATATCATTGTATCTAAGAACAAAATTTTCGGTTATCTGTATTTAAATCCCTTTCACCATGATTTCTCGAGCCTTCGTTGCTCAAATCATCCGGTGAAGCTATTTAAATAGGGGAAACTGTCATACCCCAAATTTTACCCTTAGATCATCGATCATTTTGCACTTCATTCTGATCTGTATTTCATTTTAACTAACCACTAATCGGTTTGCTCAGTTGTTTCGTTTGGTAGGAAAATAATACCGTGTGCTAATTCATGGGGTACACACGCATCGTCAGTTTGTTGACGATTACAAAGTCAATTTATCCTCGTAGGATCCCCGGGAAATCATGGTTGCTGGTTCCCTATTTGCACGGCAAATGGTTTGAGAACAGTTGGATTTCTATGACGGTATTGACATCAAATTCTTCTTGATATAGTCCATCTTTATTTGAGAACCGGGATTCAGTCGCCATTTGGGTTTTGGAATTCTATTTGATTTATAAACCATATTGATTTGAGGGCGTTAAAATACGAATGGATTTGGATTTGAATCGGTGTGAGAATGGGTCCAAATAAGTCATCTAAACAAGTGCACACATTCATTCCACTTTCTATACTAGTTACGAATTAATTTTTAGAGGCACAGTGGAATTACGGTTTGCAGCGGACTTATGGGGGATATCAGTTAATGTTGGATAGTCGCAGGTCTTAATTGATTTTGAATTCAAATTACAAAATCCAACGTTCGTTCGTATTGAGATATGGCTCGAAAATAATTTCATAATCAAGTTCGTATTTTATTAAGGTTCTAATCAAAATACATTGTTCAAGTTTGCATTTCATTACAAGAATCAGAATGTTTACATTTTTGAGGAATTATAGATTACACGGTTCTAAATCCTAAGTCCTAATTTTCTAAGTCCTATCTTCAACTTCCGAGTTTTCTTTACTTCCGAAACTTCCAGAATTTGCAAAATAAGACAGCGTCAGATAGAAATTATTATTCAGTGGGATTTAATTAATTTCATCGAAAAAATAGTTTTTATTTCCGTTTCAAAGCCCTTAGAAAAGTTTCATCACTGGGCGTGTCGGGAGGGCAACAACGACAAGGTCGCCGCCATCTCCCGACTCCATTTCCCGACCTCGGTAAATCCGACAATAACTATTCAAGGCATCCAGAGAGAGAGAGAGAGAAAAGTTTCTGAGGAAAAGAGCTTTTTGGTAAAAAATGATTTCTGCAGCCAAACAGATCTAAATCCTTAAGCCAAATCCCGATCATCAAAAATCCAAATCCAAATCCGTAAACCCACATCCAAATTAATATCTAGACTCCATCAAGTAAAATCCACCTGAAATCCATAAACCATAATGAACAAAAATCCGGATTCAATCATCATAAAGTAAAATAAATCAAATCTCAGGATTCCGTCAGAAAAAAAAACGTAAAAACATCATATTCAGGCCCAACAAAGTGAAAAAAAGGATTAAAACCACAATATAAAATCATCATAAAATATCAGTGAAGGGACGGACAAGAGGATCTGTGGCCGTAACAACATAGAAACCCTAATCATCACCATCTGTTAATCAAGCCGCGACGCAGACCACAACAGCCTAACCGAAACCGACCAAGCCTCAGTTACGAACATCATCGGCCACCATCATCACAATCATCATCAACCTATAATCGGCCGCAAAAAAAAAAACGCAAATCATATAATCATCAGCGAAAATAATTTTTCCGACGGATCCAAACGTGAAAAACCCGCGAGGCTTAGTCCTTTTAACATTATCGCCATCATCACCGCTCCCTCATTGCCAAACTCACACCGTCCGTCTGAAAAACTATAGAGCCGTGAGCACCTGATCTGTTAACAGTTTTTGCGTTTGTGTTTTATGTTTGCAATGAGAAGAGGAGAAATATAAGAGGAGAAAGAACATAGAGGGATCCGTGAGAGAGGGAGAGGCTTGAGAAGAAGAAAGAATTCTGGGAGGAATCCAGACGGATCCGCCGTCGGCCGGCCTACAAAGGCAATTAGGCTGAAAACCCTAATTGCATTCCCTTCCCCCATTTATATCTCGTGATCGGGTCGGGTCTGGGAAGTGGTTACCCAACCCGACCCGTTTTCTTCTTTTTTATTCCTTTTATTCTGTTTTTTTTAATAAAAAAACTAATTTAATTTTAACTTTTTCTTAATTATTACTAATAATTTTTCTAAAAATAGAATCTAACCTTTCTTTTTTTATTATATTAAATTAACATTTTGTTTTTTCTTTAAATTAAAATTAACTCTTTTTTTCTTAAAATTAAATTCTAACCACTTTTTAAAATTAAAACTAACTGTTTTTAATTCTAACTTTTTTAAAAAAAAAATATTTCTCTAACACTTTATTCAAATAAAAGTAACTTATCTTTATCATAAATTTCCAACATTTTTTGTTAAATTTCTAACACCCTTTTATTTAACTAAATTTCAAAAAAAAAAAATTCAAAAAAATCCCACAGAACCTTAGCTTGGTTAATCTTAGTTTTCGTCTAATTTTCACCCTTCGTTCCTAACGTTGTTCTCGATTGTCCATGAATATGTTTACTAATCTTTTTGTGTATTTATTTTTATTCTTGTACAATATTTAACGTTATCATTATTATTCATCCCTATCCCATTACCACTTGTATATTATTTCATGCATCTTCCAATATTTAACTGTTCCATGGTTCATTATTTCTCTGTAATTTCCCCTCTGAAGGAATAGGTCTAGCCGTTTGACCGCCGCATCAATAGTCATTACCTTTGATTTTTTCACCATTGAAACCCTAATTGCATAGGCGTCCCACCGTGGACCAAATTACCCTTTACCCTAGCATTAAGATAAGGAGTCGCCGCACTCCGTATGCGGTTTCTCGTCGTGGAATATCCATCTTACCCTTCTTAAATTCAATTCAATTTCAATGTAGAAATAGGAGTCGCCGCACTCTACGTAAGCACTTCCTTAAGAGCGTTTATTCTCCATTGAAACCTTGACCACAGTCAAGAAGTTTCTTACCTTCCTTTCGAGGGGAACTACGATTACTCTGATTCCACCCCCTACCCAGGATACGTAGGCACAAGATGTGAATCTTGCCGAGTAAACTTAAATGGCCACAACCTTAAATGGCCACAATTGTATGTCATTCTGAATAACAAAATCACTACATTTCCTTCCAATCAACCTCTTTGCATCTGCAATGATAAAATTTATTTTAATGTCATGAAAATTAAGCAAAAAATTAATATACATATAAAGAATGGGAAAAGAAAAAGATGGAATACCAAAGACAATGTTGTTAGGTTTTAAAGCAGACTGATTTTTAGCAGCTTCACCAATCAACCTATGATCATCAGTAAAAGCAACAAAAGAAGGAGTGGTTTTGTTTCCTTGTTCGTTGTGAATGATCCCAAGTATATGGAGTTAGGAAATAAATTTGGGACATTGTTTAAAGGAAGATGATAAAGACAATGCTGGTTTTGTTGGCGAGGAGGGAAAAGTCTAGAAAATGAACTTGCTTCCAATTTTTTCAAAAATAGAGAATCCTCTTAGACAACTCTAAATATTTTCAAGAGTATTAAGGGGGATGCCTACCTACACGCTGGTACAATTTTTTTTACAACAATGTTATTTCCTTTTTATGTGCCAAAGGATTTAAATTTCAAAGTATATGGGAACTTATTGGGGACTAGTAGAAAAAATACTTGTTAAGTCGGTTGAAAATGACTTTTTAAGTTAGGTCCGAAACTGACCTAAGAATTGTCGACATAAGAAGTTTTGACTTCTTAAGTCGGATTTGGACCTGACTTAAGAAAATTTTATTAGGTCGGTTTAACTACGTCCGACTTAATAAGTCTAGGTCTTCAGAAAGCCCTTATCCAATTTGTACCCGACTTAATAACTTCTTTTCTTAAATCAGATATATTTAACAGACCTAACAAGTTTGGTTTTTTTAATATCACTTTTTTGGGATAGCGCGCATATATATATATATTAAGGTTAACAACAACACAGTTTTGTACAGCTGATTCAAAATCCATAAGTGCCCAGTTATAAATGTTAAGCTCGTCGGAAACTATTTTTAAAATAATGACAGCACTACACTATGTAACGCAATTATTTAGTATAATCCAATCAAATTTATTTCGATAATTGATAAATTATCCAATCTATGTGAGTAAAATATATAAGCATTATTTATAAATTTTAATGCTATATAATATGCTATGTGAGTAAATAGTGTAAAAAGGCTTAAGACCTGCACTGTCACCTATAACCATGATCATATTATTATTTTTCTCTTCCAACAAAGATTCTTGTTTGTGTAGTAAAAATGTAAAAATTTAATGAGCCAAATCACAAAACCAATTGTACCTAGAAACATATTGATATGAATAAATGAAATACCCAACTCTACTGATATTGTTTATTGAACTGTGACCAGTGCCAAAGAATCAAATTCACTCTCAGACCTTTTTGTAAAGCCAGTTAATTCATCTTTCAGCTTCAAAGTATGCATCTTATTCCTTTTACCAGTGAGAATTTTATGAGGATAACACTACAAAATTCACACATACACAAGTTTGTATTATTAAGACCAAGTGTCAAAAACCTTACGAAATCAACCAAAAACAAATACTATGTTGATAATAATAAAAGTAACAACCAAATACTATGTTGATAATAATAAAAAGTAACCTGATGACTAGAATCCAACAAGATTTTGTATTTAGGAGCATTTAAAACATAGTGAAGGGCAACAGTGAGTTCAACAACACCAATGTTTGATCCCAAATGACCTTTAGTTTCAGAAACCTTGAATATAGTATCTGAATGCATCTCATCCACAATTTGTTTGATAAATTCCTACATCACAATTTTAACAACATTAAATAAGATTCTCAAATATGTATATTTGAACAATTCAATATTTTTGTCTACATTTTCTGGCCATCTCTCTTGCTTCTTTGTTCTTATTTTAAAACAAAGCATTGTTGCAACAATTATGGAATGTAAAATAAAGTACTTGATAGCTTTTATTCTACCAAGATTATCGCCGCCAAATATTCATAAAAAACCACAAACACAATCAGTGGTGTCCAAAGAAAAATTGAAAACATTTCTAAAAATAAATCATACATGTCCTTATTTTCCATTTTCTCATGTCTTTCGGAGGTGTGAAATATAAACATGATCAAAATAGAAAAACTAAACAAAAGAAAGGCAAAAAAGTAGGAAAGAACAAGGGAATAACTATCTATTATACATTTATATATGTTAAAGTGGTGAGCTTTCTCCCTACTATTCCCTAGTTCACTCTGTAAGGAAAGTACCTAAGATATAAGAGAAAGTTCAGCTATATCAAGAAGACTAATGATATAGATGAAAAGCTGAAAATGATAACTCAAACAACCAATTGTGTGTTCTAGAATCAGAGATCAACCTACCAGCCAAGCAACCTTAAGATAAATAGAAATGTTTATATCATGGATTTTCTTAATAATAATGAAAAATTAATACGTAACAAAATCATTTAAACATCATCATCTTTAACCATAAATTTCTTCAAAGTTTTATTCCAGAAAAGGAGAAACATAACTCACCCTTCTCCGATGCATATGTAGGTATAATGATAAGCATTCCCTGCTGACGGACATCGACATGCAAGTTCTGCATAACACAAAGCTGATAGTGCGACTATTCCTGCCAATAAAAGTGATAACACAAGTGCTGGTCCCCCCTGCTCCCTAGAAACTATTCCAATGAGAATATACCCTCCAACTCCTGTTGTAGCTTCAACCCTGATTTTCAAGAATGATCAATTACCTTATATATTGTAAATGCTAAGTAAAAACTAAAAAGAAACTAAGCCCTACATATATTAGAGAAAACATAAATTGGAAGCTAGCAATTGAGCATATTATAATGACTAAGCCATTGCCATTCTAGAGAATACCCAGAAACTCAACCAATAAAAAAATAAAGATAACCACAAATATAATCTCACTTCATTCACTAACAACAAAATCATATCAAATAAAATTAAAATCAACATAAGCACAAAATATAACTCACTCTGTTGAACAAAATTCAAATATTTGAAATTGAAAATGAAGAATTACCAATTCCAACAAAATCAACAATATATAACTTCCTATCCAATTGAGGATGACTTCTCTAGTGAATAGAATCAACTTGATTCCTCCAAATCAAGCTTCCAAATCCTCTAAACCACCCTCAGTATATTTCTCCAATACCAACCCCCTAATTCCCAATATTCACAATCATTATCCAAATTCATAATTCCAATGCAATAAGCGAAGCTTCAATTTCAAAAAAACCAAAAGTGCAGTTCCACTTTCAAGCTCACGAATCTCATGCAACCAGTAAATTGCATGTTTCGAATTCCGAAAAATAGACAGTCACTCTCTACAGTGCGTTCACTATTTTCAATTACCAAAATTTTAATTGCATTACTCCTCAATCCATTTAACTAGGATTTACGTTTCCCTCTAAATTGTATGGTACATTTCAAATCCCATACCCTAAACTAAAGGTGCTTAATTTCATCAGTAACACAAGGTCAAAACCCAACATTTCAAAATGCAAAGAGAAGAGAGAGAACCTGGAGAGAAAAGAGTGAATATGGTGACAGTGGTAGCAGCGACGAAGAAAGTGAGACGCCGTTGACGAAGCACAAAGGCTCACATGAAGGAGACGAAAGTTGTAGTAAGAGATAGAGAGAGTGGGATGTTTTTGACGAAACACGAAACCTAAATATGGAAACGAAGAGGAAGAAAAGATTTTGTTGTGTACAAATAACCCACTTAAAAATATCCAGTTTAAAATTATATATAATATATATTCAATCATAATATCATTTTTCTTAGCTAGCCAAGTGGCAAGTTTAACATTTTGGGAGCCCGGGTTTTCTGTTTGAATTCTCACATTAACCATAAATTTTAGTATTATCATTTTATTTCACTAACTTTTTCCAAGCTAGAATCGAACTTGCGTTTTGTTAGGAGTATATAAAACTTCTTAGGTCAGGTGACTGACACCTGACTTAAAAACTAGATTTTTTTAAGTCAGTTAGTAAACACATATGATTTAAGAAATTTAATATAAATCATATATTTTTTATTTTATCTTTTATAGTCGGTTTTAAATGCACCCGACCTAACTAAGTTACTAATATTTACGAAATTGCCACCGCATCATTTCTTAAGTCAGGTGGCAAGTGAACTGACTTAAAAACCTCTGCTCAAAAGTTATTTTTTACTAGTGCGTTTGTGGCATGTGATACAAGTCACTGTCTTATCATGATATTATAGTTAAATATTTGAATAAAAAATTTAAATTTACACAGTTTTGGAGGAGTCTATGGTTGTTGAAGAGGATATTTGTATGTTTATGACAAATTAGTAGACCAATTGAAGGAGGAATACTATTTTGATTGTTTTGGAAAATAGTCCTAAGGATGTGTCTATTTGGCGTCAATTGATGCTTACATCTCTCGCCAAATATTTTATAGCCTCTCATCTTCAACATTAACCTTATTATCTATTTATTTTATACTTCAATTATTAATTTGATATTACATACAAGTAATCTATTTTATTTATTTATTAATTTTATGCAAATTTATTTTAAGTAGTTAATCAATAATATAAAATATCAAAACAACTATCTTATATTTTAAATTATATATGCATCTTAAATTAAAATTATTTATATCAATATAGTTCAAATTATTTTTTAAAATTATAATAATTGTTATTAACATTCAAATAAACATAACCTTTCAAAAGCATTCAGACACAATCTTTCAATAATCAAACGGCGGAATCCTGAACTTAACCTATATCAAGAGGTAAATTGAAATTATTTCTCTATTCTCTCTCCATTCTTGTTCGTCCCTCTCTCTCCATTCTCGAGCGCACCTCTCTCGTCTTCTCCCTTCTCACTCGGCCGAATCCTAAACTAAATCCTAAACTTAACCTATCAAGAGGTAAATTGAAATTAAACTTTCCCTTCTTGAGCTGTTAACTGTATGTGTAGGAAATTTGGTTTGTATGATGTAACTAAAATTGATGAATTGTGGGTGCCCTGATTTAGGTTAGAGATAACTGCTTAGAAATGTCACTGTTAGCATTGATAATGTGTTAATTGGATGAACTTTTTGATGATTTGTAATGAGGTGATGAAAGATTATTATGGTTGGATTGATGATGGTTGATGAGTATGTCATGTTTTGATGAATGACGATTTGTGTGATAGTGTATTCCCTTAACAGTTTTTCTGAGATGAAAATGAAAATGGTACTAGGGTAGAATTGCTGCCCGGCGTGCCTATTTTCTATCAGTTAGAAGAGATGGCGTCAATTGATGCTTACATCTCCCGCCAAATATTTTATAGCCTCTCATCTTCAACATTAACCTTATTATCTATTTATTTTATACTTCAATTATTAATTTGATATTACATACAAGTAATCTATTTTATTTATTTATTAGTTTTATGCAAATTTATTTTAAGTAGTTAATCAATAATATAAAATATCAAAACAACTATCTTATATTTTAAATTATATATGCATCTTAAATTAAAATTATTTATATCAATATAGTTCAAATTATTTTTTAAAATTATAATAATTGTTATTAACATTCAAATAAACATAACCTTTCAAAAGCATTCAGACACAATCTTTCAATAATCAAACGGCGAAATCCTGAACTTAACCTATATCAATAGGTAAATTGAAATTATTTCTCTATTCTCTCTCCATTCTTGTTCGTCCCTCTCTCTCCATTCTCGAGCGCACCTCTCTCGTCTTCTCCCTTCTCACTCGGCTGAATCTTGGACTAAATCCTAAACTTAACCTATCAAGAGGTAAATTGAAATTAAACTTTCCCTTCTTGAGCTGTTAACTGTATGTGTAGGAAATTTGGTTTGTATGATGTAACTAAAATTGATGAATTGTGGGTGCCCTGATTTAGGTTAGAGATAACTGCTTAGAAATGTCACTGTTAGCATTGATAATGTGTTAATTGGATGAACTGTTTGATGATTTGTAATGAGGTGATGAAAGATTATTATGGTTGGATTGGTGATGGTTGATGAGTATGCCATGTTTTGATGAATGACGGTTTGTGTGATAGTGTATTCCCTTAACAGTTTTTCTGAGATGAAAATGAAAATGGTACTAGGGTAGAATTGTTGTCCGGCGTGCCTATTTTCTATCAGTTAGAAGAGATGGCGTCAATTGATACTTACATCTCCCGCCAAATATTTTATAGCCTCTCATCTTCAACATTAACCTTATTATCTATTTATTTTATACTTCAATTATTAATTTGATATTACATACAAGTAATCTATTTTATTTATTTATTAGTTTTATGCAAATTTATTTTAAGTAGTTAATCAATAATATAAAATATCAAAACAACTATCTTATATTTTAAATTATATATGCATCTTAAATTAAAATTATTTATATAAATATAGTTCAAATTATTTTTTAAAATTATAATAATTGTTATTAACATTCAAATAAACATAACCTTTCAAAAGCATTCAGACACAATCTTTCAATAATCAAACGGCGAAATCCTGAACTTAACCTATATCAAGAGGTAAATTGAAATTATTTCTCTATTCTCTCTCCATTCTTGTTCGTCCCTCTCTCTCCATTCTCGAGCGCACCTCTCTCGTCTTCTCCCTTCTCACTCGGCCGAATCCTAGACTAAATCCTAAACTTAACCTATCAAGAGGTAAATTGAAATTAAACTTTCCCTTCTTGAGCTGTTAACTGTATGTGTAGGAAATTTGGTTTGTATGATGTAACTAAAATTGATGAATTGTGGGTGCCCTGATTTAGGTTAGAGATAACTGCTTAGAAATGTCATTGTTAGCATTGATAATGTGTTAATTGGATGAACTGTTCGATGATTTGTAATGAGGTGATGAAAGATTATTATGGTTGGATTGGTGATGGTTGATGAGTATGCCATGTTTTGATGAATGACGATTTGTGTGATAGTGTATTCCCTTAACAGTATTTCTGAGATGAAAATGAAAATGGTACTAGGGTAGAATTGCTGCCCGACGTGCCTATTTTCTATCAGTTAGAAGAGATGGCGTCAATTGATGCTTACATCTCCTGCCAAATATTTTATAGCCTCTCATCTTCAACATTAACCTTATTATCTATTTATTTTATACTTCAATTATTAATTTGATATTACATACAAGTAATCTATTTTATTTATTTATTAGTTTTATGCAAATTATTTTAAGTAGTTAATCAATAATATAAAATATCAAAACAACTATCTTATATTTTAAATTATATATGCATCTTAAATTAAAATTATTTATATCAATATAGTTCAAATTATTTTTTAAAATTATAATAATTGTTATTAACATTCAAATAAACATAACCTTTCAAAAGCATTCAGACACAATCTTTCAATAATCAAACGGCGGAATCCTGAACTTAACCTATATCAAGAGGTAAATTGAAATTATTTCTCTATTCTCTCTCCATTCTTGTTCGTCCCTCTCTCTCCATTCTCGAGCGCACCTCTCTCGTCTTCTCCCTTCTCACTCGGCCGAATCTTGGACTAAATCCTAAACTTAACCTATCAAGAGGTAAATTGAAATTAAACTTTCCCTTCTTGAGCTGTTAACTGTATGTGTAGGAAATTTGGTTTGTATGATGTAACTAAAATTGATGAATTGTGGGTGCCCTGATTTAGGTTAGAGATAACTGCTTAGAAATGTCACTGTTAGCATTGATAATGTGTTAATTGGATGAACTGTTTGATGATTTGTAATGAGGTGATGAAATATTATTATGGTTGGATTGGTGATGGTTGATGAGTATGCCATGTTTTGATGAATGACGGTTTGTGTGATAGTGTATTCCCTTAACAGTTTTTCTGAGATGAAAATGAAAATGGTACTAGGGTAGAATTGCTGCCCGGCGTGCCTATTTTCTATCAGTTAGAAGAGATCATTAAAAGAGTACTACAAAAATTTTCAAGGCTTCTTATTCCTTGAAGACCTTCTAAGTGAAGGCACATCAGCAAGAGCAAACATGCACTGTTAGTATGAGTTTTGTTTGTTGCTACTGTTTTGATAATATAAATTGCTAGGTGATTCTTAATTTTCGATGAATATAATGGTTATGTGTTGGGTGTTGGCATGTTGAATGATTTTCAATAAATCGGGACTGTTTCAGATTTTATGACGTGCGAATGAAAATTCTGAAAAAAGTATAGAAATTCGGATGTGCACTATGGAAATTCTGAAAGATTTTATGACGTTAGAATTGTGATTGTCAATGATGTAGTGATTTCGGGACTGTCGTAATGTAGTCGCATATGCGTTTTTCTGGAAATTGTGGTTACGTGCGTTAGTGTGAAAAATATGAATTGTTGTCGATTGATGCTAACGTGAGAGTGCTACGTGTTTGTGAATCATACCAAGTCTTTTACGCTTCCGTTACTGCATTTGTGTTTGCGAATCATACCTAGTCTTTTACGCTTCCGTTACTGCATTTTGCTGTAGAACCATAGTCTATCTTTCAATACTCAAATGTTGCATGCTTCAAATTCCATTGTGGTGATCAGTCTATTTGTATATATTTAGTGATCAGTCTGCTAGAACCATAGTCTATCTTTCAATACTCAACCGTTGCATGCTTCAAATTTCGTTTTAGTGATCAGTCTATTTGTAAATATTTAGTGATCAGTCTGCTAGTAATTATTCCTTTTCTATTCATTCCTAATAATTATTCCTTTACTTGGCGTCTTCTATTATCTTTGTATGAAGCTCGGGTCAATAGTTTTATTTCATTATATACTATTTAAAATAAGGTTATCTTTTGGTAGTCGAGTCCTATCCTATGCTTTATTCAAATCCATTGGGAATGGCATGATGCCTTACAGAGCTGCTGAATCCACTAATTCAAATTTGTTTACTTATTTATACAAGTGATTTTGCTTTTGCAGGAAATGTCAACAAAAAGATCATATAAACTAAAGACTTTGTGCACACTATGGAAAGATTTAGATGAAACTTTTAAAGCAATGATTAACAATAGAATAGAAAATAATGGTGAAGGTTATACATTGTTATGAGTTTTAAGGCTTGTCCAAGATAACTCATCGGAATTTTCAACATCATTGTTTGAAGTGTTCATGAGTTATTATGGACTCCAAGGAAATTACTATTGTTTTCATGTTTGTGGTCAAAACATGAACGTCACATTGGAGGACGTTCTGTTTTTGACCAACTTGCCCAAGAAGTGAAGATCATCATTAACACGGGGATTGATGCATACATCTTATTGAAAAGTGCAATCAAAAGAATGTAACCATACATTGGAAGTCTCTATTGCCATAGACATCTCCCGCCAAATATTTTCTAGCCTCTTATCTTCAGCATCAACCTTATTATATTTTCTAACCCCGTAACGTCAGATTATCTCGTTCTTGATGTACCGAACGACTACTTGCCCCGTTACATTGGAGTAAGAAGCAACTTCCACCCACTTGGTGAAGTAACCGATTAAAACATTGCCAGTTTAAAGAAAGGAGGATCTTCGTCAACATTAGGGTTGATACATAGATTAGGAAAAAAGGATCTTCTTCAACACGAGGGTTGATGCATAGATGAAGAAATGAGTTTCTTCATAAACACGGTCCCCCCTTCTTGATACGAATCAACCCTCTTGTTGGCGATGATCCTTGTGAGGCAAAGAGGAAATGAAGTCAACCCAAACAAGGGAAAAATATATTAAGATTATTATATCTTTGTTGAGTGCAAATTCTACCATCATTGTTTATGAACCTACTAAAAGTAACTCCTTTAGATGAGCCGACAGCGAAAAAGTAAAACCACGCGGTTTTACAGTCCTTTAGATGATCTCGCTTATTCACACTACAACGGGGGGGGGGGGGGGGGGGGTAGACCAAGAAAGTGGGATTTTCTTCAACACGAGGATTGATGCGTAGATGAAGAAATGAGGTTTGTCATCAACACGTCCCTCCCTTCTTGATACGAGTCAACCCTCGTGTTGACGATGATCCTTGTGAGCCAACGAGGAAATGAAGTCGACCCAGACAATGGAAAATATATGAAGATTATTATATCTTTTTTTAATGCAAATTCTACTATCATTGTTTATGAACCTACTGAAATTAAAGCTGCTTCTAGTACTTATTGTCAGTTATTTATTTCTCAGAGTGATAACAATGTGAAACTTATTGTGTTTGATTTCCTTAATGAGCTTAAGAGTTCCAATAAGGAAATTATGGTTATGGGTGTGCTTAGGGCGCTTGTTTCTCCTAATACTAGGAGGAAGACTATTGATAATGCTCTTGAGCTTATAACTCCTAAGAACATTGATCTGATGACAAGAATAGAGAGTATAGGCAGATGCTGGTGTAGGCTATTCATACTCGTTGATTCAAACCCTATAAGGTAAGTTGTTCCCGTGGAAAAGATGAATTTCTTAGCCAATTCAAATATTAAACATATGAATATCATCAGTGTGTCAAGCTAAACATGAATATAACAAAATAACAATGGAACTCCTTCTGTATCACGATGAGCCATTATGTGTTTAACCATGCTCAAAACACGAATTCAAGATCATGGTTCCAGACTTCAAAGGAGGATCGACGTTAACACAAGGGTTGATGTGTATATCAAGAATGGAGGATTGTCGTCAACACGAGAGTTGATGTGTATATCAAGAAGTGAAGATCATCATCAACACGGGGATTGATGCGTACATCTTATTGAAAAGTGCAATCAAAAGAATGTAACCATACTTTGGAAGTCTCTATTGCCATAGACATCTCCCGCCAAGTATTTTCTAGCCTCTCATCTTCAACATCAACCTTATTATATCTTCTAACCCCGTAATGTCAAATTATCTCGTTCTTGATGTACCGAACGACCACTTGCCCTGTTACATTGGAGTAAGAAGCAACTTCCACCCACTTGGTGAAGTAACCAATTAAAACGTTGCCAGTTTGAAGAAAGGAGGATCGTCGTCAACATTGGGGTTGATGCATAGATCAAGAAAAGGGGATCTTCTTCAACACGAGGGTTGACGCATAGATGAAAAAAATGAGTTTCTTCATGAACACGGTCCCCCCTTCTTGATACGAATCAACCCTTTTATTGGCGATGATCCTTGTGAGGCAAAAAGGAAATATATTTGACTTATCTCAACACCCCCACTCAAGTTGGTGCATCGATATCGCACATTCCCAACTTGACTAAAGACTCATTAAACACCTTACTTGCCACTCCTTTAGTGAGAACATCTGCTAACTGCAATTCAGATCTTACAAAAGGAAAATAAATTATTCCAGCTTCAAGTTTCTCTTTGATAAAATGTCTATCGATTTCTACATGCTTCGTTCTATCATGTTGCACAGGATTGTGAGCAATTGCAATTGCTGATGTATTCTGACAATACAAATTCATAGTATCCTTTGATTCAAAACCCAAATCTGATAGAACATTTTGTATCCATAAAAGTTCACAAACTCCTAGTGCCATGCCTCTAAACTCGGCTTCAGCACTAGACCTTGCTATTATCGGTTGTTTTTTTGCACCTCCAAGTTACAAGATTCCCTCCTACAAATGTAAAGTAACTAGAGGTAGACCTTCTATCATTTCTTGAACCTGCCCAATCAACGCCGGTATACCCTTCTACCTTAAAGTTTCCATGATTTAAGAATAAAATTCCTTTTCCAGGAGTGGACTTCAAATATCTCAAGATCCTTTCAACATCATCCATATGAGCTTTCCGTGGACCATGCATAAATTGACTAACGACATTTACTGCATATGTAATATTTGGTCGTGTATGAGATAAGTAAATTAGTTTGCCCACCAACCTCTGATATTTCCCTTTGTCTATGTTGGTTAAATTTTGGCATTGAAATAGCATATGGTTTTGTTCAATTGGGGTATCAATAGGTTTACACCCAAGCAGTCCAGTTTCAAATAGTAAATCAAGAGTATACTTTCTTTGACATAGAAAAATACCATGTTTAGATCTATCTACTTTAATACCCAAGAAATATTTGAGGTTTCCAAGTTGCTTCATCTCAAATTCAGAAGCGAGGTGTTTTTGAAAACTAGACATCTCATCTTGGTCATTCCCTGTAACAATCATATCATCTACATAAATAATCAAAGCTGTAATTTTACCTTCTCCTTTCTTCAAAAATAAGGTGTCATCAGAGTTACTTGCTTTATAGCCAAAAGCCTTCATAGACTTAGTAAATCTACCAATCCATGCTCTTGGGGATTGTTTTAATCCATATAGAGCCTTCCTTAACTTGCAAACCTTCATCTCATTTGAATCTATCATACCTGGTGGTAAATCCATATAAATTTCTTCTAAAATTTCTCCATGTAGGAAAGCATTTTTCACATCAAATTCTAGAAGAGGCCGATCTTGGTTTGCTGCCAGTGACAAAAGTATTCTCACAGTGTTGAGTTTGGCTACCGGCGCAAATGTCTCTTGATAGTCTACGCCGTAAGATTGAGTGTAACCTTTAGCCACTAGTCGTGCTTTATACCTTTTAATAGTTCCATCAGCTTTGTGTTTAATTGTATAAACCCATTTGCACCCTACAGTCTTCTTCCCTTTTGGTAACGTCACAAGATCCCAAGTGTTGTTTTTTTCTAAAGCTGTCATCTCCACAACCATTGCTTCAGTCCATCTAGGATCTGCTAAAGCTTCTTACACATTACTAGGAATAGAAATTAAGGATAATTGAGACACAAATGATGCATATGACTTAGATAACTTGTGAGATGACACATAATTACTAATGAGATATTTAACTTTGGATTGAAGGTTTGGTTCATATCTAATGGGAGGTTGACCACAGTTAGAACGAGGTGGAAGATTATATTGGACAATAGTGGTTTCAATGTTAGGTGTGTTGGTGGCCTCATGAAAACTAGAGTCAATTTCATAGCCAATTTCATGAAAAAAGGAATCAACTTCAGAATGATCATTAGTATCAACTCCATTTATAATTGTATTATCAGGAATAGAATTAGGAAATACCTCTAGAGAGTCAACTTGCTCTTATGGAAAAGATTGAGCTAGTTGATTATGATCAGGGGAAATTGTATTATCTAAAGGTGATGTGTCCATATTTGAGACCAATTTATTACCTGCAGAATGATCCTCACAAGATAATCTATCTTCACAAAATAAGTCAAACATGCTAACATCATGGTGCTGCACTTCACTTTCATTCCCCCCTTGAAGTGTAAAATCAACATAAAAAAAAGTTATCTTCATGAAAAGTTACATCCATAGAAATATAAATTTTTTTAGATGATGGATGATAAGCAAGATAACCTTTTTGAGTTGATCCATATCCAACAAAGACACATTTAAGAGCTAGTTTTTCAAGTTTTGTATGTTGATGCGGGTGTAAGTGAACATATATAACACATCCAAAAATATGAGGCAGTAAATTAACGATGGAAGGGAGAACGTGATGATCAGATAAAACGTCTAGAGGCCTTTTAAATTTATGCACACTAGAGGGGGTCCAATTAATTAAGTAAACTGCATAATTCACAGCCTCGCCCCACAAATGAGATGGAATATTACCGTCAATTAGGAGTGTTCTTGTCACCTCTAATATGTGCCTATTTTTCCTCTCGGCCACTCCATTTTGTTGGGGGAATAAGGACATGTTGTTTGATGCAAAATGCCTTTAGAGTTCAAAAAATCTTTTAATTTTTTCTTAAAATATTCCCCTCCATTGTCGGATCTAATTACCTTAATACATGTGTTAAATTGTGTAACTATCATTTGATGAAAGGAGCGAAACACATCATACACATCACTTTTATGTTGAAGCAAATATACCCAGGTTACCCATGTACAATCATCAACAAAACTAATAAACCATTTTTTCCCATTATGTGTAGATTGTGGAGTAGGACCCCAAACATCAGTGTGTACTAAAGAGAAAGGAAAATCTGTTTTCTTATTACTTAAGGGGAAAATAGCACGATGACTTTTTGCCATTACACAAGTTTCATAAAGAAAATCTGAAATATTGCATTTAGGAAATAACGATGGAAATGATTTTTTTAGATAACTAAAAGAGGGATGCCCCAATCGTCTATGCCATAGCCAAATAATTTTTTTTTATTTTTATCTTGTATGTGATCACTTGCAATATGAACCAATGCTCCTTTATGGATTTGTGAAACTTTTTCAAGATAATACAACCCTTCATTATATCTACCACTGCCAATCTTCTCCTTGGTATGTATATCCTGAAATATACAGTGGGTTGGATAAAACACAGCAACACATGAATGTGATTTTGTTTCCTCTCCTAACTGTCATAAAACTGTTATTATTACTGCCAATGGAGTAAAATCTCCCATTGAAGGTGTTGGTACAGTAAAACCTGTATCGATTATCCAATCGCTATTTCTAATAATAACAGAAGGGTTATGAGCAGAGTTAGACATACCTGACTTGGTTACAAAACCGACAGCAGTAGAAAGATGAGCCTTGTTGTTTTCTGTCTTATTATTCAAAGTTGTTTTTCCCTTTGGATGCCACTCCGGGTAGCCATGGAGTTTAAAACATGTCTCCATGACATGATTATCTCCATTACAGTGATTACTATAACACCCATTTTAATTATTTAGTCATTTTATTATTATTTTAAATATTATATGTTGATGTGCCCTTTGGTAGGGTGTATTTGATGATGTTTGGTGGGTGTCCCTGAGATGGGAAGATTATTGGTGGTAATTTGGTGAGTTTATAATAATATAAGGAAATAATAGTAATATTGGTGGTGGTATTATTATTATTATTATTGTATTTATGATTATTATTAATATTTATAGTAATATTATTAATATGGAGAATATAATATTATTATTAATATGGTTATTATATTATTATGATTTTTGGTGTGAATATGATAATATAATGAATAATAGTAATATTGGTGGGGGTATTATTATTATTATTATATATTATTATATTTATTATTATTATTATTATTATTATTTTGGTGGGATAATAATATTATTATTATTATTATTATTATCATTATTATTAATAGTATTATTATGATTAGTATTATTAATATTAGTAATATTATATTAGTATTATTAATATTAAGATTATTATTATTATATTATTTTATTAGTTATTATTATTAGTTGGGATTGGAAATAAAAAGGAAAATAGAATTTGGAAGATTGGGGAATACGATAGAAATGAGAGAAGAGAGAAAGGTTGCGATAGAAGGGAGAAGAACGGGAAAGGGAGCGAAGAACGAAAGAAAGAGGGAAAGTCAGATTTGGCCAAACCTTGGAGGATTCCTTCATCGATCGACCAATTGATAAGGTAAGGGGGGAGAAACTTGATTGAGATGGTATATATACATGTATAGGGTAGAGGGGATTCCTTAACCCCGTAGGAAAATGCCGATCTATGAAGTTTTATATTGGCATGCTTGTTATTGTGGTTGCTA
The DNA here is from genome assembly GCA_963859935.3 of Lathyrus sativus. Taxonomy (NCBI): domain Eukaryota; kingdom Viridiplantae; phylum Streptophyta; class Magnoliopsida; order Fabales; family Fabaceae; genus Lathyrus; species Lathyrus sativus. Next base: position 533,448,475 of record OZ012736.1, read on the forward strand.
ACGATAAATTGATGCTTGATATTGATGAATTGTTGATTGGTATTGGCGAATTTGGTATATATATATATTATGGTGATATTAGTGAGATTATATGTTGTTACTGCAGTGTTGATAGTAACTATGAATAGAGTTTTGGTGAGATTATGTATTGTTCCCTGTGATGTTGTTAGTGACTCTGGTTAGGACCTTGGTGAAATTCAGAGCAACTCTGAAGTGTAGGTAATGTACCGTAATGTTGGTTCTAGAGTAGGAAGTATATGATAATTGTTAAGTATAATGGTGTGGTTTGAGTAAGGTTCTGAGTAACTTTGGAGCGCCGGTAATGTACCGTAATGTTGGTCTGGAGTAGAGTTATAGGACAATTGATAAGCGTAATATGCATTGGTTGTAATACTGATAGGATAGAAAGTGGATGTTGTGGAATAGGCTTGAATCGGAGGAGAATGAGAATTCTGAACTGCGAGAATTTGGGAAGCCGCAGGCAACTCGCTAGCACTTCGCTAATCGAGCTGGTAGCGAGCGTTCGCTAGGTGCTCGCCTAGCGAGTGAGGTAGCGAGAGTGTCCAGTAGTCTCTGTTTTCCTTCGCGAGGTAGTTCGCTAGGCGAACAGGTAGCGAGTATTCGCTGTGACGAGTTGGGTAGTGAACCATTACAGTAGCTACTATTGTCATTCGCGAGGAGGTTCGCTAAGCGAACAGGTAGCGAGCATTCGCTAGGAGCTCGCCTAGCGAGGGAGTAGCGAGCGTAGCAGAATGTGACTTTTTGTGCTGTCGTGCCTGGTGCGCTAGCTGTGTAGTATCCCTTAGACCCTGATGAGTATAGGGATTATTATTGAATGATGTATGATGCATACTTGGTGATAGGAAGTGATTCCCCTGATACTTAATTTAAAGTAAATGGTTAATTGGTGCATGGTGTATACGAGCGTAGAATGAGATGATCAGTAGGATCATGTGTATTCGGTGTATTGGAGTATGAGGTACTTGATGATAGAAGGTGGAAGCTCTCACTATCTAATTAGTTAAAATAATTGAAAGGCGTGTAATTGTTTGTAGGATGCCTTGGGTTGTAAAAGGTAGAGAGATGGTGCTTGATGGGAAAAGGTGTGTGCTTGGTGACAGTACGAGTTTCTCGTAATATTTATTTTAAGAGGATGATTAGTTGGTGTGTGAATCATGTAGGGCATGATGAAGTGATCGGTAGGATCGTGTATTCCCGGGTGTTGGGATGTGATTATATATGGTGTTAGAGTGTGAACTCGTTTAATATCTAATTTAATTAAAATGAATTATGGGTGTATCATGTATATGATTATGGTGCAATGATCAGTAGGATCGTGTATCCCCGAATGGTGGGATGTGTTTATATCTGTGTTATAGTATGAATTTGTTTACTATCTGATTGATTTATATGGTGTTGGTGTAATATATCTATACATATATGCATTGATGTATGATGATATGATCAGGAGGATCGTGTGCACTTTGAGTGCCTGAATATAATAGTTATGCATTGGTGTGTGCATATCATGGTGTTTTGGTGGGATGAATCATGTCTCAGGAGGAGTGTAAGTGTTTCATCCGTACTCCTTTGTGGAGAATGGTGGGGGATAGATCATGTCTCAGGAGGAGCGTAAGTGATCTATCCAGGTTCGATTGAATGAACCAATGAGTCGGTACCGCATGCATGGTGTTGAGTTGCATATTTGCATTATAATATGTTATATTGTAATTTGAACAGTAGGTTCGTGATTGGTGCTGATAGGGTGAATATTGGTGTGTTTTACTACCTTTATTACATGTATTACATTACCAATATATTTTTGATCATGATTTCTCACCCCTTTGATGTTGTTGTGTATGTGCTTCTCCGGAAGTACAGATAATCCAGGTACTTAGATAGCTTGGATAGCGGCGTGCCAGTCGAGTCTAGGATGCTCTGATACGTAGCACGGGACTTGGGTGTTTTATTGTGTCTATGTTGAACTTATTTCTTTTCCTGTGACGTATCATGAATTTGATGTATTTTACTTTATGAAACAAATTCCGCTGTATTATTTCGAAAAGAATGAATAAAGTATTTTTATAAAATTTGGAGATGTGATATCCCACTTTTTGGTGCAAACTCTGATTATTATTATAATATTTATATTTTATTTAATACGGGGAAGTGGGGTGTTACAATTACACTTGCGGACTTCTTTCTTCGGATACTTCTTGATAGCCAAGGCGGACCCATTCGAAGACTCGCCATTTAGCATAGCTTCTTGGCGATTTTCCTCTGCACATACAATTGCATAAACTGATTGAACATTAGGAAGCGGAGTGGTAGCCAGAACACGACCACGAACTCCATCCAAATGTGAATCCAAACTAGCCAAAAAAACATAAAATCGTTGAGAATTAATCATCTTATTGAATTTCTCAACATCTTTATTACATTCCATAGTACAATTATTAGTACTCTCATACTCTTGCCATAGTCTCTGCAATTTTCCAAAGTATGTAATAACAGGTCCACCATTTTGTTGAGTAGAGATTACCTCACGATGTAATTAAGTAAACTGCATAATTCACAGCCTCGCCCCACAAATGAGATGGAACATTACCATCAATTAGGAGTGTTCTTGTCACCTCTAATATGTGCCTATTTTTCCTCTCGGCCACTCCATTTTGTTGAGTAGAGATTACCTCACGATGTAATTGATAAGCTCTTGATGCATCTTGGTCGACTGAGTACGTTTGTTTTGCAGTTTCCCAAATTTTCCTTGTCGTAGCTAAGCGAATGAAAAGGGATCTGATTTCTTTGGTCATGGAGTCCAGAAGCCAAGACTTGACCAAGCAATTTTCATCTTCCTATGCTTCATATTCATCGGATTTATCTTTTGCTGGTGCAGTGTTTGTTCCGGTAACGTAACCCCATCGTTTTATGCCTCTGATTTTGTTCTGTGCATTCAACAACCATTCGATGTAGTTAGTGCCGTCAAGCCGTTCTAGGGTGAGTGCATCGTTGAATTGGACAACAGGGGAAGTTCCAAAATTCTCCGATTTGTTTTTATCAAAAGCCATTAGAAATTACTAAGAAATAAAAAACCACCATTTTCTATATTGAAAGAGAAACAGTGCCTGCTCTGATACCATATAGAAGTTTTCAAAGTAATAATTATGATATATTATTCATTGATCATGATACAATATATACACAAAATAGTCTCTATAAATCCTATTCTATTAAGGAAATGACAGGTGCACACAAAAATTACAAATAAACTATTTACAACACACAATATTTTCCTACTTAATATAGATAATAATATATTTGACTTATCGTAACATTATATACTAGATTATACTTTGTACAACATTGTTATTGTGACACAATTTTTTGATACAATGCATCATACATCGTATATATAAATAAAACAAAATTGTCTTGCTCATAAATCAAGGTAAATTAAATTATAAAAAATAAACTAGTATGTATTATATATTCAAAGATCGTGTAGGTGTTAAAAATTAATGTAAATATATCTTTTCTCTATTGTATATTGTATTTTGGTTTGAGTTTTTGGATAACCAATTGGAACAAAATGTTGTCATTTATTTTTTAGAACTACGTGGCACCCCTATAATTAGACATGACATTCCTATCTAATTTTAAAATTTCAATAATGATCCTCTTATAATTTACATCTCTAAATTTTTACTGTTTTGAAAAAAATTACTCCCAAGAGTTTTCACTTATGGTGGCAAGACACCTAACACCTCATATGAATACATCATCTAGACTTAACATATAACTATTATTTATCCTAAAGCCTTTAAACATACATTGCTTCTTTTCATCATGCACAAACAAGCAACAATATTTTTGTAAAGGTGACTTTGAAACCCTTGTCGCAAAGTTGCCTTGTGTTTAGAATATTATGTTTAAGGCTATCAACTAGCATAACATCAGAGATAGTAGTAGATGAGGGATTACATACACTATCGTTTTCAAGTATAGCACCTTTATTGTTATCTCCATATGTGACAAATCCTTTCCTCTTTGCCACGAAATCAATGAAGAGATATATGTCTCATGTCATATGTCTTGAACATCCACTATCAAGATACCACATATTTTCGGGAGATTCAAGACATTCAACCTGAAGTTTTAAACACGGCCAATAGGTACCCAATTTTTATTGGATCCTTGAAAGTGAGTGAGATCAAAGTTGCTATTATGCAACCATTGAACAACTCCTTTAGAAACAAGTAACTTCCTAATTTTTCACTTTTCAATGGTGTGTCCCTTTTTGCAACAATAATAACAAGATAAGTTTCTATGATACATGTCCTTGCTATTGGATTCCTTATGCATATGCCTATGTTTATTTTATAGTAAATCAAAGACTTTTAAACTTTAGAAGGATCAATAGCAAACACAATTTTAGGTTGCAAGACATCATCTAATTTGACTTGAAGAGACTTGACTTCCTCTTGTCTATTATGACAATACTCACAACCAAACCTAGAAGGTATTATGTCCTCTTTCTTGTCACTTTGAATCTCTATCATAGATTTCTTAATAGCCTCAAACGCTTCTAGATGAAGCTAACTTGTTGACGGCTCTTAAAGCTTCTCTATCTAGATTTTCAAAGGGAGGAGGGCACAAATCGGCTGAACCTCACGTGTTATCTTCTTCTCCAACCATTTGCGGGAGCTAACACTTTATCTTCTTCTCTAACCCTCAGTCGTTTTCTACCCTTCTCCCTCACTGCGTCACCACCACCGTAACTCCCCGCCGCGAAACCTAACCCTAAAGCCAGACATCATACCTCCTTATACTAATCACCTCCTAAGCCCTCACGCTGCCGTGCTCTGCCCTGCGCCAGCCACCTCTTCACCCACTTCGTGTTCACCTCAACCATCAGCTTAGATCCAACTCACCAACGTCTATCCGCCGCAAACCAACCTTCAAACAACCACATTCCTTCACCGGCGATTTCAAGCTTCGATTTGTGGGTCTCGATAGCAACTCAACATCAGCACAACAGGCTTCGAGCAAGGGCATCGTTTCTCAGCAGCACCATTTAACATCACAACATATGAACCATTTTCGCCTTTCTCCATTTCAATTTGCGGCGACGTATTTGACATTTACTCTGTGTCGTAGCAGCATCAACCACGCGCCGTCGTTTTGGTCTCAGTCTTCAGTTTGTGCAGGATGGTTGGATATGCTATATGGAGTTTCTAGTTTTCAATTCGGTGCGAGGATACTGGTTCAAAAGACACAAAGAAGATCGTGCTGCCGTTAAAACTCGCCGCGGTAAAAATTCAAAGCAATCTCTTCAGATGTGTTATGCTTACTCCTGGCTTTTATTTGGACCCTATTCTTCTAATATTGTATATCTGAGTTCTGATTCTGTTATATTACATTTTCGATTTCTAATATTGTGAACTTATCTCGTTACACAAATTTTGTGATATTGTTGTCATACGAGGCTTTGGTTCGAGCTATGTTATAATCATGTAACTGATATGGTCAGTTCTTATAAGGTTGCAAGTCCGTACTGGTTTTGTTATAAGTGATTTCCATTCATTTTTTTCATTTGCGATATGGTGTGTGTAATTCTACTGTTGTGTGGGTTCACGTTAATATCTCTGCATCACGATAACTTTTGGTTTTGAAATTCCTTTTACGCGATGGAGTTGTCGATTAGTGTTGCGGTTTCGGTTTCACAAGTTCTCATTTTTGTTGAATGATGTTGCTGCTTCAGGATGTTATGTCATTTACATTCCATTTCATGATCTAATTTATGATGAATGACGTGCTAGCATTGTTTCATAAGTTTTTGTCTTAATTCGAATTCGTCATGGCTGCATTGGTAATTTTTGCACTTAATGTTGTTTTCCTTAGCTCCTCTGTTGCAGCTATTTTGATTGTTTGTGACGCTTCTCCGGGATTTGATATTCAACTATATATGTCGTTAAGTTTTTGGTCGAGTTTGTGTTTTTTTGTGTGGTGGTACTGTGTTTTACGATGCATATTATGCGACAAGTTTAAATGTTGTGATTAAAGTTTCCAATCTAAGTATTGTTAAAATGAAATCTTACTGGTGATAAACGGGATTGTTATTCCATGGCTACTGATGTAGTGATGCAGCGCTAATTGTTTCACATCATGTAGGCATCAGGTTTATGAGATGTCATTCTGGTTCAGCGTTATGCATTGCTATTGCTATCATGCTAGAGTAATTTTGTATTGTATGTGTATTTATTACTCTGTTTCGGTCTCGATTTAAATGTACGGCGGATTTGATTTGTTTCTTAGTAAGTTGTGGAAAATTTTGTTATCTTGCCGATTCGTTTTGAGCTTAGTGATTAGACTAAAGTTGTGTCATGCGAATGTGCATATTTATGCTGATTTTGTTTTGATTCAATTACGGTTTGTGGTATGTATCTGGGAGTCTATTTAATATGGGTGCGCGTCCGGTTGTTTTGTAACTTAAGTTAATTGCTGACTGCATTGATGCATGTCGTTCTTAATTATGGATGCAATGGCAATGATGTTTTTTTTTTTTCTCTTCGAATTGAGAATGAATTCGAGTCACATACAAGGTATGTGTTCATGGTACGGTGTGTTTAGTTCATAATAAGGTATATGCCCATGGTTATTATGTGTTGTCATGGTTTTTTTTTACATTCTCCTTTGATTAAATTTAAGTCAAATTTGTTACTACTTTTCCACTTTTACTTTGTTTTCTTTTCATACGAGTTATGGGGCCATTGGACCTGTGTTGGTCCAAAAAGGCAGGCTTAATCCATATTATTTTTATATTTCTTATTAATTTAAAATATGAATAAGTACAAATATTTTTTTATGTGAAAGTAAGGTTATTAATAAGTTGTCATGTTAAGTCTGGCCATTGTCATTAAGAAAGATAATTAGAATTCTTTTAGTTGATCTTTACAAAGAAATCTTAAAAAAATCAAATTCATTTTTCTGAAAAATAGTATTAACAAGTACGGGGGAATTACATTTGATTTATTTTTATACTTGGAGACTATGTTGAATTTACATTTAGCCTAGTTGTTCTAAGTATTCTCGGATAAATTCTCTTTCGTTACACAAACTATTTTCTATTAATGTAGTTAAATCGATTCGTTGCAACCCAAAATCTTTTTTAGATAAGTAATTTGTTAGTTTTTTTTTTAATTAATAATGAAAGTAGTGAGTTTTTAGGGTCTAACACCTCTTGGATTCTTTAACGAATGCTCTCGAGGCACACGCTTCGGGTTGTGTTCGTTATGTCTTTCATTCCTAAAAAATGATTTAATCCTCGTTTAAAAATACTTAATCCTTACAAATAATTTCTTAATAAATTTAAATACTTCCTCAAATGCGATTAACCAAACTATTTACTTCTTAATCAAATAATGGAGACATCGAATTCTTGAGGTTTAACACTTCTTGGGTTCTTGAATGATCACTCTCGAGGCGCACGCTTTGGGTTGTGATCATTTCGATCTTTCATTTCTAAAACACTTAATCCGTTTAAAATACCTAACGCGTCTAATCAAAATACCCTAATCATATTCAAATCAGTTTCCTAATTGAATTGCAAAAGAATTGAATTCTTGGAGTCTCACATTCCTCGAATTCTTGAGTGACCACTCTTGCGGCGCACGCCTTGGGTTGTGGGTTGCTCGACCTTTCGTTCCTAAAATACTCGCCCTAATTTGGACAAAGACGTTCATTGTCCAACAAACACATTTTTCATAGTTAATTGAATGAAAAAAGTGTCGTTGGGATCTAACATTCTAATAATGCCCCGATTAATTAGTTGCGAGGTTGACGTCTCGTTTATCAAATAGTCGTCATTCTCCCTCAAAATACTTAACAAATCAAATCTCGTTTTCTTACTCCCGTGCGACCGAAACCCTAAACCTACTCAAATCAAACTCTTTTTTCTCAATCAAATCCCTAATAGACTTTAATCTATTCAAACAACTTTTTGCAAAGAACATTGTTTTGTGCTTTCTTCCGCACATATAAACTCATGCTTCAGCCTTCACTAGCGAGCAGACAAGCCAATGTTTAGCAGTTAGGATGCGACCTAAACTCTCGTTCATAAAATACACCAACCAACCGTAGTACCACGAACCACGATGCTCTGACTTTCCCATTGCACGAGGGAGTACGTAGGCACAAGGGACCCAATCCTTGGCGAACACCCTAATAAAAAAACCACCCATTTTCCCCTTTAGAAATGAATCCTTAGAAGAAAACAAACAATCCTAGCTAGCACTTTCTCGAATTGAATCAAGAGGTTCCCGTTGAGTACAACAGACGTAGAGGGTGCTAATATCTTCCCTTTGCGTAATTGACTCCCGAACCTAGAATTTGGTTGCAATGACCATGTTATTATCTCTTTAAAGGTTTTATCGATATTTCCCTATTCCTCCCTTGGAATGAAAAAAGTTTAGTGGCAACTCTATTCGAACGTATTTTCCGCATCCATCGCGAGGATTGTATTTTTCGAGGTACGACAGTAGTTCAATTGTGTGTATGCATAGAAGAAGGGATGAAAATAATGGGAAACTTTGTAATTTGGTTTCAAAGGTTTTATTTTCTAGGAAACTTTTCCTAGAAGAAGATGCATGTATGAGTATATGTAGGTATGTGAATGATGGGCAAAAGGAATGCAAAAAGTTGGAGCAAAACTGAAAATTTTGGATGGGAAAAACATAGAAGTCGGCCTATGCGTGTCGTTCAGGTCGACCTGCGAAGGTAATAGGTCGATCTATGAAGGTCATAGGCCAGTCTGTCTGACAACCTGTTGGCAGAACCTACAAGCTTCAATATTGTTCCACAGGATCCAGCCTGAAAAGTCCATGTGTCGACCTATACTGAAGCAGAGGCTCGTATAGGTCGGCATGTTTTTCCATAGGTCGGCCCGTACTAACTTGTATGCCCGAAAACATTTTTTTCAATGCAAGTATGGTGTTGACTTCCTTTCAAACTCATTTAAATGCTTCATAATGACAATATGCACATCTAGAATGGAAGCATACCGTCCAATATACATAACATTACACTATCCTAGTTTTGACATCACTCAAAATACAAAAGCACCTCACATACTCCCCCTTTTTTATGATGGAAAAACATGAGACGATGCATTTATCGACGTTTTTGTCCTTTTGAAGACTCCCCCTGAATATATTCATATGTGCGTCCAACTTTAACACTTTGTATACTTCTCCCCCTTTGACAATATCAAAAAGAGAACAAGCAGACGGTTATAAGTATCAATAATCACAGATGAACACAAAATACCACACAGAGGAAATTGCAAAGAGAATATCATCAATATGAAAACATTCACATAAAATGATGTGCATTGATTTAAAATGCCTAAACATAAATGAAATCACACCAAGTAACAATAGAACATGATTGCTACTCAAAGTGTCACATAAGATATAACAACATGAACAATGAAAGATATAACATAAAGACAAACTCTTGAGCTGCTGCAAAAGCGACACGATTACATGACATATGCTTTTAGTGCTCCCGAAATGCTAAACACGCATATGCTCTAGCAAGACAATAAACGAAGTCATCACCACTCAAACCAAAAGTAAATATGAACCATAATGGTGCCATATAATAAGAGTTCATTTTAGATCATACCATGTTCAACCAAAGTTCATGACAAAAATACATAACAAGCCAAATGCATTATAGAAAATGTTTCAAGTATATAGAAAGAGTAACACAACATAACTATAAGCATGTAATTGATAACGATCAATGGTAATTTTTAGAAGTGAGGGTTGATAAACTACTTCATTATCAAGGATATTATTCATTTAGAGTACTAGAACCATGAAGTAGATTCACTAAGCAAGAGAAAGAAAAAGGAACAATATTACCTCTCATATAGATTAATGAACCATGTATTCTTATGAGATGAAACTTCGAATGAAGCTTAGAGTAATAGTATATAAGATGCATGCAATAAAGTGATATGCTAGGCAAGATTAGAGATATCGAGTATCCCCAATTCCATTCGGATGTTGAAAAATGGTTCGGTCGTAAGTGGTTTTATGAAAATATCCGCAAGTTGATGTTTACTATCAACATGCTAGAATACAACATCACATTTTTCAACATGATCACGTAGGAAATTATGGTGAATGTCTATATGCTTAATGCGTGAATATAACACTGGATTCTTAGTTAGATTTATAACGCTAGTGTTGTTGCACATAATGGGAATATGTTGCAAGTTTATATAAAAATCAAGTCATTGTTGCTGGAGCCACAAGATTTGGACACAACAACTACCGGCCGCAACAAATTTCGCCTCGGCGGTTGACAATGCAATAGAAACTTGTTTGTTGTTATGCCAATTCACTAAGGCATTTGAAAACATGTGGCAAGTTCCACTAGTGCTTTTCCTATCCGATTTGCAACCAGAAAAATCAGATACGATGTATCTAACTAGGTTACAACCGCTTCCTTTAGAATACCAAATCCCATATTAAGAGGTACCGTGAAGATACATGAGAATACACTTGGCGGCTTTTAGGTGAGATTGTTTAGGATTCGATTGATAACGGGCACACATGCATATGTTAAATATGATATTTGGCCTATATGTGGTAAGATATAGAAGAGGGTCGATCATACCTCTATATTTCTTCACATGTACATCCTTATCATTTGAGTCCTTTTTCCAAATTACCATTTGTGGCCATAAGTGTATCGATAGACTCTGCATCTTCCATGCCAAAGCGCTTTAGCAATTCTTTGCAATACTTCGTTTGACACACCAATGTACCCTCTTTCAATTGCTTAATTTGAACCCCAAGGAAGTAATTTAACTCCCCCATGAGACTAATCCCAAACTCTCACTACATAAACATATAGAACTCTTCTACGAGTTGCATATTAGTTTATCCAATACAATATCATCAACGTAAACTTAAATTAGAAAGGTGTGCTTCCCTTTGCGTTTAATGAATAGGGTAGTATCTAATTTTCACCTTGAGTATCCTTAGTCATTTAAAATTTTGCTCAATCATTCATACCAAGCCCTAGGGGCTTGTTTGAGACCATAAAAAGCTCGTTTGACTTGTACACATGGTTTAGATACTCATGAATTTCAAACCTGGAGGGTTGAGCTACATATACTTCTTCATTAATAAATCCATTTAGAAACACACTTTTCACATCCATTTGATATAACTTAAAATTCTTAGCGTAAGCATAGGCTAGCGAAAGACTTATAACCTCAAATCGAGCCACCGGAGCATAAGTTTCCTCATAACTGATGCCCTCCTTTTGGTTATAGCCCTGTGCTACTAGCCCAGCCTTTATGCGAGTTATCACCCCGTTTTCATCAAGTTTGTTCTTAAAAACCCATTTGTGCCTATTACTTGATGATTTTTAAGACGAGGGAAAAGGTCCCAAGCGTCATTTCTTTTGAATTAATTTAGTTCATCTTGCATGGCCATAAGTCAATGCTCATAAAGCAATGCATCTTTAGCATTTTAGGCTCTAACTGAGACACAAACGTAAAGTGATAACATAAATTACTTATCTTAGAGTGAGTAGTTACTCCCTTTGAGATGTCTCCAAGGTTGTTGTCAATCGAGTGATCTTTGACGTCTTCCAAGTCAAAGGTAGACCTTTCGCTACAGCAGAACTTTCTATCTTTTTCTCTTCATCATTGTCATCTTCTTTCTTCTCATCATTCACCGTGCTAGGTTGATCAATCTCTTGTTCGTTTCCATTGAGAATATATTCCCTTCCCATGAAAAATAGCACCTTTCCCAACATCTTTTGGATGAGACTCATCAAAAGTAACATGTATGGACTCCTCAACTATAAGCAATCTCTTATTATAAACCCTATATGCCTTATTAGATGTGAGCATCCGAGGAAGATACCCTCATCGGCTTTTGCATCGAATTTTCCAAGATTATCTCTATTTTTATTCAAAACATAACATTTACATACAAAGACATGTAAGTGAGAAACATTAGGCTTTCTACCTCTAAGTAGTTCATAGGGGGTCTTATCTAGAATAAGACGTATAAGTACCCTATTCATGACATAACAAGTCGTGTTAATGGCATCCTCCCAAAAATACTTAGGAAAATTGCTCTCATTAAGCATAGTCCTCGCTAGCTCCTCAAGTATTCTATTTTTACGTTCCACAATACCATTTTGTTATTGAGTTCTATGAGCGGAAAAGTTAACTCAATCCCATGTTTGTCACAATACCTTTCAAAGAGGTGATTTTGAAACTCTCCTCCATGATCACTTCGAATGGAAATGATTTTCAAATTCATTTTATTTTAAAATAACCTAGAAATTTACTTAAAAGTTGGGTAGGTCTCATCTTTACTTGACAAGAACAAGACCCAACAATATCTCGAGTAATCATCTACAACAACAAATCCATAATAATTTCCACCTATGCTTTTGGTCCTAGAAGAACCAAAAAGGTCCATGTGAAGAGGCTCAAGAGGTCTCGATATAGAAATAAGGTTTTTAGATTTAAAAGAGATTCTCTTTTGCTTCCCAATTTGATAAGCTTCACATAGGTAGTCTTTAGTGAACTTTATTTTAGGTAGAAAAATCAACAAATCCTTTGAGGATACTTTGTTCAATAGATCAAAATTAAGATGAGTTAGGCGTCTATGCCATAACCAAGAGTTTTCACTTATGGTGGCAAGACACTTAGCACCTCCTATGGATACATCATCTAGACTTAGCATATAACAATTATTTACCCTCAAGCCTTTAAACATGCATTCCTTCTTTTCATCATGCACAAACAAGAAACAATATTTTGTAAAGGTAACTTTGAAACCCTTGTCGTAAAGTTGGCTTATGCTTAGAAGATTATGTTTAAAGCTATCAACTAGCATAACATCAGAGATAGTAATAGATAAGGGGTTACCTACACTACCTTTTCCAAGTATATTACCTTTGTTGTTATCTCCATATGTGACAAATCCCTTCCTCTTTGGCACGAAGTCAATTAAGACCGATATGTCACATGTCATATGTCTTGAACATCCACTATCAAGATACCACATCTTTTTGGGAGATTCAAGACATTCAACCTGAAGTTTTAAACAAAGGCAATAGGTACCCGTCTTCATTGGGTCCTTGAAAGTGAGTGAAATCAAAGTTGCTATTATGCAACCATTGAACAACTCCTTTAGAAATAAGTAACATCCTCAATTTTCACTTTTCAATGGTGTGTCCCTTTTTGCAACAATAATGACAAGATAAGTTCCTATGAGACATGTCCTTGCTATTAGATTCCTTATGCATATATCTATGTTTATTTTTAGAGTAAACAAAAGTCTTTTAAACCTTAGAGGGATCAATAAAAAATAAAATTTTAGGTTGTAAGGCATCATCTAATTTGACTTGAAGAGATTTGACTTCCTCTTGTCTATTATGACAATACTCACAACCAAACATAGGAGGTATTATGTCCTCTTTCTTGTCACTTTGAATCTATATCATATATTTCTTAATAGCCTCAAACTTCCTTTTGGATACCAACACTTTAGCTTCTTGATTTAAAATCACTTTTTCATGTGAAGCTAACTTGTTGAAGGCTCTTAAGGCTTTTCTATGTAGATTTTCAAAGGCCTCATGTAATTGAAAATAGGATAAATCATTAGCGGATTCAAGTATAGAGGAACTTACATTCTTTTAATTCTTCCCTTTAGCCATGTGTAGCGGGGAAATTTGTGAGTGTAAGCTATTGATTAACTTAACTCAAAAAATACAAGAGACGCCACCGCACTTTTATTTTATCCAAAAAAAAAGGAAAGGAAAAAGAGCAAACAAAACCAAAGAGTTCTAAAATAAGAATAAATAAACAGAGATCAGGGTAAGGGGGTTGGTTAAGCAATGGGAAGGTATTAGCACCCAAAACGTCTATAGTACTCTATAGGAGTCCTTTGAAATATTTACGCTTTTTGGTTTGAAAAATGTTTGTTTGAATGAATATTTGGGAGATGAGAAGAGTATTATTTTTTAAAATATTTTTTGTGTTTGGAGAGACTTATCTCCTCATGCCTACGTACCTACGTACCCACAAAGTGCAATATAGGATCAAAACTCCGTAGTTTGTGGTACAAATAACAAAAATGTGTTGGTTTTGATTGATTTTAAATGTAAAGATAAGTTGTCATTTTAAGGAGAAAACTACGACTAGTCGTCCACAAGTATAAGGCAACCTTTGCATCACCTAAAGCTGGAGGATTTTTCTTGGATTATCAAAAATTCTATCACTCAACATCAAAGTGGAAAATTTCAAAATCTTAATACTATGGGGAATAGGAGAATCATATCTCAACTATGGAAATGACTCATATCTAAATTTTATGAAAAGTTTTAAAATGAAAAGTGCACAAAGGCACAAAAATGATGAGTTTTTTTTTGTATTTTTATATCTTTTTGAAATTGGTCAAAATATGATTAACATTGATTGGCATTTATTAAGAAAACAAAGTTTGAAAATCACTTGACAAAAAGTCAAAGTTTTATTGTGAAAGCGATTTTAAGTTTGAAAGCAAGAAAGTTTTTGAAAAAGGGAGGAGATTTTGAAAATTTAAAAGCAAAATAAAATTTATAGATAAGAAGGATCTAACGAACTTGTAGCATATTCCATAGCAAGCCAAATAAGAATTTCATCCGTCTTGAAGCATAGCAAATAAGCAAGTCAAATAAAGGCAAAGATCCATAATACTCCAAGCATAGGGAAAAGATCCTAATTCTAAGTCCAAGGGTCCAAGAATAGTCTAAGAAGTCCAAGGTCTAAGAATAGTCCAAGAGCATAGCCACAAAGTTAAGAGCTAAGTTTTTTTTAGAGGTTTAATCCTTTATTAGTGTTTTGAACAAAGTGTGGTCCAAGTGGGCAAAAGAAAAGAGCGGAAACATAAACATGTGTTCAACGGACAAAGAAAAAATAATGGAAGCATAAACAAAAGTATGACATGAGATGATAATAATGGAGCATAAAGATAAAAGAGAGATAGGGAGCAAAAAGGAAACATAAACAAACTTAGTAGAGGGATATCGTTAGTGAGTTAGTAATTAGTCGTTAGAGCCAATGATCAACGACGGTTAATTCTTGCACTTAGACAAAGGTTAATAAAAATTCATTAGAGGATTGATAGAATTAAAGCCTCCTAACAACAAGTTTTATAGGTAGAGGACTTAAGACAAACAATCAACCATACTTGGACTTTCAAACATAAGTTTGAGCCATGAATGATCATTTTTCGATTACAGGACAATTTAGCGCTATGTTAAGCAATCGTAATCAGGTTTATGTAGAAACCACGACTATCTGAGGGCAGTCAATAATAATTTTAGTGTTAATGCATGCTAGAGAAGTGATATGTAGATCACTCTCCGAAAGCAATACCGCACAAAAATAAAAGAGGTAGTGATCTCATCATAATCAAGATTTTTATCGATTAATCAAAGGTAATCTATCACTACTCCAAAGTACATAGAATTATCTCAATGATCATTCATCCATAGATTTGAAACAATGAAGATTAAACATCCTTGACAACCAACAATCCATGATCCATAGATTTCATCGATCAAAAGAAAAAGAGTAAGAAGAAAGGGAATACCAAATTGAATTATAAGTTCAAGATCATTCCATCTTTAAGTTCATCCACTCATCTTGGTGGATTAAAGCATTAAACATATCATTAACTCAAAGCACCTAAAATGAATTGAACAATTCACTTTAAAGATAGATTTGAATTGATGAATGTTTATCCAACTTCATCTACACCCTAAGTCCAATGAATTTAAAGAGGAAAATGACCTTTAAAAGTGTATTTCAAGGCCAAAATAAAAAAGAAATGGAAGAAACAGCGGGGCGGGCATCATACTCGCAAACAAAGAGGGGATCCTGATCGAAGCATCATTGGTCCTGTCCTTCCCAACCTCGAACAATCAAGTTGAATACGAAGCTTTCCTCGCAGGCTTACGACTAACGGAGGATCTGGGCATAAAAGAAAAAAAAGTTTCACAGACTCCTAGCTCGTAGCATCCCAGGTACGGGGAGAGTATCAGGCCAAAAAGACCACCTCGTCGAATATTTGACACTGGTGCAAAAAAAGATATCCAAGTTAGAAACATGGGAAGTCCAGCATATTCCCTATGAGAGGAAAGCTCGGGAAAACATCTTATCAAAGCTAGCTAGAACCAGAAGGAAGGATGGAAACAAGTCCATCATACAGGAGACTCGTCCCCGTCCAAGCATCACGAAATCGACAAGACTGCTTGGTGTTAATGTCATCGGCGACAGTGATTGCTGGATGACTCTGGTGCATGACTACCTCAGCACGGGGAAGCTTCCCGTAGATTATAAAGAGGCCAACATAACTAAACGAAGGGCCTGCTCATACGTCCTGGTCGAAGACAAACTCTACCGGCGATGATTCTCCACTCCCCTCCTAAAATGCGTCGAACAGAACAAGGTCCCATATGTTCTCCAAGAAATTCACGACGGGATCAATGCACAACACTTAGAAGGAAGATCGTTGGCACAAAAAGCCCTTCGAGCAGGATACTATTGGCCAACTATGCAGCATGACTCGAAGGAGCATGTCAAAAAATGCGATAGATGTCAATGCCACGAGGACATGCACTTAGCATCCCCCCTCAACGAGTTGAAGACCATGTCCTCCCCATGGCCTTTCGCCTGGTGGGGGATGGACATACTCGGTCCCTTCACCGTGGGATCGTATCAGAACAAGTTTCTGATCATGTTTGTCGACTACTTCACAAAATGGATCAAAGCTTAGGCCTTCGCCAAAATCACGACATTTAACATACTTCGATTTTACAAAAGAAACGTCCTTGCACGATTCGGTGTACCCCAGGCTCTCGTGACCAACAATGGGACACAGTTCACGGACATGAAATTTCGGAACTTCGTTGCCAAACTAGGCACCAAGCAACACTTCACGTCCGTCGAACACTCCCAGACCGGCGGATAGGCAAAATCTACGAACAAGGTGATCCTCTGCAGACTAAAATGAAGGTTGGGCGAGACCAAAAAGAGGTGGATCAATGAGCTACACAATATGCTCTAGGCATATAGAACAACTCCTCACTCCACTATCGGGGAAACCCCCTTTCGAGTAGCATACAGAACCGAGACAGTAATCCTAGTGGAAATCAGAGAACCCTCGAGACGGACTGAATCTCCTCTTGACGAGGAACGAAACGATGAAGCATTAAGAGAAGAACTCGACCTGGTCGAAGAGATCCGATTAGGGGCAGCTCTCTGTGAAGCTTCGCTGAAACAAAAAATAACCATGCGCCATGACGCCAAGGTCATAAAGCGCGACTTCCAAGTCGACAGCCTTATCGTACGCCAAAACCAAAAAGACTCGCGCGAGGGAAAACTGGCCTCAAATTCGGAAGGCCCTTGCCGGGTGAGATCAAAAACAGGTACCGGGGCTTATTACCTCGAACACCTGGACGTAGAACCATTTTCTCGACCCTGGAATGCTGAAAAATTCAAACAAAACTATAGCTAACATTAGCACAAGTAGAACAGATCAACAATGATTATACTCCCAAAGAAGGGTTTCCTGGCCAAAGGAGCGTGCCCTGGTGCAAGCACAATCCTCAAACATTAATGAAAAGGCAAGTCTCCGCTCATGAAAAGAGAAAATTGTGTGCCCGAAGGGGACAACTCAATTGAGCTCATCCATTGTCGTACCAGCGTGGAAGGACACCCAGCTCTCGATGGGAAACTCCAAGCCCTTTGCGATCAAGACCTCAACCGAGATCCTAGTCCTACATTTGGCGAGATTACTCTGACACCTTGACAAGTTCCATAAATTATCGAGTAACACGACTAGTTGAGCAAATTCTAAAAACAATCCACAAGAAAAATAAACAAGGCATACAATGTCGAGGCATATAATGTCAAAGTAAACATCCATAAATATACCTGACCTCATCGCCGGGAAAATGTTTAAATATTACATAAATGTCGGCCATATCCCGATGATCAAAAGTATAAAAAATTGGCACGTAGGCCGAAATACATTAAGTCATAACAATCATTCATCATCAGCGGGGATTTCTGGTGGGACCACCTTCCCGTCGACCACCTGATGCAGAACTACCATCCCTTCTGTGACCAGCTAAAGGTTGAGATTTAGAGCCTTCACTTGCTCCACAGCGGCAGAAAACCCAAATTTAGCAGCTCCAAGGGCGTCCTGCTGGAGAGTATTTATTCTCTCGACCATGTCCCATCGAGTCTTCAAAGACTTCTCCTCTTCAGTTTTGTCTGGCCCCACAGCCAAGGAACCCTCCAGCTCAGTGACCCTGGTCTTCAAATTGGCATTCTCCTCCTTGATCTTCTTCATTTCTTCGGAAATCTCATTCATGTCCTTAAGGAGCACGACCTTGGCCTCGTAGTTAGTTTTAAGGGTCTGCAACTAGTTGAATAGATCTGTCATCTCCAACTAAAGTTCAGCCTCCCTGGCCTTTGCTTTTTTCAACTCCTTGAGCGGAATGGTCTTTGCGTCTCAAGGGACAACGCCATCTCCAAAACTCTCATCATTGCAGCAACATCGCAAAAAAGGAGCAACCTCTTCACCTTCGGATCAGTAGCCAAGATGGCCGACACCTCTAGATCGGGGGCCTGCACAGACTCCTCCCCGTCAAAAATCTTGTCTTGCAAAAAGTAGAGGGCAGGGTGAATTTCCCCCCAGCAAAACCGGAGCCTTCGACCGAAGACGAGCCAAGGTTTTCTCGCTTCCTCTTCTTTTGAGGATCCGGGGTATGAGGGTTAGAGGTGCTGCCCGACGATGGCGAAGGACTGACAAACTTCTCTAGGGTCACTTGCTGTCTGACTGCATTTGCCCTCGAGGTCGAAACCTTTTTGACATTTTTAGCTACGGATGACTTGACCAAGCGCTCACGTAAATTTGACATCTTTCCTGCAAAGAAGAAATAAGAGGTCAGCACGAAATTAAAATACCAAGAAACAAGTCGAGCATGCCATCTATACCTAGAAGCTTGAAATCCTCGGTCTTAGTCCGACAATCAAGAAGGGATTTAGTATTTATGTAACGAGCCGCCCGAGCAGGCTCCCCATCTTCAGAGAAAAGTATATTGACATCCTTATCCACCACAATAGTAGGGGTAAAGCTCTCGACGAATATTGTCAGCGCTCGAAGAGACTTCTTGTCCTCAGAGCAAAGTTGGTTGTGCTTCACAAGGAAATGGGCGTACTCCCATTCCAAGGGAAACTTTGACATGGGACACACCACTTCCCGACCATCTCCCTTTAGCGTCTCCATCGTGACCAGGGAGCTCTTGGCCGCTTCGGAAAGGGGCTTTATGACCAGAAATCTAAATTTGAAGTTTCTGACAGACCCCGAGTAAGGCCATAATAGCCTGCTCTGCTGCTTGAAAGGCACCCAACTCTTCTTTGATTTCGAAGTGCTCCTCTGCAACTAGAAGATGCAAAAGAAAAGTTCCACGGTAGCCCCTATTTGAAGGTAACGACACAACAATTCGAATGCTCGAATGAACGCCAGAGCATTCGGATGGAGCTGGGCAGAACACAGTTCGAGGTGGCAAAATATTGCCCCCTAGAAATCCGTAAAGGGAAAACGATACTCTGCTTCCCTAAAGGCGGATTCATACATGGGAAATCTCCTCCTCAGATTCACCGAGCATATCCGGTCATTCTTCGTCGGGCTAATCGCCCTCCAACTCATAGGCGCATCTTCAACCCTATCTTCGAGGAGATCAAAGTTACTAGCCTCCTCCTCGGTAAATGTAGACTTCATTACTAGAGGCTCCTGGGAGATCCAAATAAGATCCCCTTCATCCACCCGTACATTGGCATACTTAGTGGGAGGCACGTCTTCGGGGATGTTCCCTCATCACGACCAGCCATTTCATCTGAAAAGCAGAGGAAACAACAATGAATTCGACAAAGATCAAATTTATCCTTCCACCACAAATCAAGTGAAAGGGAAATGATTAAGTGCAAGGATGTCTCCCCGACTCAGGCCATTATCAACGGCAAGGGGTCTCAGCGAGACACGTCCCCGCTACTTATAAAGACCCTAAAGGGGAGAAGCCCCACGACTACCCTAATGTGTCGAGCATCTAAAGCAAATACCTCAGCTACGAGGACACCCCTGCCCGATGACAAACATAAAAAAATCCCATACAACTACCTAGGAAGATCTACAGGCATACAACATCCTAATCTTAAGTTCTACAAAGCTTTCATGAATTTGCTAGAAAAGTTCATGTGTTCTTCAAGAAACATATGAACTTCAACCGGAAAATTCATGAACCACCGGCGAATTCAAGAACAATTTGCAGAAATTCATACATGTTGAAGAAATTATTTGAATATTCAAAGGTTCAGTATAAAGATTTTGGGATGGCAGAAGCAGCAGCGATGGCGACGAGATCTCTGGCAACGAACGTGTTGCAGAGCAAAAGATAATGAGGAGAGAAATTTTCGTAAAGTGTAAAATGAAATTTTGCCCCCTCCCCCCCCCCCTTTATATAGGCTCCCTTGCTCGCATTGGGAAGCGCAAAGGAAAAAATGCCATCATTGTTTAGCCTCCTGGCCTCCTAGGCCTTAAAAAATTTTATTATGCCGTCACACGTGAAACAGAGTGGCTGCCACTTGGCATCCTCAAACTGACCCCTCACGTGTTTGTGAAAAGTAAAGTCTCTTCAGCTCCCCACGGGTACATTATCCTCGACGACGTCACCAGATCAATATACAAGCAAGAGCCTTGTCGACATTTTCTTCATCCTAAGAGCAAGTTTGATCGATACAAAATGCACTTCTCATCTCCGAGGAGGTC
Organism: Lathyrus sativus; assembly: GCA_963859935.3. NCBI lineage: Eukaryota > Viridiplantae > Streptophyta > Magnoliopsida > Fabales > Fabaceae > Lathyrus > Lathyrus sativus. The sequence continues at coordinate 533,469,396 of OZ012736.1, forward strand.
TCGCGCGACCCACAATCGACCATATTAATGTTACGCACATGCGTGTCCCCGAAGTTTTTCGCTCAATAAATAGCAATCTCAAAGACCTCTCCGCAATGCGATACCTATGCTAACTCAAGTCATTACTCCTCGCCTCGAAGAAATGACTTGGGGGGCTCATGTTCTGGACTGGACTGGCACCTGCCCCACAGTTGGGGAAGGCCCGGTCCAGTCTAGCTTAAGGTCAGGCCCAATACGACCATAGGGCATAATATAGTCGTTGGGGATAATATAGTCGTTGGATACAATATATTCATTGGGCACAATATAGCCGTTGGAGCACATATCCATTGGAGACGTGCCCTTCACGCGCTTGACAGTTCACGCAACCAACTGCCCCTCTTAAAGTCACCGAGAAAGTTGGACCAGGTCAAACATCACGCGCTAGATCTTCCACCTGGAAGTCCCCCATTGGCCAACCAGATATTTTAGTTACATGGAAGACCTTGGCCCCGCACTGGTGGGAAAACTTATAAATACCCTCTCTCTTGAGAGGGTCAGGTATTCTAATCATTCTTGCTCATACCTAAACACTTGTACTTGCTTTCTCTCTTTAGCCCAAACACTTACTTTAGCATTAGAGTACCTTGCAGGTACAACCCCTCCTCTCCTACAACCACTGTTGTTGTCCTACATTGAAGTCCAAGACGATCTATTATGATCACTCCAGATCAATAGTAAAAGCCAATGACATTATGAACTTGTATTTAGATATGCATCATAGTAACAACTATGACAGTTAACTAATAGTATAAACATTGCAATAATCACGATTTTTTTTATAAAAATATCAAACACGGAGCATACATCAAATTAACGAGTAACATCATATAACTTCATAAATTAGAAACAATAACAGAAGACATAACAAACATTATATTTTAATTATCAATTTCACAAACATAGCAAAAGATTCATACCAAAAAAAACCTAATTCTCAATTTCATGCAAAATTCTCACAAAGCTACAACTAAATTAGAACTCACCTCTAAAAGACGAAGATGGTGGAGAAATTAAGCTTTAGACTCCACTTTCAAACCTCTTCCCTTTTCATTTATTCTTCTCTTCTTCTTTCTCTTACCAACTTTCTCCTTTTTATTCTTTTTATTTCTCTCTTACTAACAAAAGCAAATGAGTGGTTGGTAATAAAAGAAAATGAATAAAATATCTTAAAGGATATTTTTATCTTCTAAAAGCAATTGACCAATTATTAATATTACCAAAATGTTCCTCCTTTACAAATTAATGAAGGTCAACCTTACTGAGCAAGAATTAAGTTCAACTGAGTTCACTAATTACTCTATTTGTTTCAACTGACAATAAATAGAGCACATATGAGCTCAATCTGTCTCCACTGGCAAGAAATAGAGCATATAAGAGCACAATATGTTCCAACTGATAAGGAATTGAGCACTTATAAGGATATGAGATATTACACATATCTTCAATGTAGATTATTTTCAGTATCGGCAGAGAATGAGGTGATTTGTTAATGTGAGAACCCTTGTAAACACTTTTTTAAGATTTCAGAGTTGGAGAATCCAGGAAATGTGAATCAACATGTTCAAAGTATGAAGGAGACCGTTTCGTACATCCGGACATAACATACATTTTTTCAGCTCAAGAACAAGACTAATGCAAGGAATGAGAGATGAAATAAGTAGATTTTACCATAAATTGCACCTTCTTTTGCTCCTTTTAATGTGAAAGAACATACGAATGGTGATTTGGAGTCGAAAAGTTGATTGAGAATGAATTTTTTAAAGGGCTTTGGGTTATGGAAGCGATATAGAGTGAGTGTGAGAAAGATGACCATGCAAGGTGGTGTTATATTTAGTTTTTCGCTTGACATTTTTGGAGATGTATTTCCAAAAATGTCACTCAATGGTTAAATAAATGAGCTCAGTGAAATGCAAAGTAAATGGTTCATGATTGTTTTCGAAGATGCATCTCAGAATACACTCTGGAAAGTTTCGCAGATGCTTCTCCGAACCATTTTTTTTTTTTGCATAACTGAAGTGGCTGCTTGATTTACGAAAGATGGGATGATCTAAGTTGCGTCCAAAAAAAATCAAGAACAAATTCGGGTTTTCGGTGGTGTGAGTGACACCCTAAGGGTGGGAAAAGAAATTGCCTACCTAAAATGGCTATAAATAATAATATCAATTATATTTAGGGCTTGTGATGCAATATGTACCATTTAGAGAAACTAATTTTGATATTATTGCGGGCTTGTTTGTTTTAACTTTTAAAAAATGGATTTTTTTTGTATTTTCAAAATTGAATTTTATAAAACTGTTTTTTAAAATATTACAAAAAAAAATTATATTTATTTTTTTAAAATTGAATGACTAATTTGAACATCTTATAACATAAATGTACACTATTGAAAATTAAAATATATTTGAAATCATATTTATTTTAAAAAGTTGTACTTCGAAAATGATTTTTATAAAAAAAAATATTTGAGATACTTTCAAAGTTAAATAATTTTTTAAAATTTTGATATTCATAAAAAATTTCAAATAAAATAATAAAATATCTAAAATAATATTTTAAAAATAAATATTTAAGTCATTTCATTAAAATTTTCTTTGTAAATTTTTTTTATACAAAATTATGTCATGTTATAAAAATCTTTTTTTCTAAAAAGTCAAAACAAATCTGATTCCATAGTGGTTCAAATTTGATTAGCCCAAACACATTGCTTGAATATGTGCTTTAAGGATTTGTAATGCTGGGCATATAACATTGTCGGGAACGTGTGTCTGGCTAAAATTAGCTCTATGGCCAAACAACCACCATTAATAATTTTCCATAAAAATGGATGAGCGTTGCCTATGGCCAAACAACCACCATTGGAAGGGTCTTCTTAGATCTGCTTTTGATGTATTTGATGATGTTATTCACTACTTTTGTTTTCAGACTTCTATGAATGGATATTTTGATGTCATTATGGGGCCAGATATCCTTGAGAATGTTGGCAAATTCTTTATTATTGAGTTCAAACCTTTTAGGTTTCCCTCTAGAATTTATCCAATCATTGTTAACAAGAAATTATCTAATTTGGCTTTGCTATGATGTAGATTTTTTGTTTGTTGGAAAAGGTGAAAGGGTCCTATACAAAACCAAGATCATAGAGATCAATGCAGTAGTTCTGAAGCAGTTTAGGAGAGTAAAAATAAGAGGGTTACCATCCGCCTTCTCATTGTAATAGTAGATAAGATTGAGGTACCCAAAGACTAGCCATATACTAGAAAGTTTGTGTTCAGCAAGAAAATTGAGAACCAAGTATGGAACTTATTATTGTGGTCTAGAAAACCACTACACCAATGTAGCTCTCCAATTATTAGATTTATATATATATATATATATATATATATATATAAATATATATATATATATATATATATATATATATATATATATATATATATATATATATATATATATATATATACAAAATTTTGGCTAGCTTTCGAAATGCTGTAAACACGTCTCTTTTTTTTTAAAATAAGAATAGTGTTCAAGTATAACGAGAGTAGTCAGTCATTCACAATTACAATGGCGTAGACATTTTCACATAGACTTACGGTTTTATATGGGCCAAAAAAAGTCAATGTAAAGCAGTTGCAAGGGCCGATCAGTAGAAACTATATTTTTAGAGTTGAAAGACGCCCCCACTTGCTTCGTTTTTTGGCATGTATCACATTATTTGTTCTTTCAAAATGCGAGTCTAGCATATCGTCTATAAGATCCTTGCGAACTAATTTGTTCAAATATTCATGTGGATGTGAGCTATTCTCATATGTCATAGCCAAGATTCATCCTCGTTACTTAAGAGACATATATCATTTGAAGGGATCTTATTTGAATTCACTGTGTATGTATTTCCATTTATTGAGCTAGTAAATATAGTTCTATTTGATTTTTATTTTATGACCCTGCAACCAAAAGAATTAAATGTTACATTATTATCTCTGTCACATAGCTGACTTATGCTGAGAAATTTATGCTTAAGTCCTTTTATCAAGAGGACTTCCCCAATCGTTGGATTTGGGAGCTTACCAATGGTACCAAAACCTAAAATTTTCTCTTATTATTATCTTCATAGGAGACAAATCCTCCTTCTTTGGGAAAGAATGTGGATAATAAGGTTTTGTCACATGGCATATGCATTGAACAGCCGCTATAAAGATACCATTTGGCGTTTGAGACTGTAAACCATTCCTACAAGAAAAATGTTAGCTCTTAAGTTTAGATACCCATATCATCTTGGGGTTTTGTTTGTTTGTTTCATAAACATTTTTCTTCTTTATTTTAGACATATGGATATTCTCAGAGTTTGATAAAAAAAATTGCTTTGTGTTCACAATGTTTGTTGTAGAAGTATGAATAGGAGGATGTCCTTCTTTACTTTCATGACTTTTCTTAATGAACAAAACATGGCAATTTGATATTCTTTGTTACAGTAGTTGCATTTTAAAGTTTTACAATGAGATTTGGCTTTGGCCTTACATATACTCTCAAAGTTTCTATTATTATTCTTTAGTTCATAGCCTAGTCGAGCTTTGTTGTAAGAGGTACATTGATTCCCTAATCAGGCATATAAATTATCTCTTTCCTTAGTGAACTTGACAACTGATTTTTGAAGATCGTAGATTTTATTTTTTAAATTGTCACAATTATCACACTTGTTAGGTTCATCGTCTTTGTTTGAAGTGGAAGAGTTTTAGATAGAATCATTTTGTTTATATCTAAGCAGTTCCATCTCTTTTTATAGAGTTCTATTTTCAATTTCAAGAAAGGAGATGGCGTTCTTAGATGTGGAGATAATTTGCTCAAGTTTGTTTATTTCTTTTGTTATTTTTTTAGATTCTAAATAAATCATGATAAGAGAAGTGAGAGATTGCCTCATTGTCTTTATGATTTTCCATTAGATAGATGTTGAATATGGGACAATATGGTTTGATGTTTCCTTTATTTTCAAAATTGAAGCATGCTGGAATGAATGGTGTTTTTCTTCATATTTTTCTTACTCTTCTTTTTTTGATTTTTCCCATTCTTCATGAATTCTATGAAGTTCTTTACTATGAGAGTCATGTCACCATCTAAGTATGATTCCTCAACTTTAAGTGTTAAACTTTTGTTTATCTTTTCTTTTTCTTCATCTAAGGTAAGTCTTTCTAGTTCCATTTCATGTTCTTGCAATTTACCAAAAAAAGTATCCATGTCCATAGTCGTTAAATCCTTAGATTCATAAATCGCAATGACTTTGGGTTGTTAACTATGGTTTAGGCATCTAATTCCTCATTTAAGAATATTTTTCCCAAAGTTCTCATGTGACTCAAGATATGGGTGAATCGTGTTTGTATTTGACGTATGTTATCTTTGAGTTTCATTCTGAAGAGTTCATACTCATCGGTTAATGTGTCCAAACTTGTCCTATTTACCTTAATATTTCCTTCATGGGTAATTTGGAGGATGTCCGACATTTCTTTAGCAGTTTTGCAATGAGAAACTCACAAAAATTCATCAAAACTGAAAACGCTAGTGATGATATTTTTCTCTTTCAAACCGTGTTGCACATTATCTTTGTCCTCTTTAGACCAATCCTTTTTTCCGGTTTGTCTACTACAACACCATCAACATTGTATGTAGACACAAATGGTCGTTTTTTAACACCCTTATACGCCTCTTCTATAAAAGAAATTATTTTCTCTTTCTATAAACTATACCTTTCTCCATTGAAGGTTGGGTTTTTTTTTAGTGAATAGCTTGAAGACATTTTTTTCCTCATACAATTAGTTCTTAACAAGAGTTAGACTCTGATGTCACTTATTGAACAAGTGACTTCAAGCACAAGAAAGGGGTGAATTATGGCATTCAAAATATGTAATTAATTTTATATTTTTCTCGATTAAGATCGTGTTACTAATTTGTTTGAGTGGTTTGCAACAGAAATAAATAATGAAAGTGAGTAGGAAAAATTAAAAGGATATGGTTAGACAAATTGCACCAGAGATTTATACAGGTCTTGTCTAACACTGGCCTAGTCCTGTCCCAAAAGGTCTTCTTGAGACTTTGACTATAATCTTTGAGCTTCTTAAGCTTATATCCATAAACCTTTGTACATGTTGATCTTGATATTATTACATATTTATCCTCAACTACAAATAGCTTTTACCACAGGCTAAACTAGAACCTTCTTAGAGATTTTCAGGTTGATCTCAATAACCAAAGCACAACTTTTTCCACAAAGCCCAATAAACCACAACATAGATATTATGATTGATTTATCTCACGAAACAAACTCAGTCATCTCAAGAGTATCACACTCCCAATAATTAAACAAGCAGCACAACTACTTACAAAACTCTTCCTCACATATAATGTTTCACTCGCAAGCACTAAGGCAATTTTGAGTAAAAGAAATATTTTCTAGAGAGAGAGATAGAGACACACACACATACAGAGAGAGAGAGAGAGAGATAAATTCCAACGATAATGTAAATTGTTAGAAAGTGGTTTGGAAAGAAATGAAGTCCGACCTCCTTCATATAGGAGTTGGAAAAACCAATAAAGAAAATAATCCATTGGCTGAATTAATGAGCTAATCTATTGACACAAAGCTACAATCGATTGGCCAACTCGTCCTTAATCGATTAGCAAGCCCAAATAGGAAATATTTGATATAGAGTCATGTTGGAACAAGTTTGGTTCTACAACTATCATGAAGTTTTGAAGATAACAAAATGTAAGAGAACAATTTTGTACTCTAACCAATTTTTTGAGTGTGCAAGAAAAATTGTAATAGATTTTAACTCTAAAGATGTATAAACTCTGAACCAGAAAAAAGAAGAATTCAAACAAGTCAACTCTGATTTATCAAAGTCATCGTTCAGAATAGGTGTTCTCAAGACTAACTTTGATATAAAAAGCTCTGGCTATCTGCTTGTGAAGTCTCAGAATCCAGCATCCAAAAAATATAAAATATCACCAAATATTATGAATACAAGCCTTAGAAACTATACTCAAGCTTCAACAACGAATATCAAAAGCCTCTGAATGGAAGTTGTCTAAAAGTCAACATAATATTTCATGTGACAGAAGTACAAAAGAAAATCTACTTTTTCTATAAAGTACTGTACTTTGTGTCAAAGAAGTCTTTTGTGTCCAATCATTTTCACCAACTACAGGCTACAGTGCCACTCTAGTGTTTCATTTGAAGTGGTCTTCTCCAACTGATACTTAGAGGATATTTTCATCTCCACCTCCAACGAAACTATTTTGCATTTATTTAAAGAAGACTTTGAAGATTGAAGAAGGTAACGAACAGGCACTAGTATGCACCAACGCTCATACTTTGAAACAAGTAATATGTGTTGATTACACTTATACACTTAGAACTAAGATAATTAAATATTCTTGTTAAGTGTAGAACTTGATTGTAAACTTATGTATCTGTTTTTCAAAAGCATTTGTAAACACCAATAATTATTATTACAATTTTGATTATAATCCTCAAAGCGACCAGGTTAGGTCAGGCTCTTAAGAAGTTAATAATAGGTTTTGTTGAGGTTAAAATCTTCTTAAGCGACCAGGTAGGTTAGGTTTAAGGAGTTAGTGACCGTCAGTTTTCTTAGGAGACTAGTTGGGTTTGAATCCTGAAGAACGTCAGGGTAGGTTGTAACTGCATTTTTAATCTGGTTTGATTATTGGATTAAGTTTTTGTCTAAGGAAAATCACCTAGGTGGATGGACTGCAGGTGGCCTTGTTAATGGTGAGCCAGTATAAAAATCCTTGAGTACTTGATCATTATGTTCATTTTTTAGTGGTTGTTTTGGGTTACAAAAAAACTATCATTCTTGAAACCCAATTCAACCCCCCCCCCCTTTTCTGTTTCTTGAATCTTCAATTGGAATCAGAGCTCCGGTTTTATAATTGACAAATTTGTGTCAAAACACTTAACTGTGTCAGATAAAGATCCAGTTTTTTATTGAAACACAAAATAACATCTACCAACGGTGAGAAGTCATATACAAGTAATAATGATCACTATTCTCCCAAACCTCCAATATTTGATAGAGAAAAGTTTGATTACTGGAAGGATAAAATTGAAATTTTCTTCCTTGGGTATGATGCTGACCTGTGAGATATAATGTTAGATGGTTACACACATCCTGTAGATGATAGCGGTACTAAGATTGAAAGAAACAAAATGAGCGATCAACAAAAGAAGGATCACAAGAATCCTCATATATCCAAAACTACATTTTTGAATGTCATTTCCTACTATGAGTATGAAAATATAACAAATAGAGACTCTGTTAAGTCTATATTTGACTCTTTGAAAATTACTCGTGAAGCAAATGAGCAAGTTAAAGAGACAAAAGCCTTATCCTTAATCCAGAAATATGAATCCTTCAAAATTGAAGAGGATGAAATGGTTGAGGAAATGTTCTCAAGATTTCAAACACTTGTGGTTGGACTGAAAGTCTTAAACAAAGGTTATACCACTGCAGATCATGTAGAGAAAATTATCAGAAGTCTACCTAATAAATGGAAACCAATGGTGGCAGCACTAAAGGTGTCAAAAGTATGAGCAAGACTACCCTAGAGGAACTTATAAGTTCTATGAGAATCTTGAAATTGAACTTATGGAAGATGAGCCTTAGAAAAAGGTCAAGCCTGTGGCTTTAAAGTCCAAAGATAAACCTGAGAAGGCCAAAGCTCTTCAAGCTAAAGAAGAAGAGTCTAAAGGAAGCTAAGAAGGAGAAGATGAACTATCTCTTCTCTCTAGAAGGGTCAACCATCTCAAGAAGAAATGACAAATACAATTCAAAGGCCACAGAAGAACAGGTGGGCATGCTAAGTCAACATCTTGGCATAAAAAATATGGAGTCCATCAAGATATCACTTGTTTTGAATGCCAACAACCTGGGAATTACAAGAATGAGTGTTCCAAACTCATGCATGTGAAAAAAATTCTCCAGAGAAAAGAAAAAGGTTTTTATGGCTACCTAGGATGACTCAGAAAGTTTAGAAGATGATTTTAAAGAAGAAAAATTGCACATGGCACTGATGGCTAGCTTAGAGGCATCTGAGTATGAATCAAAATCAGATTCAGACTTCAATGAGGTATTCTCTAATCTAACCCGGTCTGAATTTGAGTCTTGTCTCACTGAAATTCTTGAAAAAATTCAGAGTCTTCATTACAGTCACAAGGATTTGGAAAAAAAATCTATCTACCTGACTATGAAGCCCTTAGCGAGCTGAAGAAAGAATATTATAATCTGAAAGAGAAGCTTTATGTACTTGAAAAAGATATATTTTCTCTACATAGCAAGAGTAAAGAACTTGAAAAGGATATTATTTTTGAAGCTCCTATGGAAACGATTGATGTCATAAAGAAATATGATATGGATTTTTCAGAAATTCTTTGCACGAAATATAGACAGAAGAAAAATGGCTTCCATGATCTATGGAGTAAGTATCAATGGGAAAAGCGATCTTGGTTTTGAGACATCTAAGCACTCTAGGATAAAACTTAAATCTATGCAAAAGGCGATGAAACCAAAAGCTCTATACTCCTATTTCACTTATGCACACACATATGACTATACTAAACAAAAACCCAAGATTAAGAAAAGTTATAAGAAAAATAACAAAAAAGGACCCAAAACGATGTGGATACCTAAAGATAAAATAATCTATGTTGTAGACATCTTTATCAGCGGAGCTGAAATACCAGTCATGCTACCTATACTCTGGATACCTGCGTTACATAATAGGAAGAAAGCATATGTTCCCAAGTTTGGAACTTAAGCCTGTAGGCAATGTAGGTTTCATAGGCAATCAAAAATGAATTTCTTAAACATGTTTGATTCTAAAATCTTAAGTGTATCATGTTAGGATACTCTTAACGCTCAAAAGGCTACAGAGTGTATAACACTGAAACTAATATCGTTGAGGAATTTTTTCATGTTAAGTTTAATGATAAGTCAAAGCTAGATGAAAAAATTGCACATCTAAAGATCACATTCTCAAACTCTTAGGGTGTTCAACTTGAAAAAAACAATCAGCATCAGAAGTTGTTGATTTATCATATGATGTTGAAACACCAGCACCTCAGAAGAAGCTCAGGCAAAGACTCTTTCACTATGAAAAAAATTATTCTTGGTGATAAGTCGGAACTTGTCAGAACAAGATCTTCATTCAGGAAAAATGAAGAAAGTCTTCTAGGGTTGGTGTCTATCATAGAACTAGCATCTATTAATGAAGCTCTTTTGGAATCTGAATGGATTTTAGAAATGCAAGACCAACTCAATCAACTTTCCAGAAATGATGTGTAGGATCTAGTGTCAAAACCAAAAGGAAAATATGTCATTGGAACTAAATGGGTCTTCAGAAACAAGTTGAATAAGAAAGGAGAAGTGATAAGGAATAAAGCCAGAATGGTTGCACAAGGCTATAGTCAACAAGAAGGAATTGACTATACTGGGACTTTTGCACCAGTTGCCAAGTTAGAATTTATTTGTCTTTTAATTTCATTTTCCATTAATCATAGTATTATCTTATATCAAATGGATGTTAAAAGAGAATTTCTTAATGGTTACATTAATTGGAGAAATTTATGTCCATCAACCTCCTGGTTTTGAAAATCATAAAAATTTTAACTTTGCTTATAAACTTAAGAAATCTTTGTATGGTATGAAAGGCTCAGCAATTTTCTTTTGAAAAATGATTTTTCAAAAGGAAAAATTGATACAACCTTGTTATGTAAAACCTTCAAAAATGATCTTTTAATAGTTCAAATCTATATTGATGATATTATTTTTGGTTCTACTAATGCCTTGCTCAAACAATAATTTTCCAAGTCCATTCAAGCAGAATTTGTAATGAGCATGGTGGGAGAACTAATATTCTTTCTGGGAATTCAAATTAATCAAAACTCAGAAGGATCATACACTCATCAGATAAAATATACAAAATAAATTTTGAAGAAGTTTGATTTGACTGAATGTAAGATTACTAAAACTCCAATGCATCCCACTTGCACTCATGAAAAAGATGAGAAAAGAAGGAAGGTTGACAAAAAGGTATACAAAAGTATGATTAGACATCTCCTTTATTTAACTGCTTCTAGACCTAACAATCTACTCAGTGTATGCTTATGTGCTAGACTTTAATCAGATCATAGAGAATCTCATTTAATTATTGTTAAAAGAATCTTTAGATATCTTAGAGGAACTACTAACCTTTGTTTTCTTTATAAGAAATCAAAATATTACAAGTTAGTAGGTTTTTGTGATGCTTATTATGTTGGAGATAGCCTTGAAAGAAAAAGCACCAATGGAAGTTGTCAATTTCTGGGTGAAAATCTAATCTCATGGTCCAGCAAGAGACAATTAACTATTGCATTATCAACAACAAAAGCTTAATGCATTGCAGCCTCTAGATGTAGCACTCAGATCTTCTGGATGAAAATTCAGCTAAAACATTATCAGCTAAGTAAGAGTAACATTCCTATATTTTGTGATAATACTTTTGTTATTTGTTTGTCTAAGAATCCCATTTTACGTTCTAGAGCGAAGCATATTGAGATCAAACATCATTTTATCAGAGACTATGTTCATAAGGGTATTATAAGCTTAAAATTTATTGATACGGGCCATCAATGGGCTGATATCTTTACTAAACTCCTTGCTAATAAAAGATTTGTTTTTATTTTGAGAAATTTGAAAATGGAAACTTGTCATGATTAATATCTCAATATGTGCAACTCTGAAGAATTTAATCTAACAACTCTGAAGAAAGAAAATTTAAAGAGTTATGTGATTCTAAGTCTTAAATTCAGGGGGAGCTTGCAAAACTAACTCTGAAATTTAAAGCTAAGAATAACGGTTAAGCCAATAAAATTTTGTTAGTCTAGAATTTAGGGGGAGCTTACAAACCTAACTCTGAACTTTAGATGATTGTCAACATAAAGCTTGCAAACGTCACTCCGAACAATCAAGCTAAGAAAAATTTTGAAGTCTAAAACTCAGAGGGAGCTTGCAACCCTTACTCTGAATTTTAGTCGGCTTATCTGATTTAAGATCTTATTGAAACCAAAATTATTTTGAGTCTTAAACTCAGGGGGAGCTTGCAAACCTCACTTTGTAGATTTAAGTTCAAGAAATAATTTTAAAAGTATAAAACTTCTTGAAAGCTTACAAACTTATCTCTAAAGTTTAATAACATATGATTGCTTATGGAATAAAAATTATTCATCAAAATACATGGATTTCTGATCATAAAAAATGGGAAGCTTGTTGGAACAAGTTTAGTTCTATAACTATCCTAAAGTTTTTATGACAACAAAATGTTAGAGAACAATTTTTTATTCTAACCAGTTTATTGAGTGTGCATAAAAAATTGAAATAGATTTTGAATCTAAATATGTCTAGACTCTGGACTAAAGAAAAGAAGTGTTCAAACAAGTCAACTTTGATTTATCAAAGTCGTCGTTCTGAACAAATGTTCTCAAGACTGACTCTGATATAAAAAGCTCTGACTATCTACTTATGAAGTCTCAGAATTCAGAATCCAAGGACTATAAAGTCTTATCAAATATTCTGAATACAGACCTTGGAAGCGCTACTCAATCTTCAACAACAAATATCACAAGCCTTTGAATGGAAGTTGTCCAAAAGTCAACAAAATATTTTTTGTGACAGAAGTACATAATCAAATCTACTTTTTCCATAAAGTATTGTATGTTGTGTCAAAGAAGTCTTCCACGTCGAATAATGTTCACCAATTATAGGCTAAATAGACACTCTAGTGTTTTGTTTGAAGTGATCTTCTCCAACTTATACTTAGAGCATATTTTTATCTTCACCTCCAACGGATCTATTTTGCATCTATTTAAAGAGGACTTTGAAGATTGAAGAAGGTGACGAACAGAGACTTAATATGCACACTAACATACATCAATGCGCATACTTAGAAACAAATAAGAAGTGTTCCTTACACTTATATACTTAGAACAAAGATCATTGCATATTCTTGTTAAATGTAGAACTTGATTTTAAATTTGTGTATCTGCTTTTCAGAAGCATCTGTAAACACACAAAAAATGTTATTATAATTTTGAGTGTAATCCGTAAGTGACCATGTTAGGTCAGGATCTTGAGATGTCAATAACAGGTTGTTATTGAGGTTGAAATCTTCTTAAGAGACCAGGTAGGTCAGGTCTTAAGGAGTCAGTGACCGTCAGTTTTCTTAGGAGACCATTTGAATCGTAATTCTGAAGAAATTTGGGATAGGTTGTCAGTGCATTTGTAATCAATTTTTATTATTGGATTAAGTCTTTGTCTAACACAAATCACCCAAATGGGTGGTCTGGAGGTAGCCTTGTTAAAGGTGAACCAGGATAAAAATTCTTGAGTACTTTATCATTTTGTTCATTGTTTTTTGCGGTTGTTTTGGGTTTCAAAAACTATCATTCTTGAAACACAATTCAAACCCTCCCCTCCCCTCCCCCATTTCTTGTGTTTCTTGAACGTGCAAGTCATTGCAAGTCAATAATGTGTTATCTTAATTTCTTTGTTAATTGATTGGCTTAATGCTTCAATCGTTTGGCTGGCTCATAAAAGTTTTGTCAATCGATTGACACAACTTACCAATCGATTGGTTAATTCAAAAATAGTTTTGAAAATGTTTGGACAACTTTTTAATCACTTGGTATGGCTTAAAAGATGAATTTCAAGATAAAAACATTTGAAAGAATATTTTTAGGGGTGTGTGTGAGTTGCATAAGTACTTCTAAACTACTTCCTTATTTTATAATACTCGAGTCACACAGACAGACAGACATACATTACCTGGTGGTCTTTCACACTTTATTTGAGGCCTAAGATTCTTTTCTAGATTTCTTCTAATCATATAAGCACTTTGACCTTGAGTCTCATTTTATTCATGAGGCATGAGATGTTTCTTTAGTTAGATTACCATCATCAAGGTTGAAAGTTATTGCCACTGATTTAAATCTTCATTGTCATCATCAAAACTTCAAATGGATCTTCTGCGGGATTTTCAACTTCTTTACATTCAAGCACATAGATCCACACAAAATAAGTAAATTGAGAAGTTAAATCATTTTCTTCGTGATTTTTCATGAAACATATGTTGGCTTCTTCCTCTTTTTTGAGATTCATTAGACGAGTTTATATCATTATAGTCACATGTTGTGTATGGCTTCTTTTAATCTTTTTGTGGTCTTTTATATCTTTTAGCTTGTTTCTAGTTTAGATGGCAACTTGGATTTACACGGCCTCTTTCCGCAATAGAAGCATGTTGGTACAAATGATGATCTTTCTTCATTTTTATGATGAAATTTTGAGGGTGTTTTTTGTTCCTTATGGATTATTTTAAACTTGCGGACTAAGAGATTCATGCCTTTATCGCTTTTTGATTCTTTGTCTTCTTTAACTTTCAGTTCAAGACAAATCTTTTTCTTATCACCATTATTTCCAACAAGTCTTTTTATCTCATTTTCATGTTTCTCCAGTTTACCAAAAAAAAAGTAGTCAAATACATAAAAGACAAGTCTTAATATTCAGAAATCATAGTGATTTTATGTTTCCAGCAGAGATTTGTGTATCTAGGGACTTTGTTAATTAAATCCTCATTTTGAAAAGATTTACCCAAAGTTCTTAAATGATTAAAATTATGAATAAACAATTTTACATATCTTGAATAATTTTTTAAGCTTCATTTTAACAATTCATAACCATGTGCCAATGTGTTCATCCTAATCCTTTTTACCTCGGTTGTACCTTTATGAGTAACTTGAAGAGTGTCCCACATTTATTTTATAGAATTGCAGTGTGAAACACGAGAAAAAAACTCATCAATACAAAGTATGACAATGATGATAATTTTAGCTTTCAAATTGTATTGCACCTTTTCTTTATCCTCTTTGGTCCAAAGATCTCTAGGCTTGTTTTCAAGAGCACCATGAACTTAATATGTGGGAACATATGGAGCATTTTTAATAGTGACCCAAATATCACAATTCATCCATTAAATAAAAAATCATTTTCTCTTTCCAATAAGCATATCATTCACCATTAAAAGATTGAAGTTTGATTAGTGAATCGTTTGAAGTCATCCTACTTCCTAAAATGATTAATCTTTACTCTAGAGTTATGATCTAATATCAGATGTTGACTAAGTGAGTTTAAACACAAGAATGGGTGAATTGTGATAAAAAGATTTTTAAATTTTTTTTAAATGTTAATTTTACTGTTGTGCAACTGGCTCCTCCAAGCACAAGAGGGGGTTGAATTATGGTATTTAAAATTTGTGATTAATTTAAAGATTTTATTACATAAAAAGCAACTTGTGTTTGTATCCACAAAATAAGAGAGAGAAACAGAAGAAAGAAATAAAACAATAGAGTAAATAACAGAAATTAAAGCGATAAGGTTAGAGAAATGGCATTGAGATTTATACAGGTTCGGTCAAATGTTGGCCTAGTCCTGTCTCCAAGAGATCTTCTTGAAATTTCACTATAATCTTGAGCTTTTACATGTTGTGTCCATGGACCCTTGATACAAGTGAATTGAGATATTTTACACAGGCTTATTCCCTTAACCAAAAGAGAGATTTTCCAAAAGATGAACTCACAAATCAATTAGATATTTCATTGGCTAATCTCAATAACCAAATAGAACTTTTGTAGAAACGATTCTTCAAGAGTATTTCACTCTTGAAAATAAAATAAAAAATAAAAAGTGGCACGACACCAGTACAACACTTTCCTCATAAATAGTTTTCACTCACAAGACATTAAGGCAACTTTGGTGAAACAATATATTTAAAGAGAGATATTAGAGTGATAAAATGTAGAGAATAAGGAAAGTTATGAATTCTTGTGTGATTTCAAATGAGAAGATGCCTCTTTTTTATAGAATAAAATGTGGCTCAAAATGAAAATAATTCATGGAAGGGTGTCATCACCTTTTCTCTACAGTAGATAACCTCCAAAGGAAGGGTGGCCATTTGTGCACCATCCATATGTTCGAGGTTGTCATGGTGCATTTATTTTTTACCACCTACATGTTCGATATTTGTTGTCTTTAAGTATGTGTCTCATATGTGTTCGAGGGTTTTTGGCATCTTTTATGCATGCATCGCCTTTGCGTATGAGGTTTGATATCTCTTTTAAGGTTTTATGTTCACCGTGTTTTTTTTTTTGCTTTTCCCGCTTGTATTTTATCTTCTCGTGTGTTTGAGGTTTAGTGTCAGCATGGAGGGTGTTGCACCCTAAAATTTGCCCAACCTTATTCACTTGGTTTATGTTTCAATGTCATTAGCATTTGCATATAGAGTCATGTACATAGGTTACTCATCGGCATAGCATAAGCATAGCAAGTCATACAACAGGGGGACCAATCATTATTCTCATCTCTAGAGGCCTATCAAGAGGTTATTATCCTGATTCAATCTCATTCAAGTCATCAGAAAAGAATTTGAAAGCTATCAAGTCAATGGGTCAAACAGTTAATCTATCTCCTGGCTGAGGGTATCTTGGGATCATCAAGGAAAGTATGAGCTGTGAATTGAAGGCACGGGGAGTATCTAGACATCTTGGAGGACTTAGAAAGTCATTTGGAGAAGGAGACAAGTCATTGGTGTGAGCACAAGAACTACAGCTGAAGGCAGTCAACTAGGGTTTCATCTGGGTCAACCCTAGGTCAACCCTAGGTCAATTGACTGATTTAAAGGGCATTCAAGTCTATTGGAGAGATGTGGGGTTCATCATTTGACATATAAAGAAGGATATGGAGATATTCCAAGAAGAATTCAAGAGAAATCAAGGAGAAGAGGAGTTTCTAAATTAGGGTTTCTGTGTAAAATCCCCTAGTTTAGGTCGAATTTCCAAGCAAGATAAGTCAAAATGCAAGGTTCAAATGGATCCTTGGCCAACATGAAACTTGTAGAGGATCTCAAGACCTTTAATTTGAGTGGTGGAAGACATCAAGGAGATTTCTAGAACTCAAGTTATAGCTCTTGCAAGTTAGGGGTCACCAGATGGCACTGAAATTTGTCTGTGCAAGTTGACTGTCTTCTGACAAACTTTTGGCCCTCAAGGATAATTCAAATGGACTTTGAACAAGAAAGAGAGATTGTTCCTCATTGTCTCCCCTTTCCAAAAAGGTATGGTATGCCTTCATATGATTTAGGGAACTCTACTTATGGCTTGTGCAAGACAGGGGTATTTTGGTAATTTGGTGATTACAGGTCATTCATAGCATATGCTTAAAACTCATACAAGGAAGCTTCAAATGGAAAACTTCCCAACATCAAAGTTGCTCAAAATGGGATTTTAAGGCTAGATAAGATGTTGTGAGAGTTTGAAAATGCATGGAGCATGAATATTTTAAAATGGTCAAAATGGCTTGTAAATGGCTTATAAGTTGAAAAAGTTGGAATTGAATTTTGGTTTGAGAGATCTACAAATCCAAAATGGGGCATATGATAGATGATTTTGATTGGAAACATCATTTTGAGAATAATGGTTTAGCCACATTTTTGAGTTTAGGCTTAAAAATTGGAGTTTCTTTGTAAATTTGTTATTTGCACTTTAAGGCATCAAAAGGAAAGATGAGAAAATGCTACATAAAGGTTTGTAAGACCTTATTTTCATGTCATAATACCATATGAGGAGAATTTAAGTAAGATTGCATGGTTTATCATGAGATGGCATGAGATTCACTCAAGATGACAAATTCAAAATCTCATTACGTGATACATTCTAGAAACTTCATGGAAGGTTCTACAAACTTCCACACATTTCTATTCTCATCTATATAAGCCCTAGAGTGACTCCATGCATTGGTTGGTGATTCTAAAAGCTTGCATGCTACACTTTGATTCCTTCACTCCAAAATTGCATTTTCATTCCAAACTCCATTAAAACACCATCAATCACTACAATTCTGATCTTCATCATCATCTATAATCAACATTGAGCATTTGGCAAAGGAAAGGCTCAAGAATTCGTGGTTGGATTATGAGATCTCCAACTTCACTCCAACTTGCATGAAGAGTTGAATAGGTTGATTCAAGAAGATAGAACAAGAACTACTGCAACCAGAGGCTTCAACATTCATCAAAGACCATACAAAGCAATTGGCAAGGTCTGAATTGGAGGAGAACCATCATCACCATCATCACTTGCAAGGTATGCATTTTCTCATGAAACTCTCTATTTATCCATAGTTCAAGCATGTTGTTAGGAGAAATCTAATAGAGACCAATTAGGGATGTTGTATGATGAGTTTAAGGGCTGTTTGTGAGGTTTGCTTCCATGGTGTCAATTCTTTAATGATCAAGAACTCACGATTTAGTGTACTATAATCTTAGGTATTAGGCTTAGGATAATCCCCATAAGATGTAGTACATGATAGGTTAATATGAGACCATTTGATTACCATGCAAACTAAGGTGCGAAAATGGTGACCACCCCTTGTAGCCTTCGTATTTCTTTCTTGAGGGAGAGTTAGAGAATTCTAGTACCATGGCTGTGTAGAGGGAGAAGAGTAGATGAGTTTTCATCTTTGGATCGTGAAAAATGGTGGAGAAATGAGAGAGTTAGAGAGGGTGGAAGTTGCTTGCATGAGTTCTTTTTTTTAGAAACCCTAAGTGTCCAAGGTAGAAGAGATAATCTCTACCATTGATTCATGTTGGGATATTTGACTTTGTCCCTCAATCCAGCGGCCTAGATTTTATTAAACTTCAAAAATTCATAACTAAATGGAAAATGCATATTTTTAACTCATTCTTTTTTTAATATTTTCCTTAACATGTCTAGAAAATTAAAAAAATATAAAAATTGCATTTTATATTTTTTTCGCATTTTCCACATATTTTACAAATAAATGCATATTTTGAAGGTTTTATTTCATACATGATCTTGTAGATTTTTGTTCTTACACTTAGAAATAGATTTTTTGCCCATTCTTTTTTGTGGTGATTAATATTGAATTGTAGTATTCCCAGAATTTATTACTAGATTTTTTAGAATAAAATTTGATTAGTTTAGATAATTGAACTTAGGATAGTTTAATTAGGGTTTTTAAGTAGTATACTTGAACTTCAACATTTCATTTTTGAAAATTCATAACAAATTAGAAATTGCATATTTTTAATTCATTCTTTTTGCATCATTTTCTTTAAAAGAGTCTAGAAAATTATAAAAAATAAAAATTGCATTTTATTTTTATTTGATATTTTTCCCATATTTTCTAAATAAATAGCATTTTAAATAGTTTCATTTCATGCATGATTTTATTAATTTTTGTTCTACTAGATGCTTTCATATTTTTTGTTCATTCTTTTTAGGTTGCTTAGATGAGATATTAAAATTGTAGATTCAATTTAGTTCCCATTTTTAGAAATTAAATTTAGGTGTTTAGTGTAGGTTTGAACAACATGAACAAATTAGGGTTTTTAGGTGATGACTTAGGAAGTTTGATTCTTTCCCTTAGGAAGTAGGTTTTGAATAGTTTAGCTATGGGACTATAGGGGCTATGGGTAGTTATTAGATCCCCTTAGAAAAAGTCAGGATTCCCCTACTGCTATTAATGTTCTGTATATATCTGATTGACTGGTGTGGTGTGCCCTCTGGGGATTATTGCTTGCTTGCTTGGGTATTGGGATTGTCTGGGGACTTAGGAGAGCTGAAGACTTGAGAAGATGAAGGCCATTAGAGATCCAGATGTTGAAGATCCACTTCCAGAGTTGAAGAGAAGATTCTTGCTAGCAGATGCTGAGGAACTAGGGTTTAGGAGCTAGGCAGAGCTCTAGGTTAGAAAGTTTGTTTCTCAAACATGGATTGCCTTGTCTGCATCCATTCTTCTCTGTGATTCAGAGTCTCTCTAAGACACTCACCCCCTTCCTTTGGAAGGCTTGGTGATAGTGTCTATGAGATAGAACTCTTGAGAGAAAATGTCTCTTGTGTTAGAAGCAGTCTGTTCACCACCCTTGGTAGTCAACTGATTGCTTAACACCCAATTCACTCTTGTGACTAATCCCTCATCCTGGAGGTTTGAGCTTGAAGAAAAGCCATTGCAGATAGAAGACTGATGATCAAAGCCCTTACCTGAAGGCCATGAAGATGGAGATTGATGCTTGTTGAAGCCTGTAGCTGATTGGAGATTACTTGAAGCCAGATGTTGATTCAGAGCTGCTGATGCTGTTTCTTTTGCTGTTGTATTTCATTGCTGATGTATTGATTGGTTTTCTGGACTGTATTGTTTGCTGTTTACCCTGTTGGGTTGAAAGTGAATCCTGTTCACTTTTGCCTATTGTTTTCTAGGTTCGAGGTTGAGTGGGACTCCCTTGCCTCGCTTGTACTGTTGCATCCATGCATTTTACCGCTTTACTGTATATATCTGATATTGTTTCTGTTTCTGCCTATCCCTTAGGATCTCTGTTTCTCTCTGTGCAAGAGAGAAGCATGATAGACACTAGGTCCTGACCCATGCATGATAACATTAGGTTAGTTTGTTTCCCTTTCGCAACCGTAGGTTAGAGTTCTGTCTCTTTCTTTCTCAAAACAAACAGAAAAACACATAAAGATTTCAAACACAATAAAAGACACTTCTTCCGTAAAAGAATGTGAACTCATCAAAGCGTCATTTTTGTCCGCTGGGACTGTTGATCAAAAAACCTTTTTCAGAAGGAATAAAATCAACCAAGACAGACATGTGTCGTACGTGGCCCGAACTACGTTTGCTCTGATCTTTCATGCCGTGTGAAAGTACGTAGGCATAGGATGCGATATCCTAGCGAGCAACCTTCCCCTCCTTTCCCGTAGGTAGGCGAACTACGTTGACTCTGATTTCTCGTTCCAGGCGAGAATACGTAGGCATAAAGTGCGATACTTTGCCGAGTCATTTTTATTTTCATTTTCTTTTCTTTTAACCCCTGACCTTTTAGTTTAGATAGAATAACAATCCATACCCGAAAACAAGCGTGGATCCCATCGAGTACGATGGACGTGAGGGGTGCTAATACCTTCCCCTTGCGTAACCGACTCCCGAACCCAGGTTTTGGTTGCGATGACCATACCTTTCCCGTGTTGTGCGAGGTTTACTCTGAGCGTTTCCTTTCCCTCCCGTGGGATAAATAACGCGCGGTGGCGACTCTTCTGTTCAGCCGGCGCCGATTTTCGCAGTAGCGACAGCTGGCGACTCTGCTGGGGATACAACGTCCCCTGGCTGCTAAGGACTGCGATGGTTCTTATGCATTTGGGATCCAACGTCCCTTGAGAGAGTCAATCCTAACGCTTGTTTTCCCGTCGAGGATTTTGTATGGAGTTATTTTATATGTCTAACCTCGTATTTTCAGTTTTATATATTGATTATTGTTGCTGTATCTGGGGTGTGACGGGTGTTCTGATATTGAGAGATAAGCCGGACCTGGGCTTGAGTGCACCTAGAATTAGAGTAGAAATTAGTGGGCGCCCGCTTGCTTTGCTTGCTTTGGTGTCCCATGAAATCTACACTCAGACGAGGTTCCTCTGGTTGGCCTCCTGCCCCTTCCTTTGGTTGGCGTGGGTTGCTGGTTAGTTGGATTGTCGACTCTGGGGACCGATCATTTGGAAGTTGGCTAAGTGAGGCCTCTTCAGGAATTGATGATGCCACTCCTTCTGGGAATCGTATCATCAACCCTGAAAGTCTGTGACGCCGACGACCGCATAGGATGCCGTACCTTGTGCCAGTTATTGGGCCACCCACCTGTGAGGGGATTCAGGGTTATACAGGTAACTAGACCTTCAGACCACCGGTTTGTTGATCAGGATCTTGGATATTTATGGAGGGTTCTAAGGTCTGTCATAGACCAGTTGGTGTGTTCCGAGGTCTGTCAGAGACTGTTTGGAGATGTGTTCTGAGGTCTGTCAGAGACCAGGGGGAGATATGATTTGAGGTCTGCCAGAGACCATTCAGGTTGTGATTATGGGGTCTATCAGAGACCAGTATTGGAGCTTTGTTTTAGGTCTATCTGAGACCAGGGTTTGAGGACTTCTAGAGAATCTATCTGAGACTTCTTGATATGGTCCAGGCTATTCAGCTACAGCTTTGGTCCCTGTTGCATGTTACTTGCATTACATCACTGCATATCCATTACCATTTGCATTTCACTAATGTGTGTCTGTGCTGCAGGTGCATTTGCATTTCCCTAGTTCTAGTGCCCAGACTTCTGAGTGTTTGATCATGACTAGCTTAAGGAGAACGGTTGCTTACAAATTGCCTACGCCTGATATTGTTCCTCTACTTGGGTTGATCTCTCTTGCTGATGAGGGTGTTCGTAGGAGCTTCCGGATGAGCTATGGTAGACTACTGAGATTGGTGTGCAAACCTACAGAGGTAGAGTTAGATGGGCTGTATGCTTTGATGCAATTCTACGACCCTGCTTTGAGGTGCTTTACGTTCTCTGACTTTATTATGGGACCAACCCTTGAGGAATACGCTGAGTATGTTGAGCTGCCCGTGCAGAACCAGGTTCCATTCATTCATTATGACGCCAAGCCCAAGCCGGAGGACTTGGCAAAAGCTTTGCATATTGATGCTTCTGAACTGGTGACTACTGTTTCCCGTGGAGTTCCAGGCTTCTCATTTCAGTTCTTAGTTGGTAAAGCCCAGGAGTACGCCAAGAGCGGGTGCTGGGTTGCTTTCAATGCTGTGTTGGCTTTGTGCATTTATGGCATAGTTTTGTTTCCCAGCATACCGGATTTTGTGGACTTTGATGCTTTCTACTTGTTTGCCGCTGGTAATCCTGTACCTACCTTACTCGGAGATCTCTACCACTCGCTGCATTACAAGAATGAGAAGGGAAGAGGGAAGAATGTTCATCTGTGTGTGCCCTTGTTGAGTATGTGGTTTGAGAGTCACCTTCCTAAGAGAGGATCTGTTGCAGAGACTACAGTCCCAGTTGATTGGCCGGAGCGCCTGATGAGGCTATCGTCGGAAGATATGGAGTGGTTTGATAGAGATCTGCTGGGATCCGAGCTTATCTTCAGTTGTTCTGGTTACCCTAATGTCCCACTGATTGGAAGAAAAGGGTGTATCAACTACAACCCATCGCTGTTGGTCCGTCAGTTCGGATATGCGCTGAAGAACCCGCCTCAGGAGGAAGAAGTACAGGAATCTCTGTACTTCACAGGTGAAGTGAAAGGGGAGTTATTAGCCAAGTTGCAACATGCCTGGACGCGTATTAACCGCAGAGGGAAGCCGTTGTTAGGAAAGAATGACTGTCAGGCCTATGCACCTTATAGAGTTTGGATTCAGGAGAGGGCTAGTCAGTTGAGGATGCCGTTTCCAGACGCACCAATCCTTGTTCCTATTCCGGTAGCGGAGTCAACTACTGTTTCTAGGGAAGTCTATGAGCAAATTGTGAGAGAAAAAGAAGCCTTGATGAAGATCAACGAAGGGTTAGAGCAAGAGCTAGCTCAAGTACGCAGTGAGAAAAACAAGGTCGTATATGCTTTCCAACAACAGATCGAGCTGTTAAACAGGTTAGGGGCTGAGTTGACCGAGGAAAATAAAAAGCGCGAACGTCTGGGGCAAGAGTTCAGAAGCTCCCATGACGTGCTGGAAGCCAAAAAGAAAGCGCTTGACGCGACACATCGAGAAATCTCCTCTTGCAACAAGACTTGGAATGCTACACTCACCAACAATAAGAAGAGGGAAGATAAGCTGAGGCAGCAAACCTCCGACCTCGAAGAGAAGCTGAAGTCTAGCATCAAGGAGTGTGAGGAGGAAGTGATGACCCGGTATAGTGTCCAGAATGCACTGAACAAGGCAATCAAATGCAGAGATGAAGTTGTGTCCCAAAAGCGAAAACTAGAAGATTGCTTCGGAGAAGCGACATGGGAAGAAACTGCTGGAGACGTGTGTCGTGTTCTTAAGAGAAGAAACCAGCTGGTTGAAGGACTGCTCACCCGACCAGGTCACCCAGAGACCAAGAAGTTGATAGAAGAGTACCGGGCTTTTGAGAGCATTTGATTATTTCCCGTATTCGCCTGTATGCTTTATTTGCATAGTGCTGACCATCACAAGGATTGTTGGAGGAGGTCATGCCTTCTCGTTGTACTCAGTGATATTGTACTCTGGGCTTATTGATTTTCCCTGCAATATATGAGGCTTTCTATGATTCAGCTCCGATATTCCTATTGTCAACACTGTCACTGCACTGGCACCTTCACACTAGAACTGGGGGAATGAATCACCCTAATGCACAGGCACACACATTGCATTGCATTCATATTCATATTGCATTACAGGTAATTATTAAACTGTAGCTCATCTCCTGTATCTCTCAGGTCCCCCAGGATTATCGACCGAAGAATTCCCTGGCATTCAACTAGGAGCAGCAGCAAGGAAGTCATGAGTCAGGATCCGACTGAGATGCAAGAGGTGCACGACAACATAATGCGGCTCATACAGGTAATGGAAGCCATGGCCGAGAGTCAGAAACAGTTGCAGAACATGGTGCAGCCTCTGATTGCGCGGGCTGATGATAGGGCTGCCGACTTTGCTCAGCTAGAGAATCAAGGTTTTCTCCCAGGCCGCATACGCCAACTTGTGGGGGTAGCCATCAAACAGGTTCAAGCAGAATTAACGGATGTTCGAGGCCAGCTGGGGCAGTTCACGAAAGATATGCAAGAGTTGCGCTCGAATCAAGAGACGCTAGAAGAAGAGAACTGCCGACTGAAGGCACAGATAGGGTTGATGGCTGAAGTATTAAGGAACGTACTCAGGAGAGAAGGAGGGCAAATGTTGGAAGACGCGGCTGGCTTATCTGTTCCTCAGGGGTCTGAAGAATCGGCACCCACGCATGATAGGCGTAAGAGACCCTCCCCACGATTCGAAGCTCAGAATTCTCCTCGTCAGCAGTCGCAATTGATTTTGCAGGATAACTCAAGAAGGTGTAGTAAGAGAATGAGGTTTTCTAACAGAGTATTTGATAAGATCCCTGTGGATTATGATCAGCTGGTGCAACTCTTGTTCCAACTTCAACTGGCTGAGCCCCACATTTTGGTTCCACTGACAGGGCAGCCACCACCAGACTATGACCTGAACGCCCATTGTGCCTTCCACTCCGGAGCACCGGGGCATAACATTGCAAACTGCAAAGCTTTTAAGCATAAGATTCAAGATTTGCTGGATGAGAAAATAATTGAGTTTGTACCGGGGGGCATAAAAGTTGCAGGGACTGATATTCCCATTTCTCCGCCAGAGGTTGCAGATGAATCGAGGTATATCCCAGAGCCACTGGAAGCTAAGTCTCCATGTCCACAACAGTTGCCGATGCCAGGGTTGAACTTAAGGATGATAACGCGTGAGCCCAAGGAATCGCTCGAGCAAAGCCAACAGCATACAAGATGCCAGTATACGACTCAGCAAAGAATTCGGGGAAAGAAGCCGAGGAGGGTGTTTGAGAAGCCTCCCTCAACGTACGCAGATTTGTTACAGACACTACTAAGATTGAACTTGGTGGAGAAAAGAACTCTGGCGCCAATAACCGGCACTCTGCCGGATGGCTATGATGCGAGCAGGCACTGTGAATTCCACTCCGGGGCTCCCGGACATGATATTGAAGGTTGCCACGCGTTCAAGCATAATGTCCAAGATTTAATCGACAGCAGGGTCGTTAATTTCTCTGACATGGTTCCCAAGGCGGTGCAAGGCCATCGACAAGCGAAAACCGGGGTGATGAAAAAGTTTCCCAGATTTGATCGGGCCGGTGAAAGAAGATCGAGACAGCAGTAGACTACCCCTGATGATAGCTTCTGAGGATGGTTGACTCGCCAATAAGTCAGAGTGCGGGAAGTCCAGTTCCGAGACGCCGACATTTTTCATGTTATCTTGTTCATGTCCTCACATTTGTAGTTTCTTTTCTGTGTAATTGCAAATTTCGCTCTTAAAACTTGTTGTTTTTCAATTGATATTAATAAACGAAATGAATATGCATGTTTTGAATTAATCCAGTCGTGTTCACTCTTTGTTTTTCTTTAATGCTTAATGCTTGTTTTAGCAGGAATCTGGGGAGGATGACGAAAACAGATGACGAATAATATTCCGATCATATGCTTTTGGATAAAGAACTTGTTGATGAGATACAGGCATTGTTTCAATCCATAAACACCGGAGATATAAGGAAGATAATCCCTTGATAACCCCTTTGAGCCAGTAGTAGAAGTTTCTTTTGAAAATGAAAAAAAAACCTAAATCTCAACCCGGGGCAGGGTAGGCGTCAGTTAGTTCGGCCAAGCGTTTGAATCGTGAAAGGAGTGTCCGGTTGAGGATAAATCACACTTGTATAAGTCGTGCCTAAAGAACCGCAATGGTTAAACCGTGCCGACAAAGAGTGAAACAGTCACATTACCCCACAAGAAGTCAGACAAACCAGTGTCACACGACTTGTTCAAAAAAAAAAGAGAGAACGAAAAGCAAAAAGAATCAAAAGCCCGCTAAGTCAAAACTTGAAAACAAGCGACTTAAGCAAAAATTAGGGCATCCCGCTGGACTGGAAAATCAAAAGAATCTCAAAAGATACTCAGTCCAGGCAAAAGTTAGGGAATGAAAAAGAAAAAGAAAACAAAACAAAAGACGGAAAGGATTGTCAAAGAAAAAGAAAAATCCTCGAAAGGGACAAAAGTCGTGTGATTCTGGGTACCCAAAGACGAAAAGCAAATGACTGTCACTCAAAAACAAAAAATGTGTGGTATCCTGAACCATCACTCCTATCATGCCACCTCTAATAGGTGAACGCTGAGGTCGGATTAGCTGAACATAGGATTGGAGAACATCACGAAGAATGGGTGGGTCGAAATAAATTTTGAGCCTATATCTTTCCTTGTTAACCGTGAACCTGACCACGTTACAACCCGCAAAAAGTCCTAATTGAAACAGGTTTTGTCCGAGGGCATACGTCAGTAAAGATCTCGTCGATTCTGACTCCTAAAAGGGTTCCTCTTACCAGCTTTCATATTGACATTTTGATAATTGATTCATTACATGTCACAAAATTTTTTAGTGAACAGACTTGGATTTTGAAACTGTCATATGCATTGCGTTTAATATATCTTTTATGCAGAACAACTTGTGTTACTTGCGAGTAAGCGCATGCCGACAGGAAAGATTCCTACAGTGGAAGGTATGATCGGGATAAAATGCAGAATGCCCAAATATTTCGTGAACTGGGGCAAGTTATACTGATTAATTCAGGTAAAGTCAGTCATCCTAGAATCAGTAAATCCGGGGCAGTCAGGTCAAGATTTGGCAAATCTCTCATAGCTATGGGCAGTGCTCCACGACACAGTCGATCAGAGACAAAAGATTGTTGCGAGACCGGGGCATGTCACCCTAGAAGCACGAAAGTTATGTTCTTGAAACACCCCTTCGAGGTCCGAAATGTAGAAGCCGTCCATGTCTGGTCGTCAGGATACAAAGACTGTAGGGTCCATTCCAAAACTGTTGCAGATTCAGGGGCAAGCTGGGCATG
Source organism: Lathyrus sativus (assembly GCA_963859935.3). Taxonomy (NCBI): domain Eukaryota; kingdom Viridiplantae; phylum Streptophyta; class Magnoliopsida; order Fabales; family Fabaceae; genus Lathyrus; species Lathyrus sativus. The sequence continues at coordinate 533,497,002 of OZ012736.1, forward strand.
TTAGTATCCCCGAAGCGGAGTTCTCTCCTTTCAGCAAGTGTTCTTTCCTCCCAGTAGAACTCGAAGATTAAGACTCTCCCGAGCAGAGTTGGTTGTGGGTCCTGGCATTTATTTTGTCAGGGATACTGTGTAATATCAGTTCACTCTCCAGCAGAAATCCAATCGTACTGTCCACATCTGCTATTTCCCAGCAGAGTTATATTCCCCAGCAGGATGCTACTTCAACAAGGTGTTTGGTTTAAGTTCCTAATTTCCCAGCTGAGTCGACTTCACCCTTCCAGCATTTATTTTGCTGGAATAATTCTGTAGCATCTGGCTATCCCCGGCGGAGTCGGCATTATCTTCAGCATTTGTTTTGCTGAAGCAGTTTCTGTACTCTAGCAGCAGGTGGGGAAAGCACTTGCTCAAATGAACTACCAAACACTCAAGATGTCGGCATGAGATATTCAATGATAATGTCAGTTTCGACAGTATTCCCCACAGAGTTACCAGGATAAGTCTCTCTTTATTCCCAAGCAGAGTTATTTGTCATCAAAAGGTTTCATGAACCAGAATTTCAGAAGTGGCCTCCGGGCATCAGAACAGGCATCCGGTAGTTTGGTTTCCAGATATCCCCAGTAGAGTCCGCCTCAAAGTCGTTGTCACGTCAGTACTAAGAAGTTTGTGGGTCGGGACCAATGAAGAAGTGAATCCTGACGTGGACAAATTGTATTTCCCCAGTGGGTCGAAGATGCCTGAGTCCTGACGTGGACAAATCAAGACGAAACATGGGTCCTGACGTGGAACGAAGTTGTTTCCTTACGTGGAAAGATTGAGTCCTTACGTGGACATATCAAGCCAGAGTCCTTACATGGACAGATTGATAACGTATTCATTACGTGGAAAAAGATCATATTCCTTACGTGGAAAGATTGGAGTCCTTACGTGGACAGATTAAGATTGTGTTCCTAACGTGGAAAGATGGAGATTCCTTACGTGGAAAGATTTGAGTCCTCCCGCGGACATATCAAGATTGATTCCTTACGTGGAAAGATTAAAGTCCTTACGCGGACATATCAAGAGGAGATTCCTAACGTGGAAAGAAGGTAGATTCCTTACGTGGAAAGTTTAGTCCTGACATGGACAGATTCAGATCAAGATCATTCCTTACGTGGAAAGATTGGAGTCCTTACGTGGACAGAGTAAGATGGTGTTCCTGACGTGGAAAGGTGGGTCCTAACGTGGACGATGTTCTCCTTACGTGGAAAGACAATGTTTCCTTACGTGGAAAGAAGATGGTTTCCTTACGTGGAAAGACGAATTTATTCCTTACGTGGAAAGAAGTTGGTATTCCTTACGTGGAAAGATTGAGTCCTTACGCGGACATATCGAGATGGATTCCTTACGGGGAGACAAGTGCATTCCTAACGTGGAAGAGTTTAGTCCTGACGCGGACAGATCCAGACGAAGTCTTATTCCTTACGTGAAAAAATGGTGATTCCTTACGTGGAAAAGAGATTGATTCCTTACGTGGAAAGTTTAGTCCTGACGCGGACAGATGGAAAAGAAGTTGATTCCTGACGTGGAAAGAGAAGGTGTTTCCTTACGTGGAAAAGTTTAGTCCTGACGTGGACAGATCAAGGTTTGATTCCTAACGTGGAAAGATCAGAGTCCTTACGTGGACATATCAAGAGCATTCCTTACGTGGAAGAAAAATGGTTTCCTTACGTGGAAAGACGAGTTTATTCCTTACGTGGAAAGATTGAGTCCTCACGCGGACATATCAAGATTGATTCCTGACGTGGAAGAGTTTAGTCCTGACGCGGACAGATCAAAGAAGTTATTCCTAACGTGGAAGAAGAAGATAGATTCCTTACGTGGAAAGTTTAGTCCTGACGTGGACGGAAAGAAGAAACGGTATTCCTTACGTGGAAAGAAGAAGCATTCCTAACGTGGAAAGAAAGATTGATATAGTATTCCTCACGTGGAAAGATTGGGGTTCCTTACGTGGAAAATTTGTGATTCCTAACGTGGAAAAAGAAAGAGTCCTTACATGGACAAAGCAAAAGAAGACGTATTCCTTACGTGGAAGAGTTTGACAAAGCAGAGAAAAGTCACCCCTGACGGGGAAAAGCGATGTATTCCTTACGTGGAAAGGTGAGTCCTAACGTGGACAGTATTATTCCTAACGTGGAACGGTTATTCCTTACGTGAAAAGGTGAGTCCTAACGTGGACGGTGGTATTCCTAATGTGGAAGAGTTTATTCCTAACGTGGACGATTTATCTCTGACGAGAAGGCAGACGAGCCGTCCCCAGCAAAGTTGTTGAAGTTTTTTCCGAGTTGACAGCAGATAGAGTCCTGACGTGGACAAGCAAAGGACGAAGTTTCCAATGATTCAATCTTTTTCAGGATGATGAGAAGAATCCCCAGCACGGTCGCACGAGATCAGTGGGTTGCCGTAACAGTTAAATTCAGCTGATGAATGTCGTTCCCCAAGCAGTGGCGCAGTTTATTTCTGCGGTTGGCAAATTTCTGGGTTCCTAGTATTCAACCGTCTCGTACCGCGAATGTCTGAAGGCTCCGGGCTCTTCACCCAATCGGGTCCAAGCCGCTTGAATAGGGGCAACTGTTGCACCCTAAAATTTGCCCAACCTTATTCACTTGGTTTATGTTTCAATGTCATTAGCATTTGCATATAGAGTCATGTACATAGGTTACTCATCGGCATAGCATAAGCATAGCAAGTCATACAACAGGGGGACCAATCATTATTCTCATCTCTAGAGGCCTATCAAGAGGTTATTATCCTGATTCAATCTCATTCAAGTCATCAGAAAAGAATTTGAAAGCTATCAAGTCAATGGGTCAAACAGTTAATCTATCTCCTGGCTGAGGGTATCTTGGGATCATCAAGGAAAGTATGAGCTGTGAATTGAAGGCACGGGGAGTATCTAGACATCTTGGAGGACTTAGAAAGTCATTTGGAGAAGGAGACAAGTCATTGGTGTGAGCACAAGAACTACAGCTGAAGGCAGTCAACTAGGGTTTCATCTGGGTCAACCCTAGGTCAACCCTAGGTCAATTGACTGATTTAAAGGGCATTCAAGTCTATTGGAGAGATGTGGGGTTCATCATTTGACATATAAAGAAGGATATGGAGATATTCCAAGAAGAATTCAAGAGAAATCAAGGAGAAGAGGAGTTTCTAAATTAGGGTTTCTGTGTAAAATCCCCTAGTTTAGGTCGAATTTCCAAGCAAGATAAGTCAAAATGCAAGGTTCAAATGGATCCTTGGCCAACATGAAACTTGTAGAGGATCTCAAGACCTTTAATTTGAGTGGTGGAAGACATCAAGGAGATTTCTAGAACTCAAGTTATAGCTCTTGCAAGTTAGGGGTCACCAGATGGCACTGAAATTTGTCTGTGCAAGTTGACTGTCTTCTGACAAACTTTTGGCCCTCAAGGATAATTCAAATGGACTTTGAACAAGAAAGAGAGATTGTTCCTCATTGTCTCCCCTTTCCAAAAAGGTATGGTATGCCTTCATATGATTTAGGGAACTCTACTTATGGCTTGTGCAAGACAGGGGTATTTTGGTAATTTGGTGATTACAGGTCATTCATAGCATATGCTTAAAACTCATACAAGGAAGCTTCAAATGGAAAACTTCCCAACATCAAAGTTGCTCAAAATGGGATTTTAAGGCTAGATAAGATGTTGTGAGAGTTTGAAAATGCATGGAGCATGAATATTTTAAAATGGTCAAAATGGCTTGTAAATGGCTTATAAGTTGAAAAAGTTGGAATTGAATTTTGGTTTGAGAGATCTACAAATCCAAAATGGGGCATATGATAGATGATTTTGATTGGAAACATCATTTTGAGAATAATGGTTTAGCCACATTTTTGAGTTTAGGCTTAAAAATTGGAGTTTCTTTGTAAATTTGTTATTTGCACTTTAAGGCATCAAAAGGAAAGATGAGAAAATGCTACATAAAGGTTTGTAAGACCTTATTTTCATGTCATAATACCATATGAGGAGAATTTAAGTAAGATTGCATGGTTTATCATGAGATGGCATGAGATTCACTCAAGATGACAAATTCAAAATCTCATTACGTGATACATTCTAGAAACTTCATGGAAGGTTCTACAAACTTCCACACATTTCTATTCTCATCTATATAAGCCCTAGAGTGACTCCATGCATTGGTTGGTGATTCTAAAAGCTTGCATGCTACACTTTGATTCCTTCACTCCAAAATTGCATTTTCATTCCAAACTCCATTAAAACACCATCAATCACTACAATTCTGATCTTCATCATCATCTATAATCAACATTGAGCATTTGGCAAAGGAAAGGCTCAAGAATTCGTGGTTGGATTATGAGATCTCCAACTTCACTCCAACTTGCATGAAGAGTTGAATAGGTTGATTCAAGAAGATAGAACAAGAACTACTGCAACCAGAGGCTTCAACATTCATCAAAGACCATACAAAGCAATTGGCAAGGTCTGAATTGGAGGAGAACCATCATCACCATCATCACTTGCAAGGTATGCATTTTCTCATGAAACTCTCTATTTATCCATAGTTCAAGCATGTTGTTAGGAGAAATCTAATAGAGACCAATTAGGGATGTTGTATGATGAGTTTAAGGGCTGTTTGTGAGGTTTGCTTCCATGGTGTCAATTCTTTAATGATCAAGAACTCACGATTTAGTGTACTATAATCTTAGGTATTAGGCTTAGGATAATCCCCATAAGATGTAGTACATGATAGGTTAATATGAGACCATTTGATTACCATGCAAACTAAGGTGCGAAAATGGTGACCACCCCTTGTAGCCTTCGTATTTCTTTCTTGAGGGAGAGTTAGAGAATTCTAGTACCATGGCTGTGTAGAGGGAGAAGAGTAGATGAGTTTTCATCTTTGGATCGTGAAAAATGGTGGAGAAATGAGAGAGTTAGAGAGGGTGGAAGTTGCTTGCATGAGTTCTTTTTTTTAGAAACCCTAAGTGTCCAAGGTAGAAGAGATAATCTCTACCATTGATTCATGTTGGGATATTTGACTTTGTCCCTCAATCCAGCGGCCTAGATTTTATTAAACTTCAAAAATTCATAACTAAATGGAAAATGCATATTTTTAACTCATTCTTTTTTTAATATTTTCCTTAACATGTCTAGAAAATTAAAAAAATATAAAAATTGCATTTTATATTTTTTTCGCATTTTCCACATATTTTACAAATAAATGCATATTTTGAAGGTTTTATTTCATACATGATCTTGTAGATTTTTGTTCTTACACTTAGAAATAGATTTTTTGCCCATTCTTTTTTGTGGTGATTAATATTGAATTGTAGTATTCCCAGAATTTATTACTAGATTTTTTAGAATAAAATTTGATTAGTTTAGATAATTGAACTTAGGATAGTTTAATTAGGGTTTTTAAGTAGTATACTTGAACTTCAACATTTCATTTTTGAAAATTCATAACAAATTAGAAATTGCATATTTTTAATTCATTCTTTTTGCATCATTTTCTTTAAAAGAGTCTAGAAAATTATAAAAAATAAAAATTGCATTTTATTTTTATTTGATATTTTTCCCATATTTTCTAAATAAATAGCATTTTAAATAGTTTCATTTCATGCATGATTTTATTAATTTTTGTTCTACTAGATGCTTTCATATTTTTTGTTCATTCTTTTTAGGTTGCTTAGATGAGATATTAAAATTGTAGATTCAATTTAGTTCCCATTTTTAGAAATTAAATTTAGGTGTTTAGTGTAGGTTTGAACAACATGAACAAATTAGGGTTTTTAGGTGATGACTTAGGAAGTTTGATTCTTTCCCTTAGGAAGTAGGTTTTGAATAGTTTAGCTATGGGACTATAGGGGCTATGGGTAGTTATTAGATCCCCTTAGAAAAAGTCAGGATTCCCCTACTGCTATTAATGTTCTGTATATATCTGATTGACTGGTGTGGTGTGCCCTCTGGGGATTATTGCTTGCTTGCTTGGGTATTGGGATTGTCTGGGGACTTAGGAGAGCTGAAGACTTGAGAAGATGAAGGCCATTAGAGATCCAGATGTTGAAGATCCACTTCCAGAGTTGAAGAGAAGATTCTTGCTAGCAGATGCTGAGGAACTAGGGTTTAGGAGCTAGGCAGAGCTCTAGGTTAGAAAGTTTGTTTCTCAAACATGGATTGCCTTGTCTGCATCCATTCTTCTCTGTGATTCAGAGTCTCTCTAAGACACTCACCCCCTTCCTTTGGAAGGCTTGGTGATAGTGTCTATGAGATAGAACTCTTGAGAGAAAATGTCTCTTGTGTTAGAAGCAGTCTGTTCACCACCCTTGGTAGTCAACTGATTGCTTAACACCCAATTCACTCTTGTGACTAATCCCTCATCCTGGAGGTTTGAGCTTGAAGAAAAGCCATTGCAGATAGAAGACTGATGATCAAAGCCCTTACCTGAAGGCCATGAAGATGGAGATTGATGCTTGTTGAAGCCTGTAGCTGATTGGAGATTACTTGAAGCCAGATGTTGATTCAGAGCTGCTGATGCTGTTTCTTTTGCTGTTGTATTTCATTGCTGATGTATTGATTGGTTTTCTGGACTGTATTGTTTGCTGTTTACCCTGTTGGGTTGAAAGTGAATCCTGTTCACTTTTGCCTATTGTTTTCTAGGTTCGAGGTTGAGTGGGACTCCCTTGCCTCGCTTGTACTGTTGCATCCATGCATTTTACCGCTTTACTGTATATATCTGATATTGTTTCTGTTTCTGCCTATCCCTTAGGATCTCTGTTTCTCTCTGTGCAAGAGAGAAGCATGATAGACACTAGGTCCTGACCCATGCATGATAACATTAGGTTAGTTTGTTTCCCTTTCGCAACCGTAGGTTAGAGTTCTGTCTCTTTCTTTCTCAAAACAAACAGAAAAACACATAAAGATTTCAAACACAATAAAAGACACTTCTTCCGTAAAAGAATGTGAACTCATCAAAGCGTCATTTTTGTCCGCTGGGACTGTTGATCAAAAAACCTTTTTCAGAAGGAATAAAATCAACCAAGACAGACATGTGTCGTACGTGGCCCGAACTACGTTTGCTCTGATCTTTCATGCCGTGTGAAAGTACGTAGGCATAGGATGCGATATCCTAGCGAGCAACCTTCCCCTCCTTTCCCGTAGGTAGGCGAACTACGTTGACTCTGATTTCTCGTTCCAGGCGAGAATACGTAGGCATAAAGTGCGATACTTTGCCGAGTCATTTTTATTTTCATTTTCTTTTCTTTTAACCCCTGACCTTTTAGTTTAGATAGAATAACAATCCATACCCGAAAACAAGCGTGGATCCCATCGAGTACGATGGACGTGAGGGGTGCTAATACCTTCCCCTTGCGTAACCGACTCCCGAACCCAGGTTTTGGTTGCGATGACCATACCTTTCCCGTGTTGTGCGAGGTTTACTCTGAGCGTTTCCTTTCCCTCCCGTGGGATAAATAACGCGCGGTGGCGACTCTTCTGTTCAGCCGGCGCCGATTTTCGCAGTAGCGACAGAGGGCATAAGCTTTACCATTCTATTAACTTAATAATGAGAAGATGGTGGTTAAAATCTCATTTATTGATATGTGTTCTGTAAAACTCTTATGTTGTATAAACTTTACAAAAGAAATCAAGTAGGAAAAAGAACTTACCTATAATAGAATTTAAGCTTGCCAGTGTTCGATTTCATTGGAATGACTTCTATGATCTATGCTCCTTTAGAATTGTTGGTTAAGATCCATTAAAGGCCTACCCATTTTAGTGCCAACTAACCATCCTCGGAGTTCTTTCCTCCAACATCAGCTTTGTGGAGGACGAGATCACTATTTGAGAACTCTTTAGGATATAATCTTTATTTGTACTTGTTTGAAATGGATTTTTTTACTGCAACATCAGTGATAATGGAAAAATGAACCTTTTCATCCAAATATTCTAGATATTCTTGAATCTGTTATGAGTTTTCTCTCTAAGAACAAGGTGTGTTGTTCTCCAGCTGAGCTCTCCAACTTCTTCAAAGATATGGTGGTCTCAATACCATACGGAAACATGGAAGATATCTCTCTAGTGGTTGAATGTGTGGATCTATATTCTTGCAAGTATAAAGTTGATAATACCATAAAATATCCTCTCTGATGTTTTGATGATGACAATGTCAATAGTTGTGATGAAGTCTGTGGCAATATCTTTTAACTCCCTGATGATGGTGACCCAACTAAAAAAATGTATCAAGCCTCATCAAGAAAAAATAATCAAGATTAAAGTGCTTATATGATTGAGGTATCTAGAAAATAATCTTAGAAGCCTCATAGTAAGAAAAGAGAGAAAATGTGAAATCTCGCCAAGTCATGTCTATCTAAGTGACCAGAGATGTGTAAAAGTAAAGTTGCTCCTAAGTTCTAAGTCAACTCATACCCCCCCCCCCCCCGCCACACACACACACACACATGCACGTATTTAAAAGTTGTTATATAACCATTTTACATCCTAAAAATGATTTCCATCCTAATCAGCTAGTTGTGATTCTATCAGTGTCCTTTTTGAAGCATTTTTGAACTAACCAATCGGTTGGGACCTTAATATAATCGATTGAAAGAATTTTTTGAACTACCCAATTGATTGGACGAATTTTCAAACTACCAAATTAATTGGTGCCTTTAGCCAATTGATTGGAAAAGTTCCAAACTATTAACTAATTGATTAGGATAGTGTCTTAATGACTTGTAATGGCTTTATATCAGATATTTCCATGTTGGGCAAGATAATTGATTAAAATTGATTAATCCAATCGATTGAGAAATTAAAAAATATAAACAAGACTCGACTCCTCTTTATTTCACACCACTTTACAAAGCTTTACACTCTCTCTCTCTCTCTCTCTCTCTCTCTCTCTCTCTCTCTCTCTCTCTCTCTTTATATATATATATATATATATATATATATATATATATATATATATATATATATATATATATATATATATATATATATATATATATATATATATATATATATATATATATATATATATATATATATATATATATATATATATATATATATATATATATTAATTTTCTATCATTTTCTATTTTTTGGTTGCACCAACTTGTTACGAGGTCCTCTTGATAGTCTCTATGATAGCCTCTGCTTGTGTCTTAGCACGTCGGAGAGCTAGATTTGCTTCAATTGTTTGTCTCTTGCCTTCGGCCTTATTTAAGTTAGCTTCTTCTATTTTAAGAGTTTGTTGTGCTTCTTATAGATTTATGTCACTAGCCCTTTCTGCATCAATTAGTGAAATAGTGGTCTTATTATTGCCGATTCTAGCAAAATTGCCATTCAGAGCCATCGTTAACCATCTGTTCTTAAGGCGTATTTTCAAAATACCTATATCTAAAGTTGTGGTAATAAGGGTCTAAAGTTTTAATACCCCTATTTATCCATTATTAGTCGATAAAATAATTTCTTTCACTTCTGAATCCCAAATAATTTGATGGAAATATTTAAAGTTGTCTTATTACTTTTGAGTGTAACTTTACTTGTGAGGAAGAAGTTGTAAGTGGTTGTGTTGGTCGCTTAATTATTAAGAGTGTTATAATCTTGAGATATTGAGTTTGGTTCATGAGATAAACTAGTTATAAAGTCTATGTGTTTGGTTCCTTAAGCTTTGCCAAAAAAAATATTTGTTTTGGTAATTGAGATAATACTAAATCTCTAAACGGTTTGTTAGCTTAGCTTGGGGTAAAAGCTATAATTGGTTGGGGATAAGCTTGTAAAAATATCAAGATCAAACTGTATTAAGGTTTGTGGGTATAATTTGTAAAAGCTTTAAATTTTATAATCAAAATCTCAAGAAGACCTCTTGGGGACAGGACTGGGTCAACGTTCGGTTAAACCTGGATAACTTGCTTGTGCAATCTCTCTAACCCATACTCCATTTATTTTCCGATATTTACTATTTTATTTCTGGTGTTGTTTACTCTTAAGAATTGACTAACATAATTCCTAGCTTAATCGAGAATAATATAAAAGTAATCACGAATTTTGAATATCACAATCACCCCTCCCCCCCCCCCCCCTTGTGCTTGAAGTCACTTATCCAACAAGTGACATCAGAGCCTTACTCCTTGTAAGTTCTGTGTTGGCTGCATTTTACTAAAACATGTTATTACAGCTATATGTTGTGCTAGATGTCTTGACATGGGGGTCAAACATCTCTGCAGTTTGTTTATTCAGGTTGTGCATAGTTAGAATATAAGATGTCAAATCTGATGTTCTAACATGTTCTTATAAAACATCACAACATTCAATTCAGAATGTTGTAATTTATTTGTTGCTACTTGTTAGCAATCTTTTCTGCTTTTCTGGTAAGAGATATTGCTGGTGCAAATCAGGGTGGAGATTTTATTTGAATCAAAAGAATTCTGTTGTATATTTTGTGGAGTTATCTTTGGAATATTTTGTTTTGTTTTCATGCCTAAAATCTTGAAAAGATTTGAAGTATTATTTGATTTGATTTTGTAAGATTTTGTTTGAATATATCTCACTTATTTTCGCAAGTCAAGAAGATTTAATCTGGAAAATTTGATTTGATATTCAACTGTTCATAAGTTTCTAAATTCTGATGTTGAGACAATTTAGGAAACTTGATGATTTGTTCCAAGATTCAAGGAGATTTTTTCTACACAATCTATGCAGCCCTTAGTGTAACACCCCCTTTCTATACCCCCAAATTAATCAAATAAATCAATTAGGCACTTAGAAAATTTATTTCATCAGAGTTTAATTAAAACATGGTATATAAGAGGCGCATCACATTATCATGAAATTAAACACATACGATACCTGCTCAAAATAGATATGCAACAATGGGTAACCCACATCTCAATATTTAGAATAAAAGCGGAAACATCCAAATATTGAATCGATCACATACATAAAAGTATATACAACCATTCAATCAATTCATGCTTTACAACCATATCCACAGCGGATACATACACAGATGTATCACAAGGAATCAAAACAAATGTAACTCCAAAGGAGTCAAAGGCTTCCTAACTACCCAGATGTTACATATCAGAGCCATTGACCAAAAAGAATGAAGACATCGCTTCACAAAAAGAACCTCCAGCTTCCTACTCTGCAATGCCTCGTAGAGCATTATAAAACAGCAAAAGGGTGAGAAACAATATCATAACAGTTAATGCATAAAATTGTATATATACATATATCCATAATTGTACAAGTCATACTCAATTTATGTTCTCACCACATTAAGCATATACAAATAATCATGTCTCTACACATACACATGAACATTTACTATATGTTTCTCCCAACAATCATATATAACATACACAGTTATATTCATTCAACTAATGCATCATGCACAGATGACTCATGCAACTCATAGAGACCGACACACGACTCTATGCAGATGCAAATGCGGTACCGACTCATTTCAACAGATTCTCTAAGGAATCGAGTATTCAGCAGATTCTCCACGGAATCAAGTATTCAGCAGATTCTCCACGGAATCAAATATTCATCAGATTCTCCATGGAATCGAATATTCAGCAGATTCTCCACGGAATCAAATACTCTGCAGATTCTCCACGGAATCAAATACTCTAGTCAATCCTCCAAGGGATTACATGTTATGACCGATTCTCCGAGGAATCACACAATGCAACCGATTCTCCAAGGAATCTAATGTAACCATCGTATCATACGAGGTTCTGCAAATCCTCCGAGGGATCATTTAACACAAAAATGCATACTAAGATGCTACACAATGCTAATCCTCCGAGGGATCGATCAACACAGAATGCATACTATGTTCACAAACATACTCATTGCATTTATCACATACATCGCATATATCTATCATGCATTCACATTATGCACCATTTCACACATGGTTCACACACATATCAGCCTATCAATGCGTTTCTATTCAATTCAAGCAAATACGCAAGATTATCAAACGTTCAAGATTCACCATTGGCTCTACAATCTAGGATTCACGCCTTTCGGCCACCCACAGCACGACATGTCGAAACAGTTCACACATCAATCATTCATATAGGCATTAATCATAATTGAATCGGCCAAAAATCATGCTATGAATAAACAGCAAAACAAATAACACTGTCAGGTTCGCCAACCTTCGCCTGGCGAAGCCACGCAGCGAATGCTCGCTGGCCTTCGCCTGGCGAACTTCCCAGCGAAGTCCACTGGGAGTAATTCTGGAATTACTCGCTGAGGCTCGCTACACACTCGCCTGGCGAACCTTCGCTAACTCACTTCGCCTGGCAAACTTGCCAGCGAAGACAGGGTGTTAGCTTCTGACTTGCTTCGCTGCAGCTCGCTGGGCTTCGCCTGGCGAAGCTTCGCTGCCATTCGCCTGGCGAGCCTGCGAAGACAGAACTTCCATGGCTGTCTCAAGAGCCCAAACTCCACAAAATCAACCGATTAAATCCAAACCAGTCTCAGTGGCACAACCCTACCATCACCCGACTAAACTACATCGTCTAATCCGAGTTCTAACCGATTAAAACCTCATTCTACTCACAAAACCAACTTCTAACCTAAGTGGAAAAAGAGTAGAAACTCTACAAAATCCAAACACATACACATACAATCATACACATTAAAGAGATGATGGAGTTTCACACCCTTACCGATCGATTGCAAGCTTTGGTGATGATCCCTTGATGATTCTAGGTTTTCCTCTCTACTTTCTCTTCTCTTTCTCTTCTCCTCTTTTCTCTCTCTTGTTTTTCTTCTTATGTTACTATCTTTCTTTCTTTTCCTCTCTTATTCTATTTCTATCTCTATTTCTTTCCTCTCAAATTCTTTCCAACACTTACCAATCAATTCTCACACTAAATTGCTAAATGTCTAAAATGCCCTTTTTACTCTAATTCCCCGAAAACTCTCCGAATCGGTAAAAATAGATAAAATAAGCAAACACCACATAGTAATATATAATTTCTCAATTTAAAACAAACATCAATTAAATAAATTAAAAGACTCAACAATTAATGGGAATTCATAATCGGGGCGTTACACTTAGCATGTGGATTAAAAAATATCTGGATGAAGATTTCAAATCTCATGAACTGCTGAGGAGTATTTAAAGAAGACCTAAACCTATTGTATTTATAACTTTCACTTTTGTAAAATAAGGGGAGGCTTTATAGTACTAGGTTTTGAGAGTCTTTTGCGTGTGACTTTGTAAGTCACCCTTTGTATCATTTGATATATTGTGCTAGACATATTATTTGTTGTATGTTGTTCTCACTCTAAAGCTTTTAAGTAGTGGAGTTCAGTATTGTTCTTAGTTTAAAGTTGTAAAGCAAAACTAAGTATTGTCTATTAGAAGTGTAATCTTTTGTCTTTGTTCTTATCACTTATTTGTGATTGGTTTTATCATTTAGGTGATTGTGGGAAGTGAGATAGGTTTATCATATCTAGGAGTTCCTAGGTAGAAATAGAACGGGTGGTGATTAGGTGATAAGTTGTAAACGGGGGAGTTTAGCTTTGAACTAATACTATTATAATAGATTTCTTTCCTGGCTCCGATGCCCCCAGATGTAGGTGAGTTGCACCAAATTGGGTTAACAATTAACTGTGTTATTTATCATTCTGCAATTTACAGTTTCTGCATAATTAAAGATGGATAGCATTGTTCTGTTGGACTTAAGATGTCATAACATTTGTCTTGACATTATGTTCTGATGTAAGGGTATCAGTATTATTAACATGTGGTACAGTGCCAGAAAATTTCACTCCTGTTAAGGGATAATTGTCTCAGGAGGAAAAATGACTTCAAGTTATTCACTAAACAAACCCTTATTCTTTAATGGAGAAGGGTATAGTTTATGGATATAGAAAATGAAGTGTTTCTTAGAAGGGATGGGTCGTGGTATTTGGAAGTCTGTAAATGAAATTCCATTTGTTCTTACATATAAAGTTAATGATGATGTAGAAAACAAACTTGATAAGAGTTAGACCAAAGATGATAAAGAAAATGTGCAGCGCGTTTTGAAGGCAAGAGTTGTCATCACTACCGCTCTCAGCCTTGATGAGTTTTTGTGAGTTTCTCACTACAAAACTACAAAAGAAATGTGAGACATCTTATAAATTACGCATTAACCCATGACTATAAACTCTTCACAATGAAACCTGAAGAGAGAATAAATAAAATGTAAACATGATTCACCCATATCGTGAGTCATATGAGAACTCTGGAAAAAAAACTTTCAAATGTGGAACTAGTTGTAAAAATTATTAGATGCCTAAACTATAGCTAGAAACTCAAAGTCATTGTGATTTATGAATATAAGGATTTAGCGACTATGGACACACACACACACACTTTCTCTTTTTGGAAAACTTAAGGAACACGAGATGGAACTAAAAATACTTAATGATGACGAAGATGACAATAAAAAGAAGAAAAGTATTACGCTAAAAGCCACAAGCCTTAAAGATATGGAGTTGGAAGATAAAGAGTTGAAAAGTAATGAATTAATGGAATTCATGTTTCTTAAATTCAAAGAATTCCTATAGCATGAAAAAGTAACCTCAAGGCTCCAGAAGCAAAATAAATAAAGTTCTTCATCCCTTCCTACATGTCATCAATGCAGAAAGAAATGGCACATAAGACCAAACTGCCCCTAAAACCCGAGAAGAAACCAAAATCGAAGAAATTTCGAGAAAATATAGCATACATATCTTGGGATAACAATTATATGGAATCCTCAAATAAGGAAGACAAACATCTGTATCATGGCAAATTATCAAGACGATGAGGTAACCTCTTATTTCTCTTATTAAGACTTTTTCACATTTGTAATAATCTAACCGAAGAAACAAGTAAATTAGAACAAATTATCTCTACCTTCAAAGACACTATCTCTTCCCTTGAATTAAAAAATAAAATGATTTAACTCAAAACTCTTTCTCATCTCATAAAGTCTTAGACAAATCTATCAAGTTTTATCAATATGACATTTTGAAAAATAAAATTGATGATCTTCAAAACACGCATGATAAATTTACTAAAGGGAGAGGCAACTTGAATATTTTATTAGGTAACCAAAGGGGATCTTAACATAAGAATAGTTTTGGTTATGAAGCTAAGACTAGTTTTGGTTACTAAAGGTTAACTTAAGAGAATTAATGTCTAACTTAAGAATGAAGGGTCATTATGGACCATCCCATTCAAAATTTTAATGGAGATATTTCTAAAGGAATTATGTCTCGACACTTCCTTTGCAAGGTATGTAACCATGTGGCTTTTGTTTCACATATTGAGCCAATAAAAATTGATAAAGTTATCAAAAAAAAACATTGGTATCTTGATGTGTAAGATAGAGTAAATCAATTTGAGAGAAATGGCGTTTGGAAACTCGTTTTTGAAGCTAATTGAGTGATTGGAACCTGTCGCGACTAGAAAATTACAGAGTCGCCGTCATTCTTTATTTGTTAATAAGGTATAGGGAAATAATAATAAAACCTAATGTTAAAGGGTGAGACACTAAGGTTCGGAAGTCAATTAAGTGAGAGAAAGGTGTTAGACACCCCTCACCTCTGTTGTACTCAACGGAAACGTTTTCTAGTTATAAGGTTAGCTATATTTGCCTAAGGGAAGTTTGCTTATGTTATTTATTCTTAATTCATTACTTATTTACAAGGAATTATGTTACTGTTTTAATAAAAGAAAGATTTAACCAGGAAAGAGAACAAAGAAAATGTTTTTTTATTGTACTCGCCAAAGTATTACAACTATGTGCGCATGTACCCTTAAGTAATATGAAGGATCGGAGTATCGTAGTTCATCTAGAAAATATTTATGTGTTTGTTGTTTTTAACTTTAAAAAATTTCTCAACGCATCGAAGGCGGGGAAAAGAACAAAAAGAAGAAGAATAAAGGCAAGATTAAAGAAGCATTATAAAAAATAGGTTTTATTTATTCAATATTTTATCATTTAATTTTTATTTTAAATAATTTTATTTGCTTTAATTGTATTATTGGTAAATTTTATTTATTTTATATTAGTGTGTACTGCAACATATTTATTATTTTATTTTAGAATATAAAAACGTCAACTTGAAAATTTGAATCTGAAAGCTCAAAATTAAAGAAAAATAAATAAATTTTTAGTTGAATCACAAAAGGGAGTTTTAGATAAATTTATCAAAACAAACAAAATAAATAAATTTAAAATTTTAGACGATTATTCATTGAATGAACAAATTAACAACAATGCAGAAGCTAACATTATAGACATGCACGAAAATGAAAATGAAAATTTAGTAGAAAAACCTAATAGTGTAGATGAAACTAACAATTTAGACAATGATAATAATACAAATAATGATTTATTAATAGAAGAACTTGATAGTCTAGCAACAGCTAAAAATATATGTGATTCAAGTCAGCGGACAAAAACTAGTACTAGTTTGAGAGATTTATTAGTAAAAAAAGATTCTCTTAAAGTTATTAATATAGATTTTTTTAAGGATGAATCATCAAGACATTTTTCTTCCTTATTTTATATTAAAAATTTATCAAACAAAAAAAAACGTTAAAGAAGATGGCTAATATATTCTCAAGATTTGAATAAAATATTTTATTTTTATTATAAATTGTTTAATATTCTTTCTATCACAAGCAAATTAGCAAGTTGTGAATTAAGGATCGTAAAAATATGAGTTCTAAATTGAGAAGTCAGATGAGTAATAAACACATCATTAATATGAGTTAATGGGTTGATCTACAAATTTAGTACTTTTATAGAACAAATGAAAAGATTTATGGGAAAAAACTCTAAAAATTACTTTTAACTTAAAATGCCTCGTTTTAAAATCCATCTTGTTGGGCCGACAACAAACATGAAAGGAGACGGGAGAAGACTTGATGCAAAAAGTGGGAACACGAATAAACCGGTAAGCAAGGTGCCAAAGCAACAAAAGACAAGCAGACACTTCAACAAAACGTGAACATTCTTCTCAAAGCTTGATGTTACATAATATGTTTAAATAATCTATTACTCTTTTTTTTTTATTATTATTATTATTATATATTTCTTCCTTCTTAATCTATAAGCAAGTAAATTCATATTTTTGTCTTAAATTATAATATAAAAAAAAAATTATTTTATTTTATTATATCTTTTTCAAAAATAACTTTTACATTTTTTTGAAATTTAATATTAATTGTATTTAATTTTTTTCTTTTAAATCAATAATTAATACAAATTATTTTTATATTTTCTGTAGAGTTTATATTTTTTTTAAATACTAACAATCATACTTCAAATTATTATGTTTTAACTTTCTTAACACATATGGAAGGAATACTATTTTAATAACCCTTGTATTCATAAAAATTGATATTCACATTATTAAAACTTTCCTACATCTTTCTTCCCATTTTCTCTCTTTGTATAAGAATATATATTGCTAACAAGAACTACATATTACCCTGTAATGAAAAAATTATACATCATCAATAATAACTTTATTTGTTTGAGAGTTTAGAAGAAAATGAAGGCCTTTGAAAAAAAAAGAATTGAATAAAAATAATATAAGGATTTAAGTGAGGAGGACTTTGAGAAATTTATTTTTATTCAAAAACCATAATTCTTCTAATTTGAGAAAATTAAAAAATTATATTAGAAGAGGAGTTTAGATGGAGAGTTGGACAAATTGTTTAAATGTAATTTATAATTTTCGACTATTCCAAAAATAAAAAATATGTTGATAATAAACAAATTTTATACAAAAAATTTTTTCCAAAAAACATTAAAAATTTCTCTATATTTAAGAAAAAAGATTTTTCAAAGTCTATCTTCCCCTCCCCTCCAAATTCTCAAATTTTAAAAAGATATTTGAATTAGTGGTATAGGATGAATTTGAGTGGAATAAAGTGGTAATTAACAAAATCTCATTGGTTGAATTTGCAAATAATAAATAGAACATGATAGAATTCATTCCATTAAATTCCCTATTTTTTATTCATTCAATTTGAAGTGTGTGATGAAATAAAACAATTATTTATTCCATTCAATTTGAAGTGTGTGATGAAATAAAACATGTATAATAAAATAACCAAATAATGAGTTACAATCTATATTTCACTCTGCACCATTATGTTATATTCTATTCCCCTAGGCTCAATAATGTTTCATCAATCCAAACATAATCAATTATTTACTCCTCAAGAAACTATCATTAATCGGTCAATGTTGGAAAGAGCCCAAAATTATTTTTGTAAACTAAAACTTGCTAATAATTAGCTAGAATATTTTTGGCTAACGTTCTATTCAACTTTCTGCTTTAGCATTTTCCTGTTTTGATCTCAAGGGGCTCTTCTTCTGCTCTTCCAAACCTTTACTTGTCAGGTATTGAAAAAGATGCTCGGAAAGTTGCACTTTACCTCAGAATTTTGTTTCTATATTAAACGCATTGTGTTTGTACATTTGATATGCCTTTTTTACTGTTATATACTACTTTTCACGGTAGACAATGGGGGTTTATTTATTTACACTCAGCACAAAAAGTGCATGTTTTCGGTTGAATGACGTTTCATCATAGAAATCCATATGTTCGTAATCATATAGCAACAGCTATTATTTCTCAGCTACGAGTTCAATCTGAAAAATTTTAAGCTACCTGGCTACAATCAACGTGGTTAATAAAGCACTCGCGACAGTCATTGTTGCCTGCTTCTTGCTTTTATCAGCTCAACAGCCATTCAGAATGCAAATCAAAGCAATACTGAACCCATAAACACTACTGAATTATACTCTGCAAAGTTGTACTAAAAGCCAGAAACCAAAACAAACTTGCAAATCCAGAGACTGAGATATCAATCTGCAGTCTCTGCTACCAGAAGTTATAAAAGAATCTAATTTGAAACAATGAACATAAGTACAAAAATAGCGCTTGATGAAACAAGGTTAGACAATGTTGAAGAGTGTGCTCCAGCATACATAGATCATAACTCCAATAAGAAATTGATAGTAACATTATGAAAACTGAAATGATGGGAATGAATCACTCTTCGAGACTTTTCTTAACTTAAAGACAACTTCTTCGCACAGTCTTAGTAAAAACTGTTATGAAAATGAAAATTAGAGTGATAACAGAACATAAGTGTTGATAGGAATGAATCACTCTTTCAGACTTTTCTTTACAAAAAGAAAAACTCTTTGCACTGCCTTTAGTAAAAACTGCTGTGAAAAGGCAGATTAGAGAGTGATAAGAGGTCATAAGTATTGATGGGAATGAATCCTCCTCCAGACTTTTCTTTACGTAGACAAATTCTTCGCACAGCCATAGTAAAAACTGTTATGAAAAGGAAAATCAGAGAGTTCCCCCCTCCCATTTTGACTGACAGTTATGTAAATTATTCAGTAAACTGCTATAAACATGTAAATCAATGAATTGCAGCAACAAAAATGTACAAGTAACCAGTAAAGTAGCACAAAACATCATACTGAGGACCAATCCAAAACCCCAAAATGAATACAAATCTCAACACACAAAATATGAACTTTGTAGTTCTGACAAAATCCTCAAGTGGCACATTCAAATTGCTATGTAGAGTGAAAATCATTTATATATGGTGAGAATATGATAAAAAATCCAATCACATAAAGGCAAATATACCTAAAAATGATGCAGAACTAGCAACAGTTCCAGCAGCTGCATATCCACTTGCTCCAATTAAAGGATCAAAGTGTCAATTATTGGAGCCAAAGCACCAAGTCCTACAAGAATTGCTAGGTAAGCTAATACTATTGACTGCTTAATGCTTAAAAGTAGAAAACATAAAATACATGACAAAATTGAGTCAATTTGAACTTATGCATTCCAAAACACACTTACAACACATGTTACTAAGGAATTCATACCACCAGTAATAGCCATCACTTCAGCTTAGCCAGCTTGCTTATCTTGATCAAGTCCCTTCTTCATTTCGTTTTAATAAAAACCATTGCAGAATTAGCAATTATGGTTGAATTGCCTCCTACAAATAGTACTTTCATCTTCATAACTATATATGCAAATGCAACGAATGTGGTACTTTTAATGTTTATAAATTACATTTCGAAGAAAAGAATATAACTTGGTGCAGAACATAGACTTGGGCTAAACATGCAAGAGATATTCACAAAACCAAATACATTCTCGATGTGTTATTACAGTAGTATAAACAGTCAAGATTTCCACATTTGTATTTCATTATCACCTAAACTTACACCAAACTGATGTTCAATCACAAATCACAATGTTACTAATTAATTTATTTTACAAACCATTTTATCCATTGGTTCGAGACAGAGCATTGAAAGAGTTTATATAGAGTAACACTCCCTACCTTACCAGCCACTTTTAACAGTTTTTAACATAGCAGTTCTTGATACATTTACATGCATTGTCCTAGAGTGATATACCAGGAAAAATCAAATCATCAAAAAAATAAATATATATGAAACAGAACAATAATGGAAGCCGTTTCTTAATACTAGATTAAAAGGCGTAATAATATCTTAATCATATCTAGTTACAGACCATTTATATCCAAATCATTCTTAATGATTTGATCTTAAGATTTTTCCTAGTCTCTTCTATCTCTTGCGCAAATACTTACAATCTAACCTATTCTCCTTCCAAGGGCTTCTATGTGTATTTTCAACACACGCCCAAACCATCTAATTTGAGACTTTACGTCTTTTTCACAGTATGTGCTACTCAAATTTTCACTCTAATGCATTCATTTTTAATTCTGTCTTGAAATCTGCCCACTCTTTCAACATAACAATCTCTTCACTATAATAAAAGATATGCAATATAGCATCAAAATTAGATCTTAAAAAACTGAACTGAATAGAGCAGTTCCTATACAAGAGGAGAAAAAGAAACAAGAACAGTAAAGCAATCCATGCCAGTTCACATATCTCACCAGAACAGTTTACTTATCTTTCTTTTTTGTGTCGTTTTCTATTGTCACCAACTCACCTGACTCCTGCAGAGGCCGACAAGGCTATCCACTACATTCAGAACTGAATGTATTAGTGCTATTGAGATTTGATTTGACAACTCGAACTATTTGTTGAGGAAAATTTTGACAGCTGACATCCAATATTTTACCCATACTAATTTGGTATCATAAGAATAAAATGAAATTTTTGGGTTAGAAAGGAAGAAAAAGAATGGAAGGAAACAAATTGATAATTAGCAATCACATAAAAACAGGTAAACTATCCCGGAATAGTTCATATAAAAAAATTGACACTTGACTAATATTGCCTGGTTAAATTACAACGAGTGGAACGAGTCAACTTCAGATATGTTACGGATTACAAAAATCAAATGTGACCAATGCTAATGAGATCCAAAATCATGGATGGAAGTAATCACAGGATGCCCCCTTTCTACAGTACCCACTTTCATAAAATTTACAGACCCGTTGCCCTTTGTGCAGAGGTCTGTGTGATCCTCCATTACCAACGCCAAATACTGGTTGTTGCCTGTTCCATGGATTTCTGCCTCTAACTAAACCTTGTTCCCTACCATGACCTGGAAAACCCCGATCTCTGGGCACAGAAAACCGATCACTCCCGTATCTTGTCTGGCTATCCCCAAAGCTTGGAGTTACTACAGAAGTGCATGAACTTGAGCTTCTGTTCTCGTGCACTGCCGTCTGTCCTACTCCCCAGCTTGTGTTTGCATTTCGCTGTTCCATTCCTCCCCATCCCAAGTGTGTACTACTCTCCAAACCAAGTCTCCAAGTGGTGTCAACGGTCATGCCCAATGTTTCAGTGGATGGAAAAATAGAAGAATTTTCCGAGCCCGACTCCCATTGATTACTTGAAACACAAATGTTGTTTGAACCCACATCAACTTTAGAATTTCTTGAGGAAAGCTCCCCTGAAATTCTTTGATGATGATGATGATGGACATCAGCCTGTTGTAATGGCTCCTCTGCTACTGTGGACTGAGATAGTAACTGTAAATCACATGTGGAACTTAATGCATCACCCTTACCTGCATCAAGTATTGGGCTAAGCTCTGCAAAACTGAGACAAAGATTTTTAGAACCATCAGTCAATTCCTCGCTACGTTTCATAATTGAAGTGGGAGATTCCAAGCCACCAAGTGACTCCATTGCCTCGACTTCTGCCAAAAGATCTGAGACTGATTCATCAAAATCATCTGGTTCACCAATAATAGCCTGCCATGTAATTGTATTACATGCTGAAGGGGAAGGCGGACGGGTCAAATCAAATCCCAGTCTAAGTGGTGATATTCTTGTCTCAGAAACATGAGCAGATGTGGAATCCAAGCAATTGGAAGAAATATTTACATCAGGGTGTCTCCAGCTTTGTCCCGAAGATTGCCCCGAGTTGTCTTCACTATCTGATTGCTTCTGATGATTCTGACCACCAGAAATCCTGTCCGAGCCACAATTTCCATTATCTTCAGGGTTTTTCTCAATCCCATGATTCTCACTTAATTTGTTGGTATGATTCTCATTAAATTTCTCAGCAAACACGGTTGGTTGTTGCAAAGGGTGTACATGTGACTGGTCATGCCATCCATTGCTCCTTACAGATTCATCTTTACCATTAGACTGGGTAGAAGTATCGTCCACTTTATGCTCTATTGTATGTTCTATGATTCGGCTGGCTGCAGAAATTTCATTCTGCATTGAATTCCTCCCACCATCCTGACTGCTTTCTTTGTCACCCAATGCAACACTGGCTCCTAAAGAAAGCAATAGGCTGCTGTGCGGCAATGGCACATTTTTGGAGCATTTCCCATTAAGTGCATCATTTAACAATATAGAGTTTGCTTGTTTCTCATCTATCCTCCATATTCTGAGATCTGGAGGGAAATGTCCACTTGCATTCCACTTATACAGCTGCAACATAGAAAAAGGTCCTTGAACCTTACTAGATGGATCCTGATAATGCCATGATTTATCATTCATAAAATCATCAAATGGCTGCTCAATCCCTGTAGAGGGAAGTGGAGATGAAATGTCCACTGCAACACTAGACACTTCTGATTTTATTACAACATTAGCACTATCATCAACAGCAGTTTCGTTAGGGTCAATATTCTTCTTTGCTAAGCATGTATTTCCAATTGGGTCACTGGCTGTGGTCAAGTCTCGTGCTCTGCCCCCAACACCATTCAAAACACCGTCCCAAATTCTGGAAAAAATAGGTATATTGCCATCTGCATATACATAATCATAGTTACCGTGAGATAAGCACTGTCTGGACAACTGCTAAAAGATACTTGAAAACAAAGTTAGTGGAGCAAATGAATTTTACCTTGTTTATTGCCATCTGACTCTCCTGCATCTTCATCAGACTCATACAATGAATCCAAATTGGGGTCAGAGTGTATATCTGGAATTTCATGCAGCCTGCGCTGACGTTCCTCATGTGAATTTAGTAGCTCCAACTTTTCCACACATTCTTTAAGCGTGCAGTTTGGTCAAGGAACCTTGATCATGTCTATGGCACATGAATGAATAAGCAGGAAAGAAAATCATCAAGAAACCAACTAACATGGACCTATCCACCTACTGCTGAACATATCCTTGTTAAATTTATTGTATGTCTGCCTAATTCTTAGTTGAAAAATCGCAAACCAAATCATGTTATTGTAAATTCATTCATGTATTAAGCAGTTATAAATTAAAGAACAACACGGTAAATAAAAATGTAGCTAGCTACAGAAATAATTTAAAGATGCACTAGAAGGACGGAAATAAAGAAAGAAAAAAATTAACAAATTGCTCTATATGCCTATACAGTTTTTTCTTGTGATTGTAACAACCAATCAACTAGGCTTCCCTAATGATTTAATCTGTATAAACTTAAGTTCATTTATCAGCGAACATTTCACATATGAATGATCAATAGTTGTAGAATCAAACTATGAACTATTCAGTACCCACATTTTAGCATATTGAGGAAAGAAGTAAATGGTAAAGGATATTCTTTTCTGTGCCCCTTCTCGCTTGCTCTATCACGAAGATTATTAAGCCGCAATTTCTCAGCTTCCAACAACTACATCAATCAAAGAGGGGGAGATTAAACCAGCAGTCAAATTTTAAAGAAACGATAGTAAATGATGACATTGATGATAACAAAAAAGGGAAAAATATTTCAAGAGTTTCTATTTTAAGCATTTCGCAAATTAAATTCACATGGCATTTGGCAATAACTAACAGTTAAAAGGCATGGCTTTCAATTATTTAGGCATGATACTTTATTAAATTACAGTATGGATTTTCTACACATTGATGTTTTCTTACAATTAAATGAGCATTCATCCTGATTCCTGAACCATAAGTCAGATTATTAAACAGATAAAAAATAATAGAAGCTTACATCATTAACTCTAATTTCTTGAAATGTCAACGCTTTGTTCAGAATCTCTCCCTACAATCAACAAAAACAGCCCTCGTAAACTAATACAAAATATAGCATGCTCTATGGAAGCTTCAAGCTGACATATATACACACTAACCACGGTCAATCTCTTTGAAAGCCCATACTTTATACTCTGACGCAGTCGCTTGCATTCATCCTGGACATGGGATAAATATATTAATCATCGACAAACTCTCATGGAAAAAACTTGACTCCTCTACACAATTTAAAGGTCAATAACATGCATAAAGGAATTTCCTATTTACCTCAGAGAACTCCTGATTCGAAATCTCATCTATGGATATGACCTCTTTCCGATTTAAGTTTAAAATTTCAAGCTTAATATCAGTTATTCTAGTGCCAATTTTGTAAGGTTCGGCAACCTTGCTTGTACCTGCGCAATTAGTTACCAACACAAATTTCATGTCATGGAATTTACAATATGTACACTCGCCCAAGTATCAGATGTGATAAAAGTTCACATTACCTACAACTTGGACAAGTCTATACATATCTTGTTTCTGATCACCACTAGAGATTCTTATCCGCACAAAAGAACCGGCGACCTTCTCGTGAATCTTTTCAGTATCATCAGTCAGACTCTCCATCAGACTTCGACGCAAGTAGATCAAGTTAATGTTGTGAGCATTTATTGCAGCATATGCATCTTGATTATTTTGTGGCATAGGCACATCATCCCTTTTACTTGTTGAACCTCTCTTATCATTAACTAATATCGGCTGTTTATTGTAATTGTCCATGGTCTCTTTTTCATTAGCAACAGCATCACTAACTCCTGCTCCAAGAGTATTTTCTGCACGGGTATTGTCTTTTACAAGGAAGTGGGGTTCAAGGAGCATTAGCATTTCAATGTAGCCAAGACGTGCTTTTCCAAACAAATTTACTAGTCTAGAGTCACAAACGATTTGGGATTTCTGTTGAGGATCACGCAGATTGTTTTTCTTTATATACTCCAGCAAGAGATTCTGTACATCAAATTGAGACAAGAGAGATGTATCACCATTTCTCATATGTGAGACAAACTCTAGAAGCTCCTTTGATGCCCAACTAGCACATTCAGGCAGAGACACACCCGTGTCACCACTTGAAGGTCCCTTAGACTTCTTGTTTTTCAAATTATTTGATTCTATGTCTATGCAGGAGTTCTCAGAACCAGAACCTTTGTCGTCTTTATTAAGATGATAAAGTTCATGGGAAGTTTGAACCACAGGAGCAGCATCTTTCAATGGGTTTTTAGCTCGAAGCAGCTCATCAAATGTTAAAGATAAATCTGCTTTCAAATATACCCAATACACCTTGAAAAGATACTCCCAGCTGGTCTTGTCATCGAAATCCACTTCACACTGTAAAAGTAGCATAGGTCAATACAATTATACCATCATGTATCATTTACTCAACATCAAGCCCTCCCTCTCTTCCAGCACATATGAGAGAGAAAGAGAGAGAATGCGGAACACTATTGAAAGTAACAGCATAAATAAGAAAGATAGGCATACCATTTCCTTATTTCCCTGGGCACTGTTCTCAATCATCATTATAGTTTTCTTGCACATTCCACACAAACCTTTATTCCCTCTAATACAAACAAAATCAGCATCTTGTATACACCCCTTGCACAAAGAATACGTACAAGTATAGCACATATAATGTGATGCTTTCTGACACGAACTGCATATATGCCAACCTGAGCAACGCAAAATCAATGTCTATTAAAGGAAAGCTGTGGCTTTGTTCAATGCATAATAAAATATTAAAATCCAAAACAAATCTAGGCGATAGATATCTCAAAATAAGGAATGAGTGCTAATTGGCAAATCAACAAATGTCAAACTCACACTATTAAATTGTGTTCGGTGGATGATTAATGAGTCATGGCACCTAAAATTTAGTAACAATCTACTAGATTGTGTTTAACATATTTGAATTGTGCTGACCATAAACTTTGTTGTCAAATTTTTGCCTCAAAATATAATATTTGAATAGCATAACAGAGAATATTGAGTAGATTAGCTTAAGAGAGAATTTTGAGTAGATTATATACAATCTACAACATACGTGCAAATGTTCCAAGCAAAAACACAAAGAATGACTCGTGCATAGAGTTATAGCTAAATTAAATCCAATTGCATGTTAATTATTAATAAATGAAACCAATAACTAAACCAAAACAAGTAAAATACCGCAATTCCATTTGGCTTTTGAACGGAAGAACGCCTCATCTCTCTTGACACATGCCGGATGATATGCTTTAGGACAGCCCCTGGACATTAGAAGAAAAAGATAGAAAAAATAAAATAAAATACTACTAGAAAACAGTGATGATAATGATTGAAACTGAATAACGCATGGGCAACTTTAATTGCAAGCTAAAAGCCAATCAAAAAAGAATCTAAAAAACAAAAAATCAATAATTGAAAACTGAAAATTGAAAATTCAAAGACCAGTTCCAAATCATTCCATTTTTAACCATCAAGCTGAAACAATCTTTAACCCTTACAATCACAATTGCAATTTCAATCATCATTCACTCACCGGCGATCGCAGAGAACGAGACTTCCTCCATCAAAACATATAAAACAAACATCCTCGTCTTCTTTTTTCGCCTTCTGCTTTTGCTTCTGTTTCGGCGGAAGGGCTGCTTTCAGAATTTCCATCATCGGAGGACGACTCCGCTTCTTCGTCAAAACATCACTATCCGCGGCAGCAACCGCGAGAACTACTTTACGCGCAGAAAAACCACTGTCTTTCTCCGTCATCTTAACATCAACATCAGCAACAACTTTTGTAGGAGCTTCGACTAACTTCGCATCCGTCTCCGAAACCGTCACAGTCATGGTCGCCGGTGTTTCCAACTTCAGTTCTTCCATTAATACAATTTTTAAAAAAATCTAATCGAATCGAAGAGAAAGATAGAGAATCAAATCAATTATGTATAATCAATAATTAGGTAACATGAGTTGAACTGAGTTGAATTCGAGTTGAGTTGAGTTGCGTAAAGGAAAGTGAAAACCCTAGTTGAAAAAAAAACTGAAGCACATGGAAATGAAAAACGAAAATGGACTTGGTTCAGATGTAACAAAACACTGTTTATTATTTTTTTTGGTAATTTCGTTTCAAAAAGTAATGAGATCCCTATCAAGCTAGAGAGAGAAAGTAGAGAGAGAAAGTGTGGAACTCTGACCATCACTCAGAAGAAGTGAAGAAAGAAAGTAGACATCGGCTCACTCACGATTGGTTCAATTTTGTACATCTCTAATTACTCCTTTTTTTTTCTTTTATTAAGATTAATTAATTAAACTGATAGATTAATTAAGTATAGTAATTAGTAACGTTTTAATTTTAATCCTATGATGATTGTGTGAATTTAAAAAAAAATCTGAAATGCGAGCAGAAGCACGTGGTTAGTGGGAGCCAGCCAATGTGGGGTCCACAAGGCAATTTTGTTCAACGCCGAAAACACGGTCCAATTCTTGGGTTTTTTAAAATGGGAAAGTTGGGTTTGGGGTTATATATTCATGTGACACGAAAAAGGTATTTTATTCTGCTTTTCAGCCATCTATGTTATTTTATTCTATTTTCTAGGGGTGATATTCTAAAGAGGATGAAGCATAATGTTTTAGACATTTTACCTAAAATATATTTATATGGAAACAATATCGCATTACGTGACAGCTAGAAGAAGTAGGCAAATGACGTTAATTTAATATTAATATTAATTAAGCGATTAATTCCCACAAGTTAATTGGGATGTTCATGGTTTATGCAATGGCGGTGTGTAATTAATGCGCTTGGTTTGACTCATCAATTACGTTACTTTGAGTTATGGGAATTTTTGTGTTTTCGACTTGTGGTTAAACTCTTGTAAGGTTGTTTTTGATATTGATTGTAGTTGTGGTTGTTTTGATAACTCATCTTGTTGTCTGACTCTGGTGAACTTTTCAAGAACTTTTTTCTGATCACTTCAACCAATTTTACCGTGGAATTAATTATGTGTGATTTTTTTATTAAAATTGTTTGGAATGTTTGGCCAAAGAGATGTGATGTGTCCTAACAACTGTTACTCATTAAATATATGGACCCCCGAAGTGCAATATCATTATCCTCTATAACTAGGGCGATAAAAAACAGATGCGAATAGAAAACGAAAGGGAAAAAAGAAAAAGCACTAGGGGTTTGCATGAATGTTGCTGGTAAAAAAATTTCCTTCCAACAAAGAAATTTGAAATATTAATCTAAAACTCAACTTAAATAATAAATTTACCAAATTCGGTGGAGATAATTCTCTTCGTCCAATTATTGAGAGGATTGATTATGAACTTGTTTAGGTGCTGCTATTTAATCAGAGGGGTGTATAAGGATTATTTGAGTTTTTAGGATGATTTGTCTATTAATTTTGTTTTGCTATCATCTTTTGAATGAATCGTCTCAAATTTAGACTTGTGGTGGTAATGGTGTTGTTTATCAACTATTCTATTTAAGTGTTTATTCATTTGATATTTTTTGGTGTGTTTTTTCTGCATTTTTATTGCAATTTATCATGTATTAGAGAATGTCTACATTTCTTGTGTTGTTTTTATGATATATCTTTTTGGTTGTTTAAAAAAAATCATAGATCCTTAGTTGATATATATTTACTAGTCTAATGATGTTTGGTTTGAATTTTGAAAGAGATAAAAATAATTTTAGATGTGTAAAATTAATTTTGAAGTGAGTTTTAGGTGTTTGTTTCTTTTAAAGTATAATTGATTCTGATTATATAATTGATTCAACTTAAAAATAGAATTTGTAGTTTATGGGTTCAAACCTAACTTTTATATTGAAATTTGTTGTTCGACTCACTTTTAGATAGATGTATCCAAACATAAATCAATTTTACTAAACTCAATTCTCTTAAAATCAATTTTACTAAACTCAATTCTCTTAAAATCAATTTTATCAAACTTAATTCTTTCAAAATCAATTTTGTCCACCTCCAATCCAAAAACATACTAAATATTTTTTAACGTTTGAATAATTTATAATTGTCATGTGTTTTGAATATTATAGAAAATATAAAAGAAGAATAATTTAAAAATGTGCAATGAAGAAAAGTATAAACTAAACAAACAAGCATGTATCAATAGCATATAGAAATATATGACATTCTTGTTCAACATATTAATCAAGGTCATTATTTATTGGAGAATCTGGGACGCGCTGGAGCTCACTCCTGCTTTTCCACTTATCCAAATTAAAGTTTAATAGCATTTGTTGGGGAGGCAAATGAGCATTAAAAGCGTCGATAGGTAAGAAATTAGCAATTTCATCATCAGTTGTACCTTCAGACTCATCAGTTCAGGAAGTAGTCAACTCATTCTTCTGTTTCTTTAAGTATGTTGGACATTCTGGTCTAAAGTGACCAAAACCCTCACATTCATGACACTGGATGCTTCTACCTTGATTTGGCTTCTCCACTGTTCTTGCTTTTATCTAAACATCATTGTTCTTGTTGATGTCATATGAGATGTTCTTGACATTTGGTATAGACTTCCTATCAATACCTATCAGCACTTTATTGAATTGTCTCCCAATAAGCACTATAGTATTAGAGATTCCTTCAATAGTGTTCAAATCAAGTTGACTCTCTTCATCATTGATGTTGGAAGTAAAAGTTATGTTCTTATTCTTCTTTTCAGATATTTCACTCATAGCTAGTTCAAAAGTTTGAAGTGATCCAATAAGTTCATTCATTCTTAGTTTGCTTATGTCTTAGGCTTCTTCAATGGTTGTGACCTTCATGACAAATCTCTTGGAAAAAGACTTGAGAATCTTCCTGGCCAGCTTTTATTCTGACATCTTTTCTCCCAAAGCACTAAAGGAATTTCCTAGTTCAAGAATATTCATGTGAAAGCCATGGATGCTTTCATCATCTTTCACCTTTAGATTCTCAAATCTGGTAGTGAGAAGTTGAAGTCTAGACATTTTCACCTTAGATGTGCCTTCATGAGTGGTTTTGAGAATTTCACGCGCATCTTTGGCCACAATACAGGTGTTGATTAATCTAAACGTGTTTTTGTCAACTCCATTGAATAAGGCATTTAAGGCTTTGGAGTTTCCAAGAGCAGTTTCATCTTTTTCCTTAGATCATTCCTCTTCTGTCTTCAGAGTCTCCTTTCCATCTTCATCATTAACAACAGGATGTTCCCAACCTTTGATGATAGCTTTCCATGTTTTGTTGTCAATAGATTTTAGGAAAGCTACCATACGAGTCTTCCAATAGTCATAGTTGGTGCCATCTAAAATGGGGGGTCTGTTAATATTTCCTCCTCCTTCCTTGTCCATAGTACCAGAAAGTATCTTCCCTAAATCTCACCTAGAAACAAAGCAGGATGTCTGCTCTGATACCAATTGAAATTCTGGTAATTAGACACCACATGTTGAGTAAGATGTCACGACACTGGGATCATGATAATATGACAACACAAACAATTATGCAGTTAAAGTAAATGGCGAAATGTAAATAACACAGTCACTTGTTAACTCAGTGCAACATCACCTACATCTGGGGGTATCCAAGCCAGGAAGGTAATCCACTATAATAGTATTAGTTTGAAGCCTAAGTAAACAACCTTCAGTTTACAATCTTCTCACCTAATCACTGCCTCGTGCTATTTCTATCTAAGACACTCTTAGATATAAGACCCTCTTACTTCCCTTCAATCACACAACAGTGATAAAACCAAGAACAAAGAACAATAGAAGACACACTTCCAAAGACACAAAAGTCCACTATTACTTAAAAGCTTATGAGTGATTATAACTCAAACAGAGTATAATTCAAGCACCTAAGAGGTACATGAATGGCTCACAAATAAATAATGAACGCAATCCAACTCAGATACGAAAGTGATATAAGAGTAGATCACAGAGAACAAAGAACACACTAAACCCTAAAACTCTTCTTTCAATACACGACTTCAATACTTCATTAGGTTTAGAATAACTCTTTATATATCTTTAGATCAACATGGACTTGGGCTCTTCATCTAAATAAAATGTATATCCCAAAACAGCAGCTGCAAATCTTTTGCATAAACTTCTACATTAAAATAGGAACAAAATATAAAGTTTCCTAAAAAGTCCTAAAGATATTTTTTATGAAATAAATGCTGTTTTGGCACAGAACTGATGTTTCTATCATAACCCTTCTTGGAATGTGACAGAGTGTAAGCTAAAACCAAATAGAATCTCACACTTTAAAAACAAATCTTCTAAATAAGTAAACCATAGTATAACATGTCACGACATCGTCCGTGACATCACTACAATTAATGTCTGACCAACATGTCAAGACATCTTGCTCAACATCTTGTTGTGATACTTATTTTAACAAAATTGGTACCAATCCCAAAATCACATATTATGGACTTAGAATCCCCAAAGCAGAAAAAAATTCCGCCTGAGGGATTAAGTATCTCATCGGGCGAGATAGCTTTTGAGGTCATGCCTAATAGGCACGAACTGTATCAAGCCCTAGAGACTTAGCGTCAAGTCTTGCTAGAGAACTCGATAGAAGTACTTCCTAAAAGGTTTAAAGGATCTGCCTAAGGGACTCGACATCCCCTAGTCGGACTACGTGATATAATATACGAGGAGCTTAGAATCCCCATAGCAGAAAAACTTTCGCTCAAAGGACTTGGTATCTCCTCGGGCAAGATAGCTTTTAAAGTCGTGCCTAATGGGCGCGACCTATATCAATCCTTAAAAATTTAGCATCAAGTATTGCTAGAAAGCTCAATAGAAGTCCTTCCTGAAAGGTTTAAATGATCTGCCTAGGGGACCTGACACCCCTTATCTGGGCTACATAATATAATACATATGAGACCATTTACAATGGTAGATTTATTTAAAGTCAACACCACAAAATCATGTGCAATGGGTGTGTAATGTAGTGTTGAGTGTGTGTTGGAGGAGAGAGATGTTGAGAAAACTCAACACCATTTAATCTGCCACGTGGCTGTGTTTGATTGGCTGACCAGATTTTTATCCATTTAATACTTTGAACTCAATTATTTCGTTGCAAATTAATTTTTTTTTTTTTACCAAAATTCATAATTTTTTTCTCTCTATAAATAGAGACTTGGTTCATTTGATTTGGACACAGAAAAAAAAACTAAGTTTTTCACTATCTTAATTTTATTATTAGTGTTTAAAAAATAAATTATTAAGTATTTATTATTTTAATTTAATTTTAATCGATAATTGTAATTTTATGTAATCATAAAAATAAAAATAAAATTTAAATAAGAATATGAAAATAAAAAGTGGTGGGGTAGGGTGTTGAGTGAAAAACCATTGGAGAGGGTAAAAGTTGAATGGGTGTTGAGTTATTAGGTGGAAGAAAGAGAAAATGATGTGGAGTGTTGGGAGTTGAAAAAATGGGTGTTGAGTTTGTAAACTATTGTAAATGGTCTGAGCTCAAAGCCTCAATGGCCATCAGACAGTAAAAACCTGAATTCCCAAGGGTTGAAAAAGGCCCCGCGTAGGAAAACAGAGGTCCTTAAAATACTCCCATTAACTAAGAGTGAAAAACACTTCACCCTCTTCCGAATGCCTCATGTCTGGGGGATTGTGCAGTGTTATATTTGCAAATATCCCTTCCAATGCAACAGCTTGAGGTCACCCTATGAGAGAGGTGACGATGCAAGGTTGCCCGAAGGGAGATACCGCCTCGCTCCTACATTTACCTCGCCACTGGAAAGAAAAAAATGGGATAAGACATGTCTTAAATTATAGGAAATTCAAGATAGTTACTGACTCACATATTCCTTGAAAATAGGAATTCAGCAGTCCATCCTTTGATTGGGCAGACAATGACCTTTTCCAGTGACTCGTAAGGGTCAAGAATCCCTATAAATAACCCACCCCTCAAAGATAAGGGGGAACTTATATTCACTTCATACCACCCAATACTGCTTGAGAGCACTTTGTTCTCAATAGTCCTAACATCATTCATTTAACCATCTGCCTGCAACTTATTGATTTGTATTTAACATAAAGGGATGTTCGCTACTTCATAAAGGGAAACTAGTGGCTTGTCCTAAGCTTAAAATAGGGGGCTTGAAGCTCATAAAGGCTCATGGGTTTCAAAGGGGGTCCGGTTCTAGAGAGAACTAAATGTTGAGTTGGTATCACATGCATAAGTGTCACATTATGTAGTGAATTGCATTTTATTTATATATATATATATATATATATATATATATATATATATATATATATATATATATATATATATATATATATATATATATATATATATATATATATATATATATTGTGAATTACGACAAAATTCAATATTAACTTGTGAGGCAAAGAACAATAACAACCAAAATAAATGGTCTTCAGCAATAATAATTCATACACATATAATATAACAGAATAATGCAAGAAAAAACCGAAGGTTTGTTACCCAGTTCGATCAAACGATCTACTCTATGGGAGAGAGCAACTCTCCAATTCACTATACTCAGAAAGCTGTTACAAGAGATTACAAATGAGTTACAAGAAAATAACATTCACCTTCAGGTTCCCAAGAACAACCCTGAAGGTGCCCAAGAACAACCATATTTTCTACCCAAGTGTTTCCCTATCTCTCCAACTCTCAATATATGAATCACTCAAACCCAAGGTGTAATCCAATGTTTTCTTTGTGCATAGCTAAAACCATATGTTATACCTTTAAACCCTTGGCCTCCCTTATTGGTGAAAACTCTAAGATTGTCACACACCAAACATATAAGAGATACATATTTCTAATAGCAAATATCCAACAAACAAAGCGCAAAATCACATAGATCCATTAATTGAACCGAAAAAAGCCCAAAAATGCGAAATATTATTCACTGTACGGACAATACTATTGATAGTCACCATTTAGGCTATGTAATCATCTGGTAATCATCAGTAAGTCAGGTAAACTGTATGAAGTTACAGGTGTTTTAGTCATAATTAGGGTTTGTCGTAGCGTGTCATAGATTTTAAGTTTCTCGTGGATATTTTACGCTATTGGGTATTTTTCAGATCAAATACAGGTTTGGAAGCTCAGATGATCAAATGCGAGATGTAAGATCGAGCCGGAGCGAAAAAGCAGAAGGAAAATGAAAAATTGAAGACTTTGTTGTCCATACGTATAACGCTTTAGCTGTTACGCGTATGGACCTCACCTGTACGCGTAGGATACGTGAATCAACAGAGAAAGGGAAAAATCCACCCTCTGCCGATACGCATAATAGGCAAGTCATTACACGTATCAGTTTGCGCAGATGGCCTGAAAAATGGTTACCTTATGATACTTGGGGTGTTCTTGTGGGTATTACGCGTAACACTTTGGTCATTACGCGTAATGAGGCCCAAAATTTGCCAAAGCCCAGAAGCTGACTATTTATTCCCAGAACGCGATTTTTCCAGGGGTGAACGTTTGGAGGGAGAAAAAACGTGTTTTGGAGGTTGGAGAACCCAGATTTTTGCCATGAAGTCATATTTCAAGAGTTTTCACAATTGAAGATTGTTTTCCTTTGATTTTCTGTAATGACAACTTCTTTTCTTTCGTTTTCCTTTATTGTTATGAGCAGCTAAACCCCTCATTACTAGGGGGTGTCCCTAATTTGAATCTGTAATGACTCTGATATTATTGTTGCAATGACATTTCCTTTGTTTAATAACTGATTTTATCTCTAGTTGTTCTTAATGCTTGCCCTGTCAGACCAACAGGGTTTGATTTACGATTAACAATTAGGTTGGACCGCTCTTGTTAAGGCTTTGCTTTTGATCATCCTATAGCAGATATCACCTAGGAATAGGGATACCCTATAGGAACCAGAATAATTATTGATACTTAATTGCTTCATCTCGCTTATAATTCTCGATGGACGTAGAAATTAGGGTAGATGATTAAAGATTTTCTCAATAAGGCCTTAAGAGTAAACATTTTAAAGAATCAGTGGTTAGTAGTACACTTGCTATTTTCCCGATCAACTATTCATCGTACAAACGTTATTATTCATCTGTATGGATAACACTATTCACCGTACGGACGACACTACTCACCACCCAATTTTTTTCCTTCCGCCTTTTCGTCTGATTTTTGCGGTAAATGCAATCTCCAAAATATGTTTTCTTTCTCTTCATCAACAAAGATTTTAAGGCATATTTACAATAATCTCCACCTTGACTTTAAACCATGTTGGTACCAATTTAATAATAAACAACATTGTTGCTTTCTACCAAGTTGAAACTTTAATCAATAAATTTAATCAAATTCAAGGAACCCTTGAATCTTGATCTCATAACTTACATCTGCTTGTTCCCAGTTACCCTTTTCTGCCTAGGTAATCTAACAAGCCTACAAGTATGACTTTTCAACCACCCTTGACTCCACCAGTTTTCAAATGCATCCCTGAAGGTTTTTCTTCTTTTATTTTGCAGTGCTTCAGCCACATTAAAAACATAATATCCAAGACTAGCATAATCTTCCCTTTGAGATGTTACAATAACCCTCATTACCTTATCATGAGTCAGATTATAATCAGAGATCTTTGTAACTATTGTCTCACTACTGCTAGCATCCATAGTAGGAAACTCCACCTCAAACTGAGTTTTTTCCGTTATAGTGTCTCCCAAGTTTCTCCTTTAGTTTTCACTATTCTTCTTCTGAAGAAATTCTCTACCAACCAAGTAAGTCGTTTTAACCTCAGCTCTTCCCCAAAAACTCAATAACAACTCAGCGGTAACATGCATTTTTATCCCTTGATTTCTGCAAAATTCATTGTACTCCTCTGAAACTTTCTTAAGGCGTTCATAACGCCTAAAACTAAAATCCCATAGCTATTCCTTGTCATGAAATCCTCCACTAGTTAACGATGAATGATTAATAACATTTGAATCTTCTAAAATATATAAAACACATGTTTTAAACCCTTTAGCAATAATCAATTCATCACGCAAAATCTTCAACACTCCACGTTCAACTCTAGTACAATAACCTAGATCATCAAACATACTTATAGATGACAAATTTCGCTTGAGTTCAGGAACATACCTCACATTGTGAATAAGAAGTTCACGATCATTAAAAAATTTAAACCTGACCTTACCAATACTATGAACCTTGCATGCCTTATTATTACCAAGGTGAACTACTCCACCTTGCACCATCTTCAAAGTTTTAAAGTATTATATTATTGGACATATGTGAATAGAGTGACCTGAGTCAATGACTCAACTATCTTCAGTTTCCAAACTCTATACAACTAGTGCTTCGACATCCTCATAACTTTCCTCACCCAATGCAACTACAACTTGAACAGAATCTTCACTGACCTTTCTTTCAGGACAATTATTTTTAAAGTGACTGATTTTCTGAAAATTAAAACATTTTACCTTTGACTTGTCAGACCTTTTTGATTTGGACATCCCTTTATGCTCGCCTCCTCCTCTTGACACATTTAAGCCTTCCCCACTATCTTCAATGTTCAAATCTTTCGACTTTGAAAATTCTTTGGATTTCACCGTCGTCTGGACTTCATCCATAGTAATAGTACCTTTCTTACCATAAAGAAAGGCATCCTTAAAGTGCTCAAAGGATCTGGGTAATGAACTCAACAGGAGCAAAGCCTTGTTCTCATTATCAATCGTCACTTCAATATTCTCAAGATCATCGATAATCTTGTGAAATTCTATGAGCTTCTTAACTACAAATTTGTTCTCCGCCATTCAGAATAAATCGAGTTGTTATTTCAGATACAACCTGTGAACCAAAGACTTTGTCATATACAATGATTCAAGTTTTGCTCACGTAGCAACCGCAGTTTGCTCCCTGGCGAGTTCTCTTATAACTTTATCCCTGAGGCACAAGATAATGGCACTTCTGGCCTTATCCACCATCTCGGTCTTCTGTACCTATGTAAGCCCTACAAGCATCGATGCTTCACACTTCAAAGCATCGATACACTTCTATTGAATTAAAATTGCTTGCATCTTAATTTTCCACAACCTGAAGTCGTTGTTACCGATAACTTTCTTGATCTACCATCTATTAACCATGGTGCTCACTTATCAACAATATCTCTTTGTACCATGCTCACCGCACCACTTGTTGTGAATTACGATAAAATTCAATATCAATTTATGAGGCAAAAAACAATAACAACCAAAATAAATGGTATTTAGCAATAATAATTTGTACACAAATAATATAACAGAATAAGGCAAGAAAAAATTGAAGGTTTGTTTACTCAGTTCGACCAAACGATCTACTATGGAGGAGAGAGCAGCTCTTCAATTCACTATACTCAAAAAGTTGTTACAAGAGATTACAAATGAGTTACAAAAAAATAGCTTTCGCCTTCAGGTTCCCAAGAACAACTCTGAAGGCGCCCAAGAACAACCCTATTTTCTACCCAAGTTTTCCCCTACCTCTCCAACTCTCAATATATGGATCAATCAAACCCAAGGTGTAATTCAAGGTTTTCTTTGTGCATAACTGAAACCATATGATATACCTTTAAACCCCCGGTCTCTCTTGTTGGTGAAAATTATAAGATTGTCACACACCAAGCATATAAAAGATACATATTTATAATAGCAAATACCCAACAAACAAAATCCAAAATCACATGGATCCATGGACCGAATCGAAAAAAGCCTGAAAAATGCAAAATACTATTCACTGTACGGACAACACTATTCACCGTACGGACATCACTATTCATCTATACGGACACCACTATTCATCGTACAGACGACACTATTCACCAACCGATTTTTTCCCCTTTAGACTTATCGTCCAATTTTCGCGGTAATTGCAATCTCCAAAATATATTTTCTTTCTCTTCGTCCATAAAGGTTTTAAGGTACATTTACAACAATCTCCACCTTGACTTTAAACCGTGTTGATACCAATTTAAAAATCAACAACATTATTGCACTCTACCAAGTTGAAACTTTAATAAATAACTTTGATCAAATTCAAGCAACCTTTGAATATTGATCTCACAACTTGCATCCACTTGTTCCCAATTACCCTTTTCTGCCTAGGTAATCAACAAGCCTACAAGTATGATTTTTCAACCACCCTTGACTCCACTTGTTTTCAAATGTCTCCATGAAGGTTTTTGTTTTGCAGTTCTTCAGCCACATTAAAAACATAATAACCAAGGCTAGCATAATCGTCCCTTTGAGATGTTACAATAACCCTCCTTACCATATCATGAGTCAAATAATAATCAGATATCTCTATAACCGTTCCCTCACTATTGCTACCATCCATAGTAGGAAACTCCACCTCAAACTGAGTTTTCTCCGTTATAGTTTATCCCATGTTTCTCCCTTGGTTTTCACTATTCTTCTTCTGAAGAAATTCTCTACCAACCAAGTAAGTTGTTTTAACCTAAGCTCTTCCCCAAAAACTCAATAACAACTCAGCGGCAACATACATTTTTATCCCTTGATTTTTGCAAAATTTATTGTACTCCTCTAAAACTTTCTCAAGGCATTCATAACGCCTTAAACTCAAATCTCATAGCTCTTCCTTGTCATGAAAGCCTCAACTAGTTAACGATGAATGGATGATAACATTTGAACCTTCTAAAATATATAGACTATATATTTTAGACCCTTTAGCAATAATCAATTCATCACACAAAATATTCAACACTCTATGTTCAACTCTAATACAATAGCCTAGATCATCAAACATACTTATAGATAACAAATTTCACTTGAGTTCTTGAACATACCTCACATTGTGAATAAAAAGTTCACAATCATTAAATATTTTAAATATGACCGTACCAATACCATGAACCTTGCATGCCTTATTATTACCAAGCCAAACTACTCCACATTGCATCATCTTCAAGATTTCAAAGTATTCTATTCTTAGACACATGTGATAAGAGCAACTTGAGTAAATGACCCAACTATCTTTAGTTTCTAAACTCGATAGAACTAGTGCTTCGGCATCCTTATAACTCTCCTCACCCAATGGAACTACATCTTGAACAGAATCTTCATTGACCTTTCTTTCAGGACAATCCCTTTTAAAGTGACCGATTTTCTGACAATTAAAACATTTTACCTTTGAATTGTCAGATCTCTTTGATTTGGATATCCCTTTATGCTCACCTCCTTCTCTTAACACATTTAAGCCTTACCATTATCTTCAATCTTCAAATCTTTCGACTTTGAAAATTATTTAGATTTTACCGTCGTCTGGACTTCATCCAAAGTAATAGTACCTTCCTTACCATAAAGGATGACATCCTTAAAGTGCTCAAAGGATCTGGGTAATGAACTCAACAAGAGCAAAACCTTGTCCTCATCATCAATCTTCACTTTAATATTCTCAAGATCATCGATAATCTTGTGAAATTCTATGAGTTGCTCAACTATGGATTTGTTCTCCACCATTCGGGATAAATAGAGTTGTTGTTTCATATACAACCTGTGAACCAGAGACTTTGTCATATACAATAATTCAAGTTTTACTCACATAGCAACCGCAGTTTACTCCCTGGCGAGTTCTCTTAGAACTTTATCCTCGAGGCACAAGATAATGGCACTTTTGGCCTTATCCATCATCTCGATCTTATGTACATGTGTAAGCCCTGCAGGCATCAATGCTTCACACTTCAAATCATCGATACACTTCTCTTGAATTAAAATTAATTGTATCATAATTTTCTCGATCTGCCATCTATTAATCATGGTGCTCACTTGTCAACAATATCTCTTTGCTCCATGCTCACCGCACCACTTATTATGAATATTGTTGTGAATTATGATAAAATTTAATATCAATTTACGAGGCAAAGAACAATAGCAACCAAAATAAATAGTCTTCACCAATAATAATTCGTACACAAATAATATAACAAAATAAGGCAAGAAAAAATTGAAGGTTTGTTTACCCAGTTCGATCAAACGATCTACTCTGGGGGAGAGAGCAGTTCTCTAATTAATTTTACTCAGAAAGTTGTTATAAGAGATTACAAATTAGTTACAAGAAAATGACCTTCGCCTTCAGGTTTCCAAGAACAACTCTGAAGGCGCCCAAGAACAACCCTATTCTCTACCCAAGTGTTTCCCAACCTCTCCAACTCTCAATATATGAATCACTCAAACCCAAGGTGTAATCCAAGGTTTTCTTTGTGCATAGCTAAAACACTATGATAAACCTTTAAACCCTTGGTCTCTCTTGTTGGTGAAAACTCTATGATTGTCACACACCAAACATATAAGAGATACATATTTATAATAGCAAATACCTAACAAACAAAGCCCAAAATCACATGGATCCATGGTCGAATAGAAAAAATCCCGAAAATGCAAAATACTATTCAGTGTACGGACAATATTGTTCACCATACGGACGTCATTATTCATCTGTTGGATAACATTATTCACAGTACGGATGACACTATTCACCTACCAATTTATTTTTCTTTCGACTTTTCGTCCGATTTTCGCTGTAAATGTAATATCCAAAATATGTTTTCTTTCTCTTCGTTAACAAAGGTTTTAAGGTACATTTACAACTATATATATATATATATATATATATATATATATATATATATATATATATATATATATATATATATATATATATATATATATATATATATATATATATATATATATATATATATATATATATATATATATATATATATATATATATATATATATATAAACACATTAAAGAACCATTATTGTTGATAATATGAACTATATTAAACACCCAATCAACATATCTGATACATCAAATAAATTTGGCTTTAAGTAATCTTTCAATATTTGTCATGATCTTAGAAACTACTTATGGGCAACCCTCCTTGGACTTTGTTTGATTCTCTTCTTTTTTGAATTTAAAGGTAGTTTATGTTCTACCAAACTTTTCTCCAAATCTTATAACTTATTATATTCTTAATCAAAATTTTATCTATACTCTCAAAAGAGTTTTGCTACTTCTTGTTTCAAGTCCTTGTCAAGTAAGGAACTTATGTAGGTAGGTTTAAATTCGTCATCTTCTTTTACTAAGTTGACTTTTCCAAATGGATTTTAAGCTTCTAAGTTTCCTACTTATTAGACCAACCATTCTTGAAGCCTAGAGGCGTGACATAAAATAATATAATCAAAAGGCTTTTCTATGTGGTTTTCACAATAATACATTCGTATTTTCTAATTTCGAACATTCTCGGTTAATATTTTCTCCATATTCAGCTATAAAAATTATTTTTTGTTGTTACACTTTAGTTGTTGTCATGTCTTTATCATTGACCTTAAAAGACATGTTCAATTCATTTTTTAACTTAAGGACTGCACTTAACTTTGTTTCACTTATATAAGTTAAAATTTGTGTAACAAAACTTAAACTAGTTATTTTAATAATTAGTTAGTGTCTAGTTTTACACCATGGTTGTCGTATTTTTTGATGACGTGCACTTAAAACCCTAATTTGGGGTTTTAGGTTTATCTTAACATTTTGTATGTCCACGTTGCAACATTTTTCCCATTTTTCAAAGGTCTATATTTTTTCTACAATAATTCTAACAAAGACTCATCATTATTCGGATCTTATTTAGGGCCTCTTTTTTAAACTTATCTATCACAACATTAATATTCACATCTTCCATAAATATAGTTTTTATAACACAAATGTTTAACTTGGGTTCAAAAAAAGGTGTAGCCACATGTAAAAGACCATCATCTACTTTCATTAGCGCCTTGATCTTGTCACCCAACATAATGTTTCCTTATTTTATTGCCTTCTGAATTGTATCCCTAAAACGAATACAAGAATTGGAATGATGACCAAACATGTTATGAATTTAACAATATTGTATCCCTCTTATTTGTTCATAATAAGGATTGTTGTAGTATTTGCTAAAAATTATTTTTTTATCTTTCGAAAAAATATATAAATTTGATCAACCTTATTACTATTAAATCAACGATTTGTTTTTATAAGATTTATCAAATGAACTCATATTTATCGAATGATTTGTTTTTAAATCAACAATTTTCAAAATTTCACAATCCACCCCCTATTGTGTATGGAATCACATGTCTAACAAGTGGCGCCATAACCTAACTCTTGTTTAAATACGAACCATCTCAAGAGGAAGATAACTTCCAACACTATTTTTAAAAATAAGACTTTCCTAAACACCCCCCCCCCCTCCGTTTAATGGTGATCGATTTGAATTGTGAAAAGCTATATTTAAAATATTAATTCGAAGTTTTGATCTTGAATTGTGGGAAACAATAATCAATGGTTCATTTATCCTTATTTATTGTATTAATGGTGAAGTAGTATATAATCATATATTGTTTGGACCGAAGAAGAAAATAGAAAGTTTGAAGTTGATTTTAAAACTACTTTGTTAGTTATGTTTTTAAATAAAAATCAATTTTTTTACGTCCTTAATTGTAACTTTTCTAAACAAATATGGATAAATCTTGAAATGATATATGGAATTTCTCCAATTATTGAACACGAAGGAATAATTACATGAGGCAAAGAAGATGAATTCTTCTTTCACAAATGTTTTTCAACCTTTAATTTTTTTTGGAAATAATGTTATAACTTTCGCCTCTAATAAATATCTAAGAATTAAGAATTGGAATAAGGAACCTGATTCAATCCTTAAATCGAGAGATGAGAACGCTTATGAGTTTTAGGAAAAAGCTAAGAGGAAGAAGATCACTGAGAAATTGAATGAGTTTATTCAACTGTTAAAGGATGAAGGTATGTGCTTAAACATACAAGAATATTTAGCAACCTCGTCAAAGAACTCCTGCAAAGAAAAAGAAGAAAAATCAACTCCAATAATGTCTTTCGAAAAACAGTCTCGGTGGTTGAGCAATCCTCGAAAGATATAATATCTAATGGAGAAACTTCATAAAGAAGAAGAAGAAGAAGAAGAAGAAGAAGTTTCATTCAGTCGAATCTTTGAAAGAAGAAAAGGTTTCATTCAGTAGAATCTTTGAAAGAAGAAAGGATAAAGAAGTCTCGGTGAGCAATATATTAAAAGACTCAACATCAAGGAGAAATATTGAATAATCAACCTTTGGTAAAATAATTGAAGAATATTCTTCCAGCGATTTATTTTTGGTTTGCTTTTGCATGCTCCCTTAAGGCCTCCTAGTCCAACTTAATTTTTTATTAAGTGTGGAGTATGATAGACATTAGAAGTTTAATCCATACATGATAATATTAGGTTAGTCCCTTTTAACCTCAACCTTAGGTCCATATTTTGCATGCTAACATTAGGATAAAATTTCCTTCCATATCCCGACCTTATGGAACTTTTCATGACAACATTAGGACCAAGTTTCCCCTTAGACCTTTCGTGCGTCTTTTCTCTTCTTCTCATCTCAAAAGAACTTTAAAACACTTAGTAAATACGATGAATATTGTGTGCCACGAGCCTTAAGTATATGGGAAATGATGAGTGAGGGGTCTCTCCTTGCTTGTCTAGAATGTTTAGCATGCGTCCTGTCTGGGGGAGATTATGGGACGCATTGTTCCTATATCATAGACTTTAGTGCGATCTAAATCTCAAACCCAATCAATTCACTTCTCTAAAACTCACAAACAAATGCAAATCTTTTTCATCCTTCAGGACCGTTTGTCAAACTATTTTCAGAAAGAGCACGTTATTCTTCCGTTCTATCACAAACAAGCATCGACCCTAACTGATGGAATGAGAGTGTTATACCCTAAATTGTACCCTTATATTCCTTGATCTTTTGCACATCATCTTAAGTTAATCATCCATACATAGCTAACCAATTTATCATATTTTGTTTGTTTCATTTGTGAAGACATGGTTGCTACAGAAGGTTCAAAGGTCATGGAGGTTTTGTGTGCGCTCATTGGAATTCTAGTCCCTTGCAAGTTGTGTTGGATTCCTGTGGAGATGAAGGAAGGATATATCCTTATTCTTATGGTCTCTTAGTCAGTACAAGGTAAATTCTCTCTAAGATTTCTCAGAGGTTTCCCCAAGGAGGATTAGGGTTTGTTGTCCATTGGTTTTGAGCATGATCACTTGAGAACTAGTGGAATTTTGTGGTGTGTAGCATTACAAATGGTATCCTCACTTTCAAAGGATTTCCTAAGCAAAACTTTGTTC
Source organism: Lathyrus sativus (assembly GCA_963859935.3). Classification (NCBI taxonomy): domain Eukaryota; kingdom Viridiplantae; phylum Streptophyta; class Magnoliopsida; order Fabales; family Fabaceae; genus Lathyrus; species Lathyrus sativus. The sequence continues at coordinate 533,541,708 of OZ012736.1, forward strand.
TTATTCATAAAGTTGGTTCTTTTGATCTTAAGAGATTGGATTTTCTTGTTAGAGATTAGTATGCTTTAAAGCAGTGAAGTTTGAATGAACATATTAAACCAGGTTTTAGCAAGGAGCTCTTAAGATGAAATTCAAGAATATATTCTTTACAAAAATTCAAATTGATTCACTACTATTTCTACAAAGTTCAAAATTAAGATATGATGTTTTCCATTTTCAAACCCATGAGCTTTGGGAAGTATTGATGCATACTCCATCATGAAATTGTAAATTTTATGTTCAAGTTATAATTTCAAAGAGATTTTTGTAGCATTACAGGTTGATGCCCACCATAAACGATCACAAGAGTTTTATTTAAGAAAGAGAGGGAAAATGTAAAGAAGCAAAGAGATCTTCAAACAACTTTTGGAACAATAGTAGTTCCTGTTTTTGTGCTATCATTAGATGATGTGGATCCAAATCTCATGATGGAGGATGAAAGCATAGTATGGACAAGCAATGATGTTGTAATTGTGCTTAAGTATCAAAATGAAAAATTCCTCTGAGTTATGTTTTAGAAACACATAAAAGGCATGTCGTCCCATCTCAAGCACAACGACATACATTGGTCGGCCTTGCCTCAGTGTTTGGATATTCTACAGAGCAACATGTTCACCCAACAATACGTTAACCATGTTTTGACCAACGAGATGGAGAATATGAAATGCTGCAAAATTGAGTACAAGTACCCCGTGCATTCTTCTCTAACGTACATCCATAGAGGAATACTTATTGTTTGATTCATTGCATATTTAGTTGTAATTTCCTTTTCATCTCTAGTGTGCTGACTCAAAATTTTGAAGCCAGCAAACTATAACTTAGAAGCTTCATCACACGAGATAGAGCAGAGAGCAAATTTCCGTCATACCAAAATGAAAATATATACAACAATTTTCAATGCATATACAATTCTACATCATTCTTGGAAGCTCAAAATAATTTGTACAATATTATTTCAAATTCATCGATTAAAAGCACTCTCAAATAGTTTGCAAGATTAAAAACGAGAGTTTGAAATAACAGAATTGTACGGAAGGCCTTGATAACAAGCCATACATGATACTATCGAAGTTTTTTCACTATGGTACATAATGCGACATTAAGGCCAACAACATAATGCAAATACTTTACAAAATAGAAAATCCATCAACACAGTATGTACAAATTATGTCGAGTTCGAGAAGATTAATTCGAAAAGATCCTGAGAAGGTCCAAATTTTTGCATAAATTCGAAGAATAACACCTTATACTCATGACGTTCCTCCAATATCTCAACAACAGAGAGTTGCAAAACAAACTCATAATGTCGGTAATGATGTCACCAAGCATCTAACCCTATCCAAAACAAATCAGAATACATCATCATCGTACAACACTAGAGCTCAAGCTCGTAGAAGAATGGTAGAACATAGTCAAGAGCTTGATCGTGTCAACAATGAATTAGAAGACCTACGGGAATTGTAGGGAAAATTATGGAGATACTACAGGTTATGCGCGTGAAGATGGATACTCAATCCAATGTTGTTTCTGAGATTGTCAATACAGCTGTGGAGCCTCAGTCAGCAATTGTTACTAAAACAAATGTACCTCTGTACAGTCTTCCACCAAGTTTTATGCTTGCACCTACTACAACTTCCATTGTTCAACAAGTCCAACAAGTTGTTCCTTTGGTTATTGAAGCTCCTCGTGTGATTCCAACTTTTGCACCAGCCGATATGCATACCCACGTGCAACCCTACTTCAATGAGCATCAACCATCATATGATGTTCCTGATATGTTGGAAGATGAGAATGAACGTCATGAGAAACTCAGAGAAAATGTGGAAATTATTTATAAAAGGTTAAAAGTGATGGAAAGAGATCAAGTCTTTGGCACTGCTGCCAGAGAAGTGTGTCTTGTATCTGGTCTAGTCATCCCTCCAAAGTTCAAAACTCCTATCTTTGATCACTATGAAGGAACTACATGCCCAAAGAGCCATATGATCATGTACTATCGAAAAATGGTCGCTCATGTTGATAATGATAAGCTGATAATTCACTGTTTCCAAGAAAGTTTGAAGGGTGCTTCGTCGAAGTGGTATTTAAGTCTGGATCAGTCTCGCATTAAGAGTTTCCAAGATCCATCTAATGCTTTCAACAAACATTATAAATACAACACGAACTTGGCTCCTAACTGAAGGCAACTGCTAAGTATGTCCCAGAAGAATTCTGATTTGTTCAAGGAATACGCTAAGAGACGGAGAGAGACTGCTTCGTAAGTGGAACCTCCTTTAAGTGAAAAAAAGTTGGTTGATTGGTTTGTCGACACTATTCATCATGATTTTTATGAGAGAACGATTGGAAGTGTGAGTGCTAATTTCTCTGATATTGTTGTTGTAGGCGTGAAGGTAGAATTAGGTTTGGGAAGTGGAAAAGTGTCAAGTATTACTGAAAGTTCAAGCTCCAACAAAGGGTGAAACTAATGTCGTAATGTCAAGCAAAAGAAGGAATCAACCTTGGCAACATCAGCAAAACTATGTACAACAACAAGGTTACCCTGTTCAGTTTGCTCAACAACCATGTGTGGTTGTCGTTACACCTGCTTCCAATCAACAATTTCATGCATACCAGCCTGTTCAACCGACTCCTGTTTATCAACCACCGGTCTATCAACCTCTTACTGGTTATCAGCCTACCCAAGCTCCACCTAACTATCAACGAGCGCCCAACGCTCCTGCCTATCAGCAATCGAAAAATCAAGCACCTCGCCAGAATATTCCTAACAGAAGGCAGTATAAACCTTTAGTTCCTCCAATTTTGATGACCTATACCGAGTTGCATCCTTCATTAGTGCAACAGGGTTTGATAACTACAAGGGCTTTGGGTCCACCTCCTAATACACTTCCATCTAATTACAATCCAAATGCTCATTGTTTGTTTCATGAAGGTGCACCGGTCCATGATCTAGAAAGTTGTTATGCTCTCAAGCACCTTGTAAGAGAGTTAATAGAGAAGAAGATTATGTCCTTCGGTGATTCTCAGCCTAATGTTAAGAACAATCCTTTGCTCATCCATGGGTCGGTTCATACTATTGATGAGGTATCTGACGAGAGTTTAATTATTGATGTTTCTGAGATTAAGACCCCTCTCTGAGTCTTCCATTCAATGTTGTTTGAGGCAGGTTTAACGAATGTTTGCCATGATAATTGTAAAGATTGTGATGTCAGTGCTAAAGGATGTATGATCGTTCAGGATGATATTCAGAATCTGACCAATGATGGTTTTCTACAAGTAAGTAGCAAATTGAAGAAGGATGACGTTGATGTGATTGAGCCCGTATTCAACATGCTAGAACCAGGTGATAAAGTGCCCTTTTTTAATTTTCCAGAATCACGTTCTGCAGTACCTATTTTCAGTGCACCAAAGCTTGTGTTCAATATACCAGAATCTGTTGTTTCTTTTGCAGTTAATCCACCAAAGTTGGTGATCATTCAAAAACCTAGTCCTTTTCATTTCAGAGACTCTAAAGTTGTACCTTGGAAATACGATGTGACAAAGAATCTGGGAAGCTTATTCCGAGAGAAGAATTGAAAAGTGTTAGCAGAGATGTGACTAATATAGCTAGGGCAAGCAAGATGACACAAAGTGGTCGTATTTATACTCCCCGTTTCAATGAGGCTCTTCCTAAGGAAACTGTTACCACTGGGCCTGCCAAAGACAAAGAGAGAGAAGTGGTTGCAAATGATGAAGATGTTGATTTCTAAAGGATTATCAGAAAAATGATTATAAAGTCATTGATCAGCTTCACCAAACTCCTTCCAATATCTCAATCATGTCTCTATTGATGAGTTCACCTGCTCATCAAGCCACATTGTAAAAGTTTTTGGCTCAGACTCATGTCGCCCAAGATATTACTACTAGCCAGTCTAATAGTGTGATTGCAAATATTACTGCTTGTAATACCTTTAGCTTCAGTAATGAGGAGTTACCAAGAGAAGGTCAGAATCACAACCGTGCTTTACACGTATCCATGAAATGTTAGGAAGATACTTTGTCAAGAATACTTGTGGATAACGATTCCTCTTTAAATGTTTTACCTAATAGGACTCTTGCAAAATTGGCTTACAAAGAGACTGAGATGAGACCTACTTCTTTGATAGTCAAGGCTTTTGATGGTTCTCCCAGAACCGTAATTGGAGAAGTGGAGCTACCAATCTCAATTCTTTCGTATGTATTCGACATCACATTCCAAGTGCTGGATATAAACCCTACTTATAGTTATTTACTTGGAAGGTCGTGGATCCATACTGCTGGTGCTGTAACTTCAACATTACATCAAAAGATGAAATTTGTGATTGATGATAAGTTGGTAATTATGCATGGTGAAGAGGACTTGATGGTAAGTAATTTGTCTCTATTTCGTTATATAGAACCTGACGAGGATGCTTTAGAAACTTCTTTCCAAATGCTCAAGATAGCCAACGCTGTCTTGTTGGAAGTCGAGGAACCAGTGGGCAAGAGTAATCTGTCTTTCGCATCTTTCAAGAGTACCAGATCAACAATTAAAGGATGTGACCCAAAGGTTAGGGAGAGGTAATAAGTGTCAAGACAAAGATGGATCGCCATGGGTTGGGTTACAAAATAACTAAAGATGGAGCATCGGCATCTGCCAAAGATCGCTCGAAGAGCTTTCAAGAAGTGTTTGTCAGTGGAAGTTTTCAGGTCAATGCTGTTGAAAATGATAATGAGGACAAAGACATGAGCAATCTGGTGTTCAAGTGTGGTGTAACTTTGGACGACTGGGAAGCAATAGAGATCCCAGTGATTTTTCCTTCGTCAAAGTAATTTATTGTCTTTTGTTTGTTGTTTTCAAAAAAATTCCATAGCCATGCCTAAGGCTATTGGATTACTTTGTATGGCCACCTTTTTTACTTTTAAATAATTAATAATGAATGCATTTTGTTAAATTCTCGTTGTTTCATTTACTGTTTTTCGCTTTTACCTTTTAAAAGAAATTGACAATATTTCAAAACTAAAAAAAAAGCATATTTCTCTTGCATTTTTTCTTTTTGTGCATTTAATAAAATAAGTCATTCCAACATGCAAAATAATCCCAAACCACGTTGAATCTGATGACCTTTCTTTCACTCCTAACTTTGATTCGCCCATTTATAAGCTGAAGATGAGGGTGGGGAAGATTTCGAAGTCCCCTCTGAACTAACAAAATTGGTTGAGCATGAGTACACTGAACTTCAATCGCATAAAGAGCAAGTATATTTGATTAATCTTGACATTGATGAAGAAAAGAAAGAAGTCAAGATTGCTACAACCCTTGGGGATGATGTCAAACAAAGATTGGTCAAGCTTCTAGAGGAATATGTTGATGTGTTTGCCTGGTCGTATCAAGATATGCCTGATCTAAACACTTATATTGTTGTACATAAGTTACCGCTTAAATCAGATTGCCCACCTGTAAAGCAGAAACATCGAAGAACTAGACTTGACATGGCTTTGAAGATTCGAGATGAGGTTAAAAAGCAATTTGATGTAGGTTTTCTAACAGTTGTGAAGTATCCTGAATGGGTAGCCAATATTGTTCCAGTACCCAAAAAGGATGATAAAGTCAGAATGTGTGTAGACTATAGGAATTTGAACAAAGCAAGCCCAAAAGATGATTTCCCTCTGTCGCATATTGATACACTTGTGGATAATACAATCTGTTTCACAGTTTTCTCTTATATGGATGGCTTCTCCCATTATAATCAAATTAATATGGACCTGGTGATACAGAAAATACTACATTCATTACTCCTTGGGGAACCTATTGTTATAAGGTTATGCCTTTGGCAGCATATGAGTACCGAACTGTACCTTCTAAGCCTCAGTGCAGGCCATCACTTGGAAGATCTTCTTAGTTACTTTGAGTCATGCTTGTGCACCCTCTAGATCATGGCTACCATTGAAAGTTGGTGAGTTATTCCTCTGAAATTTTCCCAAAGCACAAAACTCATCAGGAGCTCCTCCTGCTCCCCCATTTTGGTTATTCTGTGCATTTTGAGTCACCACTTGAGCAAGCGATTCCAAAGCTTCAGCAATAACACGATCGTTTCTCCCAGCCATTCTTCACACCATAATTTTTTTTATATAAAAAACAATGCTTCTACAATGCACACACACTCAACGACTAACAGGGAACATATATAAGATAAAAAAATTGGCCGGACCGACCGACCTGCTCTGATACCATTAATGTAACACCCTTCTATACCCTAAAACAATAATATGATATTTTAATTAGAAAATGTAACCACAGAGGTGTCACACACATCAAAACACATAACCTGCTCTGTAACACGGGTTACCATAGAAATAAATTCAAATGTACATATTTATACCTGAGATGTTACACGACATCCAACATGTCTGATTTGTACTTGGGATGTTACACGACATCCAACACATCTGATTTGGGTCAAGTACTTGTATAATAAGGCATTCAGTACCTGTCCTCGCATGCTCACCCAAGAATTTACGATATTAGCGCAACAGAATTACTAATAAGCATGCAACAATAGTATTGAAACTCAAGACATTAAGTCTCATGAATTTCAACTTAATGGCATAATCAAAAGAATATGACAATCAACTAAAAACAACTTAAAAATCTCAACAACACAAAAAGTTTGTAACATCGACAACAATGATACAAAAATCAAATCAAGCATTTATCCCAACCCAATGTTATATGATCAGAGCAGGAAACCACTAAATAAAAGCGATAAACTATGAAAGTCACTTCAAGAGCTATCATTCAACTTACTTCAGTCAAAGCTACTCTTGAGTATCTGCATGATGTCCATGTAAAAACAACATTCAAACAGAAAGGGGTGAGAATACACTTCAACAATTAGTGGTGGAAAACAAAGATTAACTAACAACATCACACTAATTTCAACAACATCAACATATCAAGTATTCTCATTCACACGTCATAACACAAAAAAATAATCACCAAATGCAACACAAATACAAATGTACTTCACAACTGATATCAACATGCATGTGATACCAAATTATGGTTCATTTCACTCCATGATCCTCACCATAAGATCAATTCCCTCTTAGAACCGGAGTACACCAAAATCGCTACCATCATTATATGCAATGCTTCACTAATTCTTCAATGGAATTAGCTACTCACACTCAATCTCCACCGTAGGATCAAGACTCACTAAAACTGAACCGAAATTCGTACACTATGATATATGAATTTTAACGGCATATAATATCACCAATTATCACTAAAATTATCATCCAAAATTATCACCCAAAATTATTCACCTGATAATTAAATTAGCATGATATCCTATTGCCAATTATATAATTATGTTGCGAAGACAAAGTTACACGACACACTATATTGGATCCCACTGCACTACAATATAATTCTGATCTTTTTGTTACAAAACTTTGCCTTCACTTAATTATTAGCTAAGAGTCATTCTAAGATAAAAGTAACTTGCATAATTCTACTTATGGATATAGTAACGTTTCTTGAATGAAAGTAAAACAATTAGTGAATTATACATCTCATTAAAGTAACAGGAAATGAGAGTGAGACATGTCATGGAACAAAACCTCGTCTGAGCTAGACTGTCTGTACTCTAGGTAACATGCACAGAAGGACCTATATGAAGCATAGATGGACTTCCCACTAGATAAAACAATATAATATCTACATTCACTCTTCAAAAATACTGTGTCCAATATTTTCACTTTTCAAGAACTAAAGATATTAAGCAATTATTTTGACAAGAGTGTTTTTAAGAACTCTTTCTCTACTATTATAAAGCAATGTCACGAATTACAATTTACTTAGAATATCTACTGATAGCCAAAGTAGTACACCATTATATGCTACGAATCCATTTGACCGAAATTCTTACGCTTAGCAGAGGCTCATCACAGTTTCAATTTCTACCGGATGTCAATTAATCTATTGAATATTACATGACGATTAAAGGAGGTTTTCATCAATTCATCATATTTATGTGAGAATGTTTAAGATCCAGTTTTTTTTTAATACCGAATCGCACATAATTTTGTTTTCTTTTTCATAGACATACTTAAAATCAGAGTAATGCATAAAGCCTCGTACAAATAATTTCTCTTCTTTTTATCTGATTTTCGAGAAAAACACCTTTGATCCTTATAGTTCTTTTTCAACCTCAAGTCCCTGCTCTCTCATTTTTGCCTCTTTTGCTTCAATTCTCAAAAAATACGTATTGATACTCTCAGGATCTACAAATTTTTTCTTTTATTCCAAAACCTAATTCCTTCTAATTAGTCTCTTCCCCTTTTACTTCTAACTTATCTTTATATTCTCTATAATATTCTTACTCTTTTTACCGACTCTAATTTTCTTTTAATTATTAATAATTCTCATTATTTTCTATTGGACACCCGAGTGTCCGCCGCATGTCCACTTTCTTAATTAACATATGTACAAATTTAAATAATATTTTTTTATTTAATATTAATTTTAAATAAAAATTATGTAGAAAGTCAATAGTATGAAATTAGATAGAAAGTTACTATGAAGTTAGATAATAAGTTAATAATAAAAGTTATTTAAAAGATGATAATAGTGATTTAATGGAAGTTATTGTGAGTTATATATTAAAATAGTAAAATTGGTAGAAAAATAGACTACACTAGAACACCATATTTTATCTTTATAGATTATAGATTATTTAAAATATAATAATGATATAACTATTAAATTAAATAATTAGGCTTTATTCTACTAACTCCTTTTATTTTTTATTTATCTTAATATTTATTCTAATAAATCAATTTTTTTACAAAACTCTATTATTTCCCTTATATTTCTACAAACATCTTATTTTCCAACTAAACCTCACCATTTTACTTTATTCTACTTAATTAATTAATTCAAATAAAAATACTATCTATTTTAATAATTAATTAAAATTCTCATCAATTTCAAAAAGAAAATATCAACTTCTAACTCTCTCTACACCTCTATTTCAAAGACACTTACTCTCATAATCACACAATAATTAATTTAAAACATCAATTAATCAAATAAAAATCTAAATAATTCAAATTAACTAATTGATTAAATTCGAGGTGTTACGGTGTACATCGCCAATAAGACCATCTCAGCACAACAAGTATGGTGTGTGTGTATATATATATATATATATATATATATATATATATATATATATATATATATATATATATATATATATATATATATATATATATATATATATATATATATATATATATCCAGTAACAAAAAAAAAATATTTAAATTTTGTTTAAGACTGTTGGGGTATGAGAAGGAGCATCAACATTGGGTCAAGAGCAACACAGGTGATAGAGACACCACATATTCACCAAAAACCAATGCAAGACTTCAACTCACACTTGTTATATTATTCTCAACACGACACTTCCCCTCTAATGCGGGATTCTCGACACTCCCCCTCTAATGCGGGACTTCAACTCACACACTTCCCCTCAAATGTGAGTCCACAATGCTCCCCCTTAAGTGGAAACTCTTTTGTTCACATACATTTGTACCACCGTTGACACCTATTACTATGCATTTCGATACACCTCTTTCCTGGACATTTCAATTTCAACGGGACACCTCTTTCTGGGATGAACCAAAGACTCATGATATCATTTGTTAGGGAAGATTTTTTCAACTATGGAGAATTGAACATTGTGAGACTTTCTTTTTTTAGAGCAACACCTTTGTGAAAGACACGTCACATATTCACCCAAAAACTTAAGGTGATAAGTGTAAGGGTTCTCCCACTTATAAATGCTCAACTATCCACAGTTATAACCAATGTGGAACTCCAACTCACATTTGACATATTATTCTCAACACTCCCCCTTAAGTGTGAGTTCACAATACTCTGATACCAATTTGTTAGTGCGTGAGACACTTTTAGTTAGGAGAGAAAATAAAGAAAATAAAGAAACAATGATTGATATTATCGAATGAATAAAATTGAATTACAAAGTGTCTTTTTATATACACTAAAATAACAAACTTAAACCCTAATTAACTTTGCGTTTGGGCCACATAATACAACTTAGATTATATCTAATTTCTCAACATACCCACCCCTTATAATCCAAATTGTCAAAACATACTAATCATTGTCAATTTGAACTATTCCTAATTTCTATCTTAAAGTTGGGAACCTGTCAATCTTTAATCCTTTGGTGAAAATATTGACCAATTGTGCTTCACTTGAGCAATGTCTTGCTTTAAGTTCACCTTTATTCACCTTCTCCCCCTAAGAAGTGAAATTTAGCTTCAATGTGCTTACTTTTTTCGTGCAAAACTGGACTCTTCGCCAGATTTATGGATGACTTATTGTCAATCTACAACACCAGAGGTTTCTTCACTTCGACCTCCATTTCTTCACTTGAAAGAAATATCCAATAATGTTTCTTCGATCTTCCTTATATTCGCACCAGTCAACATCTGAATAACAAGTAATCATAGTTTCTTGGCTTTCAGAGTCTTGTTGAAATAAAATTTCATAGTTTGTCGATCCTTTTAAGTATCTCAGTATTCTTCTTGCAGCCTTCATGTGTGACACCCTTAGTTCACTCATGTATTCACTCACTAATTCGACTGAGAAATATATATCAGGTAGACTATTGCACACATATTTTAGAGATACGTCAATCTATTTGCACAAATTTGGGTCGACTTTGTCTTTCTTTCCATGCTTCTCCAACTTTAAATTTGGTTCGATAGACAAAGATGCAAGAGTTGGATCATCCATTCTGAATCTCTTGAGTATCTCTTTGACATATTTTCTTTGATGTAGCACCATGCATTGCTTCAAAATTTGAAATTCCATGCCTATGAAGTATGACAACTTTCCCAGATCCGACATTTCAAATTCATTTTTCATCAGGTCTTTGAACTTTGACAAGTTGTTCAAGTTATTTCCAGCTACTAGCAAGTCATCGGCATATAAGCATGTTATTATTATATCTTGTGCGACAACAATAACATATACACCATACTCAGATTTGCATTTTACGAATCCCAATTCAACCAAGTATGAGTCGATCTTCTTGTTCCATGCTCTAGGTGCCTCCTTGAGATCATATAGTGTTTTGTGCAACTTGTATAGTTTACTTGCTTCCTCCTAAATCACAAATCCAGGAGGTTGTGTGACATACACCCCGTCAGCTAAATGTCCATTTAAAAATTCCAATTTCACATCTAAGTGAAATGTTGGCCAACTTTGCCTGTATGCCAAGACCACCACTAGTCGAACAATTTCCAATCTTGCGACACGTGAATCCGAAACATAATTGTTTAGTCTATGACATAAAATAATATATATATATATATATATATATATATATATATATATATATATATATATATATATATATATATATATATATATATATATATATATATATATATATATATATATATATATATATATATATATATATATATATATATATATATATATATATATATAAAATAGAATATGAAGTTCAAAAAAATCACGATGGATGATTAAATGAAAGCAAATCTTGTATGAGATTTACTCCTCTTGAAACCTCTAAATAGCCATGAAGAATTGCTCTAAAATTCTAGACAATTTCAATTTATAATAGTCTATTGTTAGTACTAGAAACATGCACATAGATGATTAATAAATAAACAATTAGATGAATCCTCTATCTATTCCGTTTTAAGTCATTTTATCCAATAAAGTACTTAACTTTAATTGGATAGTTGTAAGTATATTCCATTCACAACCTAATCCCAATTCATAGAAAAACAACAACCATGGAAATAATAGACGAGACATCTCGTTGATATGCAACTGTACAATAGCAACCTTAATCATTAGCATAACACTTTCTTCCAATTTTCATTAGAATGAGTTACAAAAAGAATCTATGTTTATCTTGCTTTAGTTTTTTTTTTTTTCATGCATTTGCTCAATATATATTTCTCTTCATAAATTTTAATATAGTTTTCTCCACATAAATCCTATATACCAAATCCTTTTATTTTATCTTTCAAATGAAAGGAAAAATTTAAAAAACTACTTTTATTTTATTCTTATAAGCAAAGGAAGATCACATGTATACTTACCTCTGAGGCTACTGTGAGATCCAAAACACACTCATAGCAGGATTGGAGATTACAATATAAACTGTTATGGAGATCATACTCATAGTCAAGTTAATATTTTCTAATATATTTTTCAATTAGTATTCAAATCTAAAATCACATTATGCAATACACCCATATTAAAAATTTAGTCTCCCTCTTACCTTATAATTCTGACAAAATTCAGCAAGCAAAGTTTAATTGATTTTCTTCTTTCAAGTCCTAACACTCATTTCTAAAGCTCTTTTCTCCAATTCCCTGTTTTTCATGTATGGATAAAATGAGTCATTTTTCTCCTAATTTTCTAATTATAATAATAAAAATCCTAAATTTTGGATTTATTTTTCTATCCTCCCTTACTCATAAAAATTCAACAATGTCCTTCCTCTTTTATTTCTTATATTTAATTATTCTATTCTTATTATTTTATTTCTAATATAAAATTAAACTCATTAAAAATGTTACTACTCATATTATTTTATTTAATAATTAAAACACTACTATTTTAATTATTCTACCACTTCTACTGTGTCATCGTACTACTTTATTCTTCTCAACCATCTCAATACACCCTACATACATTAAGCCATTATTCAATTTAAATCAATTAAAATATGTAAAATCATTTAATCACGCTAAATCACTCAAATACTCAAATTAATTTAATTAAATAATTGAACAAAAAATCGGGGTGTTACAAGCATTACCATTGTAGTGTGGATAAAACTTCACTGACTATTTGAACTTAGCAACAACCATATTTCCCTGCTTGAGTTCGAGGAACTCAATCTCCTTCTTACTGCGCACATCCTTAAGAAATTACTTCTCTAGAAAATGAGCTATGAGCACAATCCAAGTTATCACAGTACTAACAACTTATAGTTTCCAATTAACATGTCAAAAACCTGCCCAGATAGACCGCCCTGCTCTGATACCACTAATGTAACACCATAAACTCCGAAACTTGTATCAAAAGAATTACTTGATAATTTAAGATGTCACCAATGACAATCTCTAAAACTCATCAAACAATTATCATCATGCAGTGGAAAAATCATATCATAACATATTCAATTTAAACTCCATCAAATAAAGTATTAAACTTTTAAACACTAAAAATAACATCAACTCAAAAACATAACAAATAATATGTTCTCGATGTTACAAGATCAGAGTACTACGACCACTAAATAACGATAAAACGAAAACTATAATGAAGAATAACTCCAGCAAGCCACATTCCACAAACAACAACAACTTTACTCCTAAGTATTTGCAAGAAGTCCATGGTGGACAATATTAAACGAAGAGGTGAGAAACAAAATCCAATACGAACAGTGTAAACCTCTTTCTTCTCATTTTACTCACCACTTCCGTTATTTTCTCTAATTTTCTACTTTTTACTAGGGATGACAAACAAACTCGGACTCGCCCGGGCCTACTCCAAAATTAACGGGGAAAACTTGATTTAGTTGGGTGCGGGTGCGGAGAAAACCCGGTTCTTAAATACGGGTGCGAGTGCGGGGAAGACGCTAAGACCTGCCCGCAACCGCCCCTGCCCCGCCCCCGGATAAAACATTTTACTTTAATTCTCTTATTTTACTTATTTAAATATTCATTTATTAATTATATTTTTAATTAAATTACTAATGTCATTATTACAATTAAAATAATTAAACTAATCAAGTCAACATTCATTTACTAATTAAAATTTTAATTAAATAATTAATTAAGTTATTAAAATAATCAAGTTTTTAGTTAAATTATTAATTTTTATTGCAATTAAAAAAAATTAATTTTTTGCAGGTGGGGGCGGGTGCACCCATTCTCCACTAGGGACGGGTCTGAGCGGTAAATTTTTACAACCAATTAAATTTGGGGGCGGGGACGAGTGTGTTACATGGAGGCGGGTGCGAGTGCGGGTATAGTTAAACCCGCCCCCGCCCCACCCGGTTGCCATCTCTACTTTCCACTAAAAACCTCATTTTTCTTATTTATTTTAATTAAATAATCAAACTAACTATAATTTCAATTATTTTAATTATTCTAATCCTTCAACCATCATACCAAGACTTTCACTACACTCCACCAACGTCCCACATACACATACAATTCACTACATATTTAATTAAAAAAAAAATACTTAATACCAATTGTTCCGGTATGGGCCCGACCTCGGCAGGCCCAATACCACGTACGGCCCAACAGGCGAATCGGGCACGCCGGGCACGTGCGTCCTGCAAGACGAGCAGAGCATGCCGCCAGACACAAGCAGCGCATCCAACAGCATCTCGTCGTCCCCTCTTACCAGCCGAACAGAACCGACCCCGGCGCACCAAAGCACGGCCTTGGTTCCTCCCCTCCGCGAGGAGAACAACACGCTCCGAGGTACCTCCCGAGCTCCCCTCCACGGGGAGAACAACGTGCCCGGCGCACGTTCTCCACGTGCTCCCCTCCGCGGGGACACGTCATCAACCAACTGCCCACCTCCGAAAGAGCAGGTCAAACCCACTTTCCGGAGATCTAGGAGCGGTTGGACTAGGGCGAAGACCGCGTCCTGGTCTTCACTACGCCACGTAAGCCCTAGCAGTCATTAGGGTTGGACCTGGTCATCCAATCCAGCTCAAATGACCGTTGGCCCAGCGCTGGGGTCTCTCTATAAATACCCTCTTCCTCAAGAGGGTCAGGTAATTCACATCTTGCCCTTTCTGTACTTTTGCTCCCGCTCTGCCCAATTTCTTACTTTGGCATCAGAGTGTCTTGCAGGTACACCCCCTTCTCCTCCTCATCACCGGTGAACAGGTAGCAGCCCAACAGCGTGTGGCCAGACCGTGATCCCCTCCTGATCAGGTCAGATCACCAATTAAATAAATAAAATGCGAATAATTCGATAAAATAATTTGAATCAAATTCCAGGGTGTTACACCAACAACATTCACCTTACTGTCTTCAAAATAGTAAGTTTCTTGCATTCAGGTAGTCAATTTTGTTGAGGCATGCCAATAATAATTTTTATGTCTCTTTATACATTTTTATGCAAAACTCATTAAATTGCCCTGAAACAAACTCATTGACATTGTGACATATTATTTCACTATCATGCATTGATATTAAATTCCACAAATTATTTTTGTCATGAAATTTTTTACTAACTAATGATACGTGACCAATAAAAGTGGAACCATCTAAAGTATATAACTAACACATTTTAGACACGATAAACATTGTTAGAACACAATTTGTTCATGACATATTTTTCTTGGGTTTTGATGATTACAAAGTATTAAAAGAACAATAGTTTATTTGATGTGTGTTACATGTGTGCGGGTTCTAAATATTTTTAAATATTATAATCAAAATCTGTTTTACTTTAGCACACTTTAAGAGTTGTTGAATTGCTAGCTTTTAGTGGTAGAATCTGAAGAAAACTTGTTAAGTGATGTCTGACGTAGGCTCTGAAGCTGAAGGTCTCAACATTAGAAGAAGCAACAAAATTATCTCTACACTTAGTGAATGAAAATTGACTTCTGGTACCATTCAGAGTTGATGATAAAGCTGAAGCAGTCCGTACTGCAGAAAGTAAGTTGTATTGTCAAATCAATTTATCAGCTAGAGTCTATAGATTGCAAGGCTCAAGAAAGCCTGAAATGCTTTATAGATATCTACTCTCAACGGCTCTAATAGTACAGGATCTCTTGAAGACTCAAAGGTTAAACATGTTACACATTAGATCAAGATTTTCTGGTGTATATATCTTCAACGTGTCTTGTACTATAGAGCAAAAGGAAAGACTCTTGATAAAGTTACCTCTTCAGCGACTAGTTTCTGAAAAAGTTATAAATATGGCTGAAGGTTCAAACTGAATCTTTAACAAGGATCATTTAGAAGAAGGAGTAATAAGATCAGCAATTATCAACACCATTGTATATGCAGATATTCTATTGTAGGTTGTAATTGTAAAAGCCTTAAGATTTCTTACACATTGAATATCTTAGAAATATCAAGTGCTTTAGGTCCTTGTTATGGTGGTTTCCCGTACCTTTGATACTTGTATCAAGTACACCTTGTTTTCTATTCTGATGAACTTGTTTAGTAGTTTAGATTAAGTCTTGAGCCAATGTGCTTAAGCCACATAAGTCTCTTGCTATGTGCTTGAGCTGTGAAAGTCTTAATCAACTAGGTTGATTGAGTAGAAGTCTTGTGTCATTGGTATACACACAAGGAAGTCTCAAGCTAAGATGCTTGAGCCACGTAAGTCTCTTACTATGTGCTTGAGTTATAAGAGACTTAATTAAGTGGATTGATTGAGCAGAAGTCTTGAGCCAACGAGGCTTAAGTAGGTTGGCTCAGTACATGAAACTAAAGCAGTAAGTCTTGAATCTGAGGGGTTCAAGCAATGAGGCTCATTTCATGGGATATGGAGAAGAATTCTCAGCCAGTGTGGATTGAGCAGGTTAGCTCAGTACATGAAATTGGAACATTAAGTCTTGAATCTGAGGGGTTCGAGAAAAGAGGCTCGTTTCATAGGACTTGGAGTAGAATTCTTGGGTTCGAGGGACTTGAGCAGAAGTCTTAGGCTGAGGGCCTAAGCAAGAAAGTCTTGGGTTCGTGGAACCTAAGCAAGAACTCTCGAGTGAGGAGCTTCAGCAGAAGTCTTCGACCTTGGGTTTGAGAAATTGTAAAATTCTTATGCAGAACACATACGTGATTGTAATCATGTTTTGATTATAGTGAAAATCTCTCGTGAAGTAAGGGGACTGAACTTCACTCAGTTTGGGAGGAACCGGTATAAATGTTTGTATCTTCTGCTATTATTTATTTTCTTCTGTTAACATTCTGCTGCTAAGAATTAAACAAAATCGGAACACCAGTTTAGATTTTGAACTTTGACCAGATGCAAACTAAGAAAACAGAAAACACAATTCAACCCCTCTTCTTGTGTACTTTTCTCACCTTTAAGTGCAACATGAAAATTTTTCAACACCCATGTTCACATGTAATACAACAACCTATATCATCAAACATGCTTATAGACAACAAATTTCTCTCAGGCTCAAGATGATACATCACACTATGTAGAAAAAAACTCATGATTGTCAAATATTTTAAGTTTAACAATACCAATTCCATGAAATTTTCAAGCGTTATTGTCATCAACTCATCAAGTCAAACAACTTCACCTTATTTTAACTTGAAAGTATCAAAGTATTATTTTCTTGGACATCTGTAATAAAATCATTCAAAGTCCATGACCTGAATATTCTCTGTCTCTAAATTTTTCACCGCCATTGCACCGATACTTTCACAACCATCGTCGTTTGAGGAAATTGTAGTTTAATATAATCATTATTTCCCCTTAGTATAATCTTTCTTTAAGTGATTGATTGTATGAAAAATAAATCATTTTAACTATGACTTATAAAAACCATTGGATTTAGACTTTCCCGTGCTATTACTTTTCCTCTTGAAACACTCAAGCCTTCATCAATATCATCAACTTTCAAATATTTCATTTTTGATAGCTCTTTGAACCTTACAGTCATTTGGAACTCATCTAAGGTGATAATACCTTCCTTGTCATAAATAAATGCATCCTTAAAGTGCTTAAAGGATATGAGAAATGAACTTAACATGAGTAGATACTTGACCTCATAATCAATCTTCACATTAATGTTTTCCAAGTTATCAACGATCTTGTTAAATTCTATCAATTTCTCCATAGTAGATTTGTTATCTACCATTTAAAATGAGTATAACTGTTGTTTCATATACAACGTGTGATCTAAGGATTTGATCATATACAATGATTCAAACTTGACTCACTTCTCACTTGTGGTCTTATCTCTAGAAACTTTCCTTGGATCTTTATCTCTGAGGCACAAGATAGTGACACTCTTGGTCTTATCCATCATCTCACTCTTATTTACTTGTGTTAGGTGTATGTGCATCAGTTTCTCACCTTCAATGTTTCTACACATGTTTGTTGAGTTAATATTTCTTGCATCTTAACTATCAACAACCCAAAATAGTTATCTCTAGGAAACTTCTCAATGTCTCATTTAGAACCCATGATGCTCACTTGTAAAACTTAACCCCTTGTCTCCACGATTGATGCCACTTGTTGTGAAATATAAAATATGAGCCACACTAATAATGTTGATGTGTGAGACAAATATGAGAACACATATAATTTTCTTATCCATATCAACCAAGCTAATTTACTAAGGAGTAGAAAACAACTCTCCAATTCACTATACTTAAAGTTTTTTTTTTGCAAAAGATTATAACATAAGCTACAAGAAAATAGACTTACAAATTCACAAGAACAAACTCTATTTTCTACCTAAGTGTTTCACAATATCTCAAACTCTTAATATATGAATCCACAAAATCCAAAGTTTTTAGAAGTGTTTCCCAACCCTCTTAGATATCTCCAATTTTTTAAAATTCTTATTACAATTAATGCTAATAAATCATACCCTCATCTTTATAAGTTTCTCTGACTAGGATTTCACTATATTTTTACTAACAAAAGTGACAGAGAATGAAACCCTATAGATCCAATTTAGGCCTAAAACAACTGAACGGTCAACCTGACTCACGGACCATACTGGCTCCACCATTGCTACCTTCCGACGACGACACCACTGTGTTGCCTCCCACCGACTCTGCCACAACACCACCCATCGACCATTGCCACCAACTCCACAACTTTGCTGCTAACTGTCCTCCACCATGAAAAACACCAAGCAGAAAATGAATCTCTATCATCTATCACTTGAAATTTTGAGGCACACTTCCACACTCTATGATGTCTTAATTAAGGAATAAAAAAAAAGTTAATCGAAAAAAAATAAAGGAATAACAAATTTAGAATTTAGTCCTAATTACTAGTTAGAAACTTTAGCCAACATACAAATTTATTAACAAAGGCAACAATTCATCAAATAATTAATATTACATGCTTTCAAACTATGATATGATGGAAACAATTATAATGTTTAACATAGCATATCAACACATAAAAAGTAAATAAGATTTGAGGTAAAGATTAAGGGCATATATGACTTATCAATAACAAAATCTATTTTAACTTGAAGATATTTGAATGTAACGCGAGATTCCATAAAAAAAATAGATTGATTCACAAAAACATAAATTAAATGTATTTGTGCTCTCTCTTTATATCTAACGTTGAGATTTAGTTATCTGAATTTTTCTTTTAAATAATAGTCTCTTTAAACTTTTATGTCCTTAGTAATAGCCCCCCTACTAACTAATAGAAGATATCGTAATATGATAAATAAGATTTTTTTAGTGAAAACATAAATTCAAAACAATATAAAAGCAAAATACTAAATTCTGATTTTAAATTAAAATCAATTATACACTAAAATAATTAAATATCTAAATTATATTACACATTTGAAATTAACTTCTCTGATCTTTTTTACACGTCACTTTCTAATATTTTACACAAACAAAAACCAGTCATAAATTTTATTATTCTGAATATTGTTTTTTTTTCTTTTTCTTATAATACCTTTAATTATTTATTTTTCATTTAGTATATTTCTTTCTCTATAATAAATAGTATTGTTCTTTTTCAATAAATATGATAAATAATAATAAATAAATAAAATATTATATCCTGATTTCTCATTATTACTTTCTCTATTGGAGCCAATCTTATTAAAAATATATTAAATATATTTTTTAAATGACAAAATAAATATATAATAAAAAAAGATAACAAACCAAATATAATACAAATAAATATAATTAACACAAGATGTACCATAAGATAATAAAAAAAATAACACAAAATTAAAAAACAACAAAAAATAGAACTAAGCAAATGTAACAAAGAACAAAATCTAAAAAAAAAAACTTACAAAGCTCTAAACCAAAAGAAGGAACCAAACTAGATCTCAAGTCAACAAAACCATCAGCACTAGAACAGAGACCTCCAAGAGAAGAAACGACAAAGCCACTTGCAGTCTACACCAAACCAAGAATCTTGATCTACTATTGATTAATTCAGAGAATAAGATTCTGAAGGCAGTTTGAGAAGGTGAATGTGTTTCCCTCTAAGATACCCAAAAATAATTTATAAGCCAAACCAATAATTTCCCTCACTTATTTCATGTTTGTCACAAAAATATAAAAGATAATATCATTTATAGCTCTTAAAAGGGTTCAAATCACAACATGACAAATCATAGCAAAACTGGTCATAGATTTCAACATTTCGCCTAAAAAGAGAAAAAAAGTTTAAAAAGAATATTAGGTTCTAAAGAAAGAGCTATCTGCCACCCACCCATATAAAGAACTTATACCAAACACTACTAGCTAAGTCGGAGAGAGCGAACATATGTGATGCCAACAAAACCAAACCACCACATAAAAGATAAGAGATATCATCCGAGCTAACAATCACAGTTCTCTTGAATAATTTTTCTCTTAAAGGGAATCTATAAAGAAAAATTTGTCAAGAGAAAACAATCACCTTAGATGGGCTTCAACTATCCCAGATAAGAATCTATAAAGAAAAATTTGTCAAGAGAAAACAATCACCTTAGATGGGCTTCAACTATCCCAGATAAGAATCTATAATGAAAAATTTGTCAAGAGAAAACAATCACCTTAAATGGGCTTCAACTATCCCAGATAAGAATCTATAAAGAAAAATTTGTCAAGAGAAAACAATCACCTTAGATGGGCTTCAACTATCCCAGATAAGTGGGATAATTAGGTTGACAGGAGATAAGTAGTGATCGGGAGAATTAGAACTATTTAATAAAGCACGATAAGTAGAGAACATCGACACTAGACAATCCTTTGCAAACTTCAAAACCCACCAATCACTATCTAAGGAAAACATATGACCTTAAAGGAAAGTAAGGAAGTTTGCAACAATCAATTTCTCATGAACGAAGAACAACCTTCTCCACCTGAAAAACAAGTAAGAATTTCATCTACCCACTAACATATTTCTCCTGCGTCCCTCGTATAATCAGAGGTTATAAATAACCGAGGGCACATACTTTTAAGAGGGATACTACCAACTCAAGGGTCTTTCCAAAAAGAAGTCTGAAACCGTGATCCCACATTTTTTTGAAAATACCATCCACAAACTTATTAGAGGGATATTCTTCTTTTAAACCAAGGAGGGAAATTCATTTGCATTAAGATGAAGCATTTCAGAAGCACAAAACTTTACCATCTAAAAGAAGAGACAAATAAATCACCATACACAACAATCAGGATATCCCACCAAAGACCAGAGATTTCTGAGATAAACCTTCATCTCCTTTTAAAACAACTTGGTTAACAAGCCGAAGAAACCTAACCCCAAATATTTTGTTGTCACCTTTCACATCTCTCCAAAGAAACCTTCTTTCGATCCGCACAATCTTCCTCCCATCCTTCACTAGTAATTTTAAAAAAACAATAAGAAGATAGATACATCATTAAGCAAGACAACTCACCCGTAAATTAATATGCATGCCCCTTCCTTTTTAGAAAGTAAATTTTAAAAAAATCTCAAATTATCTCTAAAGGAGTGATTAAATATTAAATAAAAAAATATTTCATATAATATTCAAACACGAATTTACCAACTTTTAAGAGACTAATATTTTCCTAAATCATTAGTAATTAATTTCAGCCCCTCAAAAAGCATAAATCAAACACACTAAATTATTTTTATTTTTGTTTCATTTAGAACTATAAGTCGAGTGCATTTTATAACATTTTTTTTAATGTAAAAAACCCACTGTCTTCACAAAAAAACAGGTGGGATAGGGTGGCGTGCAAGAGGGGGCATCTTTTGCGTTTTGTGGTGTCCAAAACAAATACAGAAACATCATTTGGTTTTTTCGTCAAAATCTAATCCAATTAGAAACCCAATATAAGCATTCAATTCACCACCTTGGATTGAAGCGGTTTCATCACCGAAAGCAACGGAATCAAAATTACTTTAAACCCAGAAACTCTAAAATACCCTCCAACTTCTCTCTACTATGTTGCAGAGACCTAGACGCCGTTGCGAAGGCACAGCCATGGGCGCTATCGTTCTCGATCTCCGTCCCGGTCTCGGAATCGGTCCTTTCTCCCTCGGTAATAGTCAATTTCTCTATTCCGTTTTCTTCCTCCTTCGTTTTACCAATTCGATTACTATTTTTGTCGCTCGAATAATTATCCGATTTGTTTCCAGATTCCACTTCATTACATTTCGTTTCTTTGAATTTGGTTTCATTTTTGAATTGTATTATAGTAATCGTTGTAATCGTTCTTCGTCAGCTCGTTTTTTAATTTAGGTCAAACAGATTGCGATTTTTTATTACTGAATTGCAATCATTTAGTAGTTTTATCGAGTATTTTGGAGTTTTTGTTTAGCTTATTTGACGATTTTGGAAGAATTGAAGTTCATGCTATTTGGCATCTCGTTTATCGTTAATGTTTTGGTACTGTGTTTACGAGCTTATTGTTGATTTATTGTGCTGTTTAGGGATGCCTATATGTGAAGCATTTGCTCAGATAGAGCAGCAACCTAACTTATATGATGTGGTGCACGTGAAGTATTTTGACGAGGTATGTAGTTTCTGTCGTTTTGTTGTCAATGCTCATGTGAACTTACCGAAATAGTGTTAGAAACCAGAGGTAACAGAGCTGTGAAATATTGAAATTCACTGCATTGAAGCAGAATAAACAGTGAAATATTGCACCACAGTATTTTCTTCAATTTTGTGGAAACTGGCTTATTATGATTGGCCGATTACTGCTGATGGTTTTGCATCTGGAGGCATCCGCTGTTCTATTTTTTTACTTTGTGAGAGATTTATATAGGTTTACCTTGGTTTGTTTATGCTTTGTGCATTTGCAGGAACCCCTGAAGTTGGATATTGTTATTAGCTTTCCTGATCATGGTTTTCATCTTCGTTTTGATCCTTGGTCACAGGTTTTTCTTTTTTTTCCCTGTTATGATTTCATCATTAGATTTTATACTTGTTTAAATGCCTATTTGGGGAAAAAAAGGGTAGGACGATGCATCTAAGTGAAATCTTTGTTTATTGTGTCTTTAATAGGAAGCATGAGTGCTTGAATGGCTATTATCAGAAGTTTAAAATTTATTTGATGGGAACAATAACTGTTGCTTTAGTATAGTGTTGGGGGGTTGAACGGATGACTATCATAATTTGATTGAATAATTTGCTAGTATATTTAAGAATGTGCATATAAGGATACATGCGAAAATAAATGGGTTATGAATATTGAAGTTTTTTCTTTAGAAAACCTATGTAGTTTTTAGTTTGTATTTTCATTGAAGTTCGCACAATCTATGTAGTATTATTGAGAAAAATCCAAGTCTCACATTTGTTAGAGATATTTTCTAAATAGAGCTTATAAAGCTTAGGGAATTATCACCTTACATTTCAATTTTGTGGGGCTGAGTTAAACCCAAAACATAAGATGGTATTATAGTTTCCTAAACCAGTTATCGGGCCTCCCACATTATCCACGCAGCTGCCCCAATAGCTTTGGACGTGATAGAGGTTATGTAGAAAAACTCGAGTCATAAATTAGCTAGGTATGTGTAATAGAACTTATCATGTTTGGACAATCCTCAATCTACAAACTTATTTTTGTGGGGTTGAGTTAGATCCAATCTCCTCTCTCTTCTTCTTATAGATCTAAAGCTCCAACCTCAGCTGTATCTAGCTCTTCTTATGCTTTCAATCATTTTATGCTGTCACAGAGAGCTTGTTTTTTTATTGGTTTCCATACCTAACCAGATTATTTTATAAATGACAAACTTTCCAATACTATTTTAGAGACTGCGGCTTATTGAAATATTTGATGTAAAGCGGCTTCAAATGCGCTATTCTACTTCTCTGATTGGGTGAGTCTCTTGGCCTACAATTTTCTACAATCTATACTTACACCCAATTGAATTTGTTTCTAACTTGTACACTTCTTAATTAAAATTTTGGTTCTTCATGTGCAAAAATGTAATTGAAAGGTTATAGGTATTTGTCGAGAAGTTAAATAAAAGTTTTTCTGAATAAAATAAAATGTAGAAGCCCGTTTCAAATTTTATGAAAGGCTATTGTTTTTAAAGATTCATAGTTACTATGCTATTCTGTTAGTATTTCTTTCTCTACCAATGATTTTTGAGAAGTTGATCCAAACTAACCGTTATTATCAATTGCTATTCTTTTCAACTTCTAGGGGACCAGCCACTCTAGCTACGTTTGTTGCCGTATATGCACTTTTTGGGCCCACATACCCTGGAATTTTTGACAAGGATAGATGCATTTACACGCTTTTTTACCCGGTAATGCATCAGCATTGGTCTTTATTTTGGTTCTACTATTCCACATTTATGTATTCTGGTTTATAATTTTTCTTGGTTTATATAGGGGCTTTCCTTTGCATTTCCTATTCCGGGTCAGTTTACAGACTGCTGTCATGATGGGGGAGGTATATCATCATGAATTTGATAAGTTTCAACTTTTCTTGTTTTCATATGTTAACTTTCTTTCTTTTCATCATGAAAGTTGAATTGCCGTTGGAGTTTCCAGATGGGACAACCCCAGTTACATGCCGTGTTTCTATTTATGATAGTTCCTCTGGTAAGAAGGTTGGTGTGGGGTCCTTAATGGATAAGGCTTCTGCTCCTCCATTACCTACTGGTAGCATTTACATGGAAGAGGTTCATGTTAAGGTTTGGTTTCTTTAATCTCTAAAATCTGAAACAGTTTGCATTTTTGTTTATTTAGTCTGACACCTTTAGTTGGCTGCATAAACTTTCTGCTTATTTTGGCAAGGTAGTTGTTATTCAGTGTCTAATTCAGTTCTTTCTATGTTATATAGCTTGGGGAAGAATTGTACTTCACTGTTGGCTCCCAACACATTCCATTTGGTGCATCCCCCCAGGTAAGTTTACATTCAATTGAAATTGTTAGTTATGCTCTTATCAGATTATTATTTTCATGTGCTTTCACTTCTTCCACTTGATTTTTATTCTTTATCTAAAACAAAGTGTATACTATGCTACCTGTTTTATGCAGGATGTGTGGACTGAGCTAGGACGTCCCTGTGGTATTCATCAAAAGCAGGTATCGTAAATTACCAATTCTTAAAAGTGGAATACTGTTCGTAAGATTCTTGTGGACTTCAATTGATGCACTACAGAATCAAAATGAACACTTTCTGCATCTTTATTGTTGAAGTACCAGGAAATAAATGAATTTATGAAGATTTATACAGTTCCACTATTGAGCTTTTTGATATACATTTTATAATTTCTCAGCAAATATAAAATTTCAACATAACAACAAATGCCTTCTACCTTTTAATTTTAATGGCTCATTCACGGATCTAGCCAACTTACAAGTTCTTTTTGGGTAGATATGTAAGTTCTAAACACTAGGAGTTGGATTGGATCTAAATTGAAATAATCAAATAGAGTTTTACTATCTAAAGAAAATCTGAAGCTTTTATTTTTATTTTAATTTTTTAAAATTGTTTTTTTAGTAAAAAAATGAAAAGCTAATTTTTACTTGTAATCTTGTTATTTACTCTCTTCATGGAAGAGTAATAATTTTCACTAGATGGTTTTTGAATTATTTCACGGAGGGGAAATCTGAATTCAACCTTGAGCATATAACAATATTGTAATATTGATAGCTACTAGACTGCTTTAATGGGTATTTCGTTTGTGTGGATTCTGACACATTGGTTCTGCAGGTAGATCAAATGGTTATACATTCTGCCTCTGATCTTCGGCCACGGACAACTATCTGTGGCGATTACTTTTATAATTATTTTACCCGTGGTCTGGACATCTTATTTGATGGGCAGGTTTGCACCTTACCTCATTCTTTTGTATATATGCAAGTGTGTACACAATCATAAAATTGGTAATTGCTGCTCCTTCTTGTCTTGTATTTTCAGACTCACAAAATCAAGAAGTTTGTATTACACACTAACTACCCTGGTCATGCTGATTTTAATTCATACATGAAGTGCAATTTTGTTATCTATTGCTCAGATGGTAAGCAGTCTACTATTATTTGCATGATTGGTCTCAAATGTATTAGTTACATGATTTTTTGCTATGAAAAAAGTGAAAAAATCATTTCCCCCCTTTCCAGCTGGTGGAGGATCTTTTCAGGATGTAAATAATAGCAAACAGCAGAGGGTCATTACACCTAGCACAAAGTGGGAACAAGTGAAGGTGAGCTTTTACCCCTTCCAAATTGTATGGTTGCTTAATAATGATGCTTCATCTTGGAAGATATTGATATCTGTTTATAGAATGGATAAAGTAATTCGAGGAAGAAAATTGTCAGTAGCTATGATGTGGGTTTCTCATAATTATAAATATAAGTTTTTATTACATAATAGCATGTAATGGATTCTTGTAGGAAATACTTGGGGATTGTGGGAGAGCTGCCATTCAGACACAAGGTTCTGCCAGTAACCCATTTGGTTCTACTCTTGTATATGGTTATCAAAATATAGCTTTTGAGGTGTGTCATTCTTTGTGCTTTTATGGTGATATGCTAATTTAGTAGTTCAGTCTTTTACGGGGCCTTTGAATGACCTCTAAGCTATAATTTGGTGATTTTAGCAGGTGATGAAGAATGGTTATATTGCAACAATAACTCTCTTCCAGTCATGATGATGGTACATTTCTTGTATTGTTACTCCCGATAGTTATCCCAATTTAGTATATAGAAGTTTCTCATAAAAACATATCTATTGCAGGGGCTTTTGAAGTTTGGTTAATCATAATCTTTCTGCCTATCGTTCCAAGGCGTGGTTGCAGAAATTCACAAGGCGTAACGGGCTTTGTACGTTCATTGTGTACAAAATATAAATAGTTCAACCATCACCATCATTATCGTGTCAATGGGTTGTGGCAGATTGGTACAGCTCTCTAACGAATTGTATATATAATTTATGTAATTAACTGATACTGTCTTGGACAAAGCAAATGCAATAAGTTCCCAGTGCGTTAACTTTAAGATGACTTCAATCTGAGATTCTCTTTTACTATCTTGTCATAAAGCCTTGATACAGATAGAGATATGGAATTTTTAAAAATTTTAAGATAAGATATGGAAGATATTTAAATAAAAAAATATAAATTCACATGATGAAAAACATAACTAAAAATAATTAATTACTAGAAATGATAAGAACAAATGATAGTTGTATCTTTCCATCCTTTATGTAATAATTAGAAATATAACAAATATCTATCATTGTCGAATATTTAATTCTTTACTGTTAATTCTAATTGTGTCAAGTCTCCTCTTTTCCATTTTTCATCATCATAGCAACGGTTTGAACTTCTTCCCAGTTCTCACAATGCTTTTGCTCCTACAGTCCCACTGCATTCAACATTCTCACACTTTTCTTTTGCTACCATGCAGTGACGGTTGAATCTAAAATGAAAAATCCGTGAATGTTGGAACATATTTAATGCAGATCCTAGTTAAAATGTTTACTGGCCATTTTAATTTATTTTTCAGGAGATAAAAAAATGTTTCACAGAATAAACAAACATTAAATTTCTATTGTTTTCTTCTCTTAAGTTATGAAAACGTAACCACTCAAATTGACCCAACCTAATGTGACTGAATTGGTTCAGATCAATTAAAAACGAGATTGTTCTTTCCACCTTTGCGAGTGTTCTGTCACTATTAAAAAAAATCACTATTATTCATAGCGTCCAAAGATGCGTCTCTATTTAAATTCACACAAATAAAAACATTACAAATGAGATATTTTTATTTTATCAAAAAATGTTCAGAGATATATGTTTGAATTTTAGAGATACATTTTTGGAGAGTGTTCACTCCTAAATCCCAACACATTAATGCATAACCAACATGATAACTTATACATGACACATAGGGATAATAACTTAGGTATGAGTCTGACTTTTTTTAAAATCTAGTTAGTCAGTTAGCCTACATAAAAGGCGATTATTTTAAATAGATTAATAAATTAAAAAATCAACGAGACTAAAAGTCTCTTTACATTGATTTATTTTAACTTACTTATTAAGATAAGTCTTCTGAGATTATTTGTTTGAGATAACTTATGAAACTAACTCATAACATTGTTCACAAGTTATTTTTATCTTATTTTCATATGTTCTCTAAAATAATCAATTTTTATTTATATATTTTAATTCCAAATACAAAACATAACATAATGATAATAAAAAAATCATTCGTATTTATTTAAATAGGTTGACCTGTTAGACTTAAAAGATTTTTTTATGGCTTGCGACTTAGTCTTTTAAATTAGATAGACTTATAAAAAATTTAAACTTTTTTTATTTTTTAAAAAAAAATTGACTTGACAACATGTCTGTATAGACTAGACCCGTAGATCAGATCCCTCCTATCAACTTGATCTTTTCCATTCTAATGACACATACGGTAGTTAAAACAAGAAACTTAATCTAATTAAAGGATTTCTTGACCAACATTATAATAAGAACTTTGCCTGAAATAGAAAATGGATAGAAAATAAAATATGTATTTTTATGACACTGAAGAAATTTATTTTATCATTAAATAATATTCATTAATTATTAAATAACCTTAAAAAGAATATTAAAACTTTGTATAAAAAAATCCCAATACATCAATGCATATGCTATATAACTTCTTAAACTTTACAAAACAACTACTGAAATGTCATGAAGTCAAAATAATAACTCATGTATGAGACATAATACAATACTTGAAAGTGTAACAAAGATACACGTGTCTCATATAATAGTCAAAATAATAAACACTTTTTCGATTTCGAAAATACATCTTTAAACATTTTTTTGCCAAAATAAAAGTGTCTCGCTTGCAATATCTTTATTTATATAATTTTAGATGTGTATGAAAATGCATATCTGGACACATGAGAAACATTTTAAAATTTTCAAGAGTGTGGATCGCACCCGGGAGGGTGGAAAGAGCAATCTCCCATAAAATTTATAAGAATTTGAACTGACTTAAAGTAGACGAATTTGTTTTATCGGACTTTATACTCTCAACTAGTATGAGGATGTGCTTTACTTTGTTAGTTTGTAATACAAAAAAAGAGTTGCTCTTTCCACCTTTATGTGTTATCTCACACCATCATGAAAGTCCTATTTCTAGAATCTAGAGATACATCTCTGGACGCACCTATTTTAGCCATTTCTTAGACCAAATTGAAGAGGCACTTCTGTGTACCAAAAATTAATCCAAAAATGCATCTCCACATGCGTAAAAAGTGTGTCCAAAGATGTATATCTGTAAACATCATTTATTCAAAAGTTAGTGGATGATCCATAGATGCATCTCCAGACGCTTTTGTTTCATATCCTGCGCCGGACTACTTTTTCCACTTCCTTCTTGTTCATTTTCTGCACACAAAAAAAAAAGTTCTCTTCGTCCTCTCAAGCTTTTGAGTTATCTGTACCATTCAAGCTTCGCTTTGTAGCCAACTTCTATCGTTGAAGCTTTAACTCCTCCTTTCCAGCATATCATAACTCACACATTCAATTTGATTTGGTAAGTTTTAAAAAATTCTATCTCTTTTTATGTTTTGATTTGTAGTTAGTTGTTTAAGCTACACTAGATAGTAGTGTAAACGATTTTGGTAGGCTAGAAGAACATGCATTGAGGTATTTTTAGACTATTAGAGCAAAAATGACGTATCTTCCATGATTGAGACAATCTTCAGACAAGACTCAGGCAAAAATTTGGTTGATTTTTTGAATTTGTCATGACATGCTGTTTATATATGTCTCTGTTTCTAACACAAGTACAATGACTGAAAATAACACTGGACGAATTAGGCTCGGACGTGTGTCCTAAACCGCGTCGGCACGACGTGAGAGAGCCACATCGAGGACCATGAGGCCACAAGTAGCTGATAACTCATTTGATGATGTATCTACTTTGCAGTCTTGAGGTTATTACCTGTCTGGCTATCATAGTTGACTCTCTCAGGCGTATGATGTAGCAGAACCTGAAATTCTTGAAGTCCATGAAGCCCCTGAAGCGTAGGAGGAATTAATTATCGATGCTCCTTTAGAGAGTTATCCAAGAGGGCCATTTGACACCTTACTTCCTCTATATGTCGACCATGCTGCTAGGCATGTATGGGAAGGGGTTATATTTTTTTTTCTTTTGAAATTCATATGTTTTCAACTAATTAAATCGACGCGGATGGTGAAATTTTCTTTTGACATGAGTGTTATTGTTTGAAATATGTAAACCACAACAGGATGATATTGGAGCAAGAACAACTCACTACTGCTTGGTTCATTGACGTTATCCGTTATTCTGGTCTTGCCTGTTTATGTTCTGCTGCGTAAATGACCATAAACCACAACATGCAGACGACTTTTATTGAGAGGTGGCATTCAAAGACGTCATCTTTCCATCTTTCGATAGGCAAGATGAATATTACCTTGAATGACATCTCATGCATTCAACATCTTTTCATTAGGTGGAGGTTACTAGACCGCAAGAGGATCAGGTGAGAGGAAGTCGTCGATATAATGGTCACCCATTTGGGTGCTGACCCTAGTAAAGCCGTCCAGGAGGCACCTGGAACTAGAGGTGCTAATGATAATTTTAGGTTCTTGAAAAAGCTTTATAAATACCATTTTGCAGAGGGCTTTGGATGTCGAAGGTGATGATATGCAGGATAAGTACCACCGACAGTGTGCATTGATATGTTACCTCTTGTTCCTTGTTGGCACGTCCATGTTTATGGATAAAAGTGTAATCT
The DNA here is from genome assembly GCA_963859935.3 of Lathyrus sativus. Lineage (NCBI taxonomy): Eukaryota > Viridiplantae > Streptophyta > Magnoliopsida > Fabales > Fabaceae > Lathyrus > Lathyrus sativus. Next base: position 533,572,744 of record OZ012736.1, read on the forward strand.
ATGTCGATGTGGTGTACCTTAAGTACTTCATTAATCTGACTATGATTCATGAGTACAACAAGGGCGTCTGTTTGGTCTACATGTACTAAAAGTTGGGTGAGGGTTATCTTTAGAAGACAAAACATATGACAGTGAGTTGCACGCTGCTTACGATATTTTATTGTTACTAACATTTTTATAATTTATTATAATATTGTATCCGAACCATTTTCAGGGATGGAACATCTCCCACTTCCCTCGCATCGCCGGGTGGGAAGTTACGCCTACCTACGATGAGGAGTGGCCATGTGCAGCCGCATTTGTTTCGTACAGGGGAAATAGTACGATCGAACCATTCAGAGTCTCTCTTGACTATATGATACCAGGTGATATTTTCTTCTTCTCATACGAAGTTCATCGCCAGACACGACAATTTGATGTCATTTTCTTATACTCCAAATAGTTAGCATGTGGGTCATCTCTTATGTATCCTTATCTGCCCGAGCGAACGATACACCGGTTTGGTTACTTGCAAATTATTTCGAGACTTTCCTATGAGTCTGCTCCTCCCAACGTCCTTCGCATAGATCTTGGCGTAATGTTGGTTGATTTTGAGAGTCAATTGGTACCAGAGGACTATCGTCGGGTGTCAACTCCTTTTTAATGGACTTATGTTGAGGGATACATGACATGGTTCTATAGGGTGTCACACTCTATCATGACACGAGATGTTCCTGAAAGACCACTTACGTCAGTTAACCAGAAGGTACTTGAGGCTCAAGATGGCCACATCGAGGATGTGACGACGGTTTGTCGGCGTGTTGTAGAGATGGATAGAGAAGAGATAGACGCATGCCTCTTTGAGGACGACAATCACCAATTGGCCCTCGTGGAGAACATGATTTTTGAGTTACGAAATATCGTGCAGTATAAGTAGAGGAGAGCTGGGGTGTTAGATATACATAGTGGGTTATGTTTGGATGTATTTTTTTTTTTTTGTATTTTCGAAAAAATGTTATGTATGGTCTTTACTTTTAATTAATGCATGACTATTTAACTTTCATTTGAGTTTACTTTAAAATAAATTTGCTTCAAAAAATTACAATAATTTTACTTTTAAAAAATACAATGTTAGGACAAGAGTTATGTCCTAAAATCATTCGGAAGACATTTCAGAGATGCATCTCCGGATGTTTAAATAATTTACGAAGATGCATCTCTGAACTATATTTTATTTAAAATTGAGTGAATTTCAGAATAACATTGTCTGATGTGATTTTAAATATATCTAAAAATGCATCTCCGAATGATTGAAAGACTTTTTCGGATTTTTGAGAGCGTAAGATGCATATTTAAGGGTGGAAAGAACACCCCCTTCAAAAATGTATGATAGTTAGTAGTTATAACTTTGTTAGTTGTTAGAGGTCACTTATAGCTATCTAACTTCATGGCTACTGAATTAAAATGTTGTTGAAAACTATATAAAACCATTGCCTATACATGTAATAACCACTAATCATTCTACATTCAATTCCATAAATTCTTTCTTTTTAATTCTTCTTCTATTTCTAATGGCTTCATTTACCAGTAATCGACTAAGATGGTTCTTAATCCAACATATTGGTATATAAGAGCTTTATACAATTCTAGAGAGTCTTTATCTTCTAGAGAGTCTTTATCTTTCAAGAAGAAAGATCTCGTGAGAAACTTTTCATACCAATCTTACTATCCTTGATGACAAGAACAATGACATAGCTGAAAGAAGAAACGGTAGCGTGATAAACATGGGAATAACATATTGAAGTAGAAAGGACTACTTCATAATTTCTAAGGAGAAGTAGTGACAAAAAATTCTTATATTTTGAATAAATATCCTACAAAGAGGTTGAGGAAGAAAATGTCAGATAAAGTTTGGTCAAGAAGAAACAATGACTCCCTTGAGAGTGTATATGTCATTGTGCTTCAAGCACATTCCTGAAGAAGAATTAAAAAAAGTTTGAGTTTGAAATGACAGATATTTTGCTTAGATTTTGGGAATGAAATTTTTGGAAATGTCATAAGGTCCAATACTCCATCAGGTCAAGTATGCAATTAAGATACTGAGGAAATTTGAGATACTCGAATGCAAAATTTGCAAAGATATCAGTCGCGACAAGATCAATGATCATATAAGTTGATAAAGTTGTGGATCCTACAAAGTTCACACAACTTATTGACTTACTGAGGTGCTTGTGTCAAAGCAGGCCTAAGATATGCTTCTCTGTTGGAGTGGTAAGAAGATTTATGAGCAATCCATTGAAGTGTTGATATACATCAGTGGAATGGAATTATCCATTATGACAATTTGTTTCCTAAACCTTTGACGCTTAACAAGCTAAATATATTAGGGTTTTCAGATGCTGACTGGTGTTGTGATAAGGTGGATAAAAGGAACACAAATGATTCTATTCAAGTTTCAAAGATCACTAATCTCTAGGTGTTTTAAAAAGCAATCTATCATTGCATTACCAAGTTGTAACGCTTAGTATGTAGCAGAATCGCTTACAGTTTGTCAAACAAATTGGCAGCAACCTCTCATGAGTGATTTGAAAATCAGTAGCAACATTGTAGTCAAATTGAGGATAAACAACAAATAAGCCGTCAATTTAATGAGAAATCCTATTTGTTATGGAAAGAGTAAACAGATTGAAACCAGGTTCCATTGTTTTAGGAATCAAGTGAACAAAAACAAGTTGATAATAAAATACTGTTCTATACAATAGCGAACTTGCTTCCAAGTTTCTTAGTTGTTAGAGACTAGTTATGGCTAACTAACTTTTGTAGTCAGTAGTCTACTTGCAGTAAACAATTTATAGGTAGGGGTGACAAACTGACATGTCCGCCACATTTAGACCCGTTCCACAAATGTCTGTAAAAAAACAGAATATGACAGAGCAGACATAGTTGAGCATGAGGGCATAAAACCTTGGCCCCCACAAAAAAAATTAGGGCGGTGCGGACATGAAATATCATTATTTTGAACAAATCTGTTTTGCCTTGCATTTGTTCAGATTACACAACAAAACAATATAATTAAGTGTAAGTTGTACTAAAAATCAGGGTAGTTTCTAGTCATACATCATACAACTCATACATATAATATAATCATATACAACTCCTGCTCATATCCTGGCACTGAGACAACCATAAATCCATATGCTCTATGATCTTTTGCCTGACTTTGTGAACAGCATCAGGTGATGTGCAGTTCTTGTCATTGCCTAAAAAGAGATTTCACAACTTATAGTGTTGGTTGATAATAGTACATATCGCAGGTAACTAACACAGTTGTATGCGGATAGGATGAAAACCATGTAAACATCGGAACCATGTAAACATCGGTTCCACAATTTCTTTGTTACTTTATTCTTTATATATTTTTCTCCTAAACCAACAGGTTCTTAGGAGAAAGGGACTCTCGTAATTCAGAGTTTGTCCGAGAGGTAAGTAAAATCTAGTAAGAGATTGTTACAGCCAGAGTTCGAACTTGGACACTCCTTATCGATTTGACTTTCGTTGAAGCTTATTTGCCACTTGAGGTTAATCACTTAGTTTCTTCTTTAACGCTCTCACCATTATTATTATTATTATTAAAACATTTTCTTCTTTTAGATAAACATGAGATTTATTTGATGATGCACGTGTGAAGAAATCTCGATGACCACACAGATGATAAGTGATAACAGCCCCAAGTTAAATCTTATAAGTTGCAGGTTCAAGATTGGTGGCCTAAAACATATCACGATGACAGTAATGATTAGAGGGCTACAAATTAGACAAACCTTCGATATTAAAGGGACTTTGAGGGCAACCTCGCATGTCAGTTCCATGGCCACAATTATGACAAGTGATGGTGTAGGAAGGCACTGAAAGTACAGTAGTGAGAAAACAGTATTCAGCAAATGTTACACGAATAAAGAATGTTACCATCCAACTTGGTTGAAGTAAATTCTAACTCACTCTGGGGTGATGAAATTTGTTTGGACGCACGACGCCAAGGATCTTGTGAGCCATTTGTGAATACTATTTTGGAACCTGTCCATGCACGTTAAATTAGGATACACGAAATGAAGTCGAATTTCAAAATGACAATATAATAGTATATTCATAATAAAATCATAGAAGAAGGTAAAATGTGTAGTGTCCAGCCAAATTGAGCTATTGCGCGAGAACCTGTGTCTCACATAGGCTAGAAATATGACCTAGAATAAGCCATGACAAAGTTTTTAACCAGAAGCCATAATGTTTCAAGTTGGTTTTGTGTGGTCGAATCGGGCCCGACAGAATAAATCTTGGCGTGGGTTGCTTCAGGCTCAAGGCATGTAAAAAATAACAGTTAGAGTCCAAATGACTTGAAGAGCCATGCAAGCAAATTAATTACAAATTTCATAGAATTTGGGCTTAGTTTTAGCTCAATCTCACAAAACCAACTTTTCGTGTGAGGACTATCCAAGCCTTCTAACTTATAAGCGCTACTTAGGTCATATCGCTAGTTGATGCGAGACTCAACAAATCAAAATGAAGAAAACGAAAAAGAAACATAAAACTCAACAAGCTTCTAACCAGCAATTTCTGTGCCTCCATAGTATAAATTAGTTGCATCAACATCAGGATATATGCCCTTTCCAAAGACATTTTTGCAAAGGTCCAAATGGTATCTGCATTTTATGAGAACCGACTGAGTATTAACATTTACAAGATCATGATGAAAAAATGTGCAAAAACTAGAAACATTAAAACAATAGGTTAACTCGGCTATACAAAAGAGGCGGAAACGAATATTGTCAAGAAAGAAGTATATGAATAATGCCAATTAGGATATTGCCTCGTGTCAACTTTGTGGGAGCGTATACTGTCATTTGAAGGAGCCACCTGAAAGTATGCAACTTCAGTACAAACTTGAAACCACCATAGTCTATCAGCACTGTTTTCAGTGATAGCAGTGTTCTTCAAGTTCTGTTGGTTATAACTTTGTGTACTACCTTCAGATTTAAGGAAAAAATCTTTGATAAATTTGGCATAAGCTTCCTGCATAGTGAGTTATATACATGCCAACTTAGAATGATTATATTGTATGACAAAAGAAAAATATTACTCTCACGCACACAAAGCAGAGAAGAAAAAAAAACGAAAAAAGCTAGTTTATTCAGGATTGAGTGGTTTCAAAATGTTTTGGCAAAAGTAGCTAAATTGAAAAGCGTACCACCAAATCATCTCCGTGCTTCTTTGCTTCAACAAGAGGCTTGCATAGTATATCCGGATTTCCATATTGAAACTGAAACATTCACAGAAAACGACAAAAAGAAGAAAGACACGATAAAGTTTGAATACATGATATTGGAAGAGTGAATTAATAAAGAAACAGCACAAGTCATATCAATTACCGCTGTAACAGCAGCATCGGCCACGAAATACAAGAAGTCTCCATCAATTTCAAGCTGCAAAACCAGGAGAAGGTCGAACATGAGAATCATAGAAGAAAATGCAGTTGGAACTCGGGAGTGTGATTTATTTCTGGCTTAACAGAAAGGAACAGGCATACATCAGCTGCATTAAAAGAAGCCTTCAGTGCCTTTCCATTAGTTGCTAGTTTTTGTTCGATAAGTCGAGTGGTTTCTTGTAACACTGCCTTACATTCAACGCCTGCTGACTCACCAATCTGCATATTCAAGAGAGAAATCTAAACTCCAAATAAAAATAGGGAAATTCGTAAAATGCACAACATCAAGGGACACAAAAATGATGGCCGAGAAGGATAAATCGCTATCTTCACCTGCTGATCAAATTCAATGAAGTTGTAAACATCAAGAACAACTGCAGAACTTGCAAGACTTCCACATGTTAAATGGGGAAACTTAAGACGGAACCATGCACTGAGTGCTCCAGGATACGAGACACCGAAAACAAACCAGGGATTATCGGTTTTTGTTCTATTAAGCCTCGCATTCAATGATTTCTACAAGAATATACTGCCAGTTATGACAATTAACATTTTCAACAAGTTTACTTTCATTGCATCTATTTCTGGCATGTTATCATCAACTTGCCTGATAACTCTGTCGAAAAACAGCCAAATCAAAAAGTGCCTGCTTGGATGAAAGATATCTCAAATTTTCTGTGGCCAGAGTTCTAAATGGCGAACTCTTGCCGTAATATCGATGCTCAAGAGAAACCACAGCTGCTCCAAACTTCTTTGCCAGAACCTGTAAATGTTTATACATTGAGCAACAACAAACACGAAAAGGGTATGAATGATAATACAAAACTGGACCAAGAATAGCAAAAACTTACACTAATGTAGTCATTTTTGATCCCATTGCAAGAATATTCACCACATATGACCAAAAAAACAGGTCCATCAGGAATCCTAAAAAAGTCAAGGAACTCATAGTAACGCTGCTGAAATTTGCGATGATCCTGCAAAGGGGATTTGATAAGCGAAATTGGAGGAATAAATTTGATTGTATATTGAGAAGAGATGAAAAGAGTACATAGGGAGAGTAGTGGTCGAGTGTCTGAGAAAACCAGAGCTCTTCCTTGGTTAGATAATTGTTGTTGTTTCCAATTCTAGTTGCAGATTCAGAGAAACGATGTAGTTGCGAAGGAGGTGTTGCCGCCGCCGTATAGAACAATAGTAACAGAAACACAGACAACAAACACGACAACTTCCTCATCATCGGCCAACACTGTTTTTTAACACCACGACTGTACCTTAAATTTTTTTTTTTTTTGTTTTTACAAAATAAATACTATTTTTTCGATAACTTTTGTATTAATTTTATTTGTTGAGAATTAGTCGATAACATTCTATATTCTCTCTATCACAACCATTCAATTTAAGAATCTTAGAAGTTCTTAATAAAATGAACGTATATCATAAAGTAAACAAGATGTAATAATCTCTTATTTTGTAAATAGTTAAGGGACTCACTCAATAGATTCATAATTTTTGAGGATTTATTATATGAATTTAGTGGTAGTGTAAAAAAATATTACATATATATTAAATTAAAATATTTTAAAATATTAAATTATATAATTTTTTTAAAATTTATAAATTGATTTAATATTAATTGACAGTGTAAAAATAATTTATACTATGAATGTAGCATCTTTTTCTCTTATTATATTTTGATAGCACATGAACAAAATATAAAAGATAGTGATAATTTAGATATTAAGGATGGATGAGGTAACACAAGTTATATGTGTTATTTGAGTTACATATAGACCATTGATTTAATGTTTAATCTTTGTTAATATTATTTATTTATATGTTTTTATAATATATGAATATAAATAACTTAAAAGTTTTTTAAAATAAATAAATTATAAAAGATATGTTTAAAGATGGAAAGTTAGTTGAGCATGGTTGAAAATATGACATATGTGTGGTTGTACAATGTTACAAGAAAAAGAAATGTTATGACCCCGAGTCTTGTATAACATAAATTACATAATGTAGTTATAGTATTCACATTAGTTTATATATATATATATATATATATATATATATATATATATATATATATATATATATATATATATATATATATATATATATATATATATATATATATATATATATATATATATATATATATATATATATATATATATATATATATATATATATATATATATATATATATATATATATATATATATATATATATATATATATATATATATATATATATATAATATTCATACAATTTATTAAAAAGCTTTCATTAGATCTACACTATATCTCACAAATTAAAATATAGCAATTTTTTGTATTGGAGTTGCTAGGGACTATCTCGCCCGCTTCAACAAAACCATCATCAGGGCCGCCCTTCCAAATCAAGAAATGCTTGTGCTGATGTTTCAAATGTTGGAACAAAAATGGTTGATATCATATCCCTTGAATTTTAATGATAACAAATTATTTAAACAATAATTGTGCATTCAAACATCTGTTCAAGTATGCAGGTTTATAAGACTAAGAACAAATAGAGAGAAGCTTGAGGATTCTGCATCTGAAGTTCAGACTCCGCATGTGAAGATCTCTTCTGAAGACTCTAGCTCTGATGGTGATCCAGACTTTGAAGAAGTCAACTCTAAAGAAAGTCAGCCCCTAGTGACCCAGACTTTGAAGCTTCAGAAGTCAAGAAGTTGACTCTGAAGTGATCAGCCTCTGAAGAGTGAAGTCAACCTCTGAAGCATATTCTCTTATGCCGAGGCAACTCTGATAGTCTCAAATACTTTTTGATCACGTGAAGACTTAAGGAAAACTCTCTTCTTTGTTGTCTGAGCTTCAACGAATAATTTCTCTTACAAAAAAGTGATTTCTTGATGTGTCTAATCAAGTACAAAGCTAGCCTAGCCTTTTGGTGAAAATCTTCAACGTACCTTTTCTTCCTCTCTATTTAAGGAGCAGAAGACTTAAAGAAGAAGACCACTGAAATACACTACACTGCTATATAAGACTCTGAACATTGACATTTCAAAGAGAAGTTACTATGTCAAAAACAAGTTAGACTTAATGTAAGTAAGAATTGCGCCTAAGAGGGGGGGGGGGGGGGGTGAATTAGGTCCTTTTGAAATTTTCTGGTTTTAAGAGGATTATGTTACTTTCCCTTTTTTTGTTGAGTGATGATATGAAAGCTTGTAAAGGCAGAAAGTAAAAGAGACACAAGGAATTATAGTGGTTCCCCTCACACTCCGAGGGTACTCCACTCCCCTTTCAACTCGAAAGAGATTTCACTATAGTTAGGATCAGTGTACAACTTTTCTTTCTAACCTATAAGAAGATCAAAGGCTCTTAAACACCTTTAATATCTGAACACTAAGTGCAATAAGAACAATCCTCTCTAATACACACACTTGCTTTCAACAATCCTGAACAACAAGGGGAAATATATACAATCTGATTTTTGTAATGATTTATAACAATGTATACAGTTATTTATCAATGTTGAGATTGATCTTCTCTTTCAATGGGAAATTCCACAAGTTTCTAAGACTTATTGCTCAAGAATTTTCTTTTCAAGGATATGAAATTTATGCAAAAAATTCTTTGTGAAAATTGATTTTTCTTAGAAGTGAAAAGATGAAATTATGATACAGATTTTTGAAAGAGAATTGAAAGAGATGTATTTGAAAAAATGTGTGTTTGAATTTTGAAAGATTTAGGTATTTATATATCACACACACCTCTTGAGAAAAACATGCAAATCTCCAGAAAAATTGATGAATAGCTGTCATGTTTCAAAGGAAACATTCTACAGAAATTTGATTGAAGAGATGCAATGTTTCAGAAAGATTTTTCAAAAATGTTCAGTGAGCAATCGATTGCACAAAGAGCCCAATCGATTGCACCTTCATAAAAATACTTGAAAATTCAAATTTTCAAAAGAGCAATCGATTGCACCTTTGGACCAATCGATTTCACTTCAAAACAGAAGTGAAAAATTTGAAAAATTTTAAGCATGCAATCGATTGCATCAAAGCAGCAATCGATTGCTTGCTGAAACAGAAGCAAAAATGAGTTAAAATATTGATCATGCAATCGATTGCTTGCTGAAACAGAAGCAAAAATGAGTTAAAATATTGATCATGCAATCGATTGCTCTAAGAGTGCAATCGATTGCACTTACAAAAACTTAGAAAAATTCTCATTTTAAACAAGCTTGTGTTAGGTGAAAAAAATGTAAATAATTTTTAATGTTTTGAGCAATTAGGACTTAAATACTTAATGGAAGTTCTCATACCTTCTGAGGAAAACATCCTTAAAGTTGTGTCTTTGTCCTGATGCTTGGTGGTTGATCATCTTTGTCTTCTTAAGTGGTTTGTCTTCATCAAAACATATGTTGATCTCTGAGAATCTTGATTTCACACTTAAAACATCTTAATATTGTGTATATTTTAAAAGCTCTTAAGTCTTAGAGTCTTTCTAAGTTGTATTCTATATACACCTCTGATTATATATCAAGTGTAGCTATTACCCTAATCTCTTAACAGTTTGTTATAAAGTCAGAAGTCTCTTGCTTTATTGCTTGAGCATATGAAGTCTCTTACTTGCGTGGTAGAGCATAAAAGTCTCTTACTTGAGTATTAGAAGTCTCTTGCTTGTATGTTTGAGCATTGGAAGTCTCTTGCTTGTGTGCTTGAGCATTGAAGTCTCTTACTTAAGGTTTTGAGCCTTGGAAGTCTCTTGCTTATGTGCTTGAGCATTTAAGTCTCTTGCTTGTAGGTTTGAGCATTGGAAGTCTCTTACTTGATGCTTGAGTGTCATACCCTAATTTTTACCCTTAAAATCCCACCTCATTTTCATCTTCATAATGCATTAAGATCATAAACATGGATCTTCTACCTTCCTCTGTGAGTTTACTTCTGAGGAGATCACCAAACATCTGTGTGTTTCTTACTAGCTTTATGTTTACTAACCTCTAACCAAAATACCAAAAATATGTTGCAATTTGCTTGCTTCTTCTTCTTTGTATGTTTAGGGTTTTGCATGGAGATTAATGACAAGGACATTAGTTCCAAGTCAAATGTGGTTATTCATTCAAGTTTAAATCAGATGGAAGTTTGACCTCATCTTGGTCAAACTATCAAGAGTTTGCTTCAATTGCAATTTATTTGCATCAGTGGGCTATTTCTCAGGCTATGTGTATCCGAGGTCATGTTGTCTTGTGGCTATCAAGCAGTGGTTCATAAGAAGCTTGGTTCAACATCATATTCATTAAACCACAAGGATATCTTCATCCAAGATTTCTCAAGAACAAAGGAATTAGGGTTTTTATTCACTGTGCTTGAGCATTAATAATGGTTCTCTAGTTAAAGTTCTTTGTGCTAGGGTTTTACCCCAAGACTACATTGAACATTATTCTTTCCCTATTGCAATCTCATCATCATCTCAGAGTTTCCTAATTCTTTGCTTCACAAGTCAATATCTTTAATGAGGTTTAAAGGATCCCTCAAGGAATTATCTTTTGTGGTGAGATCATCAATGGGAGAAATTTTTTGATAAGTCAAGACATTTTGTTGATTGAGATGCAAGTGTTAATCTTTTGATTCATCATGGCATCAAGTTCTTAGAAATTTGTTTCACTCAAGATTTGGTTCAAGTTAAAAGATTAATTGTTTACGGCTTACTTGAAAAATAAGTTTAAGGCATGCTTTCAAAGTTTCACCTTTTCATTCAATATTTATTCTTAAATTCATTTTTTTTCTTCAAATATCCATTTTTCTAATCATTTTCTTTCTAAACCATTATCCATCATATCCATTATTAAACTATTGTCCATTTAATATCCATTTTTTTCTCCAATATCCATTTTTCATTCTCCATTAAACCATTTATCCAATTCACATTCCCAAATCCACTTTTTTTTTCAATTATTCATATATATTCATAAATCCATTTTTTTTTTATCATTATTCATAACCAAATTTTCAATTATATTCTTTTTTCTAACCATTAGTGTATTACAAAAAACCATGTTGAATTCAAAGGCCCATTTCCCATTTCTTGTTTCCAAGCCCATGGTACAAAAATGCAAAAAAGTGATGAATTCATAAGCCTTGAACCAAAGCCCACCAAATTTGATGCTACATGACCAAAAAATAAAAGCTCATGCTACTATTACAAAGAAAAAAATATAAAATTCACACGTTGCCATGTACATGATGATTTAGCAATACAAGAGTATCATCATGCTACTACCACTCCTACATGATATTTCCAATCTCACAATTCATAAACCTTGATTTCAAATCTCATTCTACAAGCCTTGAAACAATGTCAAAGCATACACAAGCTGTACAAACCAAGCCAACATGCTAACAACAAATACAAGCTCCAACGTGCCAAGCTCAGCTACTCAAAATTGCCATAGCCTTGTATCAAGCTATTTTATGAAACCATCACGTTTGAAACATACCAAGCAAGCTTCATAATACATACACCACACCAAGTCCTACGCGTCTAAGCCATGATTTCAAGCTGAATTTTCCAAGCCTTCATGAAGCATTCATCCTCCAAGCATCACGCGCTCAAGCCATCTTGATGCCAAAATACAAGCTCCAGCCGTGTGTTTCCCTTAAAAATCGGAAAGCAACTGCTGATCTTCCAAATCTAACTTTGGTGACTCACAGGATCGATCAGATTGATCCTAGGACATGTGCTAAAAGAACTATTTTTTGGTTTTAAGAATTTATCCAAGTTCCGCACTCGAATAAGGTTGGGATAAACAGAATCCTAAAAGAACATTTGTTCGACTACGGGTTAATTTGAAGGTAAAATAAGGCTTCTAATAAAAGAGAAGAAAGTTTGTTGGCAAAGGTAAATTTGGATTGAGGACGAAGAGAAAAGAATTGCGTAGGAAGAAGAGGAATAAGGTAAGGAGTAAAAAAGGGTAAAGACAATAAAGGCAATAAAGGACTTTGTAAAACTTAAAGTAAAAACAAGTAAATTGCATTAAGTTTAAAAGATGGTGTGTTTACATCACGTACATTCTCTTACAATACTCGCTTTCTCTACACTCGGATACTTGGAGTAATCTCAAGAGTAACTTGTACAATAGTAAATTACAACACACTTTGGATATGTCTAAGACACTCTATTTATAGTAACAAAAAATAACCTCTAATAACTTCCACCATAATCTCCTTCCACCACTTGTCTTAAATGCATGGCTCCATTATTCATAAGGTGACACGTGTCTCCCTCTATTTTCCACAAGCAAAACCGTTCCCTCCAACATTCAAATTTCAAATACTTCGACGCACCAATCGTTATTGGCAGGCGGTCGAACCCATAGCCTTTGGGTGAGCCCTTCGACTTAACCTCTTCTTTATTTCGACCATTTTCTTGCGTTCAAGGTATTCTCCACCCTTTTCTTGGGACACCTTCTTTCTAGCTGAGGCGTCGAATTTAGGAGCTAACAAATTGCCCCCTAAAAATGTCTTTTCAACTTCAATCGTGGAAAAGCACATTTTTTGACAGCGTCTGACCTTCGACGCTGCTTTGCCCTCGCGAGTGTCGTCTGATATTTCTTCCAACAATGTAAGCCTGAGAATTTGAAAGGGAATGAAAGAGAGAACGAAAAAATAGCTACGAACACGCAAGCTACTGTTCTGCCGCCTTGATGCACGTTTTATGACGTCATTATCATCATGGCTATTTCCTCGGGACTCAACAAAATCGTGGGCCATCATCACCCTACCATCCTCGGGGACGTGATTTGCAACTACTACCTCTGTCATTCCACATCCTGGCATACACATGGCCCACTAACTCTTAGCCCTTCAATGATGGAAACCTTCAGTCTTCCACTCACTACATAAGTAACTTCCCTTTGTTGTTTTCATTTTTTACAACTTCTCTAACTCCTCATAACTTTCCTTGCTTTTTCTCTAACTCTCTGCTCTCAACCAACCAACTCTTACTTCTTTCAACAATGGCCGATCATCAGAAAAAGAAAATGCAACCTAAGGGACAAACATCTGCGTCCATACTTCCTCCCTTTGCTAGTTTGAGCGGCTCTCAGGCGGTAAAAAATCAACAGTTCATCCGTGAGCCCCTGACGGAGGAGAAACGACACATCTACGAATCTCAGGTAATCATTCCTGTTAATGTTGCAGGGAAGCCTCTAGCCATGTCTGGGCCTTTATCCCCTCCCGGTCTCGACTACTCCACCATCAGAGATTTCTTCCCTTCTTACAGAACCACTAAACCCCTAGGGCAAAGAGATTTCAAAAAAACTTCCACTGATGGTCCCGATAATCTGAGCCTTTTCGACGCGGACTTTAGGTATCTTCACGATGGGGCCAGATTGTTTAGGGCCACCCCCTATTTCAAAGATTCTAAACTCTATCTCAACTGGCCGACAAAATTAGAGAAGGTAAAAGCCCAGGAATGGAAGGAAACTGGGATTTACGATCTGATTATGATGTCGAAGGTAGGCCCTTCGTACTGCCCTCTCATGTTGGCCTCCTCCTTATTCTTCTGGGATAGGACACACAACACTTTTCACCTTTCTTGTGGGATGATGACACCCACTTTACTCGACGTGGCTGCCATTGTAGGCCTAAAACCCTATGGTCTCGTTTATGATCCCGAGATCGATAGTCATGACAGTATTAGTTTTACCAATACTAAACACACTTATACAGCTTTTGTCCAACACTACCACAACAAAACTAGCACCTCTGTTGATGATGAAGAACACATAGCCTTCTTGGCCATGAGGTTATCCCGATGTGTATTTTGCACCAAATCTTTGCAGGTGGCGAGAAAGTATCTGGTCCTGGCTAACCAACTGCACTTGAAAAGAGGCATTTGTCTCAGTGAAATGATCTTGGCTAGTCTTTACGAAGCTTTAGGCGAAGGCGCAGGTAAACTGAAAGATCCTGACAGTCATGGAAACTTGCTGTTGTCGGGCCCCTTCTAGCTGTGAAGGCAAAGTATCTACCAACACAAGCGTGCCTCTGGTTTTTGATGATGACAACTTGCTAAGAGATATCCTTCTTTCGTTTAAATCATTCACGCTACTTATGATTCAATTTTTACAATGACGTAATGCACAAAAAGCTGTAGAAATTTATGTTTTTGCAGATTTTTGAACCATGAGCCGACCATACCGTCAGCACACAGTTTCATTCAGTTCACACGGCTCAGCGCATGAAGGTCATGCGTCGACCGTTAACTTGGCGCATGCAGGTTTAAGAATCAGACGGCTCAGCGCATGAAGATCATGCGTCGACCGCTGACTCGGCGCATGACAGTTTGAGTGTCACACGGCTCAGCGCACGCCGACCCTATGGTCGACCGTTCGCGCGCAGAAACAGAAATTCTGCTATGTTTCATTGATCTGTCAACTGTCTGTTTTGTATATTACTATAAATAGCGGTCTTTTCAATTTTAACAACGAACATTTTTTGAAAGCATTGTGAGAAAGTGTTCAGGTCAAGAAACGTGAAAGAGGTGCATCAGTGTTCTTCATCTTCATCGTTCAATCAACTCACAAATCCTCAAATTACAGATAATCAATTTTTTGCTGCGGTTTGTGGTTTGCTCGACGGTGATAAGGTTCGAACGCGTGATTGAAGATCCGGTTCGAGTGGAAGCTGGTGCAGGTGTTTCTTGGGAGAAAACCTTTGAGGTTTTACCTATCAAGACTACAGGTTTTGAAGGCTTTTGTTACGGAATCGTCGGTTCAACAATCAAGCGAGTGCGAAGGTGATTGATTAGCGGAAGGTTGATCAATCTAGTAGCTAGGGCGTTGAAAGGTTGAAGACGTTCCGGGTTCAATTTGGGTGTGTCTAAGATCAGCCGTGCCGAAGGTTTGATCAACGGAAGAGTTGTCAATAAGGTGGCTGCAATCGGAGGTCATTCACATCAAATTGGAGGACTTGATTCATCTTGAATCAAGGGGCAAGAAGTGGTAGAAATTATCAGCAACATTAAGATTGTTTGTATCAATTGTCTATCGATTCTTGTGTATAACTGTTCTACCAAACAGGTGATATCTATTCAATACATATCTCAATTCTCATTGTAGAATTGAGGGCAGACGTACCCCAACGCGAGGACGACTGGGGGAACTGCCTCATCAAATCTTGTGTTCCTTTATTTTCTGCATTTTCAATTACAGCTTAAAAATCAAGTGATTCTAGAATAAGTGATTTTGTCAAATTGTAGTATTGATTGAGTGAGTTGGTGAAACACTGTTTTTTGACTACTAAGTACAATAGAAATACTGTACTAAGGCTTTTTCAATCACTCATTCAACACAAATATCATTTAAGGTATTTGTGCACACCAACTGTTCGACAAAAGTGCTGAACTAAAATTGCCTCAATTTTGCTGCTAGTTTTGGTGTAATTTTTGATCATTGGAATAAGGAAATAGTACGAGTGAATCACATCTGAGTTTTGCATAAAAGTGTGTAGTGATTTACTATCCGTTATCGTCTTAAATTCATCTGCTTGACGCATATCCGGCTCTCCAATAGTTGTTCGTTTTAGACTATATTTTCCAAGGCCGCTTCCGCATTTGAAAACAATTTTGAAAACCAATTTTATTGGTAGCGCCACTCAAATTTTTAAAAGGGATCTATTCAACCCCCCCTTCTAGATCCGTGCCTTAGTCTAACACTAGCTTCTTCAGTTGTGGCTTAATGCCACATTTGAGCATAGTCTCCCCAGCAAAGGTGAAGTTGATGAACATTCGCCTGCAATTGTTGAGAGGGGAGTCGAGTGGCCTCGCCTGGCTCAACTTACTCCTATCGAGGAAGGTCATTCCCTTCGATCCAACTTGTCCAGCTTTGTACATATATTTACAAAATGGCATGAGTTTACCGTGAACATGGCTCCCTTCACAGAACGAAAATGTGGGCCAGAATGGTTTACTAGACCCTTCCCCGCTCCCTTAAAGAAACATGAGGAGGAGTCGAAGCTGATCTGGGAGAGGTTCCTCATTCCCCGCCTACTGATCCATAAACTAAACCTCATAAAAGGTCACTCCAGCCTGTTAGTCTATCAGCCTAACTCGGTTTCTAGACAATTTGGGTTAATTCAAACTTTGCCCAAATGCTTGTATGACAAGAAGTCATATGTCATCCTTCCTTTTATTGTGCTGTCTCCTCTGGATTGTTCGACGCAACTGGCACACCATGCTCACAAGTCCTACCTCACACATGTTCACTTTGAACCCTCTTATTTTTTCTCTCAAAATTTCTATGACTGGTGGTCGAAGCATTATGCTTCAGAATTTCTCGATGCTCCCAGTTTTACTTGCTTGATTGACCAAGCTTTCATTGATGTGCAGGAGAAGGTCAAGAAAGGTATGTCCACTCATATCAAAGAGATCCAAGCCTTCCAGAAATATTTTGAAACTACCTATCGACTAGATGATGTTAGTCGAACCATCCGCGAGGCTGCTGTTACCTTAAAAGAAAAATTTTCCAAAAAACTGGATAGTTTTAAGATTCCCTCTTCTGTTCCTCGTGAAAAACGGTATGAGGGTGCCTTTAAAATTTCCCCCCCAAAAATCCCTCGACTACTAACCACTGGTTTTGGCGTGGCTCTTTCCCCTCCATTTCCAGATTGGTTTATCTGTGGAGATGCTATAAAAATCCTTCGACAACAGTCTAAGCCCAAGGCACAGCGGGTGGTTCCGACTAAACATACACTCGATACGTTTAAAGGGCACCTTCATGTCAATATCGAAGATGTTCGCATCGAATCCGACATTCTTGAAGGTTCATCCCCCTTCGATTTGGACTTCCCTCCCTGAGGTTTATTGTTGCTAACTGTTTTAAGTATCATATATTTTTCAGCTGCCCCAAAACGTGCTGCCCCAACGACCAGGACTGAAGTCAAGGATGAAGTTCAAAAGGTAGCCTTCCGCAGCTTTTACTATCTCGATCTCCTTACTCAATCTCACCATTTCATGTTGTTTTTAGGCTAGTCGAAAACCACCTACTCCTCAGAGGAGATTAAAAAGGGCTTATCCCCAAATTATTCTTGATTCTGATGACGAAGACGAGCCTCCTCGTGAGAGTCTTCAAGTGAAAAGAAGGAGAAAGATTATTCATGATGTAGATGCTCCTGATGCTCCACCTGCTCCTACTGCTCCAACTGCTCCTGTTGTGACCAACACACCTCAACCTACCAATCCTCCTCCAGAACCTACTCCTGCTCCCGTAGGGGATGCTTCGCTTCAAGCGGCTGTCCCTATAAAAAGTGATAATTTGAGTCCTGCTGACGAAACTGTCAAGGTATGTTACACATCCACCTTTCCTTGGGTCTTTGCATTGAATCTTTCTCTAATGTACGCCTTTTCTAGGATGATGCTGGAACTTCAAGATCTAATCCCACCGCGATTCCTCTGTCGCTATACTCCTTGAATAGCCAAGGTGATTCTACCTATCATCCCACTTCTGATTTGGGTTCTGGTGTGAGTTTACTTGGCGAAATTAATAAACCTGATTCTTTCACAGCCCCTCCATCTCCTACAAAGACTACTACCCAGCAGTCTCAGACTGACAGGTCCGATCATGAAGATGACCATCCTCAAGTTGATCCTATTACAGTGGAGGATGAGGTTGACGCTTCAGAGGAGAAAATAACTCCGGCTGATACGACCAACTCCCCTGTAGTTGTGGATGAAACAATTGTCGAAGGTAGTCAAACCATTGAGAATCAGGTTAAGCCCCAGCCTGAATTGGATGAATCTAGTAACAAAAGCACTGGGGATGCCATGGAGGAGGATGTTGATAAGATCAAGGACAACAAATATAAAGAATTACAAATTATGGACACTTCTGTCAAAGGACCTGAAACTGCTGAAGCAGCAAGGACTCCCGTTCCTCCTACCCCAAAAGACATTCCAACAAGCTCTTTCCCAGACGAAGCTCAACTGACTCCCGCTGAACTGGATGCGTTGAAGGTTTCCAACCCTCGACAATATATCAAGCTCTTGTTGAGTAGGAGAAGCCGTTCTTCTATCTGTACGCTCAGTACTTTGACTTCTGAAGGGCAAACCTCGAAGCCACCAACTGATAGTGCCCTCGACAAGGTCAAGCAAAAAATCTTCAAAGGAGATCTTTTTACCCTCCTGCAGATGGGCCCTGCCAACCATCTTCCCCTCAAAGCTCTCCTTCAGAAAGTGGACATTAAGTCTCTTACTCCTGAGGCTGCAAGAGTTATTCGAGAGGTTGATACCCTGATCGACCAAGTTTACAAAGACTATCGACTACTGCCCCAGATTGAGGGTGAGATTGAGACAAAGGCCGACAGCGAAGCTGCCGCTTGGAGCGCCGTTGTAGATTCTGAGGAAAAAATTGCTGAATTGGAAGAAACCAAGGAAAAGAATAAACAAGAGGTTCTAACTAACGAGGCGAACATCGCCTATTGGGAACTGAAAATTAAAAAGCTCCGTAGTAAGATAGCGAAGGATAAGAAAAGGAATACTGAGTTGTCTTCTTTCGACGATACCTCCTTAACAGCTGAGCTTGATCACGCCGTCACCTACGCTGAGGAAGCCCGTCGTTTAGAATCTGAAGTTGTCCAGCTAAGGGCAGATAAAGCTCAATGCCACAGCCGTCTCGAACTTCAAAAGTCGACTTACCTTAAGATGAAGGTGAATCTTCCTTTTTAATTTGTTGGATTTTTATAATAGAGTAGATTATGCTGGCGTTTATGAGCCATTTCTCTTGTTTGTAAGACATTGGGCCATTTTGGCATATTTTACATTACCATTTATGGCTTCGCTTTATCTTTAACAATTATTCTGTTGATATTTTCACCTCTCGAAGTGCAGGCTTATACTTCTTTAGATATTTTCCATTTACTTTTAACACTCTTTCATCCCTACTCAGCTCTGTCACTTCATATGCCCCATTGAAGAATACCTTCGATACCTGGAATGGTCCTTCCCACTTCGAGGACCACTTACCTAGGGATCTTACCTTTCGATCCATAGGCAGGATTACCCTCCATACCAAATCTCCAACCAGGAAAGTCTTCGCTTTGACCTTCTTGTTATATGATTTCTCCACTCTCTTCTTTTGTCTTCTCAAGAGTTCTAGAGCTTTTATTCTCTCTTCGTCTAAGTCGACTAACTCATTAAGCATCATGTCCCAGTAAATCTCTCGAGGGATTTCATGATGTCTTTGAATTCTTACTGACTGTATGTGTATCTCGACTGGCAATACTGCATCATGTCTGAAAGTAAGTCGATAAGGGGAAGTGTTGGTTGCTTCCTTCGGGGATGTTCGACATGCCCATAGGACTTGATCCAATGTTTTATGCCAATTCCTAGGCTTGCTTCCAATCTGTTTCTTTATTATGCCAATTATTACTTTGTTTACCGCTTCGACCTGGCCATTGGTCTGGGCATAGTAAGGTGACGAGGTAAGGAGTTTAAATCCCATTTCTTTTGCGAACTCCTGCATCTTCCTACCCGTAAATACTGACCCTTAATCTGTCGTTATTGTCTCTGGTAGGCCAAACCTGTAGATGATATACTTCTGAATGAATTCGATAACATCTTCTTGGTCTACCTTCGGCAGAGGTATAGCCTCGATCCACTTGTTAAAGTAGTCTATCCCTACCAGAATGTATTTCTGATTTTTGGAGGATGTTGGTCAAATCTCTCCTATAAGGTCTAAAGCCCAACCTCTAAATGGCCATGGCTTGACTATGGAATGCAACTCGCTTGCTGGGACATGCTGTATGCCAACATGAATTTGGCATTCCTGACAACCTTTGGCGAACTCGATGCAATCTTTCAGCATCGTAGGCCAGTACATCCCCTGGCGAAACAACAACCATTTCATCTTATGGCCAACTTAGTGCGCTCCGCATGTCCCACCATGGACAGAGGACAATGCTAAGTATGCTTCAGATTCACTGAGGCATTTAAGTAAAACTCCCTCTGAAGTTTTCTTAAACAACTCATTCCCCAACAGGACATAGCTTAGTGCTTGGTATTTTATCTTTCGCTCTGTAGTCGATGAAGGGTTCCGAAGGTATTCGACCAGAGGTTTCCTCAAGTCTTTGTCTGTCAAACCCTCGACTGTAAAAATCTCAAAGGTTTCTTCGTCGGCGTAGCCAAATTTCGTGATTTCCAAGTCTGATGGTCTCAAGCCCACGGACACCACCTTGCCCGTGGCCTCAATTGCCTCCTGTAAGTTCTCCTTCGAGACCCTGTATCCTGAGGCAACTTGCGCCAGGTCGTTGGCTATCTGATTGTGTATTCGCGGTATGTGTCGAATGGTACAAAAATCAAACTTTTTGAGCAGTCTGTTAGCTATTACGAAATACATGATGAGATTTTCTTTAATGCATTTATATTCCTTTGTTAGCTGTTTTACAACCAACTCTGAATCTCCCATTATTTCGACTCGGGTTACCCCCAATTCTAACAAAATTTCAAGTCCGGCGATCAAAGTTTCGTATTCAGCCTCATTATTAGAACATAAGCCCTCGACCCTATACTTGAATTTTGTTGGAATTTTGTCAGTGGAAATGATCAATAGACATATGCCTGTCTCGTTTTTGTGACTAAACCCATCAAAGTATAGCTTCCAAGGCTCTAGTTCAACAAAATTCTGGGTATTTTCATTTATAGAGTGGTCGACAATAAAGTCTGCCACTATTTGTCCTTTGACCGCCTTCAACGGTCTATAAGTCAATGAATACTCAGTTAATGCTAATGCCCATTTACCGATTCGACTATGAAAAATAGGTTTGGACAACATGTGCTTAATAACATCAAAATATGAAGACACGAAAACATCAACTGGTTTTATATATTGCTTCAACTTCATACATGAGAAATACAAACATAAGCATAATTTCTCTATTTCACTATACCTAGTTTCTGCATCATTTAAAACTCTACTAAGGTAGTAAATGGCCCTTTCGACGCCACTCTCATCCTCTTGAGCAAGCATGCTCCCTAGAGTTTTGTCTGATGCTGATATGTATAATCTCATGATTTTGGATCGACATGGAGGTGCAAGGACCGGAGGATGAGTCAAGTAGTCTTTGATCTTGTCGAAGGCCTCTTGTTGTTCTTTCGTCCATTCGAACTTCTCCTTAGTAGCTCGAAGTAATGGCGAAAAGGCTTGTGTTTTTCCGCTGAGATTCGATATGAACCTTCTTAGGAAATTTATTTTGCCTAGCAAGAACTAAAGTTCCTTCTTGTTGGATGGCGCTTTCGCTTCCATGATGGCCTTCGTTTTGTTTTGGTTGATTTCGATCCCCTTCTTGTGGACCACGAAACCCAAAAAATCTCCTGCTTGCACACAGAATGCACACTTGAGGGGATTCATCTTGAGTCCAAATTTCCTCATTCTTATGAAGGATTTGCGCAGGTGTTCCACATGAGCCTTTCCTGACACAGATTTTATCACAATGTCATCAATGTAAATTTGCATAAAGGACTCAATGTAGTCATAAAAAATCGAGTTCATCGCCCGCTGGTATGTTGCCCCAACATTCTTTAGGCTAAAAGGCATCACTACCCATTCGTAAGTGCCTAAGGCCCCTGGGCAACGGAAAGCTGTTTTAGGAACATCATCCTCAGCAATGAAAATCTGGTTATAACCAGAATATCCATCCAGCATGCTAAGGTACTCGTGGCCAGCAGCTGAATCGACTAACATTTCTGCCACTGGCATCGAATACTCATCTTTAGGGGTTGCTGAATTCAGATCCCTAAAGTCTATACAGACCCTTAACGAACCATTTTTCTTTATAACTGACACAATATTTGCTAACCATTCGACATACCTGGTTGTACGGATAAATTTGCATCGGAGGAGTCTTTCGACTTCCTCCTTTATTTTTGAGAGGATCTCGGGGGCGAAACGCCTTAGATTCTGCTTGACTGGTTTTTTGCCAGGCTTGATTGGTAGCCTATGCTCGACTAGATCTCTTTTTAGACCTGACATTTCGTCGTAGTCCCAAGCAAAACAATCCCTGTACTCTTGTAGTAACTGAATGATTTCGACCCTAAGTTGGGGGTCGAGGCTGGCGCTGATATAAGTTGGCCTTTTGATTGCTCCAT
The DNA here is from genome assembly GCA_963859935.3 of Lathyrus sativus. NCBI lineage: Eukaryota > Viridiplantae > Streptophyta > Magnoliopsida > Fabales > Fabaceae > Lathyrus > Lathyrus sativus. The sequence continues at coordinate 533,595,332 of OZ012736.1, forward strand.
CTCCCATGTCAACTTCCTCCAGTGGATCTTGCGCCAACATTTTGACATCGCTGGCCAAAGGATCCTTTTCGAAACCCAAAGGCTCATCTTCGTATATGGCGTCGAGTCTTTACCCCTCGTATTAAATCTTAGGGTCGAAATAACCAACTGGACCTGCTTGTTTGGATTTTTCATTGGCTCCTTCAGCCATTTTATTATTAGCGGCTTCCAAGGCCGTTTGTAGTTTAGTCTCGGCCACGTAGGCCGAAATCTTTCGAAGCGTTGCAGCTTCAGTCATCATCATCGAACTCACTTCTCCAGCCAGTGGGGTCTACGGGAAGTTCGCCAAGGTATGGTAACCTTTTGCCTGAAACTTCCTTGTCCCATCGGAAACCTTCAATGGGATGCAGATACAATGAACAATACACTCCGTCATTAGGTGTAAAGTCGAAGTCTGCAGGTTCACATGACCCTATACTAGCCAAATGTTTGTCAAACTGTCCTCTATTAATCTGATTTATAGGTGCTTTAAAGTATCCCTTATCCGCTTCGATGTTCTCGACAATACCATCTGGTCTCCAGATAGCAATCCTCTGATGCATCGACGATGGTACTGCCCCCACTCCATGGATCCATTCTCTTCCAAGTAATAGATTATAATTGGCAGTGGTCTCCACCACCATGAAGACAGTCGGACGAGTGATGGTTCCGACCGTGACATTCACCTGAATGACCCCCATAGTCGAACCCACCTTCCCTTCATAATTTGATAACACCATGTTGTGTGGCTTGTTGTCTGTCTCACTTTTCCCAATTTTTTTCAGCAAGAAATGCGGCATCAAGTTCACCGTAGCGCCGCAGTCCACTAGTATTTTTTTGACTGGGACCTTCTCTATTTGTGTTGTAATATAAAGAGGCTTCAGATGGTTTTTCATCGCCTCCGTTGGCCGTTCAAAGAAATCATTTTGCTCCTCGACGCAGCTGTTGTTCATTACATAATAGCATACCGGCTTATGAGCCGTTATTTCCCAGTCTGTATAGGCGTCTGAGTTCTCGACTACTGAAACCCTGTCGAACTCCCTGGGCATTACTGACACTATGTTGACCAGAATGTCCAACGTATCATCAAAATCTTCATCAAAGTTATCGGTCATCTCATCGTCGACCGACTTCATTTGTTCTTCAATCCGTGTTGGAAACAACTTTCTTCCTATAGGTGTCTTCCCAAAAGCCTCTGTTCGACCTTCCTGCTTTGTGGGAATATTGGTGCTGGACTGTGGTTGGTCTTTATGTGCACCTTTTCTATGTGCTTTCCTTCTTCTCTGCTCATGTCTTCATTGGGATTGAGACATGGGATTTTTCCCTTTGTAATTTTCTGATACATGAGCAGCCTTCGAAGACTGAAATTCTCTTCGATAGCTTAACGAAGATCCCCTTTGTACTTCAAATTTTTTTCCATCTCTTCTGCCCTTGCTGCTTGTTCTCATTAGGCTTCGTCCACTTTCCATCAGTGGCCTCAACATTGGGCTTGAAGCTAGTGGGCTTGTTTATCAGAGGCCTTATGTGAGGGTCAGATCTCTGCTAGAGGCCTCTTCGAGGGTCGAATCTTGGCCTTCCGCTTTCTTGCTTCAACCTTCGTGTCCCCTCCAACTTTTGCGCAGCCTTCTTGTCGAATATGGTGCTGCATCGGGGACAGAGCATCACACTAGAACCCTTTTGCTGGCAGCGGTGCAGGAAAGAAACGATGGATTCCTCTTGTTCTGGGTAGGCTTCCCTTGTGTGTGTTTCCTGGTAGTTTGACTCACTATCTGCTACCTCCTCATGTTGAGTGATTTGAACCATGTTAATCTCAATTTCTTTGGCCACGCTAAGCTTCTTCAAGCTTAACTCCACGCCTTTAATGGCTTCATCGATCTTAACGAAGTCAGCAACTGTTTCCTTGGTCACTATCTCCCAACCCAGATTGTTCCTGTTGCTTGGGCCTTTGGTTTCACCCCTCTGGTCACAGCTATCAACTTCCATTTCAACACAGCTCTCCTGTCCGAAACTGATAGTAACTTTTGCCATTACAACTTCGTCTATGGGATTGCCAGCAGCCTCTGTTACTTCGATTGAGAAGTCGTAACTGCTGACAACTTCGATCATGTTAACCTCGACTGGCTCTGTATAATTTGCGTCGGCCGTCTGTAAAGGATATGAGTCGACCTTCATTTGGCCACCAGTTTTCTCCCCGAACTTTAGACGTCCCTCTTGGATCGCATTCTGAACGAGGTCCCTGAAAAGAAAATATTGAGATGTTTTATGACCCAAGAAATTATGATATTTACAAAACCCTCTTTTCTTCCTTTGCTCTAGGGATGGCATTTTGGCGCCAGGAGGCACTATCATTTGTCCATCCTTAACTAACAAATAGAAGATTTCATCACATTTTGTGATGTCAAAGGTATATGTTTTCTTTGGGAACCTATCGTTCTTTTCGGATTCGACATAACTCTTCCCTTGTGGGGGGGGGGGGGGGGGGGGGCTAATACTTTGCATAAGTAAGGTGGCCCTTGCTTGAGTTCAGCAAGATCCACTTCACCATCGTCGAAACTCAAGGACCCGTCACCCAGACCTTCGACGTTATCATTAAATTCGAAAAAAGCTATCTTTTTATTTTTAATAAATTTAGCCTTTTTGTCTTTGGGTCTTTCGAGTTGTCGAACCCGATCGGCCAATTGGGCCATGTCCCTTAGGTACTGGGTGTCCAACTTTTTCCTAATAGAGTAGTCGAGACCACCAGCGGCCATTTCGACTAACTCATGTTCAGGGACCTGCGTAAAGCATCTGGCCTTGAGCAAACAAAACCTATTAAGGTACTCCTATAATGGTTCAGAGAATTTTCGCTTCACACTAGCTAGTTCCTTCAAGCTAATTTTAGTCTGACCCATATAGAACTGTTCATGAAACAAACGCTCTAACTGGGTCCAATTACATATCGTGTTAGGGGGAAGCGTCGTGAACCAGGTGAAAGCGTTCTTAGTAAGAGAACTTGGGAAGTATTTTATCCTAAGGCTTTCGTCGTTCGCTATCTCTCCAGCCTCAATTAAGTAACGAGCCACATGTTTGACGGTGGATTCCGTCGTATCTCCTGAGAACTTAGTGAATTTAGGTACTTTTGTCCTAGGAGGTAACTCCGCTTGAAGGATATAGTCTACTATAGGTGAAAGTGTAATTTGGCCTAGTAAAACCAGTGTTTAACCCATTTCTGGCCATAATTCTCTCGACTATTGCCGCCAGATTATTGTCTACGGCTATGTTGTTTCGACGAACACGCTGTACTACATTATCTGCATCCTGGTTTTGATTCACAACCACCACTCCTGGATTTCTTTCTCCCAAGCCACGGGGTTGGTTTTGCAATGGCTCTTCCCTAGGCTCTTCGACTACCGGAGGGACTATCCTTCCTCGGTTTCCTACGTCGACTTCCATCACATTTTCCAGGTTGTCTCGCGGGGTGTTCGCTATTGCGGCTTGGTTTCTAGCTAAGGGAGGTACCCCCATGAATTCAGCCAGTCTTGTTAATTGTACCGCCAATTGTTGATTGATCTGGGTTGTGTTTTGGATTAATGGCTGAAATATTTCGCCCATGGTTTATGACAAAGTCTGAACCATCTGTAGGTTACTTTCATCCATCTGTTGTCTCAAGCACGCAACCGAGGTGTTGGTCAAATTAGGGCCTTGTGTCGAATACCCTAAACTCTGGGGGTTTCGACTCATGTTCACACCTGACCCCGACCCTTGCAGTGGCGAAGCCATCGCCTGATCTGAAATATAGAGGGTGCACTTTGGAGCCCTTGCATCATAGCAGTGGGCATCCCATATAAGGGGTTTCTTGGTGACTGTGAAAAACCAGGAGGCACAAATTGCCTGGACGTCGAACTTCCTCCTAACAAAATCTGAGGATTCGACATCTGGTGACCAATGTATTCCAACACTGGTTGAGTATAAGGCCTTATCACTGTCGATCCTACCCCAAGTGCTGAAAGCGTCGGCACTGGCCTCACAGGAAGCATCGTTTGTTCCCCAGTCAACGGTATCAGAGGGGGAACTCCCTCGTCTCTTATTCCTTCGATGGAACCGTCTCCTGGTTGGTTGGAGTTATCTGGCTGGTTTGTATCCGTATCCATGTTCTTACTGCTTCTTCTTGATCGCGTCTCTTCGTTTATAGCGATAATTTTACCACTTCTCAGTAACATAAAAGTGTACCTTCTCACGAAACGGGACCAGTAAAACTTTTTTTTTATAAGTTTAGTTCTATAAAATAGATTTTCTAACACTGTCCCATTGGGCGTGCCATTTTGTTTCCCTTGAAAATCGGAAAACAACCGCTGATCTTCCAAATCTAACTTTGGTGACTCACAGGATCAATCAGATTGATCCTAGGACATGTGCTAAAAGAACTATTTTTTGGTTTTAAGAATTTATCCAAGTTCCACACTCGAATAAGGTTGGGATAAACAGAATCCTAAAAGAACATCTGTTCGACTACAGGTTAATTTGAAGATAAAATAAGGCTTCTAATAAAAGAGAAGAAAGTTTGTTGGCAAAGGTAAATTTGGATTGAGGACGAAGAGAAAAGAATTGCGTAGGAAGAAGAGGAATAAGGTAAGGAGTAAAAAAGGGTAAAGACAATAAAGGCAATAAAGGACTTTGTAAAACTTAAAGTAAAAACAAGTAAATTGCATTAAGTTTAAAAGATAGTGTGTTTACATCACGTACATTCTCTTACAATACTCATTTTCTCTACACTCGGATACTTGAAGTAATCTCAAGAGTAACTTGTACAATAGTAAATTAAAACACACTTTGGATATGTCTAAGACACTCTATTTATAGTAACAAAAAATAACCTCTAATAACTTCCACCATAATCTCCTTCTGCCACTTGTCTTAAATGCATGGCTCCATTATTCATAAGGTGACACGTGTCTCCCTCTATTTTCCACAAGAAAAACCGTTCCCTCCAACATTCAAATTTCAAATACTTCGATGCACCACTCGTTATTGGCAGGCGGTCGAACCCATGGCCTCTAGGTGAGTCCTTCGACTTAACCTCTTCTTTCTTTCGACCATTTTCTTGCATTCAAGGTATTCTCTACCCTTTTCTTAGGACACCTTCTTTCTAGCTGAGGCGTCGAATTTAGGAGCTAACACCGTGCAACTTCAAAACACTCCAAGCCATGACCAAAATTTAAGCTTCTAGCTAACACAACAAATCTAAGCCGTGCACACGCATCATACAAGCTGTAAAAGAGTATTGCAAAACGACATAAAAAATTCAGCAAAGTCACATAACATGTATTGATATAATACGTAAGCTACAGTCACAAAATGACATGAGAAATTTAGCAACAAGTCACGCAGCACATAATACTTCAATTCAAAACGCTGACGGAAAGTTTCAAACGACATCCATTTTCATTCCATTTCACCTATAAGTAACAAGCATCACTCATTCATTTAACCGAAGCTAAAAGCCAATAAAACTCTGCAAAATTTTCTCTCAATTTCTTTTTGCGAAATCGTTTCTCACATCACTCTTCTTCTACTTTCTTTCTTCAAATTCACCTCAAATTCGAATCAAATTCCAGCCAGAAGTAATAGAGAAAGAAGAGGAAAGATTCAATTGATACTTACACGAGCCATTGAAGGTAGTTCGAAGCTTTTCGTATTTTCCATCTCGCATCCGTTGTTGACGATTCTTGAAATTGTTTGTACTGTTGTGTAGAACTTTTCGTTGCGGTCGATTTTGTAAAATTTTCAAGCTCCGACGCGGCGGAGAAGGTGCTAGCATGTACTAGCTTGAAACTTCTGTTCGCACGGCCAGCATGATGAAGAAGATGATGTTTCCTTTTGCTTGATCTTTCTTTGACTTGTTGTTTTAAAAATGCATTAGTCTTGTAGCTCATGGGCCTGGCCCGCATGTATATGTTGGTACTACTATCTATCACCACCTTTTTTCTATTATAATCTCCTTTCTCTCTTTTTCATTGAAAATTTCTTTTTCCTTTTTTTTCAAATTTTTAAATGAGTTCATCAATTTTTTTCTCCTAACTTTTTCTTGATTCAATATTTTTAGATCTTGTTCCACTTCTTTAATCTTTGTTTTTTTTTTATTTTAGTTTAAAATTTCTTTTGAAAAATTACGTGAGTTGATATATTGATTGATTTTATTTTCTTGTTGATTCTTATAAATTGATTGTTGGTTGTTGCCTTGAATCTTGATTTTTGATAAAGATCTCGTCAATATCAATGAACTTTAGGTGTTGATAGAAAATTCTTATCCACCAAGAGAGGTGATTGATATTGATAATAATTTAATCGATTTGAGATTCAATTTGGGCATTCCATTCTTCTTAACCTTTTTCTTCTTCTTTTTCACCTTTTCTTGGATTAATTGGAAGGTGTTGTAGGCCACCTTGTTCATGAGATCTTGAGTGGTGCTTGATAAACTTTTATCAATTCATATATACCATTTGATTGATCATTAGATAAATTGAGGTACTTTAGATTGATGCATAAGTTTGTCCAAAGTACTATAAGAGGTTGATTGATGTAATGGATCCATCCTTTCTTGACTTAGGTCTTGATTAACTTTGTTTTGACTTGTGCTACATGTTTTAGGAGTGTGATCTTTATATCACATTGTCGCGGTGAAAATCGGATACCAAACTATTGATTAGTTTGAATCTTTAATTCATTTTGCAACCGATCTTTGATTTGTCCAAAGGAAGGGATAAATATCGAAATTCCCACAATGCAATGCAAATGCAAGGTTTAGAGAGTTATAGATTCGGGGGTTGGTTAAACTTAGGGAAGGTGCTAGCATCCTAAGTTTCTGTAGTACTCTACAGGAACCTCTTATTTTATATTTGTTTATTGCTAAGTGTTTATCTGCTTAAGGGTTAAAAGACCTAGGGGTTTATTTCTAAGTATACTCGATAAGATGTCGCATATTATGCCTACATATCCTTACGAGAGTGGAATCAGAGTATTTGTAGTTCCCCTAAAGGGTTTGAGGAGTTCTTTGACTGTGGTCAAAGTTCCTACGGGTTTAGGGTAGTTGATTGATTGATTTTAGGAGAAGAGATGCGTTATCATTTTAAGGGAGATTTAACCGCCTCAAGTTGTAGGAAAATAGTCTTTGCATCCTCTTAAGAGAAGGGCTCAAGTACTCGGATATTGATCGACGATGTACGCCTCTATCTCTCTTAAGGTAAAGTCCATACATGTTGATTGTATTGTTGTGGGGTGGAGATTCTATCTCACTTAAGATGATTAACATCTTTCTCTAATGTGTTGGAATAAATTGTATTGTGTTGTTGATTGTGTTTTATCTAAGTTGTAAGATAAAGACAAAGGTCCTCCTATGGAGTAGGATCTATCTTAAACGATCAACTTGAATGGGATCAAGGATCGAGGGGGATATGATGCAAATGATGCATACGCACGATTGTTGAGATCATGCGCAGGTTCTTCCTTTGGACGGAATGCAATGGCGAAAATGTAAGTCGCGATAATGTAAATAAATTGCGCAAGAGTAAAATATACACATACGCATGAAAGCGCTGAAGTGTGTGCGAGTGTATGTGTCGTGAATATGGGTGTGCACGATTGCGTTGGATGCGATATTAATTGATTAAGGGTGTGATTAATTTGTAGGCGAGAAGTTGATTTTAAGAGATTGATTTAGTCGAATGTTGAATTGATTTTTAAGAAAAGTTGACCTATTTGATTTTATTCAAGAGAAAAAGTTATATTAGATTTATTAGATTATAAATTAACTAGATCTCTAAAAAGGATAAATATAGATTTTTGAGAAAAAGTTTTATTATTAAATATGATTTTTAGTTGTTATCAGAAAAGTCAAATTTAAAAAAAGTGTTATGTTTAAGTTATTTATGAAAATAGGTTTTTATTATTATATATGCAAATTAGCAAATTATTTTAGCAAAACAAAAAATTATTAAGAAAATACACAAATAGATTAAGTGAATGGATTTTTGTTATTTAAATAAAGAAAGAAAAGGAAAAAAGGTTATTATCATAAAGCTATAAGAAAATTATTTGATTTAATGTTATTAATATATTTTTATTAAATAAAAGTTGGTGATTATAAAATTTATTTAACTCAGGAGAAAATGTTTTTTATTTATTATAAAAAGAGTTGGTTTAGTTATTAATAAATAGAAGGATAATTGAATTATTAATAAGAGATATTAAGTTGATTAGTAAAAATAAAAGGGTTATTAATTTGTTTTAATAATATATAAAAAAGGGGGGGGGGGGGGGGGGGGGGGATGTTTAATGATTAATTAAATTAAGTTGATTAATTAACTAAAAAGATTATATCCCAGATTAATGATTAATGAGTTGCACTAGGTGGCTAATGGTTATATTGATTAATTAAATTAAGTTGATTAATTATCGGATTAATTAAATAATTAAGCTAATAGGAAGTACTAATTAGAAGTTAATTAAGGATTAGTGGTTAATGATGGGGTACGCTAGATCGGGTGTGTGAGGACGCGAGGAGTTATGGTGGATGTGTGTGTGAGGTCTGTCCGATCGTGATCGTGCGGTGACTGTGGTGGTGGACCATGATATTACCGTGTATGTGTGCACAAGATTACAAGATAAAAACACAAAATTAAAGAAATGAAAATGAAACAGAGGGACCCTAATTCCCCTTTCGCCGTTTCCGTTCCCTTCCTCTTCTCTGCTCCACGATTTCCTTTTCTTTCTTCCTCCTCGTGTCCGATCTCTCTCTTCCATCAATTCTTCATCTTCTTCCTTGGCTCCCTTATTCCTACACAAATCGAACAGTTAAACAAGATAAAGAGGTCGAAAAAGAAATCTTACGATCTGCGTGTTCTTCACAGGTCTTGGGTGGCGACGGATCGCGACGATGAAGGGGAATGCTTCGCGTGAAGGTTTCCCGGTGATGGTTCGAAGGGCGGCGGATGATGAGGGTTTTGGAGCGAACGAAGGTGGTTGTGGAGATGATCTCACGACGGTGGCCCGAGGACGGAGGCGCGAGGGTTTTAAAACAGATAAGTTCCCTTCTCGATTTTTGATTTATAATTTTTGAGTTTCTCTGTGTGCAGGGATTCCGCGTAGGTAGTGAGTCTGGGATTGTCCCCTTTGTGAACTATCGAATTCCCCTTTTATAACTTTACAGCTTGCTCTTTGCTTTGATTCCTCATGAATTTATTTCCAAATTCGCAATGATCCTGTCTGCATCAGGTTTTGGAAGGTAAATGCTTTTGTCGATCTTTTTATTAACTCTTTGTGATTGTGTCCGCAGGAGTTTTATTCTTCAATAAATGGTTATAAAGAGATTTAAACTCTACTTTGGTGAAAGAGGATTTTGTTAAGGTGTTTGTCCTGGTATGAACTGATTGCCTTTATTGCCCGAGGTATTGCTCTTTGTTCTGCATATAAAACTCTTCATTCATTTTACTGCTGTTATGAAAATCTTTTCATTGTGGTATGCTTTGCAGGCTGTTGGAGCTGTCTTCCTCTGATCTCCTTTTTACATTGGTTTGCTGAAATCATCTTCGAGGCCGCGAAGTCAGAGCTTGCTGCTTTGTAGCTACGTCTGCTCTATGTGCTTCGAAGATATGCTCACTCTGTAGAATTCCTCTTGTAACGATAGTTTGGCAGCATTGCGAGAGGTTTGAATCCGATTGAAGTCTTCGCAAGTTATCCCGAGGTTGTGTTGACTGCTATTGCGTTATTTCCAGGTTTATGTATGTGGAAGTTATGGAAACGTGTCGACGGAAGTTTGGAGCTGAATTGGTTATTATTTGTTTTCTGAAGGAGGTGCTGAGGTTTAATGGAAGGATGGAAATCAGAGTGAGGTTGAGGAAGAAGATGAGTAAGTGTAGTTTCATCGCAGCCGACTTGCTTTCTTTTGTCGCAGCTGCTTACGGTGGTTTTTTACGGTTTGAAGGGGAGTTTAGGGCTAAGACATGGTGAGCATTGCGATGACAAAGGAGGAGCAGAAATCGAAGTTTCCAGAAGCAGCTAAGACCGACTTGTGAGCGAGAACATAGTTGAGGGTGCTGCTGTCATAGTTAGAGAGTACTCTAATTCTCTTAGCTTTTGTGTAACAAATTAAATAACTGACTCTTTATCTTCCTCTATAGGTTACGCAGGCTGTCGCGACCGGGTGACCTCTGGGAATCTCAACAGAGCCAATGACCATGAAATTATTTACGATGCGGTAGTCAAAAACATCACTAAGTCTCATGCTTAATCTGATATGCATCCGCTTATTTTACTTATGACTCTAATTTCAGTGATGCCGGAGTGTCGGAAACGCGGCTTTGGGCTTCAACACTTGATTTTGTAGGTTTAAGTCCTTCTATGTATGAAGAAACTTCAAACAAGGCTTGCGGTTATGAAGAAAGAGAGCAGTGGATTTTTCTTGTATTGCTCACCCAAGTGAACCTGGGAAGTTGGTGATGTAGGCTTAATATCAACAACAGAGGTACCTATTTGATAATTTTCCTCTCTTATTGTCTTAACAGTAGAACCATTGGTGACTATGTTAACTGTTGGGTTTTCTGAATACATGTTTTCCGAATAGCAAGAGGTGTTGCTGCAGCTAACCCATCAAGTGGAAAAACAGAAAGTGGTTCCTCCAACATCTTGCACAAGTCATGAAACACCTTACCATTTTTCCCTTCCTTCAGGAAAAGTAACAATTGAAGTAGCATCTGCTTGCTCCGTTGTAAGGCTAGTTTAGGATTGAGGGTAAGCTCACTATTATTTTTAGGTGTCAAATCAAGGTATGACCAAGCAGCCTGATAATCACCCTCATCAAAACGTGTCAACGCATGGATTGCATTAACTGCATTGTCTGCCATTGTCAGAGCACCTAAATAACTTCTACCTGTGTACTTTGCGCGAAGCGATTGTAGTTCCAAAAGCCAGGCTTCAGGAGATCTCCGATCAGATACAGCGGCATAACTCTCAATTACTCGTGCCATAACAAAATGTACACCATCAGAGCCCAATGGACCGAGTGACTCTTCAGTTTGTAGCAAGCGAGTAAAGTGAGCTGCAACATTTTCATACTCCCCTCTTGTAATTTATTAATATTCCAAATGATGTTTCTGCAAGGAATTAGCTTGTCGTGTGCTGGTTTGCAGTCGACGACCTAGTCTTGTTGAAGGAACTGTTGGGGAATCATACGGCGGTACCACATTTCAATGTACGAAGGCTACTTGGAAAATCCCTCAAGTGTGGAAAACAAAGAGTTAGCAAAGTTGTAACAGTTCCAAATTGTGTTCTTCATCGAAGTTGATACCGCTTGCGGACAAGCTAGTGGTGACAATTGTGACCGGATAGAGTGGCAGGGTTGCATTCAATTGTTAATTTTAAATTCTCCTACAAGTCCATATTTTCGCGAGACAATTGTTGTAATTGCTTTTAGATTTCAGCTTCACAAAAACATTTTGTCTTTACAAATTGTGTTGCAATCTCAAAAGGCAATAGATAATTGTAGTTGTCCTCAACCTTGACTTGTATTATAAACTCATCTCGCCGTATGAATATATAATGGACTTAGAATTCATGCATTAACACCTCAAGGAATTCACGTGGGTCTTCTTTCCACATAAGCTCAAGTTTTCCATAAATCAAGTCTTGACACTTCATTATTTTTAGCAAAATATTGAAATCAAAATACATTCGAATGAATACTTAGTCTTAATCCAAACTCGTGTTGCAACGTCTCGATCTTAATGGTATCCAGGAAGGGATGTTGATGCGTCCTGATGAGACTTGGTAGGGAATGTACTCATGAAGGTGGTACATCGAACCTCTCGTGTTCTTGAGAATAATTCAACAAAATCTTAATCCATAAACCAACTGAAGTTTGATTTTGATTTTAATGAGATATAGCCGGGAAGCGCATCCAAGGAGTGTCTTTGGTATATTGATCTAAGAATGTGCAACAAATCTAACAATGGGGCCTAGATCGAACAGAAACTTTAGGACCATCTGAACTCGAATTCCTTTAGTCACATCTTAAAGTATTCGTCTGTGAGAAAGAATACCATCTCGCCTTGAAATTACCGCATCTGCACAAGTTGGTTAGTTGCAAAAAATATAACTATTAAATTAAAGTCAAATAACAATAGAAAACTGCGCGAAAAGAGGTGGAGTCTCGCGGTCAAAAATTAGGGTGTGACACACATCTCTAACATGTATGGTACATACAGTTTATTAACCGAACTTTCATAGTATGATATTCTTTATAGATTGTGCTATGATTGCTTAACACAGTGCTACATTTGTCCCTAATCAAAAAGTGGTCATATTGGTCCAATTTTATATATGAGTCACCTTTAGTTTAGATATAAATCTCTTATCTCCATAATGTGTAGTTTCTTTCATCTAAGAGAGCTAGTGGCATACTTGTCGATTTTATCCAAGTTAGAGCCCTTCTCAAAGGATGATGCAAAGTTCTCACACATTGTTGGGTTGATTAGTTGAGTAATCTATTTCAAATGACAAAATATATTCACTAACACTAATACTAACTTTTAATTGTACTAAATTTATTTAATGTTATTTATTTCTATTCTCATTTACTTTTATGCTTCTTTATTTTATGCTCTTTATTCTTATGCTTCATATTATCATATCATATTACTCATCTTGTTTATGTTTATGCATTTTTCTCTTTGTCCATTTGGACTTTATTAATAAAGGCCTAAACATCTTAAAACTCTTAATGTGTTTCTTGGACTATCTTGGTGACTATCCTTTGCTCATGAATTATGGACTTAAAATTAGGATCCTTGACCTATGCTTTAGAGTATTTTCTTGAGACCTTAGATCTTATTTGTTACTTTGACCTTAAGAGACGTTCTTGAAGACCTTGGCTTGGATCTTTAGCTTTCATCCGATGCTTGGTTTTCTCTGCTTATCTTATTACTTATCTTGGTCGCTTAAGTCCAAAGGATGGGAGTTTTGGCTTGTTATATCAAAGGCTTGTATCTTGGTTAGATTTTTTCTTCCTTAGATTTTATTTTATGCTTTAGGATAGTCTCTACATCTCCTCCTCATTCTTAAATTTTCAAAATCTTCTCCCTTTTTCAAAAATTTCTTCTTCCAAACTAGAATATCTTTCATAATAAACCTTGACTTTGTCAAGTGCATTTTCAAACTTCATTTTCTTAATAAATACTAATCAATCTTAAACATACTTTGACCATTTTTAAAAGACTTAAAAAACACTTAACTCATTCAAATCATTTTGTGCCTTTGTTTACTTTTCCTTTTAAACTTTTCATAAAGTTTAGACACGAGTCATTTAAAGTTGAGATGTGATCCTCTTATCCCCATAGTATTGTTTGAAATAGGTAGACACTTTTCCACCTTTGAGAGTTAGTGGCATACTTGTTGATTTTATCTAAATTGGAGCCCTTCTCGTGTTGATGCAAAGGTCCATTTTCACATACTTGTGGGCGATTAGTTGAAGTTTTCTCCTTAAAATGACAATTTGTCTTTTCATTTAAAATAATCATAACAAACCATTTTTTGTTATTTTTACCACGAACTACGAGGTTCTGATCCTCTATTGCACTTTGTGGATATGTAGGCACGAGACTCGGGAAGTCTTGTCAAACACAAAATCATAAAAAAAAAACTTCTCTTCTCACCTCCACCATCTTTTGCAAACAACAGTTTTTATAATCCAAACGCTAGATTTTCAAAGAGGTTCCTATAAAGTACTATAGACGTTTTGGGTGTTATCACTTCCCCTTTGCGTAACCAACCCCCTTACACAGTCTCTGTTTATTTGTTCTTGTTTTAGAACTTATTTAAGTTTTGCTTGCTCTTTTCCCTTTCCTTTGGATAAAATAAAAGTGGGGTGGCGACTCTTGTTTTGGGAGTTAAGTTAATCAATATCTTAATCTCAAATTTTCCTGTTACATTGATAATTTGTAATCAATTTAGTTATATTGAAAATCCCTTGGAAGTGAAATGGAACTAGACTACTTTCAAGTTGTGGGAGACACCAGGATAACTGTTTGTGCCTTTACTTTTGCTTTCCTTGCTTCTGCACTTAATATTTCGCTACTATTAAATCTGATACTCTAAGTCAGATTCTTATTCAGAATCAGATAATGACCTTCAGAAGTAAACCAAGTTTTCTGAAGTAAGACTCTGAACAAAGTATTCAAAATATGATTAAGAAGCATCAGAAGCATAACTTGAAAAAAATTTAAAAGGAAAAAGCCAACACAATTCACCCCCCTTTCTTGTCTTTAATTCGCCTTAAAGTATGGTATGTGCTAAACACTTAACAGTGGTGTATAAAAGATCCTGAGCAAAATACATATTTTATCATGGCTGATGATTCTGGAGTATTTGGTTCTAGTGGGTTACTTCTAATACTTTTGGAAGATGGAATTGATATTCAAGCCAATGGAGTTGAAATGGTGCCTGACAGAAAATCTCTCACTGTTGCTCACTAAAAGATTTACAAAAAGTATCATAGAGTTAAAGGCATCTTGGTTTATGCTTTACCTAATTCTGAGTAAATAAAGATCATTGACAAGTCTACTGCTAAAACTATTTTTGAATATTTATGTGCTACTTATGAAGGAAACCAACAAGTTAAAGAAGCCAAAAAGTAAATCTTTGGTTTTGCAATATGAGCTATTCAGAATGAAAGAAGATGAAAATGTTGAAAGTATATTCTCAAGGTTTCAAGTTCTTCTGTCTAGAATTCAAGTCTTGAACAAGATTTACACCACCTTTGATCATGTCAAGAAGATTCTTAGAAGTCTTCCTGTTAGATACATACCAAAGGTGACAATTATTTAGGAAGCTAAAGACCTGAATAATATCAGTCTTGAAAGTATGACCAGTAATATCTAAATCCATGAGTTAGAAATCAATAAATTCGAAGAACCAATTAAGAAATCAAAGTCCCTGGATTTGAAATATGTTGGGAGATCTGAGAAATCTTGTTAGAATTTGGAGCATAAAGAAGCCACTCATGTTGAAGATTCAAATGATGATGAAATGACCTTCATCATAAAGAGATTTCAGTATCTTGCTAACAAGAACAAAAAGTTATCTAGAAGAAGATTTGACTTCAGATGAACAAGCTCCAGTGTTAACAAAGATGATCAGAAATGCTGATTTAATTGTCAGAATTCAAATTATTTTATAGCTAATTGTCTAGAGCTTCAGAAGGACAAAGCCAAAAATGGAAGATTCTAGAAGAATAACTTCATAAGCAAGTTCAAGAAAAGCCTCATGGAGACGTGGGATGAACTTGATGATGAAGAAGCTGACAAGAATGAAGAAGAAGTCAATCTAGCTTTTGTGGCTTTGATAAAGGTTCAAATAGCTAATAAATCTTTGGTCAAAACCTAACAATTGGTCACTTCCATTAACGAAAAACAATGAAACTTCATTAACCATGATCCAAAACATGTTACTCTTGAAAATGGTTATTTGTGTGCAGGAAAGGACCAATGAACACGTCAGCTAAAGTAAAAGACAAGACATTCCTTGTAAACTTCACATCGCGAGCAAATGGATCGCTAAGCGAAGTAAACGTGAACAACAATAAAAGAGAATCAGAACCAAATTAGGAGAACTTCGCTTGGAGCGAGAGGAAACGAAGCAACTTTGCATCACAAACTATACTTCGCGTAACGAAGTGAGAAATAGAAGTAAAAAGCACAAAGTTTGCTTGCAGTGACAGACGGGAGGAAAAGTGTAGAAAATTTTGCTATGCAAACTTTACTTTGCATAGCCAAGTATGGCGGTTCCCAGGGGTGATTTAAAAGTTCTTCATGGTTAAGCAAGCTCACTTTGCACAACGAGCAGAACTTCACATAGCAAAAGTGCCTCAGCTCAACCAGTATAAAAGGGGTGCATCATAAACATTTTGGAATAATTAGAGAAAAATAGAAACACATATTATGATAGATAGTTTGTAATAGATAGTAAGAGAGGGAAAGTGAGGATACGAGTTGGATACACATCAAGAGTCAGGAAATCATCGTTAATGCTGATTCATTTCAATTCCTCCATTTGTATCAAGAAACCATGAGTAGCTAAATCCCTTTCTTGTTGGGATTGGTTGTAGTTCACTGAAACAATATGTATTTTCATTGATCATGGCATTATATGCAATGTATTTATGAATCATCATTGATGTTATCTTGGTTTTATTGTTTAACTATATGGATTTGAATTGATATTGAGAAATACGATTCTAATCTCAATCTAAGATAATCATCTATTAAACTCTAAATGCTAGACATAGATTTAGGTTTAATATTTATCGTAAGTATCGATTCATAATGTTGTCGTGTTATTTAATAGGCTGAGAAATTGTCGATTAAACAATAAGGTAGAATCCTCATCAGATGTTTAGACATAAACTCTATTTGTAAGCGATACATGATGATATTGATACATGCTTAGATTGTGTATAACTAATCAGTGGTTTGCATATTTAATTAGTGGATGAAATCCAATGCCAACAAGCTTATTCCTCTGAAAGTTATCCTTATTAATTATATGTTTTTACATTTGGTAACTTACAAATCAAATATCTTGTAAAACTTACGCTTAAAATCATATTAATTGTTGAACGACATTGATATCGCACCAGTCTCTGTGGATACGATAAAAATAAAATACTTATTTTTGATTACTCAACATCAAAATGGCGCCGTTGCCGGGGACTGGAGTTTAGATATTACGAACAAAATGACTGTTGATATCTTTTTTTTTTAAGTTGTACATTTGTCAAAAGATGTATATATCTTTTCTTTTTTCTTTATCTTACATTCTCCTAACATTGTATTAGCTAGAAATTGCAAGCTTTGTGTATGTGAGGTACAAAGTCGGAGCACTTATTGCCATTTCATCCTGAGAACTAAAGAACAATATGACAAAATAAAAGAAAAACAAAGAAGCACAAAAATCTAGCCAAACAAAGATCTCAAAAGAAAGGAGCTTCCACCTCAACACATTTAACAAAAGAAACCATGGCAGAAGGTGGACCTGAAATCGTTAATGGAGGACCTTGTCAAAGTAGCTCAAGACGGTTGGCTCGCCTCACCAACAATCCAACCAACCGACGAGCTAAAATGAAAACAAGATTATTTCATATCATTTATGTAAATCCCTTTGCACGCCTAGATCATGAAGATCCATACACTCACCTCACCAAGTTCTATGAATTAGCTGGTACATTGAGAGCACCTGAAGCGGAAGAAGAAGTAGTCTTCATGCGATTGTTTCCGCACTCTTTGATCGGCAAAGAAAAGGATTGGTATATGGACCAACCCACTCAAACCATGACAAATTGGAATGTCTTGGAAGAAAACTTTCTGAATAGATTCTTCCTACACAACAGATTCATGGACGCCAAAACATCAATAGTCGCATTTGCTCAAAGTGCAACAGAGACTCTATGTGAAGCATGAGAGTGCTATAAATCTATGCTACGAAAATGTATAAATCATGGTTTTGATGAACTCACACAAATCAACATCTTCCGTAACAGATTACAACCACAACCAAAGCTTCTACTTGATGCAATTGTCGGTGGTTTGTTACTATCCAAAAAAGCATAAGAGGTGGTGTCTATCATTAATCGTATAACCCTTAATGACCATCAAGTTTAGTATAGAAGAGGAATTGTACAAAGGAAAACGAGATTGTTGGAGTTAGGCCCAAATGATGCAATATTGACACAAAACAAACTTCTCACTCAAAAAGTAGAGAATTAACTAAGTAGTTGTCCAAACTTCCACAAAAGATCAAGGAGATGCGCGGCTCGGCTAACAAACCAAAACAGGTAGCTTTTTGTGAACTTTGCATAAGTAATCATTCAATTGGTTTTTGCCCTCCAGCTAACGAAGAAGTGAATTATTTGGGAAATCAACAAAAGCAAGGTGTGTATCCAGCAAACCAGAACTATCACAGAGGTAATAATGCTAACTATGGCTAAGGTTGGAGACAAAATGACATTGCACCATCAAATTGGCAAAATCCGTACCAGAGCCACAACCAGAACTTACCTCAACACGATAGAACTGCTAAGTTTGAAGATACTTTGAACCAATTTATGCAACTGCCCATGGCAAACCAGAAAAATACGGATGCTTCAATCAGGAATCTTGAAACATGAGTAGGACAGATAGCTAAGCAGTTGGCTGACCAACAAGGAGGAACATTCACCATGAACATGCAAAATAATCCAAAGGAACATTGCAGCGCAATCACAACAAGGAGTGGTAGAGTGATTGAAATAAAATTTGGTAAAAATGCGGAGAAAGAAAGAGTTATGGTTAAAAGAAGAGAAAAACAAGAGGAAGAAAATGATAAGAAAGTAGAAAAGAAAAAAAATTAAGGAAGAAGTAGTTGAAAATGAGAAGAATTTGAGTGATAAGTGGAAAAAGAAGAAAACAAGAGAAGATAAAGAAAAGATGATCAATCCACCTGCACAACACCTAACTTATCCTTATGCTCATACCAAGAAGGACCAAGAAAAGCAATATACGAGGTTCCTAGATATTTTTAGAAGTTTACAAGTTAACATTACATTGGCTGAAGCACTTGAACTGATCCCAACATACACAAAGTTCATGAAAGAAAATCTAACAAAGAAATGGAGAATCATGGATGAAGAAATAATTCAAGTAGATGCTAGCTGTAATGTTGTTATTCAGAATGCTCTTCCACAAAAGGAAACCGATCTTGGAAGAGTTATGTTACCTATTAATATAGGAAACGTAAATGTTAGAAAGGCATTGGTTGATCTCGGTTCCAACATAAATCTCATTCCTTTATCAGTGGTTAAAGGGATAGGTGATATAGACATGAAACATATGAAGATGACACTACAACTAGCAAACAAATCCATCATCCAACCATCAAGAATAGCAGAAGACGTATTGGTTAAAGTCGATAAATTTCTATTTGCTATAGATTTTGTGGTGATGGATATTGAGGAAAATGATGATACTCCTCTAATTTTGGGCCAGCCTTTCATGAAGATGGCAAGAATGGTGATAGATGTAGATGGTGGATTAATGAGGTTAGAGTGCAAGATAAAAGAGGTCAATTTCAGTTTGTTTGAAGACATCAAACATCCAATCACCAAAGGAATATGCTTCAAAATGGATGTTAGTGCCAAAGAACAAGAGGACGAGGCAAGGCCACATGATAGTGGTAAAGATACTTCGATCATTTCAGAAAAAACCACCTTGAATTCACTTGAAAAAAGCGTCGAGCTAAAGACATTGAACAAGCACTTGTTAAGAGGAAACCCAACCTTTTAAATATTTACAGATTTCTTTTTTGTTTTCAAAAAGTGAGAAGAAAATGGCATGGCATAACACAAGAAAATTTTAACTGAAGTCTGCAGAGTTCGCTCAGCAAAAAAATGTCAATCATGCCATTTACTTCACTTCTGTATTTTATGTTTTTTTTATAATATTTAGTTGTAGAAGTGTCCTATGTCCAATCCATAATATTTGTGCTTAATATTTTGTTCTCTAAATTGAGTTGAAAAGGAAAAGAGTGGAAATACCAAGTTACATGAATCAACAAAGGTGCAATGGTAATGATAAAATCAGGCAAAAGTCAAGCAAGGTACACGTTCACATGCTTTGTAGAATGTTAGCATAATTTTGAATTTTGTTTTCTCTTACAAATTCATATCATGCCTCATTTTTCAATGTACAAACTTTCTTGCTTGAATTATTTAGCAAAAAAACAGAAAGAGTAAGGAGAACTTCCATTGTTTACATAAAAAAATTACGTGCGGATAATCCTTATGTTAAACTCGGTTGATTCATGTTAAATCTGGAAACTCCATTTGAGCTTTGTAAAGGCATAAAGTAGATCAAGGCAATTGTTTGTTATTGAGAAAAACCACCAAAGCCAAAAGAGTATCATCATAACCAGTAAGTGAGTGAGCATTTGTACACCTCTTTGAACCAGAAAAATAAGAGAACGAATCAAATTTTGAAAATCATACAAAACACTAAGAAAAAAACTTAGTGAAATTGTGATCCATTCCAATTTTTGTTGAAAACATAACCTGAACAAAACAAATGGAATAAGAAACTCATGCTTAAAAAGAGCTACACTCATGAAAGAAACAAGTTGGGGAGAAATGTGTTGAGGTTGCAAAATAGAAAAAGAAAGAAATAGAAAAAAGAAAAAGAAATGAAAAAAGTAAACCTTGGTATCACAAAAAGAATCAAGAAGTGAAAAAGAAAAGAGACAAAAAGAAAGTAATAAGTGAAGCAAGTCACAAACTTGGCCATATTTTTGAAATAAAAGCTTTAGAAGAAAAACCTTCTCCTTATGAAACCTGACCACATTACAACCTTCACAAGTCCTTTGTGATTAATGCTTTCAATTGCTCAAATACTGAATTTCTTGGATGAAAACATTAATTGATATGGATGTTGACCAAGTGATTAGATGAGAGTCATTTCACTATATGATTGAAACAAATTTCAAGGTCTTCATCCCTTTCAAGTGAATTGTGTCATTGTCTTTTTGAGAACATGATTTGATCTTGTGGGTAAGAACTTGATTTCATAATCATGCTCAGATTCTACAATAAGTTAAACATGACTCTTGCATGACAAGTAGTCATTTGAACCACTCATGTTTCAAATTGTTATTCAAATGGTAAAAGATCCTAAAAACATTTTTGCTTATGATCTTGATTGAGGACAAATAAGAAATTAAGTTGGGGAGAACAAGTCTTTGGTCAAAACTTGACAATTGGTCGATTTTATTAACAAAGAATAATGAAACTTCATTAACCATGATCCAAAATATGTTACTCTTGAAAATGGTTATTTGTGTGCAGAAAATGACCAATGAACATGTCAGCTAAAGCAAAAGAGAAGACATACCCTACAAACTTTGTTTCGCGAGCAAATGGATTGCTACGTGAAGGTCGAAACGCGAGCAACAACAAAAAAGAAACAGAACCAAATCAGCAGAATTTCGCTTGGAGCGAGAGAAGCGAGAGGAAGGGAAGTTCGCATTGCAAACTATACTTCACATAGAGAAGTGAGAAACAGAAGCAAAATGCACAAAGTTCGCTTGTAGTGACAGACGCGAGGAAAAGCGCAGAAAAGTTTTGTATACAAACTTTACTTCGCATAGCTAAATATGGCGGTTTCCAGGGGAAATTTAAAAGTTCTTCATGTTTAAGCAAGCTCACTTCGCATAGCGATAAGAACTTCACATAGCGAAAGTGCCTCAACTCAACCAGTATAAAAGGGGTGCAGCATAATTTTTTTGGAATAATCGGAGAAAAATAGAGACACATATTGTGATAGATATTTTGTAATAGATAGTAAGAGAGGTAAAGTGAGGATACGAGTTGGATACACATTAAGAGTCGGGAAATCGTCGTTGATACTGATTCATCTCAATTTCTCCCTTTTGTATCAAGCAACCATGAGTAGCTAAATCTCTTTCTTGTTAGGATTGGTTGTAGTTCACCGAAACAATATATATTTTCATTGGTCATGGCATTATGTGCAATGTATTTATGAATCATCATCGATGTTATCTTGGCTTTATTGTTTAACTCCATGGATTTGAATTGCTATTGAGAAATACAATTTTAATCTCGATCCAACATAATCATATATTAAACTCTAAATGCTAGACATAGATTTAGGTTTAATATTCACCGTAAGTATCGATTCTTAATGCTTTCTTATTTTTTAATGGGCTGAGAAATCGTCGATTAAACAATAAGGTAGAATCCTCATCAGATGTTTAGACATAATCTCTGTTTGTAAGCGATACATGATGATATTGATACATGATTATATTGTGTATAACTTATCAATGGTTTGCATATTTAATCGGTGGATGAAATCTAATTCCTAAAATCTTATTCCTCTGAAAATTATCCTTATTGATTATATGTTTTTACATTTGGTAACTTACAAATCAAATATCTTGCAAAACTTCCGCTTAAAATCATATTAATTGTTGAACGACAATGATATCGCACCAGTCCCTGTGGATAAGATAAAAACAAAATACTTACTTTTGATTACTCAACATCAGGCTTCAACATTCTCAGACAGAGAATCAGAAGCTGATTTTGGCCCAGATTCAGAGGATGCAGATGATGTATTCTCTAAACTCTATAGATCTTATTTAGTTACTTTATGTCAAGATCTTATGGATAAATGTCCAAAGAAATCCATACATATGAAAATTATACAAAAGCAATATGGTCTTATGAAAGATGAATTAAATTACAAATAAGATTGAAAAACTAGAAAGAGATCATATTGCTTTAGTAAAGGATATGTCTGAAAAACCTCTTAATGAGTATGAATTGGCTCTTTAAGAGTTTGTCATTGTTGCACCCTAAAATTTGCCCAACCTTATTCAATTGGTTTATGTTTCAATATCATTAGCATTTGCATATAGAGTCATGTACATAGACTAACCATCTACATAGCATAAGCATAGCAAGTCATTCAACAGGGGACCAATCATTATTTTCATCTCTAGAGGCCTAGCAAGAGGTTATTATTCCAATTCAATCCTATTCAAGTCATCAAGAAAGAATTTGAAAACAAAGAGCTCAGCAGATCAAGCCTTGAGTCCATCTCTTAGCTGAGGGTATCTGAGGATCAACAAGAGGGTTATGAGCTGTGAAATGAAAGCATGGGGAGCATCTAGACATCTTGAGAGACTTATAAAGTCATTTGGAGAAGAAAACAAGTCATTGATGAAGGCACAAGAGCTACAGTTGAAGACAGTCAACTAGGGTTTCATCTGGGTCAACCCTAGGTCAACCCTAGGTCAACTGACTGACTTAAGAGAGCATTCAAGGCTATTGGAGAGATGTGGGGATCAACACTTGACATATGAAGAAGGATATGGAGATATGACAAGAAGAATTCAAGAGAAATCAAGGAGAAGAGGAGTTACTAAATTAGGGTTTCTCTGTAAAATCCCCTAGTTTAGGTCAAATTTCCAAGCAAGATAAGTCAAAATGCTAACTTCAAATGGCTTCTTGGCCAACATGAAACTTGTAGAGGATCTCAAGACCTTTAATTTGAGTGGTGGAAGACCTCAAGGAGATTTATAGAACTCAAGTTATGGTCCTTGCAAGTTACAGGTCATCTGGGGTATCTGAATTTTTGTCTGTGAAAGTGACTTGACTTCCAAGCTAGTTTTGCCCCTCAAGGAGATTTCAAATGAATTCTTAGTCAACATAAGAATTGTTCCTCATTGTCTTAGCTTTCTAAAAAGGTATGGTATGCCTCCATCTGATTCGTGAAGCTCTAGATATGATCTTGACAAGCTAGGGGTAGTTTGGGAAAGTGAGATTATAGGTCATTTTAAGCATGTGCCTATAACTCATACTTGCAAGCTTCAAATGGAAAAGTGTCCAACATCAAAATTGCTCAAAATGATGTTTTGAGTCCAAAAAGAGGTCATGAGATTTTGGAAATGCTTGTAGCTCAAAGTTGTGAAAAAGGCCTAAATAAAGAAGAAAATTAATACATTAAAAGTCCATTTTTGGGAATTTTATGTTACATGACCAAATGAGGGGAAATTATAGGTCATTTTGAGTGGAAATGGGATTCTAAAATCATTGGCATTATTAGAATTTTGAGTTGAGGTCAGATTCATGGAGTTATCATAGATTTCTTGTAATTGAAGTTACATGTGCCAAACATACGTGGGATCAAGGGCAAGGCTTCTAAAGCATTCTAGCACATCTAAAATCTCATGTGGGGAGATTTTCAAATCAGATCCAGCTGCTGCACAAAGGGAATCACAAAGTGGTATGTGTATGGCATGAAATGAGATCTCATGACATGAGATTTCCAACTTCTCATTAGAAGCTTCCAGCAAGTTCTAGAAGGCCCAAACTTCTTCTATATATTGAGTAGAGTGGATCAGAGAGAGGTTTTTGGTGAGAATTGATGCAGAAAAGAGAGAGTGAGATCAAAAATTCTCCATTACAAGTCACATTCGGTTTCATCATTTCCTTCACATTCAATCCAGTTTTTTGATTCAGATCAATCCCATATGAGTTTCTGAGTGTGTACCAATCAAGATCAGAAGGAATTCATGCGGGAATCGTGTTCTTGAGTTTCAATTTTCACACCTGCAAGTGCAAATCGGTTTCAAAGATTCAGAGCATCTCAATCAAAATTATTGCATACAGAAGCAAGAACATGGCTTGGTGAATGATTCTGGAAAGATTGATGCATTGAATCGAAGATTTGATCCATCTGTTCACTCAATTTTTACAGGTTTGCAATTTTCTTCCTTCACCTTTAATTAAGCAAAATTGATTAGAATTATTAGTGTAGAATGGTTAGAGATCATTAGTAGATGAATTCTGGAGAGTTAGAGATGATTTAGTGATGATTTAGTTAGTGACACCATTTCTTTGTGGAGCAAGAACTCACTGAATCTTGAGAGATAATCCTAGCTTGATAGCAAGAAATGCTCAGGTAAACATGAGGAAGAGAATGAACCAATTAATTTTGAGAATTGTGAGAGTTGGTTCTTGAGTAGATTTCTGATTTTGATTCGTGTTTAGGGTTAGAGAATGTTTCAATTGATTCTAGGGCCATGGTGAGATTCAGTGGTGAATTTGGAGCATATTAGGGTCTTTAATTTCAAGATTTTATAAGGTTTTGAGGAGATACGAATTGATGGAAGTGTGTGTTCATAGCTCTGTTCTCTCATGGTTTCCCTCCAATTCTCAGAATTCAAAGGTAGGTGATGATGTTTCCACCCTAGGATCAGCATAAGACCATTGACCAAAGTGGTAATCGTGTGGCCCTGGTTTAATTTCAAAATGTGAAGAAATCTGAGACGGCCTGAAACGCAGCGTGTCATTTAGTTGGCTGTATTGGGCTTAAGTGAATTTGATGTCCACACCCCCCTATTTCCTGGCCCATCCAGAATTGAACTGAGCGCGCCTACTGAATGCACCCCCCTTATTCATTTCATTCATTTTAATTTTCTTAATTTCATTTTATTTTTGCCAATTTCATAAAATCATAATAAATTCATAAAAAATGTTTTTTAATCCCTTCTTTTTACCATGTTTTCATTAAAATGTCTAGAATATTATAGGAGAATAAAATTTCATTTTTAGTTTTATTTCATATTTTTTCCATATTTTCTAAATAAATGTCATATTAAATAGTTACATTTCATGCATTATTTTTATGATTTTTGTTTTCTCACATGCTTTGATATTTTTTGGTCATTCTTTTCATATTGTTTAGATGAGATATTAAACTTGTGGAAATATTTTAGTTCCCATTTTTAGAGGTTAATTTTAGGAGATTAATAAATGCTTGAATATCATGATCAAAACTAGGGTTTTAGGTGACAACTTAGGAAGTTCAATTTTCTCCCTTAGGACTTAGGGTTTGAATAGATTAGTTATGGGACTATATGGGCTATGGGTAGCTATTAGATCCCTTAGAGAAAAGTCAGGATTCCCCTACTGATATTATTACTGTCTGTATATCTGCTGTCTGGTGTGGTGTGCCCTCTGGGGATTGTTGATTGTTTGATTGGGTATTGGGTTTGTCTGGGGCCCTGGGGAAGCTGAAGATTTGTGGAGATGAAGCCATTGGAGATTCAAAGACTGAAGATCAACTGTCAGAGTTGAGGATGAGTTTCTTGCTAGCAGATGCTGAGGAGATTAGGGTTTAGGAGCTAGGCAGAGCTCTAGATTAGAAAGATTGTTTCTCAAACATGGATTGCCTTGTCTGCATCTATTCTTCTCTGTGATTCAGAGTCTCTCTAAGGCACTCACCCCCTTCCTTTGGAAGGCTTGGTGATAGTGTCTATGAGATAGAACTCTTGAGAGAGAATGTCTCTTGTGTTAGAAGCAGTCTGTTCACCACCTTTGGTAGTCAACTGATTGCTTAACACCCGATTCACTCTGGTGACTGATCCCTCATCCTGGAGGTTTGAGCTGGAAGAAAAGCCATTGTAGACTGAAGATTGATGTCAAAGCCCTTGCCTGAAGGCCATGAAGATGGAGATTGATGCTTGTTGAAGCCTGTAGCTGATTGGAGATTACTTGAAGCCAGATGTTGATTCAGAGCTGCTGATGCTGCTTCTTTTGCTGTTGTATTTCCTTTCTGATGTATTGATTGGTTTTCTGGACTGTATTGTTTGCTGTTTACCCGGTTGGGTTGAAAGTGAAGCCTGTTCACTTTTGCCTATTGTTTTCTAGGTTCGAGGTTGAGTGGGACTCCCTTGCCTCGCTTGTATTGTTGCATCCATGCATTTTACTGTTTTACTGTATATATCTGATATTGTTTCTGTTTCTGCCTATCCCGTAGGATCTCTGTTTCTCTCTGTGCAAGAGAGGAGCATGATAGACACTAGGTCTTAACCCATGCATGATAACATTAGGTTAGTTTGATTCCCTTCGCAACCGTAGGTTAGAGTTATGTCTCTTCTCATCTTAAAACAAACAGAAAAACATAATAAAGATTTCAAACACAATAAAAGACACTTCTTCCGTAAAAGAATGTGAACTCACCAAAACGTCATTTTTGTCCGCTTGGACCGCTAATCAGAAAACCTTTTTTCAGAAGGAATAAAATCAACCAAGACAAGCTTGTGTCGTACGTGGCCCGAACTACGTTTGCTCTGATCTTTCATGCTGTATGAAAGTACGTAGGCATAGGATGCGATATCCTAGCGAGCAACCTTCCCCTCCTTTCCCGTAGGTAGGCGAACTACGTTGACTCTGATTTCTCGTTCCAGACGGGAATACGTAGGCATAAAGTGCGATACTTTGCCGAGTCATTTTTATTTTCATTCTCTTTTTTCTTTTCAACCCTTGACCTATAGTTTAGATAGAATAACAATCCATACCCGAAAACAAGCGTGGATCCCGTCGAGTACGACGGACGTGAGGGGTGCTAATACCTTCCCCTTGCGTAACCGACTCCCGAACCCAGGTTTTGGTTGCGATGACCATACCTTTCCCGTGTTGTGCGAGGTTTACTCTGAGCGTTTCCTTTCCCTCCCGTGGGATAAATAACGCACGGTGGCGACTCTTCTGTTCAGCCGGCGCCGATTTTCGCAGTAGCGACAGCTGGCGACTCTGCTGGGGATCCAACGTCCCCTGGCTGCTAAGGACTGCGATGGTTCTTATGCATTTGGGATCCAACGTCCCTTGAGAGAGTCAATCCTAGCGCTTGTTTTCCCGTCGAGGATTTTGTATGGAGTTTGTATATTTCTAACCTTGTATTTTCAGCTTTATGTATTGATTATTATTGCTGTATTTGGGGTGTGACGGGTGTTCTGATATTGAGAGATAAGCCGGACCTGAGCTTGAGTGCACCTAGAATTAGAGTAGAAATTAGTGGGCGCCCGCTTGCTTTGCTTGCTTTGGTGTCCCATGAAATCTACACTCAGACGAGGTTCCTCTGGTTGGCCTCCTGCCCCTTCCTTTGGTTGGCGTGGGTTGCTGGTTAGTTGGATTGTCGACTCTGAGGACCGATCATTTGGAAATTGGCTGAGTGAGGCCTCTTCAGGAATTGATGATGCCACTCCTTCTGGGAATCGTATCATCAACCCTGAAAGTCTGTGACGCCGACGACCGCATAGGATGCCGTACCTTGTGCCAGTTATAGGGCCACCCACCTGTGAGGGGATTCAGGGTTATGCAGGTAACTAGACCTCCAGACTACCGGCTATTTCGTGATCAGGTTATTTATGGAGATGTATTCTGAGGTCTGTCAGAGACCATGTGGAGATTTATTCTGAGGTCTGTCAGAGACCATTTGGAGATGTATTCTGAGGTCTGTCAGAGACCATTTGAGAGGTGTTTTGAGGTCTGTCAGAGACCAATTATGGATGTGATCTGAGGTCTATCAGAGACCAGTTGGAGTTGTGGTTTGAGGTCTGTCAGAGACCAGTGTTGGAGTTTTATTTTAGGTCTATCTGAGACCAGGGTTGATGATTTCTGGATGGTCTGTCTGAGACCTTTCTTGATTGGGTTTAGGCTATTCAGCTGCAGCTTTGGTCCCTGTTGAATGTTACTTGCATTGCATCCTTGCATATCCATTATCATTTGCATTTCACTAACGTGTGTCTGTGCTGCAGGTGCATTTGCATTTCCCTAGTTCTAGTGCCCAGACTTCTGAGTGTTTGATCATGACTAGCCTACGGAGAACGGTTGCTTACAAACTGCCTACGCCTGATATTGTTCCTCTACTTGGGTTGATCTCTCTTGCTGATGAGGGTGTTCGTAGGAGTTTCCGGATGAGTTATGGTAGATTACTGAGATTGGTGTGCAAACCTACAGAGGTAGAGTTAGATGGGCTGTATGCTTTGTTGCAATTCTACGACCCTGCTTTGAGGTGCTTCACGTTCTCTGACTTTATTATGGGACCAACTCTGGAGGAATACGCTGAGTATGTTGAGCTGCCTGTGCAGAACCAGGTTCCATTCATTCATTATGATGCCAAACCTAAGCCGGAGGAATTGGCCAAAGCCTTGCATGTGGATGCTTCTGAACTTGTGACTACTGTTTCCCGTGGAGTTCCAGGCTTCTCATTTCAGTTCTTAGTTGGTAAAGCCCAAGAGTACGCCAAGAATGGGTGCTGGGTTGCTTTCAACGCTGTGTTGGCTTTGTGCATTTATGGCATAGTTTTATTCCCCAATATACCGGATTTTGTGGACTTCGATGCTTTCTACTTGTTCGCCGCTGGTAATCCCGTACCTACCTTACTCGGAGATCTCTACCACTCGCTGCATTACAAGAATGAGAAGGGAAGAGGGAAGAATGTTCATCTGTGTGTGCCCTTATTGAGTATGTGGTTTGAGAGTCACCTTCCTAAGAGAGGATCTGCTGCAGAGACTACAGTTCCAGTTGGTTGGACGGAGCGTTTGATGAGGTTATCGTCGGAAGATATGGAGTGGTTTGATAGAGACCTGCTGGGATCGGAGCTCATCTTCAGTTGTTCTGGTTACCCTAATGTGCCATTGATAGGAAGAAAAGGGTGTATCAATTACAACCCTTCTCTATTCATTCGCCAGTTCGGATATGCGCTGAAGGATCCACCTCAGAAGGAGGAAGTGCAGGAATCTCTGTACTTCACCGGTGACGTGAAGGGGGAGTTATTAGCCAAGTTGCGACATGCTTGGACGCGTATTAACCGCAAAGGGAAGCCGTTGTTAGGAAAGAATGACTGTCAGGCCTATGCACCTTATAGAGTTTGGATTCAGGGGAGGGCTAGTCAGTTGAAGATGCCATTTCCAGATGCACCAATTCTTGATCCTATTCCGGTAGAAGAACCGACTACTGTTTCTAGAGAAGCATATGAACAGGTTGTGAAGGAGAAAGAAGCCTTGATGAAGATTAACGAAGGGTTAGAGCAAGAGCTAGCCCAGGCACGCAGTGAGAAAAACAAGGCCGTGTATGCTTTCCAACAACAGATTGAGCTGGTAAACAGGTTAGGAGCTGAGTTGACCGAGGAAAAGAAAAAGCGCGAACGTCTGGGGCAAGAGTTCAGAAGTTCCCATGACATGCTGGAAGCCAAAAAGAAAGCGCTCGACGCGGCACACCGAGAGATATCTTCTTGCAATAAGACTTGGAATGCTACACTCACTAACAACAAGAAGAGGGAAGATAAGCTGAAGCAGCAAATTTCCGACCTCGAGGAGAAGTTGAAGTCTAGCATCAAGAGGTGTGAGGAAGAAGTGATGAACCGGTATAGTGTCCAGCATGCACTGAACAAGGCAATCAAATCCAGAGATGAAGCGGTATCTCAGAAGCGAAAGCTAGAAGATTGCTTCGGAGAAGCAACATGGGAAGAAACTGCTGAAGACGTACGCCGTGTCCTTAAGAAGAGAAACCAGCTTGTTGAAGGGCTGCTTGATCGACCAAGCCATCCGGAGACCAAGAAGTTGATAGAGGAGTACCAGACTTTTGGGAGGATTTGATCATCCCATTATTTGTATGCTTTATTTGCATAGTGCTGACCATCACCAGGATTGTTGGTTGAGGTCATGCCTTCTTTGTACTCTCAGTGATATTGTACCCTGGGCTTATTGACTCTCTCTGATATATATGAGGCTTTCTATGATTCAGCTCCGGTATTCTTATTGTCAGCACCGTCACTGCACCGGCACCCTCGCACTAGAACTGGGGGAATGAACTTCCCTAGTGCACAGACACATTGCATTGCATTCATATTCATCTTGCATAACAGGTAATCTTTGAATGGTGTCTTATCTCCTGCTTTGATTCAGGTACTTAACAGGATTCCAGATCAACATCCGCACCGCTATTCTACACGATCCAACTGTCGGAAAGTCATGGACCAGATTCAGAACGAGATGCAGGATGTACGTGAAAAGCTCGCCCTCTTCATGCAGACCATGGAGGCTATAGCAAAAGGGCAAGAGAATTTGCAGGCCATGGTCCAGCCTCTGTTGGCTCGCAACGCTGGTCATGGTAACGAAGATCATCAGTCTGTCCGGGTTGATACTGCTCATGGAGATGGCACTCCAACGCCAGTGGCTCCGCCTGTCGTCAATGTGAATGCTGCTAACGTCAACAACGCTACCACTGCTGTGAATGGTAACGTCGGAGTTGGAAATGAAACTGCTGTCCACAACGCTGGGCTGGGTGATGTCAATGTGGGAGATAATCTCGGAGGCAATGGCTTTGTCAACGCTGGGTTCGGATTTAACGATCAGGGATTCGACAACACTGGCAAGTATGGCTTTAATGCTCAAGGCTTTGGGCAAGATGGTTATGGTATGGTCAATCAGGGCTACGGAGGTTTTGGAAACGGAAACGGTGCTGGTTTTATGGCTGGTGGTCCTGCTGGAGGTGTTCAAGGGTATGGCAACAGAGGTCGAGTTCCGGGGATGAATCAGGTCAGAGCTGGACGTAATAATGCGTATGATGGATATGGGGCTGGAAACGGTATGTGGCAAGAGGATCAGCAGGAGGACGCCTTCTCTGGAGGGGGCTTTGAAGGGCCGATGGATGATTCTCAAAAGATTAGAATGCTGGAAGAGCAAATGAAGGGAGTCCTAAACCAGAGTGCTGTGGGTCTGGACATGGCAACAATGGGCTTGGTACCTGGGCTGAGGGTGTCAATCAAGTTCAAAGCGCCTGCGTTCGATAAGTACAAAGGAGATACATGTCCGAAGGTTCATGTACGAGCTTATTACAGAAAGATGTCTGCATACTCCACTGACGAAAGAATGCTCATGCATTTCTTTCAGGATAGTCTATCGGGGCCTTCCTTAGAGTGGTACATGGGGTTGGAGCCCACTGATATCAAGACTTGGAAGCAATTAGCAGAGGCGTTCGTAGCCCATTACAAATATAACAGTGACCTGGCACCCAATCGGGTCCAGTTGGCCGGGCTTTCGCAGAAGAAGGGGGAGAGTTTTAAAGAATACGCACAAAGGTGGCGCGATATGGCTGCCAGGGTCCGTCCTCCTGTGGAAGATAAAGAAATGAACGATATGTTTGTCGGCACATTCACCGGGCTGTTTCATGATATGTTGTTTCATACTTCTCTGGCAAGTTTTTCAGATCTGATTTTAATGGGTGAAAAGATTGAGCGGAACATTAAGCAAGGAAAGTTCCAAGTTGACGAGTCAGCTGCATCTGGCAGCAATAGGAAAGCTTATGGTGGGCGCCGTCAGGGCGAAGCTAGTGCGGTATTTGGAGGCCGAGGCCGAGGCCGAGGCAGGGGAAGAAATCAATATCGTCAGCAGCAGCAAGTGTCGAGTGTCACTATCCCTTATCAGCAACAACCAATCCAGCAACAACAACCGGTTCAGCAGCAGCCAATGCCACAGCAGCAGCAGCCTCAGCAGGGGGCACAGCAAGCTCAGAGAAGATTCCAGGGTAATAAGCCGAGAAGGGTGTTCGAGAAGCCTCCCTCTAACTATGCTGATTTATTGCAGACCTTGTTGGGATTGAATCTGGTGGAGAAGAGAACCTTGGCACCGATAACGGGAACTCCCCCGTTCGGCTATGATGCAAATAGGCGCTGCGAGTTTCATTCTGGGGCCCCGGGCCATGATATAGAAGGTTGTCACGCTTTTAAGCACGTTGTGCAGGATCTCTTGGACAACAAGTCTATCAACTTCGGAACGACCGGTGCGAATATAGTCCAGAAACCCATGCCTAATCATGGGGCGAACGCCGTTCTAACCGAGGAAGGTCTGAATCTGATTATGAATGTTGAGGATTTAAAGACGCCGCTGAGCGAAATAAAAAGCCGACTGTTGCAAGGAGGTGTTTACCCGGGTTGTAATGAGTACTGTTTAGATTGTTGGGCCCTGTCTGGGGGGTGTGAGGATTTGAAGAAAGGCATTCAGGCCTTGATTGATGAAGGTGTATTGCAGTTTGATAGAACAGCAACTGATGAGCCGGCAGGGGCAGTAGTGGATAATCGGAGTGATGTTGCCACAGTGACAATTCCTAGGAAGACGATCACTATTTCAGCACCAGTTCAGCGACCACCGATTACTATAACTAAAGCCGGGCCAATCCCGTATGAGAGCACTAAAGCGGTCCCATGGTCATATGGGCTAGAGGTGTATTGTGACGGGATTAAAATCGATGTTAACAAGCCGGCAGCGGAGGTTGTGGATAATGTTGTTGGCTCAGGGGGCATGACAAGAAGCGGCAGGATCTTTATATCTCCTGAAGTAGAAGCCGAAAGGATAGCGAAGGGAAAAGGGAAAGCGGTGGAGAATGTTCCGGTTCAAGTAAATGAAAAAGAAGCAGCATCTAAGGATGTCGAAGAATTCATGCGCTTAATTCAGAAAAGCGATTATAAAATTGTGGAGCATCTGCAGCAAACACCGTCCAAAATATCTATTCTGTCATTGTTGTTGTGTTCGGAGGCCCACAGGAACGCTTTGCTGAAAGTCCTGGACACTTCTTTTGTACCACAGGATGTCTCCGTGAACCAGCTAGAAGGAGTATTGGCACACGTAAATGCAGGCCACAGTCTGGGCTTTACGGATTTCGACTTGACTCCGAAAGGAAGGGATCATAATATGGCATTACATGTATCTGTTGAGTGCAGAGGGTCGACAATGTCGCACGTATTGGTTGACACCGGGTCGTCTTTGAATGTGCTGCCTAAGAAGGCTATGATGAAGCTGGATGTTCGAGGGATTTTGTGCACACCAAGTGATTTGGTAGTCAGAGCGTTTGACGGCACGCGGAGAACAGTCTTCGGATCGATTACCTTGCCTCTGCAAGTGGGGCCGGAGGTGTTTGCAACGGAGTTTTATATCATGGATATACAGCCTGCGTATAGCTGCTTGCTTGGAAGACCCTGGATTCATGGGGCAGGGGCAGTCACGTCTACCCTGCATCAGAAGTTAAAGTATATGGTCGGAGACAGCGTAGTCACCGTGTGCGGAGAAGAAGACATCCTGGTCAGCCATCTATCTTCGTTTAAATATGTGGAAGTCGACGGGGAGATCCACGAGACGCCATGCCAGGCATTCGAAGGTTTGCGCATCATGGACAAGGGTCCCGGGCCAAGCAAAGTGCCAGAGATAGCTGTCTCATCGTATAAAGAGGCTCAAGCTCTAGTGGAAGCAGGAGAAGCAAAGGGCTGGGGCAAAGTGCTGGACATTCCGGTGAAAATGGACCGGTTCGGACTGGGGTACCGACCATCGTCATCAACTCCTTCTGTGGGGGCCCCTCATTTCAGAAAGTCAATCACCATCTCTGCCAGTGGAGTATGCCATGAATCTGTCAACGCTGCTTCAGAATCCGATGAAGGGGACAGCGACTGTGATATGGATGCCTGGATTCAGCCAAGCACGCCAGGACAAGGACTATGCAACTGGTCCATTCAGGAGCTTGTTCCTGTGACCTTTAAACAGTAATGCTTTGCTTTATTAATTGTTGAATAATCTGATGTCTTGCCCGGGGCATCAGGATTTGCTTAGGGCTGTGTTGTTATAAACATTGCGTGTTAATCATTAAATAAATGGCGTTTTTTTCATGTGCAAATACCGTAATCCCTGTCTTTCTTGTTTTGTATTTTTCAATAAAATGGCAACGGGGTTATTCGTTTTATACGCATTTTGAAGCACTTAACCCTTTCTTTTGCAGGGTGACATTTTCAGATGACATCCTTGAACCACCTATGACTCGTCCCGACTTCGAGCACCCGGTATTCCAGACCGAAGAAGAGGTTGTCGAAGATAGCGACGTTCCTGAAGAACTGTCTTGGTTGGTGAAGCAAGAGGAAAGAGCCATTCTGCCTCACGACGAGGTTATCGAGATTATCAATTTGGGGTCGGAAGGGGTTGAGAAAAATATTCGTATCGGAGCCGCACTGCAGAGTGATATCAAGCGAAAACTGGTTGAAATGCTCCGAGAGTATAATGATGTATTCGCTTGGTCGTATCAAGATATGCCAGGGCTCGATACAGATATGGTTGTGCATCGTCTGCCACTGAAAGAAGACTGTCCGCCTGTCAAACAAAAACTTCGCAGGACTCGCCCAGATATGGCAATGAAGATCAAAGAGGAGGTTCAGAAACAGTGGGACGCTGGTTTCCTGGCTGTGACGAAGTATCCCTCATGGGTTGCCAACATCGTACCAGTGCCAAAGAAAGACGGCAAGGTTCGAATGTGCGTGGATTATAGAGATTTGAATAAAGCAAGCCCAAAAGACGATTTTCCACTTCCTCACATTGACGTGTTAGTTGATAATACCGCTCAATACTCTGTATTCTCCTTCATGGATGGCTTTTCAGGCTATAATCAAATTAAAATGGCGCCAGAGGACATGGAGAAGACTACTTTCATAACGCCTTGGGGAACATTTTGCTATAAAGTGATGCCCTTTGGTTTGAAAAATGCTGGGGCAACATATCAGCGTGCGATGACGACTCTTTTTCACGACATGATGCATAAAGAGATTGAAGTTTATGTTGACGATATGATTGCCAAATCCCAGACGGAGGAAGAGCATCTGGTGAATCTGTTGAAGTTGTTTAAAAGGCTTAGGAAGTTCAGGCTGAGGCTGAACCCTAACAAATGCACCTTCGGGGTGAGATCGGGTAAGCTCCTGGGGTTCATAGTAAGCGAAAGAGGAATAGAGGTCGATCCTGCTAAAATAAAAGCGATTCAAGAAATGCCGACGCCTAAAACAGAGAAAGAGGTGCGCGGGTTTTTGGGGAGATTGAACTACATTGCTCGGTTCATATCTCACCTAACTGCCACGTGTGAACCATTATTCAAGCTGTTGAAGAAAGATCAAGCTGTAACGTGGAACGATAATTGTCAAAAGGCGTTCGACAAAATAAAGAAGTATCTGCAGGAGCCTCCTATTTTGATACCCCCAGTGGCAGGGAGACCCTTGATAATGTATTTGACGGTTCTTGAGGGAAGCATGGGTTGTGTTCTCGGTCAACACGACGAGACGGGGAGAAAAGAGCATGCGATCTATTATCTGAGTAAGAAATTTACAGACTGTGAATCTCGATACTCAATGCTGGAGAAAACTTGTTGCGCGCTAGCCTGGGCCGCCAAGCGTTTGAGGCAGTACATGCTGAATCATACAACCATGCTCATCTCGAAGATGGATCCAATCAAATATATATTCGAAAAGCAGGCGTTGTCAGGTAGGATTGCCAGATGGCAGATGATCTTGACTGAATATGATATTCAATACGTCTCGCAAAAGGCAATAAAGGGGAGTGTGTTGTCTGAATATCTGGCGGAGCAGCCTATTGAAGAGTATCAATCGATGAGATTTGACTTTCCTGACGAGGATATCATGTATCTCAAGATGAAGGATTGCGAAGAGCCGTTACCAGACGAAGGACCAGAGCCGGGGTCCAAATGGCAGATGATATTTGATGGAGCTGTGAATGCTTACGGTAGCGGAATAGGGGCAATTATCACTACGCCACACGGGTCGCACATCCCGTTTACTGCCCGATTGACCTTTGCTGTTACCAACAATGAGGCCGAATACGAAGCTTGTATAATGGGGCTTGAAGAAGCCATTGATTTGCGAATCAAACATTTAGACGTATACGGAGACTCAGCTCTGGTGGTGAATCAGATCAAAGGGGAATGGGAGACACGGCAGCCCAATTTGATACATTATATGAATTATGCAAGGAGATTGTTGCCTTTCTTCGACAAAGTTGAATTGCATCACGTGCCACGGGCAGAAAATCAAATGGCTGACGCCCTTGCCACCTTGTCTTCCATGTACAAGGTCAATTTCTGGAACGAAGCTCCCCAAATCACTATCTCTCGGTTGGACAGGCCAGCTTATGTATTTGCTATTGATGAAGCGTCTGATGGCAAACCGTGGTATTTTGATATCCTTAATTTCCTGAAGAATAAAGAGTATCCGGCTGGGGCATCCAGTCAAGATCAGAAGACTCTCAGGAGATTAGCGGGTAATTTCTATTTGAACCCGGATGGCGTCTTATACAGAAGAAACCACGACTTGGTGTTGTTGCGTTGTGTAGACGAGAAAGAGGCAAAGCTTCTCATGGAGGAAATTCACGAAGGTGCCTTTGGTACGCATGCTGGTGGGCATGCTATGACGAGAAAACTGCTGCGGGCAGGTTATTTTTGGCTGACGATGGAAACTGATTGTTTCAAATTTGCAAGAAAGTGCCACAAGTGCCAAATTTATGCTGACAAAATACATGTGCCTCCGAGTCCTCTAAATGTGATGTCATCTCCATGGCCATTCTCAATGTGGGGAATCGATATGATTGGAAAGATTGAGCCGACGGCTTCTAACGGGCATCGGTTCATCCTCGTAGCAATCGATTATTTCACCAAGTGGGTGGAAGCAGCGTCTTACGCAAATGTAACGAAGCAAGTGGTGGCTAGATTCATCAAGAGAGATATCATTTGCCGATACGGAATTCCCGAGCGGATAATCACGGATAATGGTTCTAATCTGAACAACAAAATGATGAAGGAGCTCTGTCAGAATTTCAAGATCGAACATCACAACTCCTCCCCTTACCGACCCAAGATGAATGGCGCTGTCGAAGCGGCCAATAAGAATATCAAGAAGATTGTCCAGAAAATGGTGGTGACGTATAAGGATTGGCATGAAATGCTACCTTTCGCTTTGCACGGTTATCGTACGACGGTACGCACATCAACCGGGGCAACTCCGTTCTCGTTGGTATACGGAATGGAAGCGGTATTACCATTGGAAGTTGAGATCCCTTCTCTGAGGGTATTGCGAGACGTTCAGCTGGACGAGGCAGAATGGGTAACGAATAGATTGAACCAACTGAGTTTGATGGATGAGAAGAGGCTAGCTTCTCTGGCATACGGTCGTTTGTATCAAAGACGAATGAAGAAAGCGTACGACAAGAAGATAATTCCGCGAAGCTTTCAGACGGGCGACCTTGTGCTGAAAAGGATTCTCCCGCCGCAAGCAGATCACAGGGGCAAGTGGACCCCCAACTACGAAGGGCCATACGTTGTCAAGAAGGTCTTTTCAGGAGGAGCTTTATTGTTGTCCACCATGGACGGGGAAGACTTTGCATCACCTGTGAATTCGGACGCAGTTAAAAAATACTTTGCTTAAAATAGACCCGCTGGACAGAAAAAAGAGAGTCCAGGCAAAAATGGGGCATCCTGGCGAACCAAAAACAGAATAAAAGGTTCGGGCAAAAGTTAGGGATAAAAT
Organism: Lathyrus sativus; assembly: GCA_963859935.3. NCBI lineage: Eukaryota > Viridiplantae > Streptophyta > Magnoliopsida > Fabales > Fabaceae > Lathyrus > Lathyrus sativus. The sequence goes on from OZ012736.1 coordinate 533,633,107, forward strand.
TGAAAAAATGTACACCCGCGAAGTTGAAAACCTACACTGGGCGGCTTCGGCAAAAAGGGGTATCCCGGTGAACTGAAAACCCGTAAAGGGCGGTTCACGCAAAAGTTAGGGATGAGAAAAGCAAATGACTGCGGTCCGAATTTGGTATTCAATGAGCATCAGTGCGGGAGAATATATTTGAGGAATTAGTTATCGGATACAACCTCTTCAGAAGACGGATACCGGGGAAGCATTAGAGTCGGACGAGTCATGGGAGGATCAGTTCGTGATGTTCATCTGCATCCAGTTGCCGACATGTGTACAAAATTTAATTTGTCAATATTTATGCTTCTTGTGAATACTTGCATACTTGTATATTTGCTTTGTGTAGCTTCCTCTTTTCAGGAGTTACATCCCGTGTACAAAAACTCCGCCCATTCAGGGGCCCAATCAATGAAAATGTGTTATTCAGTACTTGATGCCTGTTCTTTACTGTTTTGCGCATGATAAAACGCCTAAGTTTATTGAAGCTAGCATGAGTATAACATCACTGGCCCTTGCCAACAATTGTTAAAGCTTTGAATTAACTGAGTGTAACGTCACTAACCTGAATTGATTCGATTGCATAGGCTTGTCGTGTCTTGTTTGTGTTGTTGCAGGTTTCATAACCGTATGAGGAAGGTGATCAAAAGATTGCAATAGTGAAAGGCTTGATCCCCACGCAGGTCATGCATGTTTTTCCTGAAGAAGGATAGAATTCCCCAGCTAGCCATAGCTTATCCAAAGGACGTGCTCCAGAGAAGTTACTCGTCTTCAGCAGAGTTTGGCGATCGTCAGGCTGTATTCAGACAGGTTCATTTCCCCCCGCAGGGTCATGCACTCTCCCCCAGTGGAGTCAGTTAATTTTCCCCAAGAGAATCCAGTCATCCCCAGCGGAGTTCTCTTTTCAGTAAATGTTCTTTCCTTCCAGTGGAATTCGAAGGTCAAGGCTCTCCAACGCAGAGTCGATGGTGGGTCCTGTCATTTATTTTGGCAGGAATACTGGTGATGTCAGTTCATGTTCCAGCAGAAAGATCAATCATACCAGGTGCATCTGCTATTCCCCAGCAGAGTTATTATTCCCCGGCAGGGGGTTACTTCAACAAGACGTGAGGTTTGAGTTCCCAACTTCCCCGCAGGGTCGACTTCATCCTACCAGCATTTATTTTGTAGCGTCAGGCTATCCCCGGCGAGTCGTCGTTATCCTTCCAGCATTTATTTTGCTGAAGCAGTTTCTGTACTCTAGTAGTTCAGGTGGAGAGAGCTCTTGCTCAAATAAATCACCAAACAGTCAAGATCTCGGCAGGAGATATTCAATGACAATGTCAGTTTCGGCGGTATTCCCCCACAGAGTTATCGTGATAAAACTCTCTTCGTCTCCAGCAAAGTCATTTATGCAAATGCATCTTATCTTCCCCAGCCAGAGTGGCCAGGATAAGAATCTCCTTATTCCCCAAGCAGAGTTTGTTTGTCATCAACGGGTCGCATGAATCAGAATTTCAGAGACCACCGCCGGTTATCAGAGCAGGCGTCCGATAGTTGGTTTTCAGACATCCCCAGTAGAGTTCATCTCGAAGTCGCTGTCACGTCAGTGCTGAGCAGTTTGTGGGTGAGGATCATTGAAGAACTAAGTCCTGACGTGGACCATTTATTCCTAGAATGACGGGATTCCTTCAGAAGTGGGCGTCCTAACGTGGACAGGTTTGTTTACCGGATTGGTAAGGTGTGTTAATCCTGACGTGGATAGATTCGGTCTTTTGAAATTTGGAGAAAGGGAGGTCGTGACGTTGACAAAAAGATTGGTTACTCTTCGTGTTGGTATCCTGACGTGGATCATTTTGTGTCCAGCAGATATCTTTATTCGTAATGGAAAGGCACGTCCTGACGTGGACAAGTTTGTAGTTCTTTGTGATGACAAGATACGAGAATCCTGACGTGGACAAATTTATCCTTCTTCGTGTTGTTGGCAAAGTATAAGTCCTAACGCGGATATTTCCCCAGCAAGTCGAAGGCGCGTGAGTCCTTACGTGGACAAGTCTTATTTCCTCGGTGAGTCGAAGACGCCTGAGTCCTAACGTGGACAAATCAAGACGAGATCAGTGTCCTAACGCGGACAGATCAAAGAGATTATCATTCCTAACGTGGAAAGACGGAGATTCCTAACGTGGAAAGATGTAGTCCTTACGCGGACCTATCAATAGAAGTGATTCCTAACGTGGAAATGACAGTATTCCTAACGTGGAAAGAGAAAGTCCTTACGTGGACAGATTAAGATGGTTTCCTTACGTGGAAAGACGAGTTTATTCCTTACGGGGAAAGGTTGAGTCCTCACGCGGACATATCAAGATTTATTCCTTACGTGGAAAGAAGTTGGTATTCCTTACGTGGAAAGATTGAGTCCTTACGCGGACATATCGAGATGGATTCCTTACGGGGAGACAAGTGCATTCCTAACGTGGAAGAATTTAGTCCTGACGCGGACAGACCCAGACGAAGTCTTATTCCTTACGTGGAAAAATGGTGATTCCTTACGTGGAAAAGAGATTGATTCCTTACGTGGAAAGATTGAAGTCCTGACGCGGACATATCAAGGGGTATTGGAGTCCTTACGTGGACAGATTGATATAGTTTCCTAACGCGGAAAGAAGATTGTTTCCTGACGTGGAAAGATGAAAGGGTTAGTCCTGACGTGGACAGACGCAGAAAAAATGATTCCTAATGTGGACAGGTGTTACTCCTAACGTGGAAGAGTTTTATTCCTAACGTGGACGATGCGGTTTATGGAAATGCAGACGAATTATCCCCAGCGGAGTTGCCGAGATTTTTCTGGGATAACAGCAAGTGGAGTCCTAACGTGGACAGAGTTGTTGAAGTTTCTTCGTATTAACAACAGACAGAGTCCTAACGTGGACAAGCAAGCAGTCTGGTATGACAAAATCCTCTTCAGGACGATGAAGACAATCCCCAGCACGGTCGTGCGAGATCAGTGGGTTACTCTAACAGTCAGATTCAGCTGACGAATGTTATTCCTCAAGCAGGAGCGCAGTTTATTTCTGCGGTTGGCAAATTTCTGGTTTCACTAGTATTCAACCGTCTCGTACCGCGAATGTCTGAAGGCTCCGGGCTCTTCATCCAATCGGGTCCAAGTCGCTTGAATAGGGGCAGCTGTTGCACCCTAAAATTTGCCCAACCTTATTCAATTGGTTTATGTTTCAATATCATTAGCATTTGCATATAGAGTCATGTACATAGACTAACCATCTACATAGCATAAGCATAGCAAGTCATTCAACAGGGGACCAATCATTATTTTCATCTCTAGAGGCCTAGCAAGAGGTTATTATTCCAATTCAATCCTATTCAAGTCATCAAGAAAGAATTTGAAAACAAAGAGCTCAGCAGATCAAGCCTTGAGTCCATCTCTTAGCTGAGGGTATCTGAGGATCAACAAGAGGGTTATGAGCTGTGAAATGAAAGCATGGGGAGCATCTAGACATCTTGAGAGACTTATAAAGTCATTTGGAGAAGAAAACAAGTCATTGATGAAGGCACAAGAGCTACAGTTGAAGACAGTCAACTAGGGTTTCATCTGGGTCAACCCTAGGTCAACCCTAGGTCAACTGACTGACTTAAGAGAGCATTCAAGGCTATTGGAGAGATGTGGGGATCAACACTTGACATATGAAGAAGGATATGGAGATATGACAAGAAGAATTCAAGAGAAATCAAGGAGAAGAGGAGTTACTAAATTAGGGTTTCTCTGTAAAATCCCCTAGTTTAGGTCAAATTTCCAAGCAAGATAAGTCAAAATGCTAACTTCAAATGGCTTCTTGGCCAACATGAAACTTGTAGAGGATCTCAAGACCTTTAATTTGAGTGGTGGAAGACCTCAAGGAGATTTATAGAACTCAAGTTATGGTCCTTGCAAGTTACAGGTCATCTGGGGTATCTGAATTTTTGTCTGTGAAAGTGACTTGACTTCCAAGCTAGTTTTGCCCCTCAAGGAGATTTCAAATGAATTCTTAGTCAACATAAGAATTGTTCCTCATTGTCTTAGCTTTCTAAAAAGGTATGGTATGCCTCCATCTGATTCGTGAAGCTCTAGATATGATCTTGACAAGCTAGGGGTAGTTTGGGAAAGTGAGATTATAGGTCATTTTAAGCATGTGCCTATAACTCATACTTGCAAGCTTCAAATGGAAAAGTGTCCAACATCAAAATTGCTCAAAATGATGTTTTGAGTCCAAAAAGAGGTCATGAGATTTTGGAAATGCTTGTAGCTCAAAGTTGTGAAAAAGGCCTAAATAAAGAAGAAAATTAATACATTAAAAGTCCATTTTTGGGAATTTTATGTTACATGACCAAATGAGGGGAAATTATAGGTCATTTTGAGTGGAAATGGGATTCTAAAATCATTGGCATTATTAGAATTTTGAGTTGAGGTCAGATTCATGGAGTTATCATAGATTTCTTGTAATTGAAGTTACATGTGCCAAACATACGTGGGATCAAGGGCAAGGCTTCTAAAGCATTCTAGCACATCTAAAATCTCATGTGGGGAGATTTTCAAATCAGATCCAGCTGCTGCACAAAGGGAATCACAAAGTGGTATGTGTATGGCATGAAATGAGATCTCATGACATGAGATTTCCAACTTCTCATTAGAAGCTTCCAGCAAGTTCTAGAAGGCCCAAACTTCTTCTATATATTGAGTAGAGTGGATCAGAGAGAGGTTTTTGGTGAGAATTGATGCAGAAAAGAGAGAGTGAGATCAAAAATTCTCCATTACAAGTCACATTCGGTTTCATCATTTCCTTCACATTCAATCCAGTTTTTTGATTCAGATCAATCCCATATGAGTTTCTGAGTGTGTACCAATCAAGATCAGAAGGAATTCATGCGGGAATCGTGTTCTTGAGTTTCAATTTTCACACCTGCAAGTGCAAATCGGTTTCAAAGATTCAGAGCATCTCAATCAAAATTATTGCATACAGAAGCAAGAACATGGCTTGGTGAATGATTCTGGAAAGATTGATGCATTGAATCGAAGATTTGATCCATCTGTTCACTCAATTTTTACAGGTTTGCAATTTTCTTCCTTCACCTTTAATTAAGCAAAATTGATTAGAATTATTAGTGTAGAATGGTTAGAGATCATTAGTAGATGAATTCTGGAGAGTTAGAGATGATTTAGTGATGATTTAGTTAGTGACACCATTTCTTTGTGGAGCAAGAACTCACTGAATCTTGAGAGATAATCCTAGCTTGATAGCAAGAAATGCTCAGGTAAACATGAGGAAGAGAATGAACCAATTAATTTTGAGAATTGTGAGAGTTGGTTCTTGAGTAGATTTCTGATTTTGATTCGTGTTTAGGGTTAGAGAATGTTTCAATTGATTCTAGGGCCATGGTGAGATTCAGTGGTGAATTTGGAGCATATTAGGGTCTTTAATTTCAAGATTTTATAAGGTTTTGAGGAGATACGAATTGATGGAAGTGTGTGTTCATAGCTCTGTTCTCTCATGGTTTCCCTCCAATTCTCAGAATTCAAAGGTAGGTGATGATGTTTCCACCCTAGGATCAGCATAAGACCATTGACCAAAGTGGTAATCGTGTGGCCCTGGTTTAATTTCAAAATGTGAAGAAATCTGAGACGGCCTGAAACGCAGCGTGTCATTTAGTTGGCTGTATTGGGCTTAAGTGAATTTGATGTCCACACCCCCCTATTTCCTGGCCCATCCAGAATTGAACTGAGCGCGCCTACTGAATGCACCCCCCTTATTCATTTCATTCATTTTAATTTTCTTAATTTCATTTTATTTTTGCCAATTTCATAAAATCATAATAAATTCATAAAAAATGTTTTTTAATCCCTTCTTTTTACCATGTTTTCATTAAAATGTCTAGAATATTATAGGAGAATAAAATTTCATTTTTAGTTTTATTTCATATTTTTTCCATATTTTCTAAATAAATGTCATATTAAATAGTTACATTTCATGCATTATTTTTATGATTTTTGTTTTCTCACATGCTTTGATATTTTTTGGTCATTCTTTTCATATTGTTTAGATGAGATATTAAACTTGTGGAAATATTTTAGTTCCCATTTTTAGAGGTTAATTTTAGGAGATTAATAAATGCTTGAATATCATGATCAAAACTAGGGTTTTAGGTGACAACTTAGGAAGTTCAATTTTCTCCCTTAGGACTTAGGGTTTGAATAGATTAGTTATGGGACTATATGGGCTATGGGTAGCTATTAGATCCCTTAGAGAAAAGTCAGGATTCCCCTACTGATATTATTACTGTCTGTATATCTGCTGTCTGGTGTGGTGTGCCCTCTGGGGATTGTTGATTGTTTGATTGGGTATTGGGTTTGTCTGGGGCCCTGGGGAAGCTGAAGATTTGTGGAGATGAAGCCATTGGAGATTCAAAGACTGAAGATCAACTGTCAGAGTTGAGGATGAGTTTCTTGCTAGCAGATGCTGAGGAGATTAGGGTTTAGGAGCTAGGCAGAGCTCTAGATTAGAAAGATTGTTTCTCAAACATGGATTGCCTTGTCTGCATCTATTCTTCTCTGTGATTCAGAGTCTCTCTAAGGCACTCACCCCCTTCCTTTGGAAGGCTTGGTGATAGTGTCTATGAGATAGAACTCTTGAGAGAGAATGTCTCTTGTGTTAGAAGCAGTCTGTTCACCACCTTTGGTAGTCAACTGATTGCTTAACACCCGATTCACTCTGGTGACTGATCCCTCATCCTGGAGGTTTGAGCTGGAAGAAAAGCCATTGTAGACTGAAGATTGATGTCAAAGCCCTTGCCTGAAGGCCATGAAGATGGAGATTGATGCTTGTTGAAGCCTGTAGCTGATTGGAGATTACTTGAAGCCAGATGTTGATTCAGAGCTGCTGATGCTGCTTCTTTTGCTGTTGTATTTCCTTTCTGATGTATTGATTGGTTTTCTGGACTGTATTGTTTGCTGTTTACCCGGTTGGGTTGAAAGTGAAGCCTGTTCACTTTTGCCTATTGTTTTCTAGGTTCGAGGTTGAGTGGGACTCCCTTGCCTCGCTTGTATTGTTGCATCCATGCATTTTACTGTTTTACTGTATATATCTGATATTGTTTCTGTTTCTGCCTATCCCGTAGGATCTCTGTTTCTCTCTGTGCAAGAGAGGAGCATGATAGACACTAGGTCTTAACCCATGCATGATAACATTAGGTTAGTTTGATTCCCTTCGCAACCGTAGGTTAGAGTTATGTCTCTTCTCATCTTAAAACAAACAGAAAAACATAATAAAGATTTCAAACACAATAAAAGACACTTCTTCCGTAAAAGAATGTGAACTCACCAAAACGTCATTTTTGTCCGCTTGGACCGTTAATCAGAAAACCTTTTTTCAGAAGGAATAAAATCAACCAAGACAAGCTTGTGTCGTACGTGGCCCGAACTACGTTTGCTCTGATCTTTCATGCTGTATGAAAGTACGTAGGCATAGGATGCGATATCCTAGCGAGCAACCTTCCCCTCCTTTCCCGTAGGTAGGCGAACTACGTTGACTCTGATTTCTCGTTCCAGACGGGAATACGTAGGCATAAAGTGCGATACTTTGCCGAGTCATTTTTATTTTCATTCTCTTTTTTCTTTTCAACCCTTGACCTATAGTTTAGATAGAATAACAATCCATACCCGAAAACAAGCGTGGATCCCGTCGAGTACGACGGACGTGAGGGGTGCTAATACCTTCCCCTTGCGTAACCGACTCCCGAACCCAGGTTTTGGTTGCGATGACCATACCTTTCCCGTGTTGTGCGAGGTTTACTCTGAGCGTTTCCTTTCCCTCCCGTGGGATAAATAACGCACGGTGGCGACTCTTCTGTTCAGCCGGCGCCGATTTTCGCAGTAGCGACAGTCATAACTGGCTTTAACAAAACCAAACTTTCATCCATGATCTATGGTGTAAGTAGAAGCAAAGGAGAAAGTCTTGGTTATCATCAAAAACCTTTTAATCCAAGGACTGAAACCTTAATTAAACCATCAGACCCTTCTTCTTCAAGTTTTGCTAAAAAAGGGTTGTACTCTCATTTTGTGATTGCTCGTAACACAAAGGGTTCAAACTAATCATAACCTATAAGTGTAAAATCAGAGGTTATGCAGAAATCAGAACCTGAGACCTCAAGGTCAAAAGTTTTTAAGAAATCAGAACCAATGATGCTTAAGTCAAAGGTTCTAAAAGAATCAGAACCTGAGACTTCTAAGTCAAAAGTTCTGAAGAAGTTAGAACCTAAAACATTAAGTTACAAGGTCTAGACCTTCCAGAACCTAAGGCTATAACTCATTAAAGTCAACAAAATTTTAAATATAAGGTTTTGAATGATCCAAAGCCTTATTTCAAATCTAAGGCTCAAAATAAGAGGAAGCTTGTTAAAACTAACCTTAAAGGACCCATAAGAATATGGGTACTTGTCATACCTCAAAATTTTCCTACGCGTATATAATTTGCATCTGTACTTCCATCGAATAACCATTATTCAAAAAAGTCCAAAAAATATGTTGCTCCTGCTCAAAGTATTGCTAGGTTGAATCAAATCTCAGGCAAAGCTAGTGTATGTGTTGTTTGTGTAAGAGCAAGAACTGTCTCTACATGATATCTCTATGTTTTGATGATAACAATTAAGTATTTATGAAAGAATCATTTTATGTTCTAATGTTTGTTGTACGCAGATCATTAAATAAATATATCAGATCAACAAACAATATCAAGAAGTGCATGAAAGCTAATATGAAGTTACTTTGTGTGACGTGACTTAAAGCATAGCTTTCAAGGAAACTCTGAACGAAGAACAAAGTGAAACTCTGAGTGAAATACCACGTGATATTCTGGATATAGAACTTAAAGCGCCTATTCAGAAGCAAGTTTGTTTATGTATCTGATCATGTTCAGTAAATAATCGAGGATGCTGGATATTGCAGTTGCAATGCATCAGTGGATTCTGCTCTGAGTTATGCATCTGATCTGGAAGCTAACGAGCGTCTCTGAAGAGTGAGTCCTTTAAAGAACATGCTGAAGACTCTGATGACTTAAAGTTCTGAAAGCTAAAGGCTCTGAAGACCAAGTGCGTCAAGACTCTGAAGACAGGTTATGTAGGTCAAGGCTCTGAAGTATCTGAAGACTGGATTCTGAAGTGGAAGATTACGTCAGAAGAAGATTCATCCAGATGCAAGACATGTTCCATCAGATAAAGCTGCTGTTGTTCATAGTTGATAAATCATATGCTTATGGAAAAGGACAAGAAAGTGATGTCATCCATCACGTGCTTATTCTATCTGTTGAAAATATGACCGTTGGAAATAGAAAGGACTTTTCTATCCTCACAACGTCATTCTTGGAAGCACTATAAAAGCAGAACGTTTGATTATTCAAAGGTGGCTTTTTTGGCATAGCTGTTACTAGAGCTGTTGCTCGTATGGCTTGCGCTGCTGGTACTTCTGTAGCCATGAAGAAAAGATAAAGTTCAAATGAAAAGAAGCCTTAGTGCTCACTCTCAGAAAAGCTTTTAAGCAATATAGAAGCTATGTTTTAATAATCTCTTAGAGAGTTATTATTAGAATTAGTTTTGGTATTAGGAAGGAAGGAGTTGTGGCTCATTACTTGCTATGTGCTAAACTTGAAGTTATTAGCTTACTAAGAAGCACCTTTGTAATCTCCGGTAATACAAAAAATTCTATTTTAGAATTAGTGGTTCCTCAAGTGAAGATCAGTATACTTGAGATGACAAGTGACAGTTGTCATTTGTGGGATCAATGAACGTTATATCCTTAAGGGATCCCTGAACGTGTCATTGTCCATTTGTTAGTCACTTGCAGCTAGCTTGTGCATATCTGTAATCAGTTTGGTTATAGGGGATTAAGTCCTTGCGTGAGTGAGGTGAAATCACCTTGGAAGGGTGGACTGGATTAGCTTGAGGGTTGCTCAAGTGAACCAGGATATATCTTGTGTTCTTTACTTATATCTTGCTTTATATGCTTCTGCAATGCAAAGAAAAGAATACTATAGAAAGCAATTCACAAAGAAAAAGATTAAAAGTTTCAATAGAGGAAATACCCAATTCAAACCCCCCCTTTCTTGTGTAATTTTCACACCTTCAGTTTGAACTGAGGTATAATGGTTTCAGTTTAATCTGTCAGTCAAACAAGGATTTGTTTCAAGATCAAGGTCAGGGTTTATAATGATTCAGGTGGTGTATGCTCAAAGCTTCATCAAGCTTTATGCGACATGACATATCAGTTGTGTATAGATCAGGTTAACAGGCTGTGATTAGCACAAGTGCTTTATCAACGACTGGTTCATTTGAATTATGGTTTTATGCAATATATTGGTATCCACGTGACAAGTCATTATCTTCCTATTTCAATACATTTGTTGCTTATCCAGCGGTGGATTCATGTTAATTCGAGGTTTAGATTCAAGGTGGATTCGTGTGTTTCCTTCATTTGTCAATGATTTAACTTGAGTGATTTTGTTTTCAAGTGAAGATCCAAAAGTGTTGAAAATTTGGTTTTAAATGAGATTCAATTCAAGAAAAAGGCATGTTGGATGGAATTTGGATTCAAGTGGTGTTCAAAGTTGTATATCATCGTTCAAATTTAAATACAAGTGCATCATGGAAGTTACGAGAAAATAAAGATACATGGTTCGAATATGAGGGTGCAAATAACACTTGTTAAGCCCAAGTTGAAGTCCATATAAAAATTCACATTACATTTTTCAAAAATTCAAAACCCATTTGTCATCCAAAGAGTACTACAAAATAAAAGTCCATTTCATCTACAAAAAGCTCATCACCAACATTTTGATTACATAAAATAATAATAATAGTAAGCCTCTAAAGCCCATCATAAGGAAATTAATAAAAAAACAAGAAGTCATGAAGATATTTTTGGCTTCGGATTTCCACCTCCACAAGTACATGCACCACATCATGTTCACAAAATCACCAGCCTCTATCATAACAATTTTCAAATTTTCAAAAAGTTGTACACCTGAAAATAAATTATTGTTAGGCTTCCTGAATTTATTTCTCAAGCTTCAAGTCCAAATTAATTCAAACTTGCAAAAAATCACCAAACTGACTCCACCAAAATTTCATATAACAGAAACGATAAATTCACGACCTACGCAACCACCATACATCCCACAGCCAACAGCTATACGAATCATTGGCCAACCGTTACGCATCTCTCATTCCACTCCGCCATTCACACATCATTATCATTCCCTTGTCCGTCATAATTTCTTTCCACTTCTACCCTCAAGTGGCCCTAATAAATGGAGCCTCGAATTCACTCGCGAGAGAAAAAAAAGGGGAGGAGAAAAGACTCGCTGCAAAATTGATCCCCAAGCCAGTCTTCTTTACAACCATCATTCCCTTCACGACCCAAGTAGTTCTCAACCTTCAAACTCCCAAAATCTCAATCTTTTATAAACTCACAAATCTCAAACCACCTCCACCCAAAACTAGAAAACAAATCAGAATTAGAGAGAGAAACAAATGAGAGGAGAACAAAGATGAACATAAAAGATCTAAGATTCAAAGTTAAACCTGAAACAATTCGATTGAAATCGAAAGCAAATACTCGAGTGAATGAGAAGAAGGTTGGAGGTGATGCCATGAATTTATTGTTGTTGTTGATTCCGCCACGATGATGATGCTGATCTTAGGAGAGTTTGTTTTGTCAATGGGTCTCGTTTTTCTTTTTCTTTTTATTTTGTTAAAATGAATCTGTGTTTTCAAAGAGAAAGATGAGGATGATATTGTGATTCCACCATCCTCTTTGACTTTCTCTTTTCCTTTAAAAAAAAAAAGAGAGAATCTGATGGTTTCTTGGACCGTGTAGCCCATGTTCATTTCTTTTTTTTTCTTTCTAAATCATGCTTTTTTTTTTATAAGAAAGATGACGGGTTTTAAAAAAAAAAGCCCATATGATTTTTTCTTGCACATATCCTTACATAATCCTTGCACACCCAGCTTCAATCCTTATTTTATTTTTTGTTATTTAGTTTCATAATATATTTTAATCTTTTGATAACCTTTTGTTAATTTTATTGGGTAATTAGTTTTGTTAACAATCTCTATTAGTAATTCTTTGTTAAATACTTTACTAGATTTTTGTTAGAGATTTTGTTTATTTATTGATTTATCTCTTTTCATTTCTACATTGATTTTCATATTCTCTTTCATTTCGTTTCCTTTTTTCAATATCATTTTCGATCGATGAAGTCTTTCTATTCATAAATGTTGATTGATTGAGGTTGTTAACTTTCATCATGTCAAATCTATAGAAAATGATTATTGAGATCATTTTCTATACTTTGGGTTCATATACCTTCGATTAATTAACACAAGTTTGTGATTAAGACGAGACCGACCCATTTTTTTCGTCCGTGTGGCACGATTACTTTGAAAAATGATCCTCAATATCATTTGTCCATCGTGTTTTTAGCACGAATATCAACTTGCACGACCTCCTATAGTTTGATCTTCGTCATAGATCGAGCTACGACGGTTTAACGCTACATTTCGACCCGATTCATTCAATAAAGACTAAAAACTAACTTTAATTTCCGTCAGTATACTCTTGATTTATTTTCAGTCATTATATCTTGATTATATTATCATTGTTCATATACTTGTTGATATTATCTTGATTATACTATTGTGAATATTATCTTGATTATATTGTTATATATCTTGCCATATTATTCACATTGTTCATATCATATTCATATTTTTCATATCTTGTTCACACTATTCGAAAACACGATAAAAACGATCGAAACCTAAAAGCCTAAATTGGTAGACAGTTCGTTACTTTTTTGAGCAACGGATTATTGGACTTTATCAGAAACTCTAACAAAGGAGCTTTTGTCCGACTCTTGCTCAAGGCTTAGTTTAGGACACTTCGAACACACACGACTTCCTCTTGGGCTACCTTACAATGAACCCTTTTATTTTGTGCAATCCCGTGTAACTTACATGTACCCCTCTCCCATTTCTATTTATGCATTTATATTTGCTTTGATTGTGGTTTATCTTCTAGGAGCATCCTTAGGGACTAGCATATACTAAACCATTTTCAAACTAATTCTCGATTCGTCATCGAGCCATTTTCAAACACTCCCCATAAGTCGATTGCTTGTACGCATTCGCTATCAACCTATCGCATACACTTTCACATTTCATCGTGGTTTTGTTATAAGGAGCGCCCTTAGGGACTAGTATCAATTCTCACCCTTTCCAAACCCTGGATTTGTCGTCGAGCCGGTTCCATTTTCAAATCAACCTCTTTTCCAACACGTCTTTACACGCAAATACAATCAAACCCTTGATCCAACGTCAAGTAGTATTTTATTCAAACTTATAAGTCAAGTTCCTTTTTCCTTGTAGTCCACCTCTTTTCGCAACCAATTTGACTCAATCTTTTTCAAATGCTTTTCTTAACAAATAACAAAAGAAGAAGGTTCTTTAATTCTAACATTCCTTGGATCTTCGAATGAATGGCTCTTGCAGCGCACACGTTGGGTTGTTGTTTATTCAACCTTTCGCCTTAAAATACCTAACTCTTATTCAAACATTTTTGTAATCAAACTCACGAAAGAAGGATATTCTTGGAGTCTGGCACTCTTTGAGTCTTCGAATGAATAGCTCTTGAGGAACGACCCTTGAGTTGTTGTTCATTCACTCTTTCAAATTCAAAACGTTCAACCTTTCTCAAACCTATTCAATTAACTCCTGAAAGAATTGAGTTCTTGGAATCCCGCATTCCTTGGATTCTTGAGTGACAACTCTCGAGGCACGCCCCTTGGGTTGTTTGTCATTCCATCTTTCGTTTCTCAATCAAACTTCGATTCAAATTCAACCCATTCTTTTCGTGGTCGTATCCACGAACTACGGATGCTCTGATTCTTCATTCTTGTTTGAATGTAAGATACGTAGGCACAAGATTGCGATGATCTTGGAGAGCATAATTCTATCCATCTTCTCCCCCTAACCTTTTGCGTAGTCAAACTACAAAAGCTCTGATTTCTCATTCTCGTCCGAATGAGCATACGTAGGCACAAGGGACCAAATCCTTGTCGAGCATCCTATCCTATAACCACCCATTTTCCCCTAGCATCGTTATCCTTTTATCATACCATTTCACATTCATCATTGAGAAGAAAACAAACAAGCTTAGGTAACATCCATCACAAATCGAACTAAGAGGTCCCCATTGAGTACAACAGATGTGAGGGGTGCTAATACCTTCCTCTTGCGTAACCAACTCTCGAACCTAGAACGTGGTTGCGACGACCATCGTTCTTGTCCGTCTCTTTAAAAAGTTTTCTCGATATTTTCCTTTCGCATCTTTTTGGGATAAATAAAGTTCGGTGGTGACTCTGTCAAACCGCATTTTGCGCCTTTCGCGTGAGTGTCGCGCTTTCGAAATACATTATTATTTTTTGAGGTGCGCCAGTACCAAAGAGTGATATTGTCTTTGTTAAAGATATGCTAAAATGGAATAATGAAGGAACAATCTAAGTTCTAGGACAATGGCTACTTACAACATACAACAAAATCAAAGCCTATGTTCCAAATCCTAACTCAAAAGGAGGAAGAAAATGTGGAGTATGGAAGAAACCAGTAAGGAAAAATTATTGGTACTAGGAAGATTGAAGCTAATTAATTAGAAGCTGGTGCTTTAGACACTTAAATAACCTCTGAAGCTCATCCAGTTGAAAGGGTCTCTGAAAAGACTCATGTAGGTTATCAGAAGAGCATTGTTGGAACAAAGTGGTTCCTCAAGAACAATCTCATCAATAAATCAGAAGTTGCACAAAGAAAGGTATGGCAATTTATATGTTTTTATTCAACAGTTTCTTATCCTGATATTTTAATATCAACCAATAGAATTTCATATTATATGTCTAATCCCTAAAGAAGGTAACACTGATCAAATCTCTTGGGTGTTAGACGATGGCTTGGATCTAGAAGGGGGGGGGGGGGGTTGAATAGGTCTCAATTAAAAATTTAGTCGGTGCTACCAATTAAAAATTGGTTTTAAAAATATTTGTTTTGCGGAAGCGGCCGTGGAAAAATTACCGTCTAAAACGAACCGTTATTAGAAGACCGAATATGCGTCTAGCCTTATGGAAGTGATAATGAGCAAAAAATAGATTCAACACAATAGTCACACTAATCAATTGAGTTTACCACTAATAAGTAGGACTAGTTCCAATGCTCCACAATTACCACAAAATATGCAAATAATCCAAGTGAATTTTGGTTTATGCAATTTATCAAACACTTGGTGTGCGAGACACTCCAAGTGAATTTTGACTTGAGTAAGTAACTCCAAATTCCTTATACAATCTATTATTGTACTAGAGTTCAAAACAGTTAAAATCACTTACTCAATTCAATGCAAATTTTGATGGAATTACTTAAACTAAAATTACTCAAATTCTAAAGCCAAAATGAAAGTGCTGAAAAATAAAGGAGACAAAGATTTGTTGAGTCAGTTCCCCCGTCGTTCTCGCTTCGGAGTACGTCTGC
This sequence comes from Lathyrus sativus, assembly GCA_963859935.3. Lineage (NCBI taxonomy): Eukaryota > Viridiplantae > Streptophyta > Magnoliopsida > Fabales > Fabaceae > Lathyrus > Lathyrus sativus. The sequence continues at coordinate 533,648,719 of OZ012736.1, forward strand.
CCTCAATTCTAAATCTAGAATTAACATCAATATAATAGATATCACCTGTAGAGTTAAAGTGTTTATACAAGGATAAATAAGCAAAATATACAAACAAGTTCTCTTGATGTTGATGATGATTTTCTCTCCTTGTTCCTTGATTCGAGTCGAATCAAGTTCTTCGATCGTTGTGAGTAGACCTCTGATTCCAGTCCCTTTGTTGAACAACCTTCTGTTCTTCAAACCCTCGGCCCAACTGATCTCAATCACACATAAATTGAACCCGAAACTCTCTTGCACACTTCACTGATTCCCGCTACTAGACTGATGAAACCTTCCGCTTCTCAATCACCTTCGCTCAGCTGAAGTTGGTAAAGACGATCCGTACCAAAAACCCCCAAATTCTCTAAATCTTGGAGAGTAAAACCTTAAAGGTTTTATTCAAGAAAAACCTGCTACAAACTCAACCCGAACTGGATTCTTAATCGACGGCTTCAGACCTTATCACCTTGAACGAGACACAAACCACAACAAAAATTATTATGTTGTGAACTGTTGAGGATGAAGATGAAGAGATTTGGTAGCACCTATTTCACTTTTCTTATTTCTTGCATAATTGACTCAAAATCTCAATTGTTGTGGTTAAAAATGAACAAACCTTCTATATATAGTAACCAACCAACCAACTCACTTAACAACTTTTCAACCAAGATAGAAAGACTTCACTAACTGCACAAACGCGCGAACTGTCGACCATAGTAGGATTATACGTCGACGCATAACCTGCAGTTTTAGGCAATTTAAAAGGTCTTGATTGCATACGTAGACCATAGGTCGGCGTGCGCCGACCAGTGAGGAATTGCACTGCTTCATGCGCTGACCCTGTGGTCGACCATAGGTCAGTGTGCGCCGACCAGTGGGAGATTGTACTGCTTCATGCACCGACTGCTTCATGCACCGACCTGTGGTCGACTCAAAGCCTGCAAATCTGTAAAAATGCATATCTTTGTGATTTTAATACATCTAAACATAACCAATGATCTTCCATATATATTGAATGAATATGCCAAGTTAGAAGGATATAAGAAGGATATGAGAGGTGAAATATTGCATTTGTCTTGTAGATGTAGAGTCGATAAACATGATTCATCCATGGTTGCGTTTTGTCATCATCGAAACTCAAGACCATATGTTACATGAGGGTTTGTACTCACATACTCCCCCTTTTTTATGATGACAACCTATGCGAAGCCAATGAGAACAACTTGCAATATTTATAACGTAGTAACATAAACTTCCCCTTTCTTTTGTAATCTTATACTTAAACAAACTGGTGAACTGGTGGTGTGATCTTCTTGGCTTTGATACACTCTCTTCTCCCCCCTTTGACAACATAAAAAAGAGAAAGAGAAAGGTTAAGAAGAATATGTTCAATTCAACAAAAAAACTCAGCAGGTAATAGCTAACATTAACCAATATTCACACAAAATATGGATAATGAAAAAGTAACTCAATGGATAATTATAGAAAGTACAATGAACAACTCATAAATAAATGTAAAAGTAATAAGTATGTGTCGACCGTTGTCCTATTATGGTCGACTCATACAGGCAAAAAGTGCATATTTTCAAAATTATGCATATATGAGCAGACATTTGATGCATAAATACACTGCCACACACCAATAAGCAGCCAAACAGATATAATACATAGAAAATGTCATATTGAGAATATTTATCATGCGATATAACTCTTAAACACGAGACATTAGAGAGAGAGAGAAAGAAGAGGAACAACATCACCTCAAAACCAAGGATAGCTTGATGACTTATACAATTGTACTTATAACAACCTTAAATTGTTAGATGTACGAGAATATAATCATAAATGAATAAACTGATGAACAAGTAATATTATGATACGCGATCTGAAATATCGAGAATACCAAGTTCTCGTCGGATATGAAAGAAAGGTTCAGTTGCCTACCAATGAGCAATGAGCAATCATTTCCTTTAAAATACCATAGCCCATACTTCGGAGTACCAAAAAGGTATCGAAGGATATGCTTAACAACTTTCAAATGGGATTGCTTAGGATCCGATTGATATCGAGCACACATGCATACACTAAACATAATGTCGGGTCTAGATGCAGTAAGATAAAGAAGTGAACCAATCATACCTCGATACCGTTTCCTTACCACTTTCATCTTTATTCAAGTTTGCGCATATAGGCATAGGTGTGTCTATGGCTTTGGAGTTTTCCATGTCAAATCTCTTGAGAAGTTCCAAATAGTACTTAGTTTGACTCACGAATGTTCCATCCTCAAGCTGTTTAATTTGCAATCCGAGAAAGTATGTGAGCTCCCCCATCATACTCATCTCGAATTCACCCTGTATAAGGTTAGAAAACTCCATCACGAGATTCATGTTAGTTGACCCAAATATAATATCGTCAACATAAATTTGTACCAATATCAAGTGCTTTCCTTGACGCTTAATAAAGAGAGTTGTGTCCACTTTGCCTCTCGAATACCCTTGATCAAGCAAGAACTTTAGGCGTTCATACCAAGCTCTAGGAGCCTGTTTGAGTCCATACAAGGCTCTTTTTAGTTTATAGACATGATCGGGATATTCGTGTGACTCAAAACCCAAAGGTTGTGCAACATAAACTTCTTCATTAATAAAACCGTTAAGGAATGCACTCTTAACATCCATTTGAAATAGCTTAAAGTTCTTCGTACAAGAGAAGGCAAGCAAAAGGCGTATAGCCTCGAGTCGGGAAACCGACGCATAAGTCTCCTCATAGTCGATGCCTTCCTCTTGGTTATAGCCTTGCGCAACTAAACGCGCCTTGTTTCGGGTTATTACCCCGTTTTCGTCCAACTTGTTCCTAAACACCCATCGGGTGCCAATTACTCGATGTCCTCGCGGAGGAGGAACAAGGTCCCAAACCTCATTTCTAGTGAACTGATTAAGTTCCTCTTGCATTGACAAAAATCAGTGTTCATCGAGTAAGGCATCTTTAGGGTTTTTAGGTTCAGTTTGCGAAACGAAAACGAAGTGATAACAAAAATTACTTATCTGAGAACGGGTTGTAACACCCTTTGGTTTGTCTCCGAGAATGTTGTCAATTGGATGGTCTTTGGAAGACTTCCAAGCTGGATGGAGATTATCTTTTAAGGGCGGATGAACTTCCTCAGTTTCCTCATGGAGATCATCTTTATCCTCCTCAACTTTGGCCTGGTCAGGCTGATTAATTCCCGTCTCAACACCTTTGAGTATGTCTTCTGTAGATGTACCTGCACCATGAACAACACTACCTTTTCTGACATTTCTCAGATAAGACTCATCAAATGTTACATGTACCGATTCTTCAACAATAAGTAATCTTTTATTGTAGATTCTATAGGCTTTACTTGACTGAGAGTATCCAAGGAAGATACCTTCATCAGCCTTAGAGTCAAATTTACCCAAATTTTCCTTTCCATTGTTCAAAACAAAACATTTGCTACCAAACATATGTAGGTGAGAGACGTTTGGCTTGCACCCTTTTAAAAGCTCATACGGTGTTTTGTTTAGAATGGGGTGGATGAGCACCCTATTCAGAACATAACAAGCCGTACTTATGGCATCAGCCCAAAAATATTTCAGTAATCCACTTTCATTGATCATGGTTCTCCCCAATTCTTCTAAAATGCGATTTTTGCGCTCCACAACTCCATTTTGTTAAGGAGTGCGTGGAGCGGAGAAGTTGTGATCAATTCTATGGTTACCGCAATATTATTCAAATAAATGGTTTTCAAACTCACCTCCATGGTCACTTCTAATTGAAACAATGTTTGTGCTTAATTTATTTTGGGAAAGCTTGGCAAATCTCTCAAAGGCGGCGAACGTATCGCTCTTGCTAGCCAAAAAGGTAGTCCAACAAAATCTAGAGAAGTCATCCACTATTACAAAATCGTAATAGTTTCCACCTAGGCTTTTAATTCTAGATGGCCCAAATAAGTCCATATGGAGAAGCTCGAGAGGTCTCGTAGTTGAAACAATATTTTTAGATTTAAAAGAGATCCTCGTTTACTTTCCCTTTTGACAAGCATCACAAAGGTGATCCTTGGTAAACTTTATTTTAAGGAGACCTAGGACTAGATCTTTTGAGGCTACTTTATTTAGCAAGTCAAAGTTAACATGTGTTAAACGCCTATGCCACAACCATGAGTCATCACTCATTGTCATGAGACATTTATCACTTGTTAACGATACTTCATTCAAGTCTAGCATATAGACGTTGTTCACTCTTAGGCCATTAAACATACTCTTCTTGTCATCACTATGCACAATTTTGCAACAATATTTTGAAAAGGATACATCGTATCCTTTGTCGCATAATTGGCTAATGCTAATTAGATTATGTTTAAGACCCTCGACAAGCAACACATCGGAAATAGTAGTGGAAGAAAGGTTACCTACACTACCTTTACCAAGTATTGCACCGCGATTATTGTCAGAATAGGTTACATATCCTTTCTTCTTTGCCAAGAAGTCGATGAAGAGGGATATGTCTCTTGACATGTGTCTTGAGCATCCACTATCAAGAACCCATCTTCTCTCAGTGGTCTCGACACATTGTACCTATGAAAAACCGTCAACAAGAGGAGGTACCCAATGGCTTATTGGGTCTTAAACTGTAAGTAACAAAATAGTCGCATTTGGGCAACCATTGATAAACGCCTTTAGGAACTAGTAATCTCCTAAAACGACACTTAGCAATGGAATGACCTTTCTTGCAACAATATAGACAAGAAAAATTAACTTTTGAATTGCCTTTACTATCTTGATCCCTTATAACATATTTTTATTTTTGATATGGATTCACCATACTTTTTCTAAAATCGGCTTTATAGATAACAAAGGTAATTTTGGACTCAAGAGCCTTGTTAAGTTTGGCCTTTAGAGTTCTAACTTCATTTTGCCAAATATAACATGTATCACACTCATACTTAATTATTCTACTTCTAAGGTCCTCGTAACCTTATTTAGTACTTTCCACTATGGAAGTCTTAAGTGCCTCGAGTTTTCTTTAGGACTCGTGAATCTTTTGTTCTAAGTGAACAAAAAGTTGTTTATTCGTGGCAAGCCTTTTCAAGGCTTCTTTAGCTTCATAATGCAAAGTATTAAATGCAGCTTGTAATTCAAAATGAGACATACTAGAGGAGTTTTCATATTTATAGTGACGCACCTGTTTATTCTTTTTCTTTTGATGAGCGGAAAGACACAAGTTCACATATTCTTCTTCATCACTTGAGCTTTCATCTTTGGAGGAGTCACTATCGTTTTCCCAAGCTATATATGCTCTTCTCGGCTTTGAAGTCTTCTTATATGATTTATTAAATTCCTTTTCTTTGCCCTTTTTGTTCAAAGTACAATCCGGTTTATAATGACCGGTCTTTCCACATTTGTAGCACTATCCTCTAGTTTTATTCCCTTTTGTGTCGTCATTTCTAGAGTTCCTAGATTTCTTTCGGAAGTTGACAAGGTTCTTCTTGGAATGTTGGATGCCATTCTTTCTCACGTAGCGATTGTAGCGCTTTACGAACAACCCCATATCCTCACTCTTGTCATCTTCTTCTTCGTCACTTGATGAATAGTCACTTTGCTCCTTATATTTAGACTTTGAGGAGGAAGTCTTAAGAGCAATAGATTTCTTTTTAACTATCTTTGTTTTGTCCTTACTTTCTTTCTTTTCATGTTGGTCTAGGCTTAGGAGCACTTGTTCATGCTCTTGCAACTTTCCAAATAATGTTGTTAGGTCCAAAATAGTGAGGTCGTTTGCTTCCTTGATAGCGGTCACCTTCGACTGTCATTCCCTGTTAAGACATCTCAAAATTTTGTTAGTAGCAACATCATTGGCCACTGGCCTACCTAGTGAATGCAATCTGTTGATGAGATAAGTCAATCTCTTTTGCATGTCCGCAATGGTTTCCCCTTGCTCCATGTAAAAGAGATCAAACTCTTGTGTTAATGTGTTGATTCTAGCTAGCTTAACATCATTAGTCCCCTCATGGGCGACTTGTAATAAGTCCCACATAGCTTTTGCCGTAAGACAATGAGAAATCCGATAATATTCATCAACTCCTAATGAAGAGATCAAAATATTCTTGGCTTTCTAATCATAGTTATACTTCTTTTCATCATCATCAGTCCATTGTACTTCGGGCTTAGGTAAAATCTCATTATTTTCATTGGTCATGGTTATTTCCATTGGACCATTGATAATAACATTCCATACTTTTCTATCTATGGAATTTATGTGCACCCGCATACAGTCCTTCCAATAACTGTAATTTTCTCCATTAAAAATGGGAGCTCTATTATAAGCCCCTTTAGGTTCGTTTGCCATTTTCTATCAAAGTTATACTTGAAGCACAGAGTGAACCGGTGCTCCTGATACCACTTGTTAGACGATGGCTTGGATCTAGAGGGGGGGGGGGGTTGAATAGATCCCAATTAAAAATTCAGTCGGCGCTACCAATTAAAAATTGGTTTTAAAAATATCTGTTTTGCGAAAGCGGCCGTGGAAAAATTACCGTCTAAAACAAACCGTTATTAGAAGACTGAATATGCGTCTAGCCTTATGGAAGTGATAATGAGCAAAAAATAGATTCAACACACTAGTCACATTAATCAATTGATTTTACCACTAATAGGTAGGACTAGTTCCAATGCTCCATAATTACCACAAAATATGCAAATAATCCAAGTGAATTTTAGTTTAGGCAATTTATCAAACACTTGGTGTGCGAGACACTCCAAGTGAATTTTGACTTGAGTAAGTAACTCCAAATTCCTTATACAATCTATTATTGTACTAGAGTTCAAAACAGTTAAAATCACTTACTCAATTCAATGCCAATTTTGATGGAATTGCTTAAACAAAAATTACTCAAACTCTAAAGCCAAAATGAAAGTGCTGAAAAATAAAGGAGACAAAGATTTGTTGAGGCAGTTCCCCCGCCGTCCTCGCTTCAGGGTACGTCTACCCTCAATTCTAAATCTAGAATTGAGATCAATATAATAGATATCACCTGTAAAATTGAAGTGTTTATACAAGGATAGATAAGCAAAATATACAAGCAATTTCTCTTGATGTTGGTGATGTTTTTCTCTCCTTGTTCCTTGATTCGAGTCGAATCAAGTTCTTCGATCGTTGTGAGTAGACCTCTGATTCCAGCCCCTTTGTTGAATAACCTTCCATTCTTCAAACCCTCGACCCGGATGATCTCAATCACACACAAATCGAACCCGGAACTCTCTTGCACACTTCACTGATTCCCGCTACTAGACTGATGAAACCTTCCTCTTCTCAATCACCTTCGCTCAGCTGAAGTTGGTAAAGACGATCCGTACAAAAAACCCCCCAAATTCTCCGAATCTTGGAGGGTAAAACCTTAAAGGTTTTATTCAAGAAAAACCTGCTACAAACTCAACCTGAACCGGATTCCCAATCAACGGCTTCGGACCTTATCACCTTGAACGAGACACAAACCACAACAAGAATTGTTGTGTGTAATTGTTGTGTTGTGAATTGTTTAGGGTGAAGATGAAGAGATTTGGTAGCACCTGTTTCACTTTTCTTGTTTCTTGCACAATTGACTCCAAATCTCAATTGTTGTGGTTAAAAATGAATAAACCTTCTATATATAGTAACCAACCAACCAACACACTTAACAACTTTTCAACCAAGGTAGAAAGACTTCACTAACTGCACAAACGCGCGAACGGTCGACCATAGCAGGACTATGCGTCGACGCATAACCTGCAGTTTTAGGAAATTTGAAAGGTCTTGACTGCATGCGTCGACCATAGGTCGGCGTGCGCCGACCAGTGAGGAATTGCACTGCTTCATGCGCTGACTCTGTGGTCGACCATAGGTCAGCATGCGCCGACCAGTCGAAGATTGTACTTCTTCATGCGCCAACCTGTGGTCGACTCAAAGCCTGAAATCTGTAAAAATGCATATCTTTGTGATTTTAATACATCTAAACATAACCAATGATCTTCCATATATATTGAATTGAATATGCCAAGTTAGAAGGATATAAGAAGGATATGAGAGGTGACATATTGCATTTGTCTTGTAGATGTAGAGTCGATAAACATGATTCATCCATGGTTGCGTTTTGTCATCATCGAAACTCAAGACCATATGTTACACGAGGGTTTGTCCTCACATTGGAATCATAAACACTTTATCTAGTATTTGGTCAATGAAGAGAACATCAATCTCTCTAGTTACATCTTCCATCATCTATGTGAAGCTATCAAGGATATCAAACGCCTAATAAGAAGAATGTACCCTATGCTAGATTCCAGTTTCAACTGTTCTATTAGGGTTTTCTCACTGACTCCTTAAGAGATGCTTATGCTTATGATGGTCTGTAGGAGACTCATGGGAACATTCTTTCTTATTTAGTTCTGGCCAACATGAAGATTCTGAAGAAGAATTAAGTGGTGTTATCATATGAACCTCTCAGAGTCAGAAGTTCAAAATCTTCCTATTTTGAAAACTATCTAATAATTACCAAGCATGAAAATCATGAGGTAATTAGGGAATATATTGTGATGGCACTTAAAGGAGATAGTATGGTTATGACATATGAAGACTTACCAAAAGAAACAACCGATTCATACAATCCTTCTAAGAAGAGAATGCATGTTGCTTCTGATATTTAGAAGTTAGTTTATAAGATTCCTAAGAAGAAGGCGATACAACAGAAGGAAATTCATAAGGAGATTGAAGAGGTGGTATCCTTCACTGTTTTGATGCCCACTGAGACAAAAAGTGGAATGACTCCTCAGAAGACATCTTCATCTTTTGTTACATCTAGTGCACATATGAAGAAGAGGAAGTTAAAAATGATGTTTCTTCCTTCTAAAATTATAGAGGAAGAGGAAGAAATTGATGCGCCTTTTGCGAGGAAGACAAAGGTTACAGATGCTAGAGCTTAGAAGGTTGTTGAAAGATCCATTAATTTGGGAGTACAACTAATTGTCTATGCTATGATGGATCAAGCAGAGGAATAACCTGCAACTTCGGAAGCTCAGATGAAAGAGGTTACTGTTGAAGGAAAGGTTCTGAAGACTGTTGAAGTCCAAGCTGTTGAAGCTATAACTGGGCTGAAGACTACTGAGGGTGCCTTTGAAGTTGAATCTTCTGGTGTACCAGAAGGTGTTATATCAAAATTGACCACCAAATCTGCTTTTGAAGCTGATGGTTGATAAGTGATAAAATGTACTGATTTTGAGTGTAAATAATTGGCACTTATTGGCTTAATTCAACCAATAAACATCAACGTTTGTGCATATGTTGTATAGTTTACATTATAGTGTATATATTGTGTGTCACGTAAATTTCATTGAGTTTAATTGATTTTTTCTTATTTTTTATAGGTATATAAGCAATTATATTTTGTCATTGTCTTATAGAGCATTGCATAAGCTTTCTAACGCTTCCGACCGTGCATAAAACGGAGTTACGGTTCAAAAGTCATGGTCGAAACAAGTATTGGTTTGCTGTCATGTTCGCTACAAACAGAAAGTTGTAAAACGCGTGAAAAACACTGTTTTGGAAGTAGCGAAAGATGCATAAGTTCGCTAGGCGAACAGGAATTTGCTAGGCGAATACTGGGACCCATTTTTGTCTATTTAAGTGATTTTTCAGCATTTTTTAGGTTATGTTGTTTGGGAACTTTTTACCCCAACTTCATCAAACACATTCTTGAGTAGATTTAGCTTAGAAAAAACATTGGAGGTTGTATCTTGACGATTCAAAGTCGAATCCACTTCAATCGGAGTTGACAGACCGTGAAATTTGTGTTCTTCTTCCTTCCTCTCTATGTATTTTTCATTTGTTGGGGTTTTGTATGTAAGTTTATCTTGATTGTATGTATATTTATGGATCTTTGTATAAAATCTCTTTCACAACTCTTTATCGATGGTTATCTTGATTTTTTACTTAATGGGTTTGGATTGCTATAGACATATACTGTTCGAACTCGATCTAAGATGAACATCTATTAGATTCTAAATGCTAGAGATAGATTTAGGACTAATATTCACGTGGGAATCGATTCTTAATGCTCCATGTTGTCGAGTTGTGTGAGAGATCAACAATAAGACGATATGGTTGATCTCTCGACTTTGCGTTAGAGATAACCTCTGTTGTGAGCGATACGTGATGGTATGGATCAAATGCACGCAACCTAATTCGCTCGTCAATATCATCACGCAACCTAATCACGCAACCTAACATAAATACAAGATTAAACATAATAAAACCGAGTTAAACAATAATGATGGTCTACTGCCAAAACAATGTTTTTCACACGTTTTAGAACTTTTTGTTCGCCTAGCGAACATGACAGCAAACCAATACTTGTTTCGACCATGACTTTTGAACCGTAACTCCATTTTACGTGCGGTCGGAAGCGTTAGAAAGCTTATTCAATGCTCTATAAGACAATGACAAAATATCATTGCTTATATACCTACAAAAAATAAGAAAAAATCAATTAAACTCAATGAAATTTACGTGACACACAATATATACACTATAATGTAAACTATACAACATATGCACAAAAGTTGAGGTTTATTGGTCGAATTAAGCCAATAAGTGCCAATTATTTACACTCAAAATCAGTACATTTTAGCACTTACCAATGGTGAAAAGGAGCAAGCTGCTCCAAATACTGAGGAAACTGATATGACAAGTAACAATTTGAACTTTATCTTTAAGGATTATTTTGATTCTTCCAAATTAAACCACATATCACTAACACCCTCACCCAAACCATCTCCTGGAAACACTCCATCACATGTTCATAATATGGTTCATCAATTAGAAACTATGATGGATTCCCCTAACCAAACACCTATCATTTGAATTCTAGAAAGTGCCATGAATCCAGTTGACTCTGAACATTTTGAGGATCCAAGACAATTAGTACCTTTTTCTGATTTTGAACAAACTTCACTCTTAAACATCATGTATAAACCACCGATATATGTTTCTAGTGGGGAAGCTAAATCTTATTTTAGAACAGAATCAGATGGCTCTGAATTTATTGTTGCTCTTGGTCTCAAACTTATCTTTTTCAAGCTTATTCAAGTTGTCCCCTTTAAAACCTCTACCCCACAAAAACCACAAAATGGCCAAGCATGTTCAGCTGAAACAACTTATGAATATAATAACATATCTGTTCAATTTGAAGCTCAACATGCCACCCTAGTTCCATTGCAACGCCAAAATATTTGATATGTTTTTTATTTATCGATTCAATTAATGTGGTGATTGTATTTCATATGAAGGGTCAATGTTCATTCTGCCTTAGAATCCAACATTTGTATGGTAAAACAATGACATTTTGATCATTTAAATTAAAAAATCAACCATTACATTTTTTACGATATAAATGTCTTGCATTAAAATTTATGCGGCATAAGTATTGTGTTGTCAACAGTTGTGTTTTTAGGGTTTACAAAATTTTATAATATAATAATAACAATAATAATAATAATAATAATAATAATAATAATAATAATAATTATTGTTTTTGGTTTTATAATATAATAATAATAACAAAATAATACTTTCACACAAATTAAGAAACTTAATTATTACTTTATAGAAAAGATAAATTATGTATGACTTTATAGTAATACCCTCATAATTACATAGGAGAAAGAAATTAAAAAAATTGAAAGAATAAATAATATTCCTTCCGTCTCAAAATGAGTGACCTAGTTGACCCTTTCACACATATTAAGAAAAATAAATAAATGAAAGAGAAAGAGAGAATGATATTTTTACTAAACTATCCTTATCATGTATTGAGAATGATAAAAGTAATATTAATTATAGGGTAAAATTGAAAAGATTTATTGGAAATTGAAATAAATAATTTATTTTAGGACACTCTTTTATTCTAAATGGGTCATTCATGGTTGGACGAAGGGAGTAATACATACTTGAGAGTATATTGGGAAAAATGTTATTAATATTACATTGGAAATGTAAGATGACTTATAATCTAAAACAACTTTTTTGGAGAAAGTAACTTATAATTTGGGAAAGAGGGAGTAATAATTATTATAAAAAATCTACAGTGCTATGTAGTAACATTGAATTCCAATGCATTGCGCACAGGGTCGGCCCTAGGGGACACCAAGACTACCGCATAAGGCCTCATTTTTTTATTTATATTTATACAATTTTAATTAATTGATTTTTGTATAAATATTTTAAGTTATGTTAATATCAGTTAAATAATAATATCCATTTAGAATTTATAATAATAACATTTATTTATATTGCCTCCATTTTTTATTATAAATTATTTTTAATTTTTTACATATATTAAAAACGGTAATAATTGTTATATGAAAAAGAAAAATTATGAAGGATTTTATAAAATTACCCTTCGTTAATGATAATAGAAAGATAATTTTATATAATTAAAAGATTAGAGAATAATAATCATTTTATGGTATAATAAAAAAATAACATTAATTATTCATTGAAATTATAAAATAACTTATATTATATTAGAAAACAATTTTCTAAAGCGACTTTAAAAAATGGATGGAGTAATATGTATTGTTTGATTTGTTAATTTAAAATTCACACGTATTGATTAATTTTTTTTTTGTTTTGAATTTTTTAACTTAATAATATGAGAGTTGATATCTAAGTAATTTATTGACAAAAATATTGTCTAGATCCTTTAAATTATTTTAAAATATCAAGTTAGTTCTTTAAATTTTTCTGTAACGCTTTGCTCTTTTATGTTAAGTAACGTTTGCGCCGTTGACCTTTTTAAAAATCTTCGTTCCAAAAAAACATATGTGGCACAAATGGAGCACATGTGACATTTAACAGCGATACTGTATTATTTTATTATTTTATTTTTTTATTTTTTAATTCCACGTGGATTTTATTTTTTATATTTTTTTATTATTTTATATTTATTATTTGTAATTTTTTTAATTTTTAATTTTATATTTTTTAACTGGAAGGACCTGATTGTTACATTTTAAAAACATATGGGACGTGAGTGTTACAAATTAAAATATAACTTATACGTGTTTTACACTATTTTGAATCTTAAACAATAATTGATGTGTTGTTTTACACTATTTTGAACCTTAAACAATTACAAGATAACATACAAAGCATTAAATAATCTAAATATTATAAAAAACATTGTTATAATGTTATAAACTAATTCATGCATAAACCAAAAAAATATGAATAATTTTTGTCTATTTTCATCATGAACTAGTAATATATTTATATATATCACCACAAGTTTAATTCACTGTTACGGATCGTGCACACTTCATATTTTTTTGGAATTGCAAAATGAATAATTTTGCAGACTATATGTAGATTATGAGGTTCGTTCAGCTATGGCAGGTCAGACATGAAAGATACATGTGATCCTATAGGAGGCAGCTGTAAAAGATATGGATTTCTACATTCTATTAAAGTGAGTGAAAGGTGAATACAATGAAATGATAGGAAGCTATGAAACTACATTCCTATGTGAAAACTATGAAATCATATGTGATGTTCTTTATTTATTTTAGAGAACTGATAATTTATTGGTTGTGGATTTATCTGCATGTACTACCATGTTTCTGTTGGAGTACTTGTTAAACAAGGTAATGGAAATAAAGAAGGATAGATGAATTTAGAGTGAAGAGAGATTATTTTTGTAACAATGATGTTATATTTCATTCATATTTTTCAAAATAGAATTTACAACATTTATATAACATGTTGATTAAGCACCCAACCTAACTAACTAACCACTTGTTAGTTAGCTGGTTTAAACTACTAGACTAAGTTACAAATTCATTAAATAAACTATATACTTGCACAAGTGCATAATATGCATGTGAAACTAACCACTTCGTTGATATATTTTGTTAATATATCAGTAGGGGTGTATAGTATAATTACTTCCCTGAACTACTAAAATAAAATTACAATACAATAGTTTCACATTCAACCATTTACCATAATTTATTTTTTCACTCTTTGACTTAGTACTTGTATTGTGAAATATAGTATGTAGGAACGTCTTGGCTAGAGCTGAATTATACAAGGCAGCTGAATTATACAAGGCAAGTTGTTGGGTTCTTGGTATAAACACCACCTTTGTTTGGTTGAACAACTAGTATTGTCAAATAACGTTGTTATCTCCTATTTATGTTTTCTTTTGTTTGAACTGTACAAATAACAATTCAGAAGCAGAAAAAATTATTAGAAGAATTGTTATAATGTTATAACCCAATACATGCATAAACCAATCCATGCATTATTATATTTTTACCCCTATTTGTTAGATTATGTATGTATTGGTTTATAATATTATAACAATGCTTTTGACAATATTTAGATTATTTAATATTTGGTATGTTGTCTTGTAATTGTTTAAGGTTCAAAATAGTGCAAAACAACATATCAGTTATTGTTTAAGATTCAAAGTAGTATAAAACAATGTATCAATTATATTTTAATTTGTAACACTCACATCACATATATTTTTAAAATGTAACAATCAGGTCCTACCAGTTAAAAAAAATTCCATGTGGAATTAAAAAAAAATGACACATCATCACTATTAAATGCCACATGTGCTCCATTTGTGCCACATAGGCTTTTTTGAAATGAAGATTTTTAAAAAGGTCAACGGTGCAAACGTTACTTAACGTAAAGGATCAAAGCGTTACAAAAAAAAATTTAAAGAATTAACTTGATATTTTAAAATAACTCAAAGGACCTAGACAATATTCTTGCCTAATTTATTTTTATTATTTTGACATTGTTTTTCAATTATGATTTTTTAAAATTATAAGAAGAGTGTTTAGATGAGTTAATTTTGTTATCAATTTAAATAAAATATTAAATGAAATTGATTATAATAATTTAATAGTATTAAATCTTAAAACATCTAAAATATATTAATTTTAAAAAAATAATTATATTAAATAGTTAATTTTAAATTTTGCCTTAGGTCTCAAAATGTGTTAGGCCACCCTTATTGCACACACAAACCATTACATTGCCGGTAATAATGCTATGTGAAAATGTAGTAAAGCAGTAACGTCAAAGACCATTCGTTATATAGATATCAACGTTACATTGAGTTGTGTTCCGAAAAGTAAGAGTAAGCAACATGATACTTTTATCATGTTATTATCTAATATATTAAAAGATGTTATTATTATATTTATTTTAAATAATTCGGTATACATTATAATAGTGGAGTAAAATCTCAACTTATTATATATTATGTGATCAATTGTTAAAATTTAATTAAATTTATTTAATTAAAAAAATTAAATTAATAACAATAATGAAATACGTTTATTATTGTGTCCTTATGATGAGCAATTGTGATCTTATTCTTCTTTTATTTTGTTTTGAGATTTTTTTTAAATACGAATTGTGTGTCGTGTCTATTCTCTTCTTATGTAAATTCTTTTTTCATCTTATTCCCTTGTATGTAAAATGATTATTCTTTAATGTAATATAATGTAATGAAGAAAAGAAGAAGACAAAATCAAACGAGAACAACCATGGAGGTCTAGCTTGGAGAAACATAGATCGTTATTAGGTTTAACTTAGGTTTTCTCATTAGCTAGAGAGAACAATTGCGCTAAGGGATATAACTGTTTCATTTTGTTTATGTATGTTGATGCATATAAATGTATGTTGATACATTTGAGAGACGACTTATATGATAAATAACCCAGTGAGATCAAACTACTTAAAATTTCCTCAAATTAAATATTAAGTTTAAACTTTTCAAATTTTAACACTCATCAAGACTATTATCAAATAATGTAGGTTTCGACCAACACGAAGTGCATGTTCTATATTAGTAAGGTGCAATGGGATAAATGTAATATCTAATTGATAAAATATTGGGTCAAACTTAACTAAACAAATTATAATAAGATTATGTGTGTTTAGAAGCTGGAGTTGGGAACAATTAAAATGATGGACTCAAATAAGGAGTTATTCACTCAACTGATAATATTTGAGAATTGTATTAGATACAATTAGAAGGAGTTTATACCTAAATAATCGAGTTTTACATAACCAACATAATATTAACATAAAACAAAGTGAAATATGGATCTCGATCCACTAGAAAATCTTCCAACGGGATTTTCTGAATCAAATGGTTGGAGCCATTTGGTTTGAGTGAAATAGTGAAAATATATTTAATTAAAGACTTAATTGAATATGTTTTAATGATACTAATATCTTTGTAATCCTTTTATATAGAGTACCATGCAAAAAAAACCTCTAATAATATTTTAGATAAATCCTTGACAAAAAAATTGTCTGGAATAAATTTTCTGGATTGACACCGAAACTTGAGGATTGTTCTAAAAAATAATAAAAATCTCATTAAGAAGAGTGGTAAAGAGAAATCCAAGAAAGTTTTCAGACCCAACCCTACTACTCATACTTTGTAACCTAGCAAAGGTATTACAAAGGCGAGCACTTGCTTCCATTGCGGTAAGACCGGACATTGGAAGAGAAACTACCAAAAGTAACTAGAAGATAAGAAGAATGGGCTGGAGACTTTAACTTTGGATATTTTTGTTATAGAAATAAATTTATCTACTTTTACATCATGGGTATTGTATATTGGATGTGATTTTCACATTTGTACTAATGTGCATGGACTAAAAATGAGTAAAGAATTGACAAAAGGTGAAGTTCACCTACGAGTTGACAATGGAGGAAAGATTGTTGTTTTACCCGTAGGAACTTATGTATTTACTTTACCTAGTAGTTTAATTATTTAATTAGAAAATTGTTATTATGTACCAGCCATTAGTAGGAATATTATTTCTGTTTCTTGTTTGAACAAGTTTGTTTTTTCATTCATAACAAAAAAAAACAATTGTTGCTCTATTTATTTGAATTATGTATTTCATGCTATTGCACAAATGAACAATAAATTGTATGTTCTTGATCTTGAAATTTCAATTTATAAAATTAATACTAAAATGGTGAAATCTAACGAGTTAAATCCAACTTACCTTTGACATTTTCGCTTAGGCCACTAAATGAGAGACACGTTTCTAAACTCCATAAAGATGGACTCTTGAACTCTTTTGATTATGAATAATATGAGACATGCATATCTTGTTTAATTAGAAAGATGACAAAATCCCTATTCATAGAAAAAGGTGAAAGGACTAATGATCTTTTGACCCTCATACATACTGATCTATGTGGATGATTGAACACACCATCCAGAGGAGGTTTTCAGTACTTCATCACATTTACTGATGATTATAGTAAATATGGTCGTGTATCTAATGAGACACAAATATGAATCCTTTGAAAAGTCAAAGAGTTTAAAAATGAAGTACATCTAGGCAAGAATATTAAAACCTTTCGGTTAGATCGAGGTGGTGAATATTTAAGCCTTGAATTTAGTGACCATAAAAAAGAGTGTGGGATTCTATCTCAACTTTCTCCTTCTAGAACACCACAGTGGACTGGTGTATATGAGAGAAGAAACGAAACTTTGTTAGACATGGTTTGATCCAAGATGATTCACGTTGATCTTCCAAACTCGTTTTGGGGACATGCTTTATTGACACCGACTTACACACTTAACAGTGTTCCATCAAAAAGTTGAGAGGACACCATATGAGATATGGAGTGGTAAGAAACTACATGTCTTACGTAAAGATTTGGGGTTGCGAAGTTTATGTGAAACGAAAAATTCCATCTAAGCTTGAGCTAAAATATGACAAATACTTATTTGTGAGGTATCCTAAAAAAACAAAGGGGTATTACTTCTACAATCCTTCTGAGGGAAAAGTGTTTGACGCTCGAATTAGAGTTTTATTGGAAAAGGACTTTATTTTCAAAGGAATTAGTGGGAGGAAAGTATAGCTTAAAGAAATCCAAGAATAAAAAAACATTGATACATCTACGGAGGAACTATAGCGGGAAACGTAAACAGTTGTGGAGGAACAACCTGCTCAAGTAGAACAAGACTAACGTAGGTCAAACAGGATACAATACCAACCTGAGAGATATGGTTATCTCGTAAATGATCAAGGTGATGTGTTACTCATAGATTAAGATGATTATGTGACCTACCACAAAGACATCACTGATTTTGAGTCAGAGAAATGGCTAGAAGCCATGAAATTTGAAATGGACTCCATGTACCCAAACCAAGTTTGGACCTTAGTTGAACCTCTTATAGGATTTAATCTTATAGGATACAAGTGGGTCCTTAAAAAGAAGACTGATATAGATGGTAAGGTACATAGCTATAAGGCGATGCTGGTTGTTAAGGGCTATCAGCATATTCATGGTGTTGATTATGAGGAAACCTTTTCACCACTTACAATCATGGAATAGAAAATACCATAAAATTCATTCATTTTGCTCAGTTTCACCTCACTCTCGTCTCTCTGGTCTCTCATTCTTGTCCATGAAACCCTAATAGAGTTAGGTATCTCTCACTAACCACCATGACTCAACCTCACCGCCACCATCAGTCACTATATCTCTCACCAACCACGTTCTTCTCACCAACATATAATACTCCTTTTCTCACGGATCATCAAGAACACATGGAAGATTTGGTTGTTTTAAAAATGAATCAACACAATTTTGTTGCAAGGTAATCTTTTTTATTTAGTTTTTCATTTGTGTTTTGTTAGGGTTTGCTTGGGGCTTAGAATCCTAACATTGTGGTTTTAAATTCTAACTTAGTTGTTTTGATTATGGCTTTGTTGTTTTGTTTTTATGATAGGTTAATCTTTTATTGAGTTTAAGGGTGATTTAGTTTCTTCAAGGGTGATTAAGGTTAATATTTTCACCAAAAAGCAATCTAGTTAATGTAGAAGATGCTACTTATTTTCACTAGTGTTATGTTGGTTTTAAAAATATTGTTACTTATGTTAGTCATCTAGAAGATGCTACTTAGAAAACCAAATGTTAATGTTGGTAACCAAGTTGAACAAACATGTATTATCTTACAGATAATAATAATATTCTTCTTCTTACAAAGAACAATATTAGAATGTCACGATCGTTGAGCCCGAGTGAGCAATTCATGTTTTGATTTTTATTGTTAGTACATTTGTCAGTTTTCTGATTGTTTTTAAATTTTAATTTAAAAAGTGTAGTCTTGTCTCTTTTTGGTGATAAATTTTGATTTTTGTTGTGAGGTTTAAGGATAGTTTCTGGGCTTTGTTGAAGTGACGTAAAATCAGTTTGTGGAGTGTTAAAAATTTGATTTGTTTTCTATGTTACTCTTGTAATTGGATATTATGATCATTTGTTTACTTTTGTTGAATTTAAGTGTACATTGGAAGTGGATGATGAGTTTGTTGGGGTTTGTTTGAATGCTTGAGTGACTAGTGAATATTGATCGTGTGTTTAACTGTTTATGGAATGGTTGAAATTCAGTGTAACTTTGTGTTTGTCCAATGATCATATGGAAAAGAAATGCTATTAGTTCTCTTTTCAAATGTTTTGAACATTACGGTGCATGTCTTGATCGAGGTTTTAATTCACAATAATATTTTTTACTCTTTAACAACGTGATATGAAGCTGTGTTTGATGTGTCTGCTAGTGTTTGATGCATAGTTATTACAAGGCTTGTGAAGTAACAGATGTGGATAATTAAGTGGTGTACTAAACACAGATTAATATGTGTTGAGTATGCAAGTTGTACAATAATTTAAGATTAGTAAAATTATATGGAATAATAATAAATTAAGATTATTTATGATAAGGATGTGCAGTGATATGAAGTAGTGTTTCTTTCTTTTAGTTGTGTATGTATACCATTCCAGTGGAGTTTATTCTAGTTTTGATTTTACTTATTCATTGAAATGGTCATGTATATCCATAAATATTTTGATTGCTAATATGTTTTGGTTGCTTTGAGTAGGTTATTCTTGCTGCTGGTATTGATGTGAACCTTCACGATTTGCAAAATAGTATACCTCCTTATGGGAAAGGAAATATAATTGGAGTTAAATGTGGAAGGCCATTTATAGTAGTTATAATATTATTGCTATTTAAGTTGTAGCGATTGGAGTTAAATTTATTAGAT
Source organism: Lathyrus sativus (assembly GCA_963859935.3). Classification (NCBI taxonomy): domain Eukaryota; kingdom Viridiplantae; phylum Streptophyta; class Magnoliopsida; order Fabales; family Fabaceae; genus Lathyrus; species Lathyrus sativus. The sequence goes on from OZ012736.1 coordinate 533,668,881, forward strand.
TTTGAGTTTAACTGTTTAATGAGTATTTAAACTTATTTGTATGTTGTGAGTGTTTAACAGTTTGGTGAGTTTAATAGTTGTAATGTTTAAATGTATTGGATTTAAACTTATTTGATCTTACTTTGTAACAAGTTGTTTCTGGTGTTGTGCTATGAAGTGTGTTGTGTAATGGAGTGAAGTTTCCTTTAATTTTCGGTAATTACTATGTAAGGATGTTTTAACTTATTGATTTGATTCATTTTGATGGAAGTAAGGTCAAATTCTAGAAATGAAGAGGTATTATTGAGTTTGATTTTAGTTTTGTTTTTGATGAAAGTAAGGCCCATTCTGTACAATAATTAGTTTGGAATTTATATTAGGCCAAAAAAATGTAAGTTTTTCAAAAAATGTTTTTGGGCTTTAAAATGTGATAACCCACTAAGTTGATAAAATTAGAGGATTTACTTGCACAATATATCTTACTTAGGCACCACATGAAAATAAATAAATGCCCCCAGATTTCGAAGATGCATCTCCAGACGCACCAAATTCTGACTTGACGTTAAAATATTCCGGAGATGCATCTTCAAACATATTTCGGAGATGCATCTCAGAGAGGTATTGGGGCTTAAATCGCGCCAGAACCCTTCTCCTTCCTTATTTCTAAAAAAACTCAAAATTTAATCAAATTCTCTAAAAAAAAATTTAATCAATAAAGTACTAAATCAAACAATCAAGTCCAAAGGATTTTCAATCAACATCAAAGACATCAGGTCATCATCCAACACTAAAACAAAATCTAAATTTAAAAGTTTTTAATGTTTTTGATAAGTTTTTTGTCTTTTTGTTTAAATGACTAAAAAATGATGTTTTAGGTAAGAAATAAGTTGGGAATGCAAGATTGTTAGTTTATACATACTATAAAATAAGTTTGTTGTCTGAAAATGATGATCAAACCATAAATTTGGGGTTTGCATGTCTGCATTTCCGCCATTAACGGACATGAAGAGTTATAGAAAATTCTGGAGATGCATCTCCGAAAATTTTCAACGTTTAGTTTCCCATTAGCCAGAGATACATCTCCAAAAATTCTCAGTCGGTTTTTTATTTTCTTGTTTCTAGTATCGGTTGCTTGCACTAATTGTCTGATTTACTTTTACTTGCAGACAGTTTGGCTGATAGACACGATAGATAGAGGCATGAGAGGATTGCACAACAAGTATTAATGCAGCGGGAGAAGAGCTAGGTTTTGGAGACTCTTGTTCACTCTGTCCATGCTAAGGCATCTACTTCTAGGACTCATGTTTCTCCATCATCTTCTTCCTGTAGGAGGCAAGTTTCACCTACTAATGAATCACTTCATCCTTCTGAAGACACCAAATTTCACCTATTCTGGCGCCAGAGGTACCCGAGTCACCGGTGGTGCTTGAGGCACCAGTGCCACCTTGCTTCTGAGTCAGTGTCACCTCTTACTACTGGTGCTGCTGAGTTAGTGCCACCTTCGACTGTTGATGCTGCTGAGCCAGTGCCACCTTTAGATGGTGAGGATGTTGAGCCAGAGGCATTTGGAGGAGACCCTGTAGAGTTATCACTACTGCCTCTGTCCCCAGACTATACTGCCAAACATTTCTGGGACAGAGAGGTAACATTAGTTAGATTCATTATTTTTAATAGATGTTTATTATTATATTACTAGTTTCTAACATTGATTTATTTTTGTACAGAACATTGATCCACTGAAGTTAATTAACCATAGGAGAAAGATTACTAGCTTGCCTCGGCTGGGTGAGGAATGATTTCAGTAAGCTTTGTCCCTATCTGGGATGAAGGACTTGTGCATGGCCGGTTACAGTGAGGATATGTCGTGACCTACTGCAATTTCCCTGCTCAGAGGGAACCAGACGATAGATCCGTTCAGAATATATCTTGACCGCTTGGTTGTTGAGGACATGCACTTTAACAACCATGTGGATTACCGTGAGATGCAACCATTTGACGAGATAATGTTATACTTAGGATGGTTGACTTGCGGATCATGTCTCATTGCTCCTCATCTGCCCGAACGCGTGATGCGGTAGTTCAACTACACTCAGACCATTCTCAGACACCTAGTTGTCTCTACTCCTCCTACTTTGACACATAGACAGATGGATGACATGTTTTATGATTATGAGAGTCATCTGGTATCGGAGGAGACACGGAGTACCATAGCTGAGAGCGACTGAAGCTGCATCGATGGTTGCATTAGGTGGTCCTTCAGGGTGTCACATTCGTATATGGTGCAGAGTTCTCCAGAAGATCTGCCAAGGCCAGATCATCAGGAGATACTAGAGGAGGAGTAGGCACATTTAAATCATGATGAGGATGTATTTCTTAGATGTTATCGCAAAGTGGAGATTGTACAAACAAACATTGACAGATGTATCTTTCCTGATGGATTTGATGTGAGGCATGTCTTAGACGCCATCATGAGTACTGAGGCACGAGGGGCATTGATGTACCAGAGATAGTGCCAGAGGGAGGGTGGGATTGATGGCCAAGGAGCCCGAGGTGCCAAATGAGTCAGAGGAGATGTAGTCCGACATGTGTAGTAGCGCAGTAGTATAAAGTAGTTGTACTTTGGATTCATTATGGATTATATTTTATTTTCACCTCGCTACTTTATCGTGTATTTCGATTATTTATATATGAAATTTTTTGACCATTTGGATTTATATACGTCATTTTTTGCATATTAATTGTATGGTTTAAATCTCATCACAAAACATGACACATAAAGTTTAGAAATCTTCATATGAATAAACAAAACATAACATGTATTGTTATGGTATTGTTACAGAGATGTATATCCGTAAACTAAACAGAGATGCATCTCCGGTACAATATGCGTGTCAAATACCTACTAGAGTTAATGCATGGAGTATGACTTTTAAAATATTACGAAGATGGATCTCCAGATCATTTAACGTTTCAAGGTGCGTCTAAAGATCTATTTCCAAAATCAGAAGGTATTTAAGTATTTTCACTTGGTACATAAGTAATATATATGGTGCATTAAAGAATCCGCATACACCTGCAACTCGTCCCAACCCATGCAAAAATTGGACGAAAGCAAATCACTAAAATTCATTTGCAATTTAGGCTGGGTGACACTTTTAGGTTCGATTCTGCCAAACTTGATCCAATGTCCTACCATAGTACATGTATCCTAGTGCATTCTTAAAAGCCTAGATTATGAGTACATTTTTATAATTAAGAAATTAAATTAAAGAGAGAATAATAACTTTATGATTAAATCTCTGAATTTTCTAAAGTTGATTAAAGTATTACTCTGATTTTAAATTGAAACAAAAAATTTGTACTAAAAAAATTCATGTAATTTCTTTTTTCAAAATATATAAACTCTTTTAACATTTCTTTTTAAAAATTTAAGACCATGACAAGTTACCCGCAACATCAATGTCAACAAGAAAGCAAGGTGGAGTGTTGGACATCACGCAAACCTCATACATACCACAAAAAGAAACATACATTGAATGTATACAATAAATGCACCCTAATATCGTTATCAATCTTAATCAGGATAGTTTATACTAATAGTTTCACAATGTCTTCTTCCGACAACAAAAATGTTAGCTTAAATATAATCTTGGCTATCTTTTTCCTTCTAAATCTAGTAGCTTAGGTTTTTTATTGAAATATTAAACGTGTTTCCTTATAATTTTAATAATTTCCTCTTCTAATACTTCCAAAGTAATACTTTGAGAATTTTTAATTTTAAAATATAGCCAAGCTTTACGGTGTTGAAAAGTGACACAAATGCTGATAGTCAAGGAATTATTTGGTTACTTATACAATTTTTTAAATGGTGGAATAAAATTTGGTCGAATGTTACTCATAATCAAGTTTTCTCTAATCTAAAAATTGTCCCGTGGTGAGATAGTTTACCAAAATGTATCATGGAGAAATTCTTTAGGAACACATATAGACTACCCGCTTTCAAACTCCATTAAGTTTTTTTGCTTTGTATGTATTACACTTTTTTTTCACTAGTAGAAGACCCGGACGCACGGGTATGAAGAAAAAAATGAGATATACTATTAAACATGTTGATAGTTGAATTATATTCAAATGCACATTAAGAGCAGTATTTATGTATGTTTTATTATTCGAATCTAACTAATTGTATCTCGTGTAATTTTATAAAGTATTTGAATAAGATTTTAAACATTACAGTGAAAAGATTGAAATACATAATAATCAGAATTTTAGATTTTTATTTTTTTAGAGCAATATTTATGCATAATTTCTTATTTGAATCTATTTGATTTTGTCTCGTATCACAACATATTAATATATCCAACCATAACACCATGGGATTCTAGAGTGTGCCTTTAGTGTACAATACAAATTATCAATAGCATTAGCATGGACTGCACGAATCATATATGTAGGATATATATATATATATATATATATATATATATATATATATATATATATATATATATATATATATATATATATATATATATATATATATATATATATATATATATATATATATATATATATATATATATATATATATATATATATATATATATATATATATATATATATATATATATATATCCTACATATATATATATATATATATATATATATATATATATGTAGGATATATATATATATATATATATATATATGTAGGATATATATATATATATATATATATATATATATATATATATATATATATATATATATATATATATATATATATGTAGGATATATATATATATATATATATATATATATATATATATATATATATATATATATATATATATATATATATATATATATATATATATATATATATATATATATATATATATATATATATATATATATATATATATATATATATATATATATATACTTGACTGTAAATTGTTCACCAAGATACTCTCTATTCCACTAATTTTTCAGTGTATATTTTGTTAAAGTGATGTTTTGTCAGTTGGACTGCACAAATCATAAATTAGGGTGTTTGGGTACTGGTATCCAATTAGGTTTTTCTCATCAGATTTTTAATGAGGAAATTTGTTGTTTTCTTTTCTTTCTTGTGTTTAAGAATAATACCCCACCCCAATGTATTTGTTTTATTATTGAGACGTCTGACGTCTCCTCCAAATTTTTGGTATTCTATAGTAGAACAAAATATAAGTAATAAGTTGAAGATAACCACCGTGAAAGCTCTTCTTGTACGACGGTAGATATCTATAATGATAAGAGAGAAGAGGATACTTATAAAGGTAGCACTCAAACACTCAAGTCACCAAATAAGAGAGATGAAACTTGCATATGTGTGAATGAATGAATACTTGAGTGTGACTCACACTTATATAAGGTTGACGGTTATAGTCATCACTAGTTGATCCGATGTGAGATGCGGAAGACCATATAATAAATATCAATGGTCGGGATGGAAAGGGGTCTTGGTTCAGTGTAGTGATTCAGTGTGAGCGTCTACCTGTTCAAGAACACAAATATTCAAGGTACCAGTATTCACCTTTCCATTTCACTTGTTTGCTTTGCTTTTTAGTAATGGTTAATATAGGAAACCCAAATATCATATTCATAGATTTAAGTAATGGTGATGAAGTCGGCGATGCTTCGTCTCAAACCAAAGATGAAGTGATAAAACTAATGAACATAGAGGTGTAGTCTTTGAAGTAAGGCACACAAAATTGAGCATCATTGAGGTTATGGAGTTCGATGAAGTGAAAAATCTAGAGATGATCACTATCGCAGTGAGGGAGGTTGCTCCTACTAGGGTTGATATAAGTGAGGTTGGTTGAGGGTTTTCCTTTCCTAGAATTTATATAGCATGCCAAAAAATTGTAGAGAACCTTAGAGATGAATGGAAGGTCCAAATTTACATTAAATTACATAAAAGCCCCTTTAGCCTCAATTCTATTGACATTAGAATTAGGTGGTTGATAGAAGCAGAATAGTATGTTCGTACTCGTGGTCGTAAAATTTATATGTTGATAGAGAGGCGGCAATGGTGTGGTGGGGATGACAGTACTTTGAGATCTTTGATGATGTTGGTTAATACCCTTGGGTGGATCAAGAAATTTTGGGGACGAAATTCGTCTTCACTATATGGACAATGTATACTAATATGTCGGTCAGTCTTTAGATTGAGCAATGCTTAACCCCTGGTCCGAACAAGAAAGTATGCAATCATTTTGATGGGTGTGAGTTGCTTTTAAATGAATGCTTGTTTTCTAGGTTGGGGTTCAAAATCCCCTTAAATCACTTTTAAGTCGGGGTTATGAACCCTACGAGAATTTCCCCCTCACAAGTGCACCCTATAAGCTGACCTTAGGTTAAAGTTTTCCAACACCAGTGCGAATACAAGAATAATGTCCTCACGGTGATACTTTTCTTTCACTTATCCCACTTACAAAGAACCTCTACCAATTTGTACATGGCTCAAGGATTGATTTCTTTTGATCAAGGCAAGAAAATATTTGAATTGTATATGGATAACTTCAAGAACTTCAAGGATAAGTACTACTTGGTTACTCCTTTCATCTGCACTGTTCATGAGAGTCTTTATGAAATATCGATGGGGAATGTTGACCATAGTAACTACTCACCAGGGTATATTTCTTATCTACCTCAAACTCTTGCGCCTCTCTAAAGTTCACAAATAAATTCATGATGTTTTAGCAATAAACTTACTTTTTGGTGGGCTTAGAGGCATACATATACCAAACAAACTATCTCAAGAAAAGGAGTACTTGAAGAACAATCTCACCAAATTCTCTAAGGACCTTGGTTTTATGGAAAAGTTCTACTCTTTTGGTGCTAATCCACCAAAGTAAAAGAAGTCCACCTCCAAACTCCAGTTAGTTGAGGAATCACCAAGGAGGATAGGAAAAACATATTAGGTAAGGAGAGAAACCTTTATGAATTTCTAAGTAATTAACATTTTTGTAGAGTTATTACTTTTATACTTATTATGACTTATTTTGTATTGCATATAATAAGAGTTTCCTAAAATATATTCTTCAAATAAAAGGGGGATAAAGTGTATGCATTCCCCTTTTTTCCCCCAGTGGCGCAGCCTATGGCGGTGGCAGCTGAGGATGAGAGGGCGACTGGTCTTGGAGAACTATATTACACTCAATAGCGAGAGATGGTTATTTTTGAAGTGCAGTATGGATATGGTGGAACAAGTAACTCTGGATACAAGAGTCCTCCACCTTCCAAGAAGGATCAAACAAAAAAGTCCCAATGATGGCTTGCTCAACAATGCTGCTAAAAAATCTTCCTTTGGAATGACTAGTGAAGATTAAGATAAAATAAGGACGAATAAATATCTCATTATGTATGAATCAGCTTCGAAGAGGCCAGTAGACGAGGTGCCTGCTCGAGAGATGTTGAACCTGGAGAAAGTTTTCACACTTCTCTTACTTTTACACTTCAACCTTTCTTTTTCACCCCTTGGCCCATAATGATCACGAATATTCAAAATGCTCTTCAAGAGAATATTTATGCTTATTTATCCATAATGAATGAGACATCCCTTTAAGAAGCAAAGGCGGAGATGGATTACCACATGCACTAGACTGCTATTTTTCAAGCTTTTGGTACTCTGGGTAGAGGCGATATTTTAGCTCTAATTAATCTCAAAAAGGAGAAAGAGGCTTTGCAAAATCACCTAGATTCTGCCCTTCTTGAGAAAGAAAAACTTCTTAAGGAGTTTGGTGAAGCAAATAAGCTTTTGAAGAACATTGGTGAAACGGCAAATAAGTTTGGCTCTCTATATGATTTTGATAAAAGAGTAAAATACCTAAAAAGATTGGTTGGGGAGATGGAGGCGTGTCTTACCGTTGTTCAGACATCTTTAACTCAAAATAAGAAATAGTTTAGTTGGGGTCAATGAAGTTGTTAATACCTCCAATAAGATTATGGGATACATGTAGAATACTTTGAGGGAGTCTAGAGTGACTTTATTCAAATCTTAGGAAAATATGAAGAATACCCAAGAGGAGTTGAAGGCGCAAGAAGCTGAGAAAATCTCCCTTATCAACATGTGAAAATTGTTGAGAGTGATTGTATGATGATGCATGGTTTCTTCGACGATGCCTTGAACCAGGTGGAACTTATCCGTCTTGGCATAGAAATTTCAAGGGAGAAAATTCATGTTGAGTATTATTTTATAAATGGAAAGCTTGTTCCCATTAATGGCGCTCTAACTCTTTAGCCTTCTTTTCTTTGTTTTAAATTGTATGACGAAACCATGTTGGTTTGCTTTATGGAAAATATTTGTATTTGTCTTTGTCCCTCATACTATTTGTTAATCGATGAATTATTTACTTTGTTTTATTTCTCATTGTTATGCAATTCTTTGTTTAATTCCTATAACAAGTTAAGTTTTCTGGACTTAGCAAGTTTAACACGATGGATTGCATATATGTTCTTTATTGGGCGCTTTTAGGGTTATCTTCCTAGAATCTTTGTGATATTTATGAGAACTTAATCAAGTTGATTTACTTGAGTGTTTGGGGATCAATTAGGGCCAAAGGTATTATTCCCATTCCATGTCCCAAGTGAAAATTGGTTCAAGGTCAATGTAATAAGCGCCATCTCTTTCACACTAGCATGTCTAGCTACCACTAGGGGAGTTATACTTATGCATCACCTACCCATTCGAGGTTTATGGTGTATTTTTATGTAAATCACCTTTGAGTTGGAGGTAAAGGTGAGATAATACTTAGAAGGGGGGGTTGAATAAGTATGAAAGATTAAAACTTAGAATAAAACACAAGTATTTTTATCCTGGTTCGTTGAACTCAACTACTCCAGTCCACCCTTCCTAGAGTGATTTTCCTTTCTCAATCAAGGACTTAATCCACTATTTAATCAAACAGATTACAATAGTAACACCTAAGAACAACTGTTCTTAGTCTTCTCAAGAGCTACTGATCCCAACTGGATCCTCTTAAGAAAATCTTTTACAATCAATGTAAAACTATTACAAGAGTAAGAATGCTTCTAAAAAGCTATTATCACAACTGTGATATTTCTCTTAAGTTTAAGAACAATGAAATAAATTCTAAGAATGAATATGAAAGTATGAGATCTTGAATATTTGATTTCTTTTTTTAATGCCAACGTCAACTGAAGAATTTGGTGGAGTCTTGCTTTTATAGGCAGCTGATCCAAGGTGAGCTGCACGTTGTGAAGAGTGTCCAAAAGGTCTGAGCCTTTTTATCTTTACATCAAGTGACCTTTCCTAGAAGAAGAAGAAAGCAAAGAAAAATCCTTTTTTGTTTGTGTTCTTGTGTCTAGCATAAATAAGGAAAGAGTCGTTTGATTTACTCCAACGGATATAATCTTTGAATATTTCTTCTTCAGTTTTCAGCCAATTCATTAGAGTCTAATTGGGTCAGAGTCTTCTAATGATGATCAGAGTCTTGTTGAATCAGAGTCTTCTGCAGTAGGTGTGCTTTCAGCGTGTTAAATATCAGAGCATATTTGAGACAAAACTTCAGTACTGGCAGCTTTAGTACTTTCAGAATCTTCTGTAGAAACTATGCTTTGAAAAGCTCTTCATACAAAATTCTTCTTTGCTTCAGATGCTTCTGACTTGCTTCAGATCCTTCTGGAGCTTCTGCTTCAGAATCTTCTGGAGGCTACGCTCAGAATCTTCTGTTGGCAGCAATCAGAATCTTCTAATGTATGCATCTGGCGCTACAGAGTCTAGCTAATTTCTTGAGATCAATTCTGATTTGCTTCTGGAGTGTTAATTTCTTTACTATCTGCAGTAAAAAACTCTCAAGCAAATTTTAGAGTATATAATTCTTAAATACAAAATTTCATAATAGTTATCATCAAAACATAGAGATATTATTAAGAACCAATCTGTGTTCTAACAATCTCCCCCTTTTTGATGATGACAAAAACATCAGAAATTTTGTTTAATTGAAAATATTAAAATTATAACTCCCCCTGAGATGATGAGTCTCCCCCTGAGATAAATACAGATAAGGAATAGAAACTTTCCTTTTGTCTTGAGTAATTTTCAGAGTTAGATCTTTGATTGTTCTTTTAAACATTTGAAGGTCAGAATGTCTTGCAAATATCAGATTCAGAGTTTGGTAATAGTCAAATGATCTGAGAGACTCAGAGTTTCTTTTATAGAGTGTACTTATCAAATGTTCTGAAATACTCAGATTAAATGTTAGATAGAATAAATATGTCTGAAGTTTCATTCTGGTGAAGTTAAATTAAACAGTCCAGATCTATATTTTCTCCCCCTTTTTTGTCATAAGCAAAAAGTAAAAACTTTAAAAAGACAAATAAAAGGAAACAGTAAATGAGATAATTCAGTGGAGAAAACTTTGATTCATTCAATGAGTTCAGATCAATGGTACATGCATCAGAAGATATATCTAAACGTACATAATCAAACATCAGATGCAAAAACATTAGAATGAAAAAAAATAAAAATCTAATAGTGTTTTGACAAAAGCATCTTCAATAGATCTGTGATCTCAGAGGAGGACTGCTCTTGCTTAGACATCCATTTAGCCATTGTTTCATTCTTCTGATCCTGCTTTGACATCCACTCTGTCATGTCTTCAGATTTCTTATCCAGTTTTGCCATCCAAGACTTGATCTCTGATTGACCAGCTTCCAGAGCAGCAATTTTATCCTCAAAATCTGGATGTTCTTTCTTTATCTCAGATGATGAAGGTTGAACATTTTCTGGAGCTTGAACAGAATCAATTTCCATAGGATCTGTAGAGTCTGGAGCATTGGAGCCAGAAGGAAATTTTATCAAAGTCATGGCCAAAGGATTATCTTCAGATGCAGGTTCAGTAGTTTCTTCTGAAGATGGAGGAGCATCTGTGAGGAGCAGTGGTTCAGACCTCTTGACGGTCCACAACAAATTTCTTACAGCTTCAACAAATCTGAGCTTCGCATCATCAGAACATATATTCTTCAGATTTGAGGCCACAGAGTTGAATCTGTTGATGAATCCATTCCAGATGACATCAGATTCTTGTGCATTCATTGTTGCTGAGCACTTCCTCTGTACAGTACCTAAATACAACTGTATTTTTTGTAAAAAGGATTGAAATAAATGATTAACATAAAGTCTAGGCTTAGGATGTAACAGAGTTTCCAGTGTTATTGGTTTTGGTTGGGGAGTAGGTGGAAAAAGGGATTTCTGAATGGAGATCAGAGGAGGAGGGTAGTATGGAATGAAAGGAATTTCAGGGGCTTTTTCTGGTTTGGATCTGTTTAAGGCATTTAACAGATTTGGTTTGGCTTTGGTGTGAAAGGAAACCACATCAAAGGGTTTATTGGAGTAAGGTTGGAATGCAGATTTTGGAGGTTCATCAGAAGCAACAGTTTTATCAGATGAAAATGGTATAGCTGAAGCAACAGCTTTGTCAGATTTAGCAGAATATGATATAGTTGCTAATGAACCTACATCTAACATGGATTGAATGTAGGTGAGAAGGACAGATGGAAGGGTCATTGTGAGTTTGGGTTTCAGAGGGGTGATAGGGTCAGATGGTTCAACTCTGTCATAAAAGTCTTTGAGTTTGAAACCATAAGCAAGATTGTGAAATAGTGATGAGACTTGTGCACAGGAAATAGATGTTCTTGGGTTGGCTGTTGGGTTAGAATTGGGAATCAGGATTTCAGATGATGGTGCAGGTGTGGGAATAGGATCTGAAATAGGAACTTTTAATGATACAGGAGGTTCTGGTTGGTTTACTTCAGAATCTCTGTGAGAAGGAGAGATTAGAAAATCTGGGTGAATGTCAGATTCTGAAGAGTTTGATGAGGTGGTTGGTGTGCAGGAGGTAGAAGATACTTGAAACACAGTTTTTAGTGGTGTGACATCAAGAACTTCTGTCTCAGGAATGTTGGGTTCAGAAGTATTGGTTGGTTCTGAAAGAATTTTAGAGGGTTTTGATGGTTGTTCTGAGGTAGGTGGATCAGATAAAATTGTTATTGGTTCAGAAATAACAGGTACAGATGCAGTGGGTTCAGATGATTTGGATGGTGGATTATCTGATGTTGGTTGATGTACAAAGGCTTTATCTGGTAGGGTTTCAGATGATTTTTCTGGTTGTTTTTCTTGTGGGTGCTTTTGTTGTTCAGATGGCTTTTGTTGAGCAAATGGTTTTGTTGTTTGTTGTTGTTCTGTGGGTTGTTTTTCTGATACAGATGGTTTGGTTGGAACCTCTGGTTGAATTGTTTGTGGTACAGAGACTTTTGAAGTTTGAATTGTTTTTGTTGTTGGTGGTGTTGGAACAGATGATTGTTTTTGTGGTGAAATGGAAATTGGATTAGAAGATTTTTGTGGTGATGGTGTAGAAACATGAGATGGAGCAGTAACAAATGTATTTTGTGTAGAGGGAGGTTTTGGAATAGACTTAATATTAGAATCATTTAAAACAACAGGATTTGCAGAAGATACAGAAGATTTAGTACCTTTGATCTTGATTCTTTTAGCTGGTACAAAAGGAGTTTCTCCAGATTCTTTCCTCTTTAGAAGCTTCTGTGGCTTCTCGGCAATCTTGATCTTCTTCTGAACAGGTGCAGCTTTTGCTTCTGGTTGAGTCCTCTTTCTTTGTGGTTCTTCTTCTTCTTCTACAACAGGCAGTGGTTGTCTTGCTAGCTTTATAATGTTTGCAGGAACAAGCTTTCCTTCTTTCTTGCACTCATCAATATACATTACAATAATGTGCCTTGGTTCTTCAGCATAGAACAAAGAATAATCATCTATAGGAGTTCTCTTCTTACTCAGTTCAGAAACATTCAGCTTCATGGGAGCTGTTGTGAGTTCATCCACTATTTTAAGTCTCTGAAGACTTTTGGCATTCAGAGGCTTTCCCATAATGAATTTCAATTCCTCTGTAACTCCAGCAGCGTACAGAGCAGTAACCAGTCCATTCTCAGTTAGAAGATCTGAGATTAACCTTCCAAAAGGAATCCAGGTTCTGATCTTCTGTCATTTTTCTTTCACATACTCTCTAGAGGCATTTATATGATTCCAAAGATGCATAAAGAGAATATATGGAAGATCTACCTTGGTGCTCTAACTGAGGCAGTACATAAAATAAAGTTGTTCATTATTGACATAGTCTGGAGAGTTGGTTGACTTCCTATGATGAATGCATCCCATGAAGATCTTAGCCCAAATCTTGTAGTCAGGCTTCAGATCCTTGAACTTGTTAGAAGCTTGTCCAGCAGTCATCACTTCTTCATACATTTCATCCATATCCACACGCCCAGCTGGCAAGTGTGAAACTGCATCTGTTTCCTCATAGCCAATAAGTTTTCTGATCAGATCTTCTGTTATTATAATCTCTTTGCCCAGAACAGAAGATAGGATGAACTTAGGGTAAACTGAAGCATGGATCCAGAACTCTTTCACAAGAAGGGGGTAAACTGGTCCAAACAGTCTATCAAAATATTTCACCCATCTTTGAGCACCTATGATTGAACGAAACTCAAAACCATTCTCAGCAAGTGAATCAAATTCCACCATTGATTCACACAGAACTTCCAGCTTTTCAACAGGGGTTAACAATGTTCTTTTTGGTGGAGAATAAGGAGTAACACCCATGTTAGCAGAGGTAACTGCAACCATTGAAGATTGAAATTGTGCAGCAGTTGATGATGAAGTTGCCATTGAAGATGGTTTTGTCACACGCTTAGGGTTTTTATGCAGAGAGAAGAGAAGATGAAAATGCATAAATTTTCTGAGATGTGAAAAGTGTGAATGTGAAGAGAGGTCATGTATTTATACTAAAACAAGTAGGCATACAAACAGTCAGATTTTGCACGTTTGTACAAAGCATTAAATGAAAAGAATAAAAATCATTTCAAGCATTTATTGCTTCTGACAAATTGGGGGGAAAATCAAGATTTTCACTATTCAAACTTCACCTCAAACGTCTCTTCAGTAGTGTACACGCCACCTTTGCAGAATTGGAGTGACACGTGTTTGCTTGCATGTGTTCTGAATTCTCTTGAGAAGTGAAACGTTAACCAGCGTTCATATCCTCTAAGGATTGTTAGTTCAGAGTTTCACAAAACCAAATTAATAAAATAAATAAGCAGTCAGAAGAAATACTTCAGAGCATTAGGCATTTTTGCATCTGTAAAAATTTGCTTCTGACAAATATCATTCTGGACAAAAATCCATACCAATATTTTTCAGAATAAATTTGAATCTATCTTCAACAAGGGGTTTTGTAAAAATATCTGCCCATTGATGATCTGTATCAACAAAGGCCAAATTTATGATTCCCTTCTGAACATAGTCTCTCATGAAATGATGCTTAATTTCTATATGTTTTGCCTTAGAATGTAAAATGGGGTTCTTAGACAAACATATAGCAGAAGTATTATCACAAAAGATAGAAATGTTACTTTCAAAATGTTGATAATCTTTTAGCTGACTTTTCATCCAGAGCATCTGCGTGCTACATCCAGCAGCAGCAATATATTCTGCCTCTGTGGTTGAAAGTGAAATTGTGGGTTGCTTCTTGTTGTACCAGGAGATTAGATTTCTTCCTAGAAATTGACAACTTCTAGAAGTACTTTTCCTTTCCACTCTGTCTCCAGCGTAGTCAGCATCACAGAATCCAACTAATTTGAAATCATCAGATTTTCTGTAACACAAACCCACATTAGAAGTACCTTTCAGATACCTTAGAATCCTCTTGACAGCTGTCAAGTGTGATTCTCTAGGATCTGATTGGAATCTAGCACACAAGCATACACTGAACAATATGTCAGGTCTAGAAGCAGTTAAATAAAGAAGAGATCCAATCATACCTCTGTAGAGCTTTTGGTCTACTTTCTTACTTACCTCTTCCTTGCCAAGTGAGCTAGTTGGATGCATGAGAGTCTTTGCCAGCTTACTATCAGTCATGTTAAATTTCTTCAGAAGTTTTTTAACATATTTGGTCTGATGTATATAAGTGCATTCTGGAGTTTGATTGACTTGGATTCCTAGAAAGAATCTGAGTTCTCCCATCATGCTCATTTCAAATTCTGCCTGCATACATGTAGCAAACTCCTTTCCCAGCATAGTATTGGTAGATCCAAATATTATATCATTCACATAAATTTGACAAATTAGAAGATCTTTCTTAATTGATTTACAAAAGAGTGTTGTGTCCACTTTGCCTCTGATGAAATTTTTCTCCAGAAGAAAATTGCTCAATCTCTCATACCAAGCTCTGGGAGCTTGTTTTAAACCATATAGAGATTTCTTTAGTTTGAAAACATGATCTGGAAATTTTTCATTTTCAAAACCAGGAGGTTGGTGGACATAAAATTCTTCTTCTATAATACCATTAAGAAAGACACTTTTAACATCCATCTGATACAGAGTGATGTTATTTTGTGCAGCAAATTAAATAAGAAGGCGTATAGATTCTAACCTTGCCACTGGAGCATAAGTTTCAGTGTAATCAATACCTTCTTGTTGACTGTACCCTTGAGCAACAAGCCTTGCCTTATTTCTTTCAACTTCTCCTTTCTCATTCAGCTTATTTCTGAAGACCCATTTTGTTCCAATTGTATTGAATCCTTGTGGTCTTTGAACTAGATCCCATACATCATTTCTGGTAAATTGATTCAACTCTTCTTGCATGACAATAATCCAATCATTGTCTTGCAGAGCTTCATCTACAGAAGATGGTTCAATTTCTAACACAGTCCAAATAATGATGCTTCAGATGATCTTAGAAAGGATCTTGTTCTGATGGGATCATCCTTCTTTCCAATAATGACATTCTCTGGATGAGAAGCTTTAATTCTGGATGATGATCCTCTAACAGTTGATTCTTCAGAAATGTTTAGATTGTTCATCTGAGAAGTTAAAGGAATAGCATTTGGCGTTGCTTCTGGTTCCTTCACTTGAGCTTTGTCTGCTTCTGGGACTTCAGAGTCTGTGAAGACTACTTCTCTATCTGCAGAGTTTTCAGACTGCTTTGACTTTTTATTGCCAAGCTTATCATCAAATCTGACATAAATAGATTCTTCCACAATCTGTGTCTCAGTGTTGTATACTCTGTAGCCTTTAGAGTGTTCAGAATATCCAAGCATGAAACACTTCTGTGCTTTGGAATCAAACTTGTTCAGATTTTCCTTAGAATTCAACATATAGCAAATATATCCAAAAGGATAAAAATATGAAATGTTGGGCTTTCTGTTCTTCCACAGTTCATATGGAGTCTTCTCCAAAAGAGGTCTTACAGACACTCTGTTCTGAATGTAACAAGCTGTGTTGATTTCTTCTGCCCAAAAGTGTTTTGCCAGATTTGTCTCATTGATCATGGTTCTGGCCATTTCTTGCAGAGTTCTGTTTTTCCTCTCTACAACCCCATTTTGTTGTGGAGTTCTAGGACAGGAAAAATCATGAGCAATGCCATTTTCATTAAAATATTTTTCAAAATATTTATTTTCAAATTCACCACCATGATCACTTCTGACTTTTATAATTTTGAAATCTTTTTCATTCTAGACTTGCTTGCAGAAGTCAAAGAACACAGAATGTGACTCATCCTTGTGTTTTAAGAACTTTACCCATGTCCATCTACTATAGTCATTAACAATGACTAATCCATACTTCTTGTCTCTGATGGATGCAGTTTTCACTGGTCCAAACAGATCAATATGAAGTAATTCTAGTGGTCTGGAAGTAGAAACAACATTTTTTGATTTAAAAGATGGTTTTGAAAACTTCCCTTTTTGGCATGCTTCACAAAGAGCATCTGAAGTGAACTTCAGATTAGGGAGTCCTCTTCATTAACAGAAAGAGGCATTTAACATTCTGAACTTTAAGTTCTGAAAGATTTATTTTATAAATGTTGTTTTTCCTCTTACCACTAAATAGGATAGAGGCTTTACAACATTTTTGATTAAAGGTAATATCATAACCATTGTCACTTAATTGACTTATGGACAATAAGTTATGTTTTAACCCTTCAACAAGTAAATCATTAGTAATAGAGGGAAGTTTACCATTTCCAATGGTGCCAGATCCAATGATCTTGCCCTTCTGGTTCCCTCCAAACTTCACATCACCTCCAAATCTAAGTTCCAGGCTTTGGAACATAGACTTTTCTCCTGTCATGTGTCGTGAGCATCCAAAGTCCAGGTACCATGATTGGCGTCCTGACCTTGCTGCTAAGAACATCTGCAACAGGAATTATTTTACTTTTAGGTACCCAGATCTTCTTGGGTCCTTTAGGGTTAGTGGTTCTGAAGGTTTGTCTAAACTTCTGTTTTTCAACATAAGGTTTATTCTGACTTGCCTTGGGTTTAAACACATAAGTATTCTTCTCAGAGCTTGTGTGTTTAATGTCATTTAAGTGACCAAACTTAAATTGAGAGTACAGAGGTGTCTTCTTGATGAAGAGTTTGTCAACAGATTTTGGATTACTTCCAGAGGAAGATTCATATCCAATACCTCTTCTGTTGTTCCCACTAACACCATAGATCATAGAAGCCATCTTGCTTCTGTCTATGCTCTTAGTAAGGAATCTCTGAAAGCTAGATTCATATTTTTCTAAAATGTTTTCACATGACTTAGCCTCAGATTCAGATTCTTGTTGAGTTATTTCAAAGTCATTTTTGATTTTCAGATTAATTTCTTTTTGCTCAACAAGTTCTGTCTTCAGAAGATCAATCTCAGATTCAAGACTGCTTTTCAACTTCTTGTATTTGAGTTTGATATTGTTATAGCTTTTCAGAACTTCTGATAAAACTTTGACAAGTTCTTCTTTAGTAAGTTTAGCCATTACCTCTTCAGCGTCATCGTCAGATTCAGAATCAGATTCAGGTCCTGAAGTTCCTTCCTCCTGATCTTCTGTGCTGGCCATCAGTGCAACATTAGCACATTCTTCTTCTGATTCAGAAGATGATTCAGATTCATTTGAGTCATCCCATGTTGCCATCAGAACCTTCTTCTTTTTGTTAAACTTCTTCTTGGGTTTTTCTCCTTGAAGTTTGGGGCAATCATTCTTGTAATGCCCAGGTTCTTTGCACTCATAGCATACAACTTCTTTCTTGCCAGATCTTTTGTGCCCAGAAGATTCCTTTCTATGATTAGATTTTCTGAAGTTGTTGAACTTCTTTCCCTTGTGCTTCCAGAGTCTGTTGATCCTTCTGGACATCATGGATAACTCATCTTTTTCTTCAAAAGAAGATCCTTCAGAGCTTTCTTCAATAACCTGCAAAGCTTTAGCAGATTTATTAGATTTTAAAGCAATAGATTTACCTTTCTCTTTCTTCTGAGGTTCATCTTCCTCAAGCTCAATTTCATGGCTCCTTAGTGAGCTGATGAGTTCTTCTAAAGAGATCTTGTTCAGATCTTTAGCCATCTTCAAGGCAGTCACCATTGGTCTCCATCTGGTAGGTAGACTTCTGATGATTTTCTTTACATGATCTGATGTGGAGTATCCCTTGTCCAGATCCTTTAGACCAGCTGTGAGGATCTGAAATCTGGAGAACATAGCTTCAACAGATTCAGAGTCTTCCATCTTGAAGGCTTCATACTTCTGGATCAGAGTCAGAGCCTTTGTTTCCTTGACTTGAGAGTTTCCCTCATTAGTCATCTTTAAGGATTCAAACATGTCAAATGCAGTTTCCCTGTTTGTAATTTTTTCATACTCAGTATGAGATATTGCACTCAACAATATTGTTCTGGCCTTGTGATGATTTCTAAAATCTTTCTTCTGAGCATCTGTCATAGATTTTCTGTCTATCTTCTTGCCATTCCCATCTGTGGGATGAACATATCCATCTATGACCAGATCCCATAAATCAGCATCATATCCAAGGAAAAAACTTTCAATTCTGTCTTTCCAATAATCAAATTTCTCCCCATCAAACATAGGGGGTTTGGTGCTGATTCTGTCCCTTTCTTCATATTTGTTGTTAATGTTGGATATTGTATTATCAGCCATAGTAACAACCAAATATATATCAAAGTATTTCTCTCTGGATCTTTACTGTCACTGTTAAGTGGTAGCACACACAAAACCGGAGCTCTGATACCAACTGAAGGTGAGATAATACTTAGAAGGGGGTTTGAATAAGTATGAAAGATTAAAACTTAGAATAAAACACAAGTATTTTTATCTTGGTTCGTTGAACTCAACTACTCCAGTCCACCCTTCCTAGAGTGATTTGCCTTTCTCAATCAAGGACTTCATCTACTATTTAATCAAACAGATTACAATAGTAACACCTAAGAACAACTGTTCTTAGTTTTCTCAAGAGCTACTGATCCCAACTGGATCCTCTTAAGAAAATATTTTACAATCAATGTAAAACTATTACAAGAGTAAGAATGCTTCTAAAAAGCTATTATCACAACTGTGATATTTTCTCTTAAGTTTAAGAACAATGAAATAAATTCTAAGAACGAATATGAAAGT
Source organism: Lathyrus sativus (assembly GCA_963859935.3). Taxonomy (NCBI): domain Eukaryota; kingdom Viridiplantae; phylum Streptophyta; class Magnoliopsida; order Fabales; family Fabaceae; genus Lathyrus; species Lathyrus sativus. The sequence goes on from OZ012736.1 coordinate 533,688,371, forward strand.
ATGAGAGCTTGAATATTTGATTTATTTTTTTAATGCCAACGTCAACTGAAGAATTTGGTGGAGTCTTGCTTGTATAGGCAGCTGATCCAAGGTGAGCTGCACGTTGAGAAGAGTGTCCAAAAGGTCTGAGCCTTTTTGTATTTACATCAAGTGACCTTTCTTAGAAGAAGAAAGCACAGAAAAATCCTTTTTTGTCTGTGTTCTTATGTATAGCATAAATAAGGAAAGAGACGTTTGATTTACTCGAACGGATATAATCTTTTAATATTTCTTCTTCAATTTTCAGCAAATTCATTAGAGTCTAATTGGGTCAGAGTCTTCTAATGATGATCAGAGTCTTGCTGAATCAGAGTCTTCTGCAGCAGGTGTGCTTTCAACGTGTTAAATATCAGAGCATATTTGAGACAGAACTTCAGTACTGGCAGCGTTAGTACTTTCAGAATCTTCTGTAGAAACTATGCTTTGAAAAGCTCTTCATACAAAATTCTTCTTTGCTTCAGATGCTTCTGACTTGCTTCAGATCCTTCTGGAGCTTCTGCTTCAGATCCTTCTGGAGCTTCTGCTTCAGAATCTTCTGGAGGCTACGCTCAGAATCTTCTGTTGGCAGCAATCAGAATCTTCTAATGTATGTATCTGACGCTACAGAGTCTAGCTAATTTCTTGAGATCAATTCTGATTTGCTTCTGGAGTGTTAATTTCTTTACTATCTGCAGTAAAAAACTCTCAAGCAAATTTTAGAGTATATAATTCTTAAATACAAAATTTCATAATAGTTATCATCAAAACATAGAGATATTATTAAGAACCAATCTGTGTTCTAACAGGAGGTTTGATGTCTTTAAATTATGTCTCACATTCATACTTGAGGTTTATGGATTCCTTGTCTTTTTCTTTTGACGTAACACTTCATATGCGTTAGAGGGTTAGTGTTAGCATGGAGGGTTTGAGATTTAACTTGTAATTCATGCAAATAATAATGAAAAATAAACCTTGACGAAATTCTCATGTATTAAACTTGTTATGCAAAAGTTTACATTAGAGATTTTACATAAGACTTTGCTTTTAATTCAACATAAGGAAGAAATTTAGTTGTAATATTGCTTTAGCTTAGCTATGTTCCACATATTAGGACAAGTTACCCATGGAGAGTCTCCATGGTGTAGGCTCCACTTCCCATGTTGGTTCGTACCTGGTATGGACCTTCTCAGATTAGTGCAAGCTTGTCTTTCCCGCCATTTCTTCCCTTTACATCAGCTATACGAAGCACAAGATCTCCAACATGGAATTCTCTAGGATTGACCTTCTTGTTATATTTCAGCGATATGGCTTGCTTGACTCTGGAATCATTGAGGGCAGCAGAACATCTCTTTCCATCCAAAGAGTCTAGATCTTCCTGAATCACTTGTGAATTCTTATTGATGAAAATGGAATGTGTCATCTTCTAGCTATATTTTCTAACTTCAACAATGAAGAAGAACTCAATACCGTAGGCGAGTATAAAAGGCGTTTCTCCAATGGTTTAATTATTTTTCATTTTGTATGCCTAAAGGAAGTGTGAGATCTCTTCTATCCAGTTTCTCTTGGCCTTTGGTGTTTCTCCTTTGGTTTGAGGATAATCCACTAATGTGAAGTGGTGTTTGACTATTAGATCTTGGAAGAGCTTATTCAAGTTTTTACCAGGGAAATGGGTACGGTTCTCTGTTATGACAGGCTTTTAGGTCCAATATATTTCTAAAACATTCTTCTTGAAAAGTTTTTGAAGATGATTCCGATCTTTGTTAAGCCTTCTACTTCGATCCACTTGGCAAAATACTATACAACTACAATTAGAAATTTTAACTTTCATGAGCCATTGAGAAAAGACCAAGATTATTCATGCCCCAATAGGAGAATGGCCATGACACATTAAAGTGTTAAGTTTAAAAGAAGGTTGATATGAATACTTTTCGTGCTTCTAGATTTTTTCACACTTCATCACATGTTTTTTAGTGTCCTAGACCATTGAAGGTGAGTAGTATTCTGTCTATAGGACCTTCTTAGCTAAGGATCATCCTCCGAGATGTTTCCTAGGTATACCCTCGTGGACTTCAGCAAGGGTGTATTTGACTTCATCATGCTCTAAACATTTCAAAAAAGGTGTAAATACCTTTCATGTACAATTTTACTCTATTATTGAGTGTGAGCCTTCTCTTATCTTTACTAAGTTGGCTTTGGCGAGATCTATTTCCTAAGTCTTGTTCTTAACATACACTATAATCAAGGTGATCCATGACGGCTCTTCCACTGCTATAGTCATGACGATCACAAATTTCATTGAGAAGAGACTAGGTTTGTCAAGTGTTTCTTGAATAAAATAGTGGTTGATGCATGCCACTCTGGTACTTGCCATCTTAGATATGACATTTGTGAATGTTCAAGAAATACAAGAAAGAGGGGGTTTGAATTGAGTTTCTAGATTAAAAAAAAATCGCAACCCAAGAAGACACACAATAAATATTCAACATAGATAAAAGACACAATTAATTTTATCCTGGTTCGCATTAACTAAGCTACGTCCAGTCCACCCGCCAGAGTGATTTTGCCTTCTCAATAAGGACTTAACCCAATAATCAAATACTTAATTAAAAACTCAAACACAACTTGTCTAAGACTTCTTAAGAATCCTAACTATAACCTAGTATCTCAAGATATTTAACTAAAGGTTAAGAATACAAGATTGTGTTTACAAGTTGCTTCTAAAATAAGAAGATGCACAAGTTAAAAATAAAAGATTACCCTTAAGAAATATATTCAAGAAAGTGTTCTAAGAGTATGAATGTGATAGTTTTCTTAGCGTGAAAACACTTCTTTATTTCTTTTACGTGTGTTTTTCAGTGTTATGCAATGTTGTAACATTTCCAAACTTCCAATACCTCTTTATATAGTTGATGAATAGATATGTTGGAGGGTAGAATTGAAATATCCTCAACATCACAGTTGTATGAAGGTCATTTGACTCTATAACAATAGAGTGACTTTTACAGCATATAGTGCGTGAGAGGATGGAACAAAAGGAACCACTTTGATACACTAATACAATCCTTTTTTTCCCACTGATTTTTAGGGTAATGGAAAAGATATTTGATATTGTACTATTCGTACTCTTGCCACATGTTCTTCTTACAGTCATTGACTTTTAGTCATTAACTTCTAGTAGAGGCTTGGTATGTAAGATGCTGAAGCTTGAATAGAGTTTAGAGTCTGTCTTCAAAATTTGGTGAGAATGAGACTTTAGAGTCTATAGAGTTCAGAGTCCTGAGACTTCAGAGGCTTGAATTATCAAAGTCTTTATCATAGTCATTGTGGATAGATTCTTGAAGAAGCGATGACTTAGTAACCCAGATGATTGACTTTCATTTAAATACACTTTTGATTATTCCTTTGGTTTAGAGTGCATCTACAGTCTAGAGTCTGATCGTCCAAAGTTAACTTCTCTAGAGTCAAAATTGATTTTCTTTGATCTGCGCACTTAACAAAATAATTAGAGTACTAAATTATTTTCTATATATATATATATATATATATATATATATATATATATATATATATATATATATATATATATATATATATATATATATATATATATATATATATATATATATATATATATATATATATATATATTAAGCTTTGTTATCATCAAAACTCAAGGATAGTGCATAATCAAACTTGTTCCAACAATCTTCCCCTTTTTGATGATGACAAATCTACGTATTTTGATGAACAACTTTTACTTTGATAATCAAATCTCTAAAACATCAGAGTTAGGTTTGCAAACACTCCCTGAGTTTTATACTATCATAATTATTCTTAGCTTCTTCAGAGTGAGATTTGTAAGCTCCCCCTAAGTCTTACACTATCAAAATTATTCTCAACTTCTTCAGAGTGAGGTTTGTAAGCTCTCTTAAGATTGAGACTTTTTTTTATATTTCCAAAAAAATAATTAGCATGATAAAAAATGTTTAACTTGTTAACATAAGAGTTTTAGAGCTTGATTTTTATCAATGAGATATCTGATTTCTTGGTTGATAAACTTAACAACACATATCTGATTTCCTTTAATAAATCTCCCAAAAAGTAAGGCATAAGAATAAAATGTTTCAGATTTATTATGGAATAAATATATATATCAAAATCATATTCTATTTCTCCCATTTTGTCATCAATAAAAAAGAATAAGATAAAACAAAAATAAAGGTGATTGGAAAAGAAAAACTTCATTAATTTTTTTAAAAATACAGAATACAACAGAAGAGATACAAAAGAAAAGATGGGAAAAGGAGACTAGGGAACATAAGGTCCAACACCATAAGTTCTTTCAGCTACATCAAGCTTCAAGCTCCAATGGGTTTCAAGAGTCTCAGTTAAGCCATCTTCTTGCTCTTTTTTTCACAATTCCTTCTTGAGATAAGAGTTCTGAAAGAACTCGTCCATAACGAATAAACAAAGACATATCCTCGTGAAAGGAAATGGTCTTTGACTTCATGAAGTTAAATATGGTGATAGGAAGGTCCATGGTCTTTGTATGGCAAAAATTCACTTTTTGCCTTTTTTCGCATTTTGTTCGTTTTTGTTCTTCTTTTGTCCTGAATAATTTCTTAAGCTTGGAAACCATCCAAAACATATTACCCAACATAAAACATGATAAAAAGAAAGTAAATCAAACGAAAACAAGAATATAACAAAGTAAAACGACTAATAAAAGTGATGCAAAAACCACTTATCAATATTCCACCATCTTAGTGTCTCTTCCTTCATTGAGGTCCATCGTAAGCTCTATGAAATCCCAAGGTAAAGTCACTGAACCTTTGAAGGCTTATACTTCAATAACCATGTAAGGTGACAATTTCTCATTCTTCAAGTGTAACTTCTCAAACAATTCAGCGTATATAATGTCGCACGAGCTTCCTCCATCAACGAGGATCCTTGACACTTAGAAATTAGACATGGTTGTCATAATCATCAAGGGAAAGATCTCATTTTGGATGATCTTCACTTTCTCAATATCTTTGACCCTCTAGCTGAGCAATAATTTACCAATAAATTTTCTACAGATTCTCTTTTATGCACACAAAATAAACTTTCACTGAGGAGAGTCACATTTTTCTCTTGCACTAAATTGTAGATGTTCGCCACACATTCATTAGCATTGGGCATTCCTAGTGTTGTTTGAGGTTGTTGGAGGCTTCGTGACATATTTGGTTTAAAAGGATGGAACAATAGTGAAAGATGAGGTTGCTGTAATGGATGAAACAAAAACGACTATTTGAATGACAGAGGTTGAAGAGATTCATGTTTGATCAGTTGTAGAATTGGAGTATGATGTAGTGATGTGAATGAGAAATTGATTAAAAATAGAGCATCTTGGTGCTGAGGTGTTTTTTTTTCTGTCGTAAGAGTAAGAACTAATATGATAGTATTTTGAAGCATTTGAATCTTTGATTAGACATTAAGTACGATAATAGTGTTTGGGTGAGTCGTAGATCGTGTCGCCTTGGATCCTGTCATTTGGAGGTGATTACATGAATCAATTTTGAGGTTAATAATGATCAAAACTTTGTAACAAATATAATTACAACGCCTGAAACTGTTGACATAAGTGGTTATGATGGCGCAATAAAATAAATTAGGAAATCGTGAAGGTAATTCGTGAGAATCAGAAGGCGATTCCCACAGACGACACCACTAGACATTAGTGGAACACAAAACATAGGTTGAAGTTTGTTAAGGGAGATTATCACTAGGGAGCATTAATATTGGGTCAAGAGCAACACAAGTGAGAGAGACATCACATATTCACCCAAAACCTTAAGGTGATAGGTGTATGGGTTCTCCCACTTATAAATGATCGACTATCCACATTTATAATCAATGTGGGACTCCAACTCACACTTGACTTTATTATTCTCGACACTCTCCCTCAAGTGTGAGTCCACAATACTCTCACTCAAGTGGAATCTCTTTTGTCCACATACATTTGTGCCACCGTTGACACCTATTACTAGGCACCTCTTACTAGGCATTTCAATACACCTCTTCCTGGGCATTACGATTTCAACAGTACACTTCTTCATGGACATTTTAACACAAGTAAGTCGGTCCATTTACAAACCAAAGGCTCGTGATAACATTTGTTGGAGGAGTTTATCACTATGAAGTATTGAACATTGGTCCAAGAGCAACACAAGTGAGAGAGACACCACATATTCACCCAAAACCTTAAGGTGATAGGTGTATGGGTTCTCCCACTTATAAATATTCAACTCTCCACATTTATGAGACGAATTTGAGGCTCCAACTCACTTGATGTATTATTCTCAACAAAGATGACCACCGTAAAAAGTCTTCTAGTATGACGGTAGAGGTCTCAAATGATCAGAGAGAATAAATACATACAAAGTTAACACTCCAACGTTCAAGTGAATAAAAAAAAACTTGTAAATATATAAATGAGTGAATATCTAAACATGACTCAGAATCGCTTTATATAAAAGTGATGGTTAAAACCATCATCGGTTGATCCAACGTGAGAAACGGAAGACCGTTGGATGAATATCACGAAATAAAAAGGGACCCTTGAATTAAACTTTTCTTATTGAACCTTTCATCAACCGATGCAACTCTGATTAGACAGCCTACGTCATCATGGCTTGGTTGCCTGTGGTGACATTAATTTTGTTAGTGACTTTGTTCAAAACTTAGAAACTTCTACATCCCTCCGTGCTGATTATACCGTAACTATTCTTCTTTATTGAAATAGCTTATGGAAAGAAATTGGTTTAATTCATGTCAATAAAGCAAATAGTATAGTTTCTAGACTCTTCTACAGCGTAAACGAACCAAAATAGCCGTCATAAGTCTAATCATGGTTGGTTGTTAAATCACGCCTGGTGTCTTTTATAGAGATTGATTGACAGATAGATGCCAATAATTCACAAACCAACGAAACAAACAAGGCATAAAACATGGTTTGGCTAAACACATTTTATATTTTTATTTATAAAAAAGAAAGAAAAAGTATCATCCTCTATGTTCTGGGTGGAGCACAAATGTCACATACAAAACTGAAACTGAAAAACAAAATTCAACACACAATTCATTGAAAGGGATCACAGGTGTTGTAATTAACAATGCTTTGCAGTACAGATACTATGTGTTGAACTAAAAAACCTAATTTCCTACATGATGGGAGGGACAACAATTTCTTCAGACTTTGATGCTCAAATGCCTCGTTTGCCACACTACATGATGTTAATAGAACATGCCACCTTTCTAAACAATCATGAAGCTTTGTTTCGTCGATTTGATTTCTGGTTTCTGAATAGCATTGTCTAGTAGCATAATCTATGACTGCCAAGAAAAAAAAGAAAAAATATTTAAGGTGATTACTTCAAACCACAAAATTCCACATATTCACGCAGTCAGCATATTTTCATGATTGTTAGATTGAAATCAGACGGTTCGGATATCAAGTTTGAAATCTAGACCTCTGATCTCAATCCAACAGTAACCAACACGCGGACTGCGTGAATATGAGAATATCTGACTATAGAAAATCCAAGTCCTCTTAAGGGTTTGTGATTAATGTGTATTCAGTTTGAAAGCATCTCCGGGCATCTAATTGATGTCAAACATGAATTTATCGCAGCAGAAATTTATAACCATCCAAATAAAATTCATTTCCTACGAACTCTAACCTGGTGATTCGATCCGTGATCGTGTATTCTATTAGGCTTCATGTTCAAATCAATCAATTTATTATCCATCTTGGTATTTCCATCGGCATTAGGTTCTAAAGTTGGAACCGGAGGCATCCTATGATTCTGTTGCTTCTCTCCTGATTTTTGTTTAGGAAGTGGACTTTGTCCTCTTTTAATATCGCCCGGATCCAAAGGTTGCGAAGACGGATTCTCTGCATTACTAGGTTTATCACCTGGAAACTATGGAACAAAGAGATATTATACATTTTAAGTACGAAGATAAGGGTTAGAGGATCGTTCGTTCAAACCCTGATGAAGGAGAAAATACTAACATAGTAACATTTTCCGCCTATAAAAAAATGCATACGGATAACAATTTCGAGACTAATTCGTTTTGGATAAAGGATATACACACCTCAACTCTTTGCCTAAAGAGAAGATATCTTCCATGTGTTCTTTTACCACCAACATGAACTATCATATCGCATTGCAAACAAAGGGAACTTCCATCGGTTTCGCAATAGAAGAAAGCTACGACAAGATTGGAAAGAAGGTTAAACACATAAGCAACCGAAAACACCCGAAGAACAACCAAGGATCAAAAAAGGAAACTCCATACCAGGTGCATTCTCACATATGTCGCAGCGCGGCACATCACTTGGACTCGCAAGACCAACCCGAACATGTCTACTAGCTAGCTTATTGCACATATGAACCTACAATTTGCAAAAGTTACAAACTTTGAGAAACTATTATCAATTAAAGTGTCACCTTAGATTTCAAATTTACACAAAAATATATGAAATCAAATTATATTTATGAATCATGAAACTAAATTGCAAGTGGTCCAATCTTTAACCTAATCCGACATAAATGGACTTGTCCAAGTTAAGCAAGAATCCAAAATTGAATATTGCTACATCAATAATGAAACATTACAGTTACAAAAACATCAACATTCAGAGGCAATGATTTATGAGTAATCAAAAGTAAAATGAACAAGAAATTGAATACAGTGATTATTAGAAATGAAATAAAATAAAAACGAACCTTTTCATCACAAGCACGACAGAGTGCAGCCTCATCAGCAGCACAGAAAACGATGGCGGCTGCGCTCTCACAAGCATCACAAAGCGTTCGCATAATTAAACTCTCTCACTTTCATTGCTTCAAAAAAAATCAAACAACAAAATAGAAACAGAAGTTGAAAAGTCAGATACAGAAAAAAAATAAAAAAAATAAAATTTTTATAAATAAAAAAATATTTAAAAAAAAAACAGATAATCACCAAATCCATGATAGAAAGTTTTTTTATTGTAAAAAATAAATGATGGAGTATTATAAAGATGGATGATGAAGGTGGTGGTGGTGGTTGTTGATGATGAAAAGTTGTTTGAAGGAGTTGGGGGCCTTTTGGGTTGAGAGGGTTATGAAGAGAGAGAGAGAGAGAGAGAGAGAGAGAGAGGTAGTTGAATTTGTTGTGAAGTTACTAGTATTATGAAGTTACTTGGTAGCCACAAGTTGAAAAGCAATGTGGGGTTGACAAGAACTGAAACTTGATTCACAACCACTAATTAAGTTATCTTAGATGGGACCCACTTTCATACATTTTTGTTTGTTTACTTATTGTTGTCGACCACCCTAACATAACATTGTTGCTTTTTAGTGCATGCTCTTCTCTCCAACTCCAACCACAACCTAAGAAAAAGGACTTTTTTTTTTTTTTTTTTAACTCTTTTCACTTAGTGTTAAAGTGTGAGTTATGCTGCAAAATCATTAGTACATTTTTTTTTCTTCATAATTATATGAATAGAATACAGTCTCTTTATTAAAACAATATTTATTTTATTTCTAAAAATTTTTAACTTGTTTTTATATAAATATGAAGAAAAAATATGTAATGAGTCTTGAAATCAATTTAAAAATAATTTTATATAGACTAAAAAATTTGATATGTTTATAGAGATGAAAAACGAAATTTTGATAATTTCGTAAAGATAAGAAAAAATTAATATTTTTAATCACTAGCTTTTAGGTATGGTAATTGAATTCATCTCTATTAAAAATGTACAAAAATTATCTATAATTGGTATAATAAAATTCTATAAAATGGATCTGAATACGAGTACTAATAATAATTTGCGAAAATAAATGAGTATAGGGGTGAATATAGTTTAATACCCACTTCGTCGATATATATTTATATAATTTTATTTTTATTATTATGTATAGATGTTAATTCATCTATTTTATTAAATATATCACTATTAAATTTATATGTATTTTAATATAAATATTTGTTTACTTTTTAACTCAACAATATTATTTTTAAATTTTTTAATATTTTTAAAATTTTGAAATTATACAATAAATTATAATTAATATATTATTCTTTATTAGAAATGTAGATAAACAAATATAAATATGAATATTTAGGAACCCATAAGATAGGTTACAAAAACAAATGTTAGTGTCCATGTGAATATGAATTTGAGTACAATTTTTTTTCTTCAAATCATAAATATAAAGACAAATATTATAATACCCTTATTCAAATCTTGTCTATTGTTCATTCTTAAATATATATATTTTTCTTTTAGCATATTTAATTTTGATATTCCATCACTATCGATTAATCATAATAGTTAAATTAATAAAATATTTAGTTTAATAATAATTAATTTTAAATTTACGTATAGTTAACTGTAATTTGTTGATAGTATAAATTTATTACATTGAATATGTATTAAAATTAATTTTTTTATAATATTCCACATAAATAAAAAAAATAGAAAATATATCAACTAAAAATACTTTTTATAAAAAATATACAATAATTATTCTTTCATACGAGTTACCCCTATTGTCTTTACTACTTGTAACATTTAAAAATTGCTTATATTCACTTTTCATCAAAATCTCAATTCAATATTAATTATGAATCGTTAAAATATTCTTAATTATTTATTGTATATAAAGAAATATTGAAGTAATAAATAAAAATTATTATAAAAGAGAACAACTAATAATATTTAAAATAAAAATAGTACTAATAGGTAGTTCTACCCATCTTTTTTTCTCCCACTAATTATAACTCTAATAAATCAACTTTAAAATTCATATATTTAATTAAAGATTGGGCAACTAATATTTCCTTTTTTGAAAAAACTCCCATCCTTAAAGATAGAATCCAAAAAATATATATATTTCTTATTTTAAAGATGAGTTTTATGAATTAAGTTAAATTTTAATTCTATAATGATATCATAAGATTATTAATATGGACCACTCACCATTTATATATGCCATCAAACTTAAAAAGAAACATTAAACGCAAAAAAATGTATTAAAAAAATCAAATCTTCTATATTAATAATTCGGACCATCCACCGTTTATATCATATATCAAATTTAATATTATTAAATATAAGGGTGTATATTAAAAAAAAAACTTAAATTTCATATTAATTTTATATAATAAAAAAAAATTTAAATCTCATATTAATTTTATATAATGATATATCTCACCTTATAAGTCGATTTTATAAAAATAAGCAGAGAAAATCTAATTCTAAAACAAAATGGCTAATATTTTTGATTTCACTAAATAACTTTAAAATTTATCTAAAAAGTAAGTGTTGTCTAGTCTATTCTCCATCTAACAATTTAGATCTATAATTGCATAACATGTGGATGAGACAAAAATTCAAATATGACTCATGGTATTGAAAATCCTAAAAATTATTGGAGACAGTTGACACGTGTCCATCAAGATTAATTATTCAACTTTCGCTTATCTCTCAACTTCCTCATTTGGGATTTTATCAAAAAAAGAACTTCCCTTTTAAGGGAAACATAAATCGCAAAGATTTTCTCTAGCAATAAATATTTGCAATTTAGAGTGCTCGGTGGATTTGGATTGATATCTATGGTAGTGAAGGGTGACGTGTGAAAGACTCAACATTTTAAAACACTTTTCTATAGTTGAGCAAAAAAACAAATAAACTCTAGATTGATATATTGAAGGGTCCATAGTTAGGAGGACTTTAATATATCCATAATTATTGTTTTTTTAACAGCCACAATTCTTGTGGCTTCTAGAAGAACTTTCCCATTTCATGAAGAAAAGTTTCCTAAATAGATGGAGCAATGGACTCCAAAGAATTGTGTTTAGCTTGTCTTCAACACCTCTAAAGTTGTTCTATGTCATTTTATGTTTGGGGGGCAACTCACACATGTTGGAAGCTACCACTTTCCTCATTCAAGATCAATAACTACTTAAATTTTATACCATATTTAAATTTAAAATTAATAAGAAACATAACTACTATACATCTTAAATATATTGAAGTAATTTGAACTAGGTTTTACACCCTTGTCTCTAACCATCTAAAACAACATTTAAGTAAAATGTCATTAAAAAGTGTGAAGGAGAACACACTTTTCGGGAATTAGGCCAATACATAAGAAAGAAAAAGTTTCTAGCAATTGCCTATTTAAAAACTTTATCAAGAAAATCTAGTGTGATAAAATTTAGTGAAGGAAAAAAAGTATAGTGCATACAAATCAAAAAATGCTTAATGGAATATGAAAGAAGGTAGTTTAAATTTGTTCATAAAGAAATCTTGCTCCATACAATTAGGTAAACTATCCCACTAAATAAAACCTTCCATACTAAAAGCAACATTAGCAAAGACCATATGCAATATTATTTCTTTATCTGTATATATGATTAAATTTTAAATGAAAATTTATATATACATAAAAGATAATTGGACCATCTTTAGTTTAGAGAACTTTAATAAACAAAAAAAGTCACATTCTAGCTAAAAGTTAAATCAACCATTGTCACGATCAATCCAATGGTTAGAGGGATGACCACGAGCTTTGGATAAAGAGAATTAGAAATGTCAAGATTATTAGCAAAAACTTTCGTAAATGAGTCTCTAAAATCTCTATAAAAAAAAACCAACATAAATAATAGAGAGATAGGAGGATCCTCTTGATGTATTATCTACATTACATTTTAATTAATACTTAAGGGAGAAAGTAAGTTAACTTGAGTGATTTTAGGAGTATAATTTGGTAGATAAGAAATAATTTTACTTGTTTTATTTATAATATTAGTAATTATTTGTTGGAATAATATAACAAGTGTGAGTAGTATGGATAATAGTTCCACATTAAATAGAAATGTGGTGACTTTAAGTATTTATAAGTAGGAGAATTCATACACCTATCACCTTAAGGTTTTAGGTGAATATGTGGTGTCTCCCTCACTTGTGATGCTCTTGACCCAATGCTCAATGCTCCCTAGTGTAAAACTCCTCTAACATGGTATCATGAGTCTTTGGTTCGTAAAGGGACCGACTTACATGTATCGAAATGCTCAGGAAGTGGTGTCCCATTAAAATCAAAATGCTCAAGGAAGAGATATATTCGAAATACCTAATAAAAGATGCCTAGTTGTTGTGAATTACGACAAAATTCAATATCAATTTGAGGCAAAGAACAATAGCAAACAAAATAAATGGTCTTCAGCAATATGTATCTCTTACAAGAAAATAGCCTTCGCCTTCAGGTTCCCAAGAACAACCCTGAAGGCGCCCAAGAACAACCCTAACCCTATTTTCTACCCAAGTGTTTCCCTACCTCTCTAACTCTCAATATATGAATCTCTCAAACCCAAGGTGTAATCCAATATTTTCTTTGTGCATAGTTGAAACCCTATGTTATACCTTTAAACTCTTGGTCTCCCTCGTTGCTGAAAACTCTAAGATTGTCACACACCAAACATATAAGAGATACATATTTATAATAACAAATACCCAACAAACAAAGCCCAAAATCACATGGATCCATGGACCAAATCGAAAAAAACCGAAAACTCAAAAACACTATTCACCGTACGGACAACACTATTCATCGTATGGGCATCACTATTCATCTGTACTGATAGAACTATTTACCGTACATACTACACTATTCACGAACTAATTTTTTCCCCTCAACTTTTCATCTGACTTTCTAAAACTTCTAATTTTTGCGGTAAATGCAATCTCTAAAATATGTTTTCTTTCTCTTCATCAACAAAGGTTTTAAGACACATTTACAACCTTTTCCACCTTGACTTTAAATCGTGTTGATACCAATTTAACAATCAACAATATTGATGCTCTCTACCAAGTTGAAACTTTAATCAATAACTTTGATCAAATTCAAGCAACCCTTGAATATTGATCTCGCAACTTCCATCCACTTGTTCCTAGTTACCCTTTTCTGCCTAGGTAATTTAACAAGCCTACAAGTATGATTTTTCAACCACCATTGACTCCACATGTTTTCAAATGCCTCCCTGAAGGTTTTTCTTCTTTTATTTTGCAGTCCTTTAGCCACATTAAAAACATAATATCCAAGGCTAGCATAATCGTTCCTTTGAGATGCTACAATAACCCTCCTCACCTTATCATGAGTCAAATGATAATCAGAGATCTCTTTAACCGTTCCCTCACTACTGCTAGCATCCATAGTAGGAAACTCCACCTCAAACTGAGTTTTCTCCGTTATAGTTTCTCCCTTAGTTTTCACTATTCTTCTTCTGAAGAAATTCTCTACCAACCAAGTAAGTCATTTTAGCCTCAGCTATTCCCCAAAAACTCAATAACAACTCATCGGTAACATACATTTTTATCCCTTGATTTTTGCAAAATTCATTGTACTCCTCTGAAACTTTCTTAAGGCATTCATAACGCCTTAAACTCAAATCTCTTAGCTCTTTCTTGTCATGAAAGCCTCCACTAGTTAATGATGAATGAATAATAATATTTGAACCTTATAAAATATATAGACCACATATTTTAGATTCTTTAGCAATAATCAATGCATCACACGAGATCTTCAACACTCTATGTTCAACTCTAGTACAATAGCTTAGACCATCAAACATACTTATAGATAACAAATTTCGCTTGAGTTCTGAAACATACCTCACATTGTGAATAAGAAGTTCACGATCATTAAACATTTTAAATCTGATCGTACAAATACCATGAACCTTGCATTCCTTATCATTACCAAGGCGAACTACTCTACCTTGCATCATCTTCAAAGTTTCAAAGTATTCTATTCTTGGACACATGTGATAAGAGCAACCTGAGTCAATGACCAAACTATCTTCAGTTTCCAAACTCAATACTACTAGTTCTTCGGCATCCTCATAACTTTCCTCACCCAATGCAACTACAGCTTGAACAAAATCTTCATTGACTTTTCTTTCAAGACAATCCCTTTTAAAGTGATCGATTTTCTGGCAACTAAAATATTTTACCTTTGACTTGTCAAACCTTTTTGATTTGGACATCTATTTATGCCCACCTCCTCCTCTTGACACATTTAAGCCTTCACCACTATTTTCAATCTTCAAATCTTTCGACTTTGAAACTTCTTTAGATTTCCCTGCCGTCTGGGCTTCATCCAAAGTAATAGTACATTCCTTACCATAAAGAAGGGTATCCTTAAAGTGCTCAAAGGATCTGAGTAATGAACTCAATAGGAGCAAAACCTTGTCCTCATCATTAATCTTCACTTCAATATTCTCAAGATCATCGATAATCTTGTGAAATTCTATGAGCTGCTCAACTATGGATTTGTTCTCCATCATTCGGAATGAATAAAGTTGTTGTTTCAAATACAACCTGTAAGCCAAAGACTTTGTCATATATAATTATTCAAGTTTTTCCCACATAGCAACCACAATTTTCTCTCTGGCGACTTCTCTTAGAACTTTATCCCCGAGGCACAAGATAATGGCATTCCTGGCCTTATCCATCATCTCGGTCTTCTGCATATGTGTAAGCCCTACAAGCATCAATGCTTCACTCTTTAAAGCATCGATACACTTATCTTGAATTAGAATTGCTTGCATTTTAATTTTCCACAACCCGAAGTCAACAATATATCGATCTACCATCTACTAACCATGGTGCTCACTTGTCAAAAATATCTCTTTACTCCATGCTCACTGCATCACTTTTTGTGAATCTTGTTGTGAATTACAACAAAATTAAATATCAATTTGTGAGGCAAAAAACAATATCAACCAAAATAAATGGTCTTCAGCAATAATAATTCGTACACAGATAATATAACAGGATAAGACAAGAAAAAACTGATGGTTTGTTTACCCAATTCGATCAAACGATCTCCTCTTGGGGAGAAATCAGCTCTCCAATTCACTATACTCAGAAATTTGTTGCAAGAGATTACAAATGAGTTACAAGAAAATAGCCTTCGTCTTCACGTTCCCAAGAACAACCCTGAAGGCCCCCAAGAGCAACCGTAACCCTATTTTCTACCCCAAGTGTTTCCATACCTCTCTAACTCTCAATATATGAATCTCTCAAACCCAAGGTGTAATCCAATGTTTTCTTTGTGCATAGCTGAAATCCTATGTTATACCTTTAAACTCTTGGTCTCCCTCGTTGGTGAAAACTCTAAGATTGTTACACACCAAGCATATAAGAGATACATATTTATAATAACAAATACCCAACAAACAAAGCCCAAAATTACATGGATCCATGGACCGAATCAAAAAAGCCCGAAAACTCGAAAAGACTATTTACCGTACGGGAAACACTATTCGTCGTACAGACGTCACTATTCATCCGTACTGATATCACTATTCACCGTATGGATGACACTATTCAGGAAACAATTTTTTTCTCAACTTTTCGTTCGACTTTCTAAAACTTCTGATTTTTGCGGTAAATGCAATCTCCAAAATATGTTTTCTTTCTCTTTATCAACAAAGGTTTTAAGACACATTTACAACACTAGTAATAGGTGTCAACAGTGGTACAAATATATGTGAAAAAAAGAGTTTCCACATGAGGGGGAACATTGTGGACTCACACTTGAGGGGAGTGTTGGAATAATATAACAAGTGTGAGTAGTATGGATAATAGTCCCACATTGGATAGGAATGTGGTGACTTGAGCATTAGAAATCTAAATCCTCTACAAATCTGGACGTGGTCATATCTTTTTCCCATTGAAGAAAAACGCAGAAGAGACCAATGCTATTTTGGTGGTTGCGTAATATTGGACTTCAAGGACATCTAAATCCCCATTTAGAACCAATGCTATTTTGGTGGTTGCGTAATATTGGACTTCAAGGACATCTCCTTTCTCCAACCAATATGAAAATCCCGCTCAGAAGAGACCTTTTCGTCACTTTTGTCATAAAACGGCTAGCTTGTTGCATGACGTTGATACGACTAAGGTCCATGACTTTGGGAACCTTATCCATAAACCCTAGAAATTATCATGTGAGTGGGTTTATTGGTAGATAATCTAGAAATATCTGTTATAGCGAGACCTACCTAATAGGATGTCCTTGAAGTCCAATATTATGCAACCACCAAAATAGCATTGGTTCTAAATGGGGGACCTAGAGTCATGTGCCCTTCATGAATATGCGTCATGCAATCGACTAATTATTTCATAACGAGATCTACAAACAGGTTTACTCTAGAGGAGCCTTCATGTTAGTTGCTACAAGGATTTTTCCCTCGTAGTCTAACACTATTAACAACTAAAACTAAACTTATGTTTTCTCTTTGCTTTTTCCAAAGCTCGGGTGTAGAGCTTTATTCAAGATACCAGATCCCCAAAGCCCACACATGATGTATATAGAGACATATAAATGCCACAGAGCAAAGATAAACATATAATCAAATAAGAATAACTAACACTCATATAACACCTAACTAACATACATTTTCTACTTTTCTCTCATGTTTTTTTTGCACTTATAATATAAGGATATATTAAAGTGTTTTATCTATGAAAAAGAAGGATAGATTTAACCTTTTTTTTTAGAAAAATGAAGGGTGGGGCGGTGCAAACAAGTGTAAAAAATAAATCACAACAACTTTCCATTTTTCTTTTTAGAATAAGAAATCTATGTATTGTATTATGAAATAGGAGGATGAATAGTAAAAAAAGGGAAAAGGGTTGTGTTTCTATGTGGTATTGCAACATGAAGCAATAGAAAAGAGAGTTAAATGATAAAAGGAAAATGGAGTTTTTTTTTAAGAAAGTGAGAAGCTTGTGTTGTGTTTTAGTTTCCTTCCGGTGATGAAAATGGAGGTGTGAAGTGGCGAAGAAGAATAACATGAGAGAGTGGAGGTGATATGTTTTTTTGTGTTGTTATTTTTTAGTGAAGGTTGAGAAGTGGTATGCTGCAAGTTTGTTATGTGGTGAAGGACAAGGTGATATTGTAGTTTTTTTATAGTGAGTTTGTTATTATGATTATTATATATGAAAGGAGGAAAGGCTATGTTGTTGTTTTATAAATTACGTGAGTGAGAAAAATCTTTTTTTTTTTAAATAAAGAAAACGAGAAAGCAAGGAGTTGGGTGATGGCATCACGTTATGCATAGTGACGGAAGTGGAAAAAAATGGTTTGCGTATGGAGTCCCCTTACATAATGAACATTTTTTTCAGCTTTGCTATGTGTACACCATTTCCTACACCCACATCCTACACCGTATGCACTGTTCACCGTATTTATACGGTGAACAGTGTTTTTTTATTAAAATAATATATATTTTTAAAATATTAATTTTTTTTTAAAAAAAATATTTATTTTTAAAATTTATTTTATAACACAAATATAAGATTGCGTATTAACCAACTTCACAGTTACATTAACCACAAAAATCTACATCATTAGCCAATTATTTTACCTATAATTTATTAACCACTTTCACTACTTCATTAACCAATAAAATACATACTATTAACCATGTTCTGAGAAATTTGTTCACGTATTTGTGAACAGTAAATTGGGTGTAGGGTGTAGGAAATGGTGTAAGAATAACATTTCTGCATTTTTTTTCTTATTTGAAATTCAAATGGAAGAGAGAGTTCATGATGTGTCCTCCTTGTGTTTGTACAATGCTTCACACTAGGTTACTAGAATAAAGTTAAAAATACAACAACTTTTCAACACTTAGGTATTAAGTGTTACCAAAAAAGAAATAAAAACAAAATTTTATATTATAAAAAATATATAATTAATTAAAAATAAAAAAATAACTATTTATATAAACCTAATTAAACAAAATGATTAATTAACTAAAAATATAAATGAAAATGATTAAAAGAGGAATACACAGTCCGGTATCGAAGTGCTCGAAAAAAATAAAATGAATGCATCAAAATGATCGGCACGAAATAAATGAATCGGAAAAATACAGCATTTTGTCAGATTTTGAAATAAATCTGGACCGGTAAAAATGCTCAAACTGATCGAAATGCGACCGAAAAGTAGTTTAAAAATTAAAATGAGCACCCCAGGTTAAACTATATGTAACATAGATTTATATAACTGACGCCTGCAAGCTCGATTTTAAAATCGTCCACTAATTTTACGTCCAGTTGACTTTTAGTTTGACTGATTCGTCTGTAAATCCAACAAGTTTATTTTGGATGATAATTCGGGCATTATGCATGATGAAAGACATGATAGGCTATGCAGATGATGCAAAAAGAGGCGAGATCTTAGGGATAAAAATTAGGGTATGATAAGTAGCATAATCTAAAGGCTCTACAACATGCAGTTAACAAGATCAATCACACAAGAAGATTCATGGCAATGACACGGAAGTGGTGAAAGTTCAAGGCTTGCCAACAGAGTCTTGATTTGCTTTGTAGCGTGTTGAAATTTCACTGAAAAGAAGCAAAATTCGGAAAACTTCAAGAGGTAATCCTTTTATTATGCTTCAAATAATCCATTTCTTAATGATGGGATGAATATTAATGATTAGAATATGAAAATTAGGAGATGACAGAAAAGTGATCCATGCTTGAATCTTCATAAAATTGTTTCAAATTGATGAATACTTAAATTGTTGAGAATTGTGATGAATCTTGGATTGTCGAATGATGTTTGTTGAATGCTTATGGTTAAGTTCCACCAAATTTAGAAATTCAATGTGAAATTCTAGATGGTGAGGATGATGAATTTTGGTGGAGGTTATGGAAATGGTGAAAAGGTTGAGAGAAAAGTTAGAGGTTAGAATAAAAAATAATGGAAAGTATGATTATAATGGTTAAATCCCCAAAATTGGGAAAATAGAAGGTTTATATATATATTTTGGTTAATTTTGCCTCATTGGATTATGATCCAAGTCATTACTTTATCAACGGTTAGGAATTAATCTAAATGTTAGTTGCAGATCACTAATCTTAGCCGTTAGATTCATTGTTATCAATGGTGGAGGTTTGATGAAAAGTTGGTTTGATTTTGTGTTAGTTTGTGAGCTTTAAGGAAGTTAAAGCTTTAGAAAACTTCTCTGAAATCAATTTCTTTCCCATGATTCTTTCTCGAACAAAACTCAAAAGTATTTGAAGCTTTCTAAATTGAAAGGAAATTCTAGAGTATACTTTTTTCTTGCTCAAATTTCTCCAAGAGATAATTATTTCTCCTTAGGAGTCTTTTGGACAACCACTTTTTAGTCTCTTTGGGTCTTAGACTAGTATTAGGCTATAGGTGTTTGACATCACTTTTCTCCATAGCCACTAAAAATCTCAAGATAGCTTGATAAAACTCCTTTTTTTGAGGAAGTAATGAACCATCATCAATTTTCCTTCTCTTAAAAGGTTCTATGGTCAATGTCAACACCTTGATCACACGCGTTGAAAAACACCATCAATGTCTTGCTTATATCTATGAGGAACGACAATCACCACCAGGTAACCACTTCTTCTTTTACACCCAAGATAATACTAAAAGCTCTCTCATATTTCAATTTTAATCAACATCATATCAAAAAATCCTTGCACAAAGGTACGTTAGTAGCATCTAGTCGAAAAAAAGAATATGCACAAGAAGAAATTGCTTGGTTTTGAAAAACTGTTGTATCATTCTTCCTTCTTAGAGATTTATTTTCAAGCTGAAAATTGTTCAGACTATCAAACTATGCTCTAGGAGCTTATTTTAGATTATAAAGAGTCCTTTTCATTTTGAAAGCATGAGTAATAATAGGTTTACAAAATCAGTACAATGATTAATTTCTTTATGGATGTAATAGTTCAATAGTGCACTCTTTTCATCCATTTGGAAGATTATACAAAAATATAATGTATGAGAAAGCTAGAGACATCCTTATGGCTTCTAGTTGACCTACATGAGCATAATTTTCATCGAGATATATGCTTTGATTTTGATTGTAACCTTTTGCAACGAGTCTTACTTTATTTCTCAAAAAAATTTCAAAAACATCAAGCTTGTTGGAACGATTCACTAAGGTTCCAAT
Source organism: Lathyrus sativus (assembly GCA_963859935.3). Classification (NCBI taxonomy): domain Eukaryota; kingdom Viridiplantae; phylum Streptophyta; class Magnoliopsida; order Fabales; family Fabaceae; genus Lathyrus; species Lathyrus sativus. The sequence continues at coordinate 533,709,437 of OZ012736.1, forward strand.
CACTCAACTAGCTTTAGAAACGAGTTCCTAATAGTTGTTTCTCTCAAATTGATTTAAGTTTTCTTGCATAATAATATGTTAGAGTTCTTTGATGATAGCTTCATCAATTTCCTTTGGCTCAATTTGTGAAACAAAATTCACATGGTTACATACCTTACTAAGGGGGTGTTGTGATGTTATTCCCTTAGAAATATCTCCATTAACATTTTGAATGGGATGATCCTTGATTTTTAAGACATACATTGATTCTCTTAACTTGACTTCTTTAAATTGAATGTCTCTATTTGGATTTTGGACTTCCTCTTGTCTTTGATATTTTTCTTTTCCTTGATTTTCATCTTTCAATGATGTTTTTTAAGGGATACCTACAAACTAACAGACTCTACTTCTACCTACTAGGGGTTAGTTCACCAAAGGTAATATAAATGAGTTCTTTCATAGTTTTGAAAATAAGTTTTAGAAGGATTTTACATTAAGGCTTTTATAGACCATGCATATAGAGGAGTTAAACATACTCTCAACACTACAAGATACACCTTTGGTAACACTAATACTACTACAGTTATGCTTTCCACCGTTGTAATATTGCAAACTGGATGCACCTGATATATTTTTTATTTTTTTTAAAGTTATTTAATGACAGTTGAGGTAAACAACCATGGTGATAAAGTAAGTATTACAAGCTTCGAATCCTAGCAACTACGTTTTTTTCCAAATTTTTTTATTACAAAAAGCATGTGTCACTTAAGTTCGTAAATAAATAAATAATGAAAACTATTTAACCACGATTTTACTATACAACTGTTGTAATAAGATCTACATTTCATTGGGGTTGAAATTAAAAATCATGGTCATATGTTTTACTGATAAATTTAAAACAAAAAGATTCATTATTTCCTTAATAACATGTCCTAAGCGAACTAGCGAACCAGAGACGACGGCGATAGCGATAGCAAAATATTCATCTTCACAATCTTCATTTATTTAAATCTTAATTTTTGATAATTTTCACCATCTTCATTCTTGGTGTTTTCCTCTTTGAAGTATGATATGTTTCATGCAAACTTCACTCTCTTCCTCATCTTCCTATTTCTTGATAATCTTCACTATCTTCATTCTTTTTTGATTTTGTGGTCTGTTTCGTGCAAAGTTCACATGCTTTATGTTTTGTTATTGGATTTACCAGTGAATAAAAATATTATAAGTTTTCTACAATGGATATTCATATGCTTAAGATTTAGAGTTGTATTATTATTATGAATATGCTTCATTTTTTCGATATGCTTTAGGTTTAGATTTAATTGTGTTGTTCATAATATTATTTTGATATAAATTTTAGAATTTATTATAGTTTGTAGTTGGATGAAAGCTGATAAATTAGATCTGGTATATGAGAAATGAGTTCTTGAATACGCTGATCAAAATGTTCCCACAATAATGGTATCTTATATTGTTCTTGTGTTAATTGCGGGAATATAAATAAAGGTACAAAGAATGAGATATTTCATCGCCTATGTTGTGATTGTATATGTCAAAATTATACAATACGGGCGTATCGTGGTGAGGTGGAAAAAAAGAGAAACAGGGTGTCACAAAGTCACGAAGTTGATGAAGATGAATATATGAAAGACCGACTAGAATATATGTTCCGTGATATTGGAGAATATTATTTTAAGAAAGCCCATATTTATGATATTTTATGTAGTGATAAGGACATCCCTTTATATAAGGGGTGCACAAGTTTTACACGATTGTCTGTGGTGTTAAAATTGTTTAATCTGAATGCGATAAATGGGTAGTCGGATAAAATTTTCATGGAATTACTTTATTTTCTAAAACAACTTCTACTAGAAGATAACAATTTGCCTGATCGTTGTTATGACGCCAAGAAGATATTGTATCCAGTGGGTTTGGAGTATATCAAAATACATGCATGCCCTAATGACTACATATTATACATGAAAGAGTATGAAAATTTGGATCAATGTCTGGAATGTAGGGTGTCGCGTTACAAGCTGAAGGGAAATAATGGTGATGGCAATGACAATGACAATGTTAGTAGGAAGATGCATCCTGCTAAAGTGTTATGGTACTTGCCAATAATTTCAAGATTCAAGAGAATTTTTGCTAATGTGAATGACGCAAAGAATATTAGATGACATGCAAATGAAAGAAAATATGATGGAAACATACGCCATGTAGCTGATTCTTTGCAACGGAAGAAAATTGATTCATTGTTTCTGGATTTTGGTTCTGAGCCAAGAAACCTTAGGCTTGGGCTTACCACTGATGGAATGAACCCCTTTGGTACTCTGAGTACTAACCATTCTTCATGTTCTTCTCACGATATACAACCTATCTTCTTAGTTGTGTGTGAAGCGTAAGTATATGTTGTAAAGTATGATGAGTTCTGGACCACGACAACCTAGAAATGTCATAGATGTTTATCTAAGTCCATTAATTGAAGATTTAAGACTTTTGTGGGAGGAAGGAGTTGAAGTTGATGATGCATATTCTGGTGAAATGTTTAAGATGTGTGCAATGTTATTTTGCACAACCAATGACTTTCTTGCATATGGTGATTTGGTTGGATATAGTGTCAAAGGACACAAAGTGTGTCCTATTTGTGAATCTGATACATGTTATAAACAACTTGTGTTTGGAAAAAAGATAGTTTACCTTGGACATCAGAAATTTCTAAAACCCGATCATTCTTATCATAGATTGTGATAGACTTTTAATGGAGAGCAGGAGTTTGATGTCGCTCCTAAACTTTTAACCGAGGATGAAGTTTATCGACAACAGAAACACATTAATGTTGACTTTGGAAATAGATAAAAAGAAAAAGGGCCAGTTGAGAAAAATATATGGAAAAAGTGGTTTGTGATCTTCCATATTGGTCAAGTCTCAATGTAAGACATTGTCTTGATTGATGCATGTGGAGAAAAATGTGCGTGATAGTTTGATTGGAACAATTTTAAACATTCCAAGAAAGACTAAAGATAGTAAGCAATCTCGTCTTGATATGGAGGCAATGGGTATACGAAAACAGTTGGCTCCAATAGAAAAAGGGAAAAGAACTTATCTGCATATGTCTTGTTACATTCTATGTAAAAAGGAAAAGAATTTTTTTGTGAGTGTTTACATGGTATCAAATTTCCCCATGGTTACTCATCAAACATCAATAAACTTGAATCAATGAGAGATCTCAAGTTAATTGGTTTAAAATCTCATGATTATCATGTCTTGATGCAACAACTTCTATCAGTGGCTATCCGTGGCATCCTACCAAAAATTGTGAGAGTAACTATAACCAGATTGTGATTGTTCTTCAATACCATATGTAATAAAGTTATTGATTTAAAAAATTAGATGAGTTAGAAGATGAAGCTGCCATAATCTTGTGTCAATTAGAGATGTATTTTCCTCCATCATTTTTTGACATTATGGTTCAATTACTTGTTCATCTAGTCAGAGAAATCAGAATTTATGGTCCAATTTATTTAAGGTGGATGTATCTAATAGAGTGATACATGAAGATATTTAAAGGCTATATGAAGAATCCTCACTGACCAGAAGCTTCGATTGTTGAAAGGTGCATCATAGAAGAAACTGTTGAGTTTTGTACAAACTATTTGTCTGAAGTGGAGTCTATAGGAATTCCAAAGTTTCGTCATGCTAACACTGAAGGTAGATGTATTCGAGGTTTAAATGTTAAGTTAATGGTTCAGGATGTAGTTATTCAGGCACATTTCTATATATTGAATAATCTTTAAGTAGTTCAACCTTACGTGGCTACTCTCAAAAGACTTTTGAAGAAAAGATATCCACGAATGAGTGAATAAGTTGTTGTTGATCGAGTATAATAAGAAATTCCTAGATTGGTTTAACAAAAGGATACCAAATGATTATAATGCATCCGAGATAATTAAATGGTTGTCGTACATGCCAAAATTTAATGTGATAACTTAGATTGCATATGACATTGGTCATTATACCTTTTATGCAAAATCAAAAGATGATCGTGGTACAATGCAAAATAGTGGGGTTATGTTGAGGTCGAATCCATGTATTTCTCTAGTTCGAAAGATAAGAATCCAATATTGGCATCTAGTGCATATTATGGTGTCATCAAGGAGATTTGAGAGTTTGATTATGTTATCTTCAAAGTGTATTTATTTAAATGCAAATGGGTTACCAATAAAATTAATGGTGTACAAATTGATAACTTAGGATTCACTCGGGTTGACCTTGGCAAAGCAAATTATATGACTGAGCCATTCACCATGGCTTCACAAGCAAAACAAGTTTTCTATGTGACTCACCCTTTGGACACATCGTGGAAATGGTCAATCATTCTCCTAGGAAAAGACATTCCTAGTAGTGATGAAAGTTTTGATATTCCTTCTACTCCTTCTTACACAACAAAAGTGCCTACCACATATGGTGAAGTTGATAGAGATGATGTGCATACTATTCGTATCGATCACAATGAAGGCATATGGGAAAATTAACAATTATTTTATTATTTATTTATAATTTAATGTAAATTTTTATTTCTAAGTATATTTTCTAAAAAGTATGATTATTTGAAATTGTAGGTGTTTAAAGTCAAGACACCAAGGGACAAAGAAAGCAAAACACTAAGATACAATTATGTGATGTTATATAATGTCTGTAGGTTATTTTATGCCATTTTTATTTTGATGTAATATATATACAATGTTTGGTTCTTAATCCAATGTATGGATTTGAGGTAATATAATATAATTATTGTTGTGATATAATTGTTGTTTCTATTTTCATGCGATTCACAAAAGTACAGGTTAAAAAATGGAAAATTTTCAAAAAACAGAAATATATATTTTTTAAAAACAGATGATTTAATGAAGGTTGTTAAATATGTCCGTGGTTGTAGAGTGAACGCTTTCCAAAATAATATATATACCAAAAAGGCGCCGCTGAGAATTGAACCTGGTAGCTTTAAATTATTACAACGGTTAGTTAAAGCAACCATGGTAATATGTCGCACGCTTTCAGGTTTTCTACAACAATCATATGACAATGATTGTAAGTAGCACATATACAACTACACACTACGTAACAACGATCGATCCTGTGTGACAATATATATTTTCTAACTGTTGTTGTGTATATTTTTTGTAGTAGTGTCTATTACCTTTGTTGTATAACTTATTTAAAACTAAATAACTTGTGCAGTAATACTTTGACCAATTAGAAAAAGCTAAAGGGTATGATTAGTGATCTTACCAAAAATCTAAGATTTAATCATTTTTCTTGTAGTTATTATGTGAAGAAACTTCTTCCATTGTAGGAGCGAAACAATAGAACATTTTTATATTTTTTTCACTTTTGTGGCTTGAAAAGCAACTATCGATATCATCATCTGCATCACAAGTTAACTTTTCTACCTTTGATACCCAAATAGTTTTGGGTCCTTCGATGTTAGTGGAATACATACTATAAGCATACATCTTTCTCATTTTTATTTTACAATGCTCTTCACAAAAGTATGAAAGAGGGTGTCCTTCTTTGCTCTCATGACACTTTTTGATAAAATAAAACATGGCAATGAAGTAATCTTTATTACAGTAATTGTATTTTAGGGTTTTGTATTTAGATGTTTGTTGGGCATTTTAAATATTACTTAAACTCTTACTATTGTTCTTAGGTTCAAAACCAAGACCAACCTTGTTGTAAGACGCCATTTATTTACCTAACAAATGATTCAAGTTATCTCTCCCTTTAGTGAGTTTACCAAATGTGTCTTGAAGATCATCAATTTTATTCTTCAAATAGTCAGATCACACTTGATAGATTCATCTAAGACTTTATGAGATGAGGAAAAGTTTTAGACCATTTATCTCTCTTAAAGAATTTTTATTTCTTATAAGAGGGTTTTATTTTTAATTCAAGGAAAGAGATAGTGTCTTTGGAGGTAGAAATATTTTTTTTCTTCCTAATTTACTTGTTTCTTTTGTTAGCTTACAAATGCGAAATAAATCTTGATAAGAAAAGTGAGAAGTCACCTCATTGTCTTGATGATTTTCCATGAGACATGAGTTTGCTTCTTCCTTATATGAGAATCCATATCATCGTTAACCCAGGATATATATGCTATCTTTTCTTGTAACAAGGATTTCTTAAACTTTAACTGATTTTGGTTTCTTCTCTAGCTTTGAGGGCAATTTGATCTTATGTGTATTTTCTCTCCACATTTATGAGATGTAGGAACAAAATAGGAACGTTCTTCACTTTTCTTCTGGAGTCTTGAAGTTTGTTTTTCGTGCTTTAGGAATTCTTTCAATTTAGGAAACATGAACTCCATGAATATATTACTTTTATTTTGACACTCTTTATCTTCTGAATTCATGTCTTTAATGCTTGTGGATTTTAGTGTGACACTTTTCTTCTTTTTCTTGTCTTATTCTTTACTATTACTAAGTCTTTTTAGTTCCATATCGTGTTCATGCAATTTTACAGAGAGAGAGAGAGAGAGAGAGAGAGAGAGAGAGAGAGAGAGAGAGAGAGAGAGAGAGAGAGAGAGAGAGAGTGTGTGTGTGTGTGTGTGTGTGTGTGTGTGTGTCCATAGCCGTTAAATCTTTAGATTCACAAATTGCACTGACTTTAGATTTCCAGTTGCGATTTAGGTATTTAATACTTTTTAAAACTAATTCTTCATTTGAGAATGTTTTTCCCAGAGTTCTCATATGACTCACAATATGTGTGGATAGTGTTTGCATTTGATTTATGATCTCTTCAGGTTTCATTCTAAAGAGTTTATACTCATGGGTTGATGTGCCTAACCTTTTTCTATTTACCTCAGTAGTTCCTTCATTGGTAGTTTGAAGGAAATCCAACATTTCTTTTACAGCCTGGCAGTGAGAAACTCATAAAAACTCATCAAGATCGAAACTGATAGTGATGAGAGCTTTTGCATTTAAATTGTGCTGCATATTTTCTTTATCATCTTTGGTCCAATCCTATTTCATATTTTTTTTCTTCTACAACACCATTGATTTTGTGTGTAAGAACAAACAAACCTTCCTTTACAACATTCTAAATACCACGATCCATTCCTTCTATGAAAAACTTCATTTTCTCTTTCCATAAACTACATCATTCTCCATTAAAGAATGAAGTTTGCTTACTGAATAACTTGAATTAATTTTTTCTCTTGAAACAATTAGTCTTTAACAGGAGTTAGACTCTAATACCACTTGATGGATAAATGACTTTAACTATAAAAGGATGGGGGGAATTGTGGATTTAAAATCCACATTTCCACCAGAGAGTTATTTAGTTTTGGACGATTATTGGCCTAGTCTTATCCCTAAGATGTTTTCTTGAGATTTTGACTATAAACTTTGAGGTTTTATATATTATGACCATGAACCTTGTGAGATATTGGACTAAACTCTAGTATGTTGTTGGAGTAATGCATGTTATAATCGAAGTTTGTTCTAACATGCATTAGATAATATTGCTAGGTTTGTTAGCATGTTGAATTGGATCTTGCTTGTAAGTTCAATTGCTTAAGTTAGCTTGTATCCTAAGTTAGCTTGTAATGGGTAATTGTTAAAAAAACCCATTAGGTTAGTGTTCTATTTTTCTTATAAATAACATGCTAGTCTCCCATCTTGTATAAGGAAACATAGGAAGATAAAATCCTAATTCAATAGAGAGAGGTTATATGTTATTCTTGTATACTTGTAATCTTGTTTGAAAGATAAAGGAAATAATAGCAGTTTATAATCAATCCTTGTTGTTTCTTATTGTTCTTCTTCCTTGTTTTCTTTGTTAACCATAACCCTTGTGTGTTTCTTGAATATAAAGAAACCGTTTATATTTTGTTTCAAGGCATTCAATTCACAACAAATTGGTGCGGTGAGCATGGAAAAGATGACTTCAACAAAGTATGAGATTTAAAATTTCACCGGAGTGAACGACTTCGGTCTGTGGCACTTGAAGATGAAAGTCCTACTGGTTCAGCAGGGTTGTTTGGAAGCGTTGAAGGGAGATGCAGTCATGGACACTGTGTTAATGGAAAAAGAAAAGACGGGCATGATTGAGAAAGCCCACAAAGTAATATTGTTGAGCCTTGGTGATAAGGTTCTTCGACAGGTATCAAAGGAGACTACAGCGTCAGGGTTATGGGTGAAACTTGAAAGTTTATACATGACCAAATCCCTGGTGAGTCAACTGTACATGAAGTAAGCTTTGTATTCATTCAAGATGAGTGAAGATAAAGTGTTGGCTGAGTAGTTGGATATGTTCAACAAGCTAATTCTTGATCTTAAAAATATTGATGTGAAGATTGATGATGAAGATCAAGCACTGTTGTTGTTATGTGCTTTGCACAGAACACATGCTCACTTCAAAGAAACTCTCTTGTATGGAAGGGAGTCCCTGAGCTTTGAAGAAGTTAAATCAACCTTGTATTCTAAGGACTTGAAGAACGAAAGGAGCATAAACCTTCGACGGTGGGAGAAGGTTTGGCCGTTAACGGAAAATTCTTGCGAAAGGATGGTAAGTTTGACACGAAGAAAGGTAAAAGTCAACAAAAGTCTTATAGTAGCGAAACATCTGGTATTCGATGTTATCACTATAAGAAGGAGGGTCACACAAGAAAGGTGTGCCTTGAGCGCCTGAAAGATCATGGAGGTAATGGCAACACAACCATTTTTCAAGATGACTTTAACTCATCTGATGCTCTTGTGGTTTCAAGTGGAGACTCAAGAAAAGAGTGGATTATGGATTTAGGTTGCACTTGGCACATGACTCCAAATAGAGAATTTTTCGAGGAGCTATGTGATCAAGATGGTGGATCGGTGCTGCTGAGAAATAAAAAATCTTGCAAAATTGCAGGTATTAGATTTGTGAGATTCAAGCTTCATGATGAGTCAATAAGGTTATTGACTAAAGTCAGGTATGTATCTAACTTAAAGAGAAATTTGATTTCTTTTGGTGAATTTAACAGGAAGGGATATGTTTTTCAAGGAGAGAAAAGTATCATAAGAGTCATGAAGAGGTCGAAGGAAGTCTTGAGAGGCGTGAAGAAACAAGGCTTGTATACCCTTGAGGCTGAGGTTGTAAGTGGTTCGACAAAAGTTACATCCATGAAACCTGTGTCAAAGACATAATTATGGCACATGAGATTAGTCCATGTCAGCGAAAGAGGTCTGTTCGAATTGGGGAAGCAGAACCTGTTAGGAGGTGACAAAGTCGAAAAGTTGGAGTTTTGTGAATATTATGTACTTGGTAAATCCTGTAGGACGAAGTTTAACAAAGGCAAGCAAAGAACACATGGATCCCTGGATTACAATCATGTTGGTCTTTGGGGGCCTGCAAAGAATCCTTCACACTCAGGTGCAAGGTATTTTCTATCCTTGTTGATGACTATTCTAGAAAACTATGGGTATTCATTCAGAATACGAAGGATGAAACTATTGAGAATTTCAAAAGTTGGATGATTCTGGTCGAAACTCAAACTGGCAGAAAGGTTAAGAGGTTGAGAACCGACAATGACCTTGAGTTCTATTGAGTCTGGGATTGCAAGGCATAAGACTGTAGCAGGTACTCCTTAACAAAATCACTTTTCTGAGAGATTCAATCGAACAATCCTTGAAAGGGTTAGATGCCTGTTAGTTAGTGTTGGATTGAAGAAGGTGTTTTGGGCGGAGAATGTTTCGACAACAACTTATCTAATAAATAGATGTCCCTCGACTGCCTTGGAAATGAAGACACCTGAATAATTTTGGTCGGGACATCCACCTAGTCTCGACAGACTGAGAGTATTTGGATGTGTGTCCTATGCTCATATTAGGCAAGACAAGGTCGAACCTATAGCTCTGAAATGCATGTTCATGGGATACCCTAAAGGAGTCAAATCTTATAAACTATGGTGCCTAGAGCCAGGTCACAGGAGGTGTATCACCAGTCAAGATGTAGTTTTCAATGAAGTAGAGATGACTTTCAAGAAAACTGATGATGCTGACGAAGAGCTGGAACAAGGAGAGATTCTTGTTGATGTATAACACGTTGATGCTGAATTTTGTATCCCATATGAAGTCGAAGAAGATACAGAAGATGTTGTCGATGATGTGGAGACTGATAATGACTACCTGCTAGCGAGAGACAGGTCGAGGAGAGACATCAAGCCACCTCAGAGACTCGGGTATGCAGATCTTATAGCTTATGCCTTAATATATGCAAGTGAGGTTCTAGACGAAGAACCTAGAGACTATAAGGAAGTTATGACGAGTCGAAAGAAGACTGAATGGATGAAGGCCATGGATGATGAGATGAAATCTCTTCATGATAACAACACCTGGGAACTTATCAAGAAACCTGTTGGAGCCAGGTTAGTTAGTTGTAAATGGATTTTCAAAGTTAAGGAAGGGGTCGAAGGAGTGGAGTCGAAGAGATACAAAACAAGATTGGTCGCTAGGGGGTTTACTCAAAAAGAAGGTGTCGACTTCAATGGTGTGTTCTCTTCTGTTGTGAAGCACATATCCATTCGAATGTTGCTTGGCACAGTGGCACAATTCAACCTTGAATTGGAACAGATGGATGTGAAGACTGCGTTCTTATATGGTGATATAGATGAAATAATCCTTATGAGGCAACCTGAAGGGTATGTCGAAAAAGGGAAGGAAGATTATGTGTGTAAAGTGAATAGATCTTTATATGGACTGAAACAATCTCCTCGACAGTGGAATAAGAGATTCGACAAGTTCATGGCACGCATAAGTTTCATTAGAAGTCATTTCGACCATTGTGTTTACTTCAGATTTTGACCTGGTAATTCATTTGTTATTTTGTTGCTTTATGTGGATGATATTTTAATAGCAAGCAACAATGTCGAAGATGTAATGAGGGTGAAGGCTGAACTAAATAAGAAGTTCGATATGAAGGATCTGAGAGATGCATCCAGAATTCTTGGGATTGACATCCGAAGAGATAGAAAGCAGTCGAAATTATGCTTATCTCAAGAGGCATACCTACGGAACATTCTCGAAATGTATGGTATGTCGAATTCAAAGCCTGTTTTGACTCTGACAAACTCTCAATTCAAGCTGAGTATAGATCAGTGTCCCAACACTAATGTCGAAAGAACTTATATGAATATCATTACATATGCTAATATAGTGGTTTCTTTGATGTATGCTATGGTCTGTATTAGACCCGACATAACATATGCAGTAAGTCTTGTAAGCAGGTACATGGTGAATCCTGGAAAGGCTCACTGACAAGCATTGAAGTGGATTCTAAGATACATAAATGAGTCTCTGAATAGAATCCTAATTTATGGTGGAGCCTTGGGTGAAGATAGTAAATCAGCATTTGAAGGATATGTCAATTTTGATTATGCAGGTTGTATGAATTCTAGAAAATCTATTTCTGGATATGTGTTCACTATGTTTGGGACAATAATAAGTTGGAAAACTACACTTCAGAAGATCGTTGCCTTATCAACCACTGAAGCGGAATATATCGCCCTAACTGAAGCTGTGAAGGAAGCATTGTGGCTTAAAGATTTTGCAAAGAAGCTGAAACTTCAAGGTCGAATTATCATTGTTAAATGTGATAGTCAAAGTTCCGTACACCTGTCGAAGAATTCAACCTATCATGAGCGAACCAAGCACATTGATGTGAGGTTGCATTTTGTCAGAGGGGTAATCAAGCGTGGTGAAGTCCAAGTTCTGAAGGTTTCGACAGATCATAATGCTGATGATATGATCACCAAGACGTTGCCCAGTTGCAAGTTTTTCCACTGTCTGCAGTTGATAAAGTTGCATGAAGAAAGCTAGTTTCTTGATGTTATAGAGTTAGATCTAAGGTAAGGATTTGTGAGATATTGGATCAAACTCTAGTATGTTGTCGGAGTAATGCGTGTTGTAGTCGAAGTTTGTTCTAACATGCATTAGTCAATATTAATAGGTTTGTTAGCGTGTCGAATTGAGTCTTGCTTGTAAGCCCAATTATTTAAGTTAGCTTGTACCCTAAGTTAGCTTGTAACGAGTAATTGTTAAAAATCTCATTAGGTTTGTCTGCTATTTTTCTTATAAATAGCATGCTAGTCTCTCATCTTGTATAAGAAAACATAGGAAGATAAAATCCTAATTCAAGAGAGAGAGAGAGGTTATTTGTTATTCTTGTATACTTGTAATCTTGTTTGAAAGATAAAGGAAAGATTTGCAGTTTATATAATCAATCCTTGTTATTTCTTCTTGTTCTTCTTCCTTGTTTTCTTTGTTAACCCTAACCCTTGTGTGTTTCTTGAATATAAAGAAACTGTTTATGTTTTGATTCAAGACATTCTATTCACAACATTCCTTAATATAATATGATTTTGCAATTTTTGAGGACTTATCCCTAACCAAAGACAACTTTTGCCCTACGATAAGGTATAGAAAGTACTTTTCTGCAATGCAACATAAAACAGGATATAATAGAACTTCTTGAGTGAAACCTCTTGAACACCTAATGAATCCCATATATTTTACCATTAATAACTAGAGATTGCTTTGTAGAGTTGAGAATAAAATTTGAGCATTTTTTATTGCATCCTATATGTCTCTTAGAAACTATGTAAAATTCTAAAAATATTCTCAATTTCTGAAAATATATCTCTGAATGCACCTTAATACACATATTTCGTTCGTGTTTGAGTAAGACCCCAATTTTATAAATACATTTATTTCGAAAAAATTCCTGAAATATATTTCCTGAAACAACATTTCCACCTTTTCAGAAGCGCTACTTGCTCTCCCTTCCTAAATACTACTATACACATTATTATTATTATTATTATTATTATTATTATTATTATTATTATTATTATTATTATTATTATTATTATTATTATTATTATTATTAATGTTTATAGTAGTATTTAGGTAAGGAGAACAAGTAGCATTTTTGAAAAGGTAAAAATGTTTTTCAAAAATATATTTTTGAAATTTTTTCAGAGATATATTTTAAAAATAAATGTATTTATAAAATTGTGGTTTGACTTAAAAACGAATATTAAGATGTGTATGGAGATATATTTACGAAAATTAAAAATATTTTTAAAATTTTATATAGTGTGTAAAAATAAAAAGTGTTTTAAAATTTAATAAGATCTTTGTCCATAAATTTTTGTTCATTCTTTTCATCAATGTTAGGACCATCAAAATTGCCAAGATTGTCAATTAGGGCTTAAATGATGTGGATAATCTCCATAGCCTATACCACATTGTTTTTAATTACATCACATAAATTTTCTTTGTTCTAGTTTTTAAGAATTGGTTCAAGAGACTTCAACTTTTGAAAGAGGGTGACAATAAAACAACCAACAATCGGTGACTCCAATGGTTTTGAATAAAATTCTTGCAATCATTTTGATATGCCCTTATCCTATGAAATTTAAAGGGTGAGAGGAATATTCATGGGTTCAAGTTCCAAGTCTTGACTGAGAAAACACTGTTGTAGAATCATTTACCCAAAGAAGTTATTATTCATTTTGTAACTAAAACAAATCTTCATAAGCTTGCCACTTAAGTTATTAGCACGTAACAAAGCACCTTCTTATAAGTGATAAATATTTTATGGAGGCTATTTTGGTATGAGTCTTCTAGTGTATTTATTGCAAGAGACTTACCTTTAAGGCATATAGGAATATTACAAGCATTAGATAGCATTTGTGCATACATTGGCAAATGTCTTGTATTTGCGTAGGTGACCAATGAACCTACCATTGAAGGTTGCTGAACTTAGGAGCGTCAAAAACCATGTCTACGTGAAATTATATTATATATTTTTTTGGTCAAAGGAAAGAAATACCTTAGTTAGTTGTCGAATCAACGAATTTCCAGCTGGTTGGCGATATATCATTATTAAAGCTTACCACTAAATTTTTAAGGCCCTATTTTTTTTAGGCTTTGGGCTGTGAGTTTTGTTACCTTGTTCCAAAGTTGGCCCTGCTCGTCGGCAAGATACTTCTAGCACATGAAAATAAATGGACTGACCACTTGAATTTATGATCAAACATGATATAATTAACCTTGCTTTCGATAGAATCTGACTTTAAACACTGATTGGCCATAACACACTTTTAACAAATCTTTTAAAGACTGAATAGTCTTATCTGTCTGAGGATGATAAGCAGAATTCAACTTCAACTTAGTATCCATTACTTCTTGCAAACTCTGACAAAACCTCGATGAATCTCGAATATCTATCTAACATAATGTTTGACGGAATATCATGCAGGTTAACAATTCTCTCGATGTACAGCTCGGTCAATTTCTACAAAGGATAAGTGATCTTAATCGGTATGGAATGAGCCGATTTAGTTAGTCTCTCAACAATAATCCAAATGGAATCACATCCTTTCATCGTCTTCAGCAAACTTGTCACAAAATCCATGAAAATATTATCACACTTCCACTTAGGAATACTCAAAGGTTGCATCAGACCCGACAACTTTTGATGTTCAATTTTCGACTTTTGGCAATTCAAACACGCCTAAACGAACTCAGCTACTACCTTATTCTTTCCTGGCCACCAAAATATTTTCTTCAAGTCTTGATACATTTTTGTAGCATCGGGGTGAATACTCAGACCACTCCCATGACCTTCCTCAAGAATAATCTTCTTAAGTTCTGACACATCAGGTACACAAACTTTGTCTCTGAATTTCTCAATCAACTTCAATTTTTAAACCATGAGCATCGACATATGCAATGACTTTTTACTCAAGGCATCAACTACGATATTGGCTTTACCAGGATGGTAACTAAAAGCAAAATCATAGTCCTTCAGAAATTAGAGTCATCTCCTCTACCTCATATTCAACTCCTTTTAATTGAACAAATAATTCAAACTCTTATGATCACTGAACACTTCAAATATGGAACCAAACAGATAATGACTCTAATTTTTCAACACGAATACCACAGTTGCCAACTCTAGATCATGCATATGATAATTCCTCTCATGAAAATTTCCTAGAAGCATAAGCCACAACTTGACTATTATGCATCAACGCACCATCCAGACGCATCTTCGAAGCATCACAATACACAACAAAGGATTTGCTCGGATTCGGCAAAATCAAAACTTGCGCATACGTCATGTTCTTCTTTAGTTCCTGAAAACTCTCCTTACAACGCACGTCCCATACATAGGCTTGGCGCTTTCGAGTCAACTGCGCAAAAGACAATGTCAACTTTGAGAAGCCTTCAATAAATCTCATCTAATAACCAGCCAAACCATAAAAACTTCTGATCTTGGTAACATACTTCATTGTCTCCCATTGCAACACAACATCGATCTTCGATGCATCTACTATGATACCACTACTGGACATTACATGACGAAGAAAACTTACTTCTTTCAACCATAACTCACACTTAGACAAATTCGTATAAAACTTATTCTCTTTCAAACTCTGCAATATAACTCTCAAATGCTGCACATGCTCTTCATCAAACTTCAAATATATCAGAATATCGACGATAACACAACCACGAACTAATCCAAATATGAATGGAATATTCTACTTATGTACTACATGAACACTTCAGGCATATTAGACACACCAAACGACATCACTGAATACTCATAGTGACCATATATTATTCTGAATGTAGTCTTCAAGATATTGTCTGACTTCACATGAATATGATGATAACCTGAACGCAAATCAATTTTGCTAAACACACATGCTCCTACCAATTGATCCATCAGATCATCAATCATCAGAAGTGGATACCTATTCTTGATAGTAACCTTGTTCATCTGTCTATAGTCAACACATAATCTCATGCTACCATCTTTCTTCTTAACTAACAACATTGGCGCTCCCCACGACAAATCACTCGGTCAAACAAACTTCTTCCCATTAACTCTTCCAATTGCTTCTCCAGTTCACTCAACTTTGAAGTAGACATTCTATAAGGAGCCATCGACATAGGACTAGTACCAGATACTAAGTCTACAACGGACTCCATAACACGCTCTGTGGGCAAATCACAGATGTCATCTGGGAACACTTCGGGAAATTCATACACATAGGTAGATCCGTAATCATTCTATCGCTTCCCCCACTCAAGGACGTGAGCACCATGAACACTTGAGCACTCTCACTGAAGGACATCTCTACCGTTCTCGCAGTCATGAAACTCGACTCTGTACTCTCTTCGACTAAAGAAACTTCACTGATTTATAAAAAGAATTGATAAGCACATGGTTGAACTCCAACCAATTCATTTCTAGAATAACATCCAGTTAACTTAGAGGCAAATAAACCAATTCAACTCCCAAATCTCTACCGTAAATGGTCAAAGGAAAATTTAAACACACCAAACAGGTAGTCACTGAGCCATACTTTCTTCGAGTTCAGGAAACAATACAGTCTCATCCAAAAACCCGCACTCTTGCAAACAGCGACACACTGAACCAACCTTTCATACCTCAATCATCTCACAGAAGCAGAAGTTCCTCCCCCATTTGTTTCAATCCAACTCCTACAAATAAGTTGTAAGAAAAGAAAGTGAGTACCGACAATATTTCTCTCACATGTCGCATACTAGAGAACAACAACATTACAAAAATCTGGTCGAACGAACCGACCTGCTCTGATACCACTATGTAACACCCTACTTCCCGACTCGACAAAATAGTATTTAAAAACATGTATATCACAAATATTCACCAAACATGATGCTACTCACCACCATCAAAATATTTTGAACCACATAATAATGAAACAACTCATTTGATAAGCAGTGGAAAATTATAATATGTTTGGCATTAAAGCCTTAACAACATTATGAGTTTAAAAAGTGGTTTAAAACATCACAAATCAACAGAAAAGATATACAACCTAAAGTAAACAACATAAAAACTTGTTCCTCTTGTGTTACATATCAGAGTGACTCCAACTATAGACTCGAACAACAATCAACTAAAGAGGCACAATATCGTCCTTAGCCTTAAGCCCATACTCGAGTACCTGATTATCTGTACTCCATAGGACGAAAAATGGCACAACATGAAAAGGGGGTGGGAATACATTCAAATAATAAATAATGCATAAAAAATCATTATAGATTCATATACTACACAATTATCTGCATATCAGAACGTACGTCAACATCATATATTCACATCTCACCCACATCACAATCCTTACACAATCATACACAAATAACATCTTCATCATCTTACATCAATTCATAACAAAACACACACGCGCATATATATATATATATATATATATATATATATATATATATATAAATGCAACTCACGACATAATGTGACACTTATGCATGTGGTACCATTATGGACAAGACATGTCTATCTTGCTCTTGAATCTCCATCATATGACCAGAACCCACAGATTCGCTACTATCACCATAAGTAACGCTTCGCCGATTTCCATCTAGAACTAGCTACTCGCTCCTGAATATCCACCATAAGACTAAAGCACACCAATTCGCTAGTATCAACATAAGTAACACTTCATCAATTTCTATCTAGAACCAACTACTTGCTCCTGAATCCATACCACCGGACCAGAGCATACCAAAATTGGACCGAAGTCTTTATACCATGATGTATGATTTTCAACGACATGCAATATCATCAAAATTATCACCATATAAACACCATTAGTATGCATAACATTATCCTAAATACACAACAATTGATCAAAACTATGATAAATAATAAACAACACCAAACAACAACACCTCATCAAATGTGTATCCACATGGCATTCGATCATGTTAAATCATTTTAACATCAACTCATCATTAGGTAAACACAATGATTCACTCAATTTTATATAAAATACACGTCATCACATATATTCCTACAGTGAACACACGACAACAAATTAATTATCTCACCAAATACTACCATGAGGTAGCCTTGCATGTTAACTTTCCAACGCTTCAAACGACACCTTGTTTGGACCTACAGAACTAAGGTAATGACCAAAATCGTTAGGGAATAAAACAAGTTTCTGTTTTATAATTTTTCAAAATTTAAACAACAACAATTGATTGTCATTTAGTTTATTTGCTCACTGACTTTTCAAAACACGCTTAAAATTCAATGTAATCGACTAATCCATAAAAAGAATCGATTTTCATATAATTTGTTTTCCAAAAATACACTGATGCAATCAATTGACATCATGTGTCAATTGATTAACATAGTTGAAATTTTCAAAACTATAAGTAAGCAATCGATTTACATATGGTGTCAATCGATTTACATCATGTAATATTTCAGAAAAATCCAATTTTCCCAGTCACGGTCATCACCTTGATCCACTATCTATCATACCATAAACCAGTCTTTATTATATAATTTAAAACACCACAAAATCACATTCTAACATGACTAACACATCAATTATCCCCAGTGTAACATTGATTCATAATTTTTATCATGAATTGATCCATCATAGTTATCCCCTAAAATCCCTAATTTCGACACCGCTTCATCATACAATCAATTGATTCAGGGACACATAAAAATACAACAACAAAACACAATTTATCACATCAATCCATGACAAAACAAAATTATAACATCCATCTATCACACTCATCATCAAGCAATTGAGAAAAATACATAATCCTATTAGAGGTTAAGGGAAACCTTTCTACCATTTCATGATATAAGCACCCTTAAATGAAAAATCCTCTCTTACCTTATAGTTCCAGCAAAAATCAGCAAAGCAAGCTCCAAGGAGTTTTCTTCTTCCAAGCCCTAAACTCCTTGTTTTCACGTATTGACAAAAATATTCTATAAACCTAATTTTCCTTGATTTTTAGAATAAATACTATTCTAATTAATTTACCATAATTATTATTTTTGTCCAACTAACACTCCACTTCTCTCCCTCGCCACTTTCTTCCCTGAAATGACATGATTGGTCCAACTTCTTATATATTACTAATTTCTAATTATTTGATTAATTAAATCCTACTAAATTTAATTAATCAAGCACAAATACCACAAATTTCGTCACTCGCCAAATATGTCACACATCACAAAATAATTATTTAAATAAATAAATAGTTAAATAAGCGATTAATTAAATCGGGATATTACACATATTTTTTTCTTCTTTTTTTTCACTTGAGATTTTAAAGCATATTGCTATTAAACCATGTGACATAAAATAATAATAATAATAATAATAATAATAATAATAATAATAATAATAATAATAATAATAATAATATTATTATTATTATTATTATTATTATTATTATTATTATTATTATTATTATTATTATTATTATTATTATTATTATTATTATTATTATTATTATTATTATTATGTTTCATGTGGTAAGTGGTGTGGTGAAATTAAAAAAAAATCTTTTCTAAAAAATTTTGCAAATTAAAAAAAACTAGTTACTCTTTTGACTTATCTCCTATTGATTATTATTTATCTTTCATGAATATATGCCTCAAATCTTACTTTTTTTACATTGAATTTGAGCCATGTAATTGGGGACCTTGTACCCTTTACTTTTCTCATTATGGAAGCAAAAGCAACACAATTTTGGTCGGCAGCAAACTTCATCTCTCATTGCATCGTACATTACAGAATCAAAATTCAAAAGATAATAAAAGACAAATCCACATGTGAACATGGGATACAAAATAGAACAACCTCACAACTTGTTAATATTATTTTTAACCACAAACATGATATAAATACAACACAACTTTTCTTAAAAACCACTCTTCCCTCAAAATTAAACCAAGACTAACAATTTTATACTCTTAATTATCCACCAAAACCTATCATATTTTTTGTTTTGTTGAACAAACTTTTCTTATCTTACAAAAAAAAGGAAGTGGAATTAATGTTCTTCACTTTTAAAAGGCAAAGTTCATCATGTCCAAGCTCAAGTTTTCCATCATAACATTCTCTATGAATCCACACTTAGAAGGACTCTTCTTAAAGCTATGGCTTCTAGGCTTGAAAGAGGCAGAGCAAGAAGAAATGGGAATGATTGGAATGTTCTCACAGTTACAAAGCTCAATCATGTATCCATCAGGGTCATGGAAGAACACTTGGTCCACCTTGTTTCCTTCATCCTCTACCAATGCTGTAACATATCTCATTCCCCTTTCTTCTAATCTCTTCTTAACAAGTTCAACATCCGTACACTGCTCAAAACCATATTACAAAAAATTTGGTTAGCATAGCAATCTTCAATCATGATCCATGTGATCATATTTAAGAGATGATAGACTTCTCTAGCAGATATTTTTCATATACACCGAACACTGAACGAACTCGTGACTATATGTTTAAAAGACCTAATCTTGTTTTTATCTATGGTTCTTATCAAATATTTTTTATACACGTCAATCAGTGATCAAACTCATAACTGTATTAATGATCAAACTCATGACTCTATATTTAAGAACCTAATCTTGTTTATACCTACGTCTTCTAATAGATATTTTTTCATACACGCCGACAAGTGATCAAACTCATGAATATAAAATACATAATCTTGTTTTTACCTGTCTCCTAACAAATATTTTTTTGATCGAACTCATAACTATGTGCTTAAAAGACCTAATCGATTTTACCTATATCTCCTAACAAATATTTTTTCATACGCATCGATAAGTGATCAGACTCATAACTACATGCTCAAAAGACCTAATCTCATTTTTACCTGGAATGAGATATGGTTATCCTTGGGATTAATAGGCCTTGACTCATTGACATATGTATCAAATTCATCAACATCTGGATTCTGAATCAAATGTATTCCAATACCATAATTATAGAACCTACACATAAAAAAAGCATATGTAACTACACTAATATTTTATGTATCAAGAAAATTAATATATAAAGTGATGGTAAATAATAGCAAACCATGCTCCAGTAAATTTGAAAGAAGATGGTCTTTTGATGGGGACAAAGCCCAAAACATCTTCATAAAACTTCATAGAGTCCCACACTGATCTACACATAAGAGAGACATGATTCAATGAGAGCAATGGAAGTGCTTGTGCTTCACAAACTTCTTCAATCTCCATTTTCAACTCTTGTTTCTCTTGATGAATCATGCACTTGCAATGTTCAGCTTATTATAGCTTTTCACTTTGCAGTGAATCACTCATTAACAAATACGGTTCTTATATAAAGATTGAAATTTTGTTACCATCTAGGAAATTTCCTTAAGATGGTTCACATATACTGAGAAATTTCGAAGATATTTCCCATCTCAAATTTGGAATTATTCTCTCATATTTATTCATTAAATAATATGTACAATACTATTTTAAGTTAATAGTGAAGTTTCCTTAAAATAAGATAAAATTAAATTAATTGAAAGGAAATTTACTTTTTAATAATAATAAGATATGAGTAAAAAAATATGGAGAAAATCAACTATATATTTTGTAAAATTTAAAATTTAAGATTTATTGAATAATAATAAATTTTTAAATATGGTGTATTCTATAAAACTCATAATAGAACATAGAAGTTAATTGATTAATTATTTAGAGTTTGTCATAAGTTGAATAATTTGTTAATATCATTTTCGTAATATAATTCAATATAATGAATTTATTCTTATTTTTATTGTATTATTTAATCTTCTATTCATTCATGAAAATAAAAAATTTAAATTTAAAAAGATATAACTTTTATATAAAAAAGATGCATTATTAAAATTTATATAATTTTACATAATATTAATTGTTTTTTTAATTTTAAATTTGACTTTATTTTAGTAACATATATTGGGTCATTAATCAATGATAGTGATGAATTGTCAATGTAAAAAATTTTATACGGATAATACATAGTAATTAATTTCTTTTATATTTTGCAAATTTCATATATTGAGTCATTAATTTAGAAGAATTTTTCTTTGTGAGTCAACGGGATTTGTTTTTGTTTTTCTATGAGCATTGTGACAGACACATCATATATTAACAAAAAATTTTAATCTGACAGACACATCATATATTAACAAAAAATTTTAAGATAATTGACGTGTGAGTTATTTCTTATATTACCTCTGTTCTAAATTATAAGTCACTTTATTAAAAAAAATTATTTTAAATTATAAATCACCTAACATTTCTAATATAATATTAATAATATTTTTTCTAATATACCCTCAAATATTCATTATTATTTATTCTTACCTCTTCTAATTTGTCTCTTATAATTTGTGAAATGAAATGCCCAATGTAAGTACTTAAGCTACAAATGCCCATTGTAAGTACTTAAGCTTTCACTTTCAAATCAATACAAAACTCTTCCCTAATACATACTTTCAACTCATCCTTATTTTTTTAACACCGTGTGCTTGTTTTCTATTATGAAAAATAAAATAAAAGTAGTTAAAATTGAAAATTGGAATTATTTTCGAAAATATGTTAGAGGTGTAAACACTAAGAGTTGGGTATGAAAAATATAATTCCTTATAATATTGGACAAATCACACGTGAGCCCAAATTACAACACGACATGTATAAAACTCTTACAGGAGTTGCTATTGCTTCTAAGAATTGCAGCATTTAATTTGGCACCTCTTCAATCAAATCTGACACTCAGCGGTCAGCGGTATTTAGAGGTGTGCATGAATTATAAACCAAACCAAAACAATACTATATGGTTTGGTTTGGATCTTAAAATCATTTATATAAAATCGGTTTATTTTTTTAAAACCGATTTACAAGTGGATTGGTTCGGTTTCAAACCGGTTTTTAAAAAAAATAACAATTTTTTTAAAAATTAATTTTAAATCGGTTTCTTTCAAAACCAATTTTTTATTTTAAATAATCTAAACATCTCTGCAAAACCATTTTCCCATTTAATCATCAAAAACACAATTTCACACAAAATCGATTAATATCTCCACAATGACAAACCAACTTATCAAGACTATTATTCCTATGAGAAAATTAAAATCAAATCATTAACAAACCCACTAGAAGATACATGAATAATTAAACTTTACACTTCACAAATACAAACAGTACTATATGAATTTGAATATATAAGTGAATGAGTATGATGAGACACATACACTATCTCACATTCACATGCTATGTTTAAAGCAGAAAAAAGTCTTGCCGATTTATACAAGTAAAATCTCACTTTCAATTTGACCCAACAATTTTACTGAGTTATATACGTTTTTCTTGATTCATTTGATTAAAATCATTGATGTAATTAGCATCTATTAATCATCATTAATTGTTAATTATCATCAATTTATATATATAAAAAAAAAAAAAAAACCTTCCTCGTATCACTAACCGTCCCCCACCGTTACTTAACCGCAACTTTCTCCGTCGCAGAACTATTTCGATAAATTCATAATTGTGATTTAGAGAATTAAGATACAAATGAGATTAAGATTTCTGAAATTTGTGTTGATCTTGATTTTTTCAACTATTATACTTTTATTTTTGAAACTTATTAAAAAATGGTTACCAAATCTCAAACCGGTTTGAAAAAATGGTTACCGGTTTTTTTTATTTGATAAATGGGGCACCGAATTTAAAATATAAATTTGGATTGGATTTTAAAATTTAGATTAATTTGGATAGAAATTTGGTTTATGGTTATTGGTTATTCTGCACACCCCTAGTGATATTATTACTTTTATACCTTTATAAAAAAAAAATTGAAATTTTCTATTTCACTTACCAGCGGAACTTTCAGAAATTTTCAATAAAAAATGATTTTTTTTAAGAAATACCAAATTTTTTTTTATAAAATCAAATTTCTTTTAATATCTAAAATTTTAAAATTTTCAATAAACTTCAGTATTTTTCAAAATTTCCAATAAAGTACAACACTTTTCGAAATTTTCGATAATTTATGATACTTTTTGAAATTTTTAATAATACTAAAAAAAATTATTTATTGAATATAAACTATCAAAAATTTAAAAAAATCCATAAAAATAAGATAACATCGGATTTAAAAATTGGGATGAATTTTGAATAAATTAATTAGCAAGGATTTAAAAAAATGGTGGGTGGGGTGTTTAAGAATGATTTATTATTTATAAAGGATAAAATGAGTCTGGGCAGGGTGGCCCTCAAGATTTTGTCAACTGAAGTCCGAACCTCTAGCAAACAAGCATATTGACTAAAAGGTTGAACTTCACTTGGGGCTTTAAATTGATATCTGCAATATGGAAATTAATTATTCAATCATATAAACTGGAAAACAACCTATGAAATTTTAAAAGTGTCATTCGTTTTGAGATACGCCATAATTTTATGATTAAATTTATTTTAGAAATATATTTTGGAAATAAATTTAATTATAATATTTCAAAAACAAATAAATTTGTGTGTTTGAAGAGCGTCTGAAAGCACAATTTTGTAATCTGAAGGTATTATTGTATTTTCACGAAATGTGTTAAAAAAACCTAATATATATATATATATATATATATATATATATATATATATATATATATATATATATATATATATATATATATATATATATATATATATATATATATATATATATATATATATATATATATATATATATATATATATATATATATATATATATATCCATTGAATAAAAATATCACAATTTCTTTAAACTATATCGATCGGTGTTCTAATATATGACTTAGATTCACAACAATACCAATAGATTATTCGGTGATTTATCTTGCTTGACTAGACCTCTTATAGTAGATTTTAGTAAAAGGGCGTACTTGGAAACGCTTTGGTGCTTAAGTCAACGATGATCGTAAATGATCAATTTTTAGGGTTAGAATATTGTGTATTTTAAGAGGTGACAATGTTAAATTTATATAGCATGAAGGCATGATACTAGATGAACCAAACGACTAAGTGGAGTTAGGTGATGGTTTTTGCCCGTCGTTTCATCAATGGGATCCATTGATTGTTGATTAGAAACCCTTTCATGGGGCTATTGTCAATTTGAATATTTTTTTTATTATTAATTAGTGTGATGACATGGTTTACTTGTGAACACAATCGTTTTGACATATTTAATATGTTTTTATACTTATATAGTGTCGTGGAGGATTCATAACTCTTAAAGGTTGTGCTTTGGTTATGATTTCAATGTCTAGTGTTATTGACATCCCAATGTCTATGAGAATAAGTTATCAATAAAGATGGAAATGTTTTCGTCCCTACCCCCGAGGAAGAATCCTTAAGTCGGGGTAGAAGTGGAGTCATTATCCATGGGCTTTATGGCTAGCAAAAAAGTGGGTCACTAGAAAGGGTTAGCATTCTCACTCAACCAAACATGTAATGGAGGGAGTATCCGACTTGTTGACATTGAGGGTCATAATTATTGCTCATCAAAAACATATGAGCATGGAAAGGGAATTTGACTTGCTGAAGTCGAGGGCCGAGATTCTCACTCTCCCAAGCGTAAGAGCTTGGAGAAAGAGTCTGAATTGTAATCCTATATAAAAAAATATTTACCAGTTTCAGACAAGCAAACATTAGTAAATATGTATATAAATTTATTAGTTGACAAAAATTTAAGTTGTCTGAGGTTTTTTGATCATTTAACTTGGTTGGATGTGAATCTATCTTGGTAGAGTATGTCACTCCTATATATATTTACATAAGAGCCTTGGGAGGTGGTTTCCCAACCATTTTCTGCCAATAAAAAGAAAAATGAATTGCAACAAGCTCAAAGCGAATGGTACTACTTCAAATAGCTATGAGTTATTTCTACACATGTATACTACCTATATCGTTCTCTAGATAAAAAGTATTAAGGCCTTTCTTATCAAAACAAAGAAGTTAAGTGAAGGAGCTTCGATTTCAGGGCCATGCAGGCCCTTATTGTCCGAACTAAAGATCTAAGCGAGTGAGTTGAATTTGCAGTTATAAAGGTTATTCTTGGCCCCTTTTATAACTTAAGTGTATTTCACGCATAATAAATGTTAAATACGCAGGTGATAATAAGATCATTCTTTTAGAGTTTCTATGCTTTTATTATTTGTGGATATATGTGTCGTGAAGGTATAACAGTCAGTTGGTTTTGATGATGACAATTGTCAAAGAGGTGTGAAGACAAGCTTCCAACACTTTCAACATGGTTCTATGTTTTGATGAAGACAACATTGATCAGGATCAAATACATTATCAAAGAAGGAAAAATTTCTAAGTTCACAAGAAGCCATGGTAACAAGACTTTGATCACACGAAATTTTCAAGATAACATTGGTCTTTATTGGATTGATCTCAAAAATAAGGTACAAGTTACAATTGAGATTTGTATATTACCATAGTACTCAGAACAATCATGCATCCTTCATCTCTAAGCATTCAAACTCATTTTTGAAACTTACTCATTTGAGAACTTGTGCTTACAAAATGATTTTTAGCTTTTTAATCGGTTGTAATCGGTTACACAAATGTGTTAACCGATTACAAGAATGAAAAATTAACATTTTTGGAAAAAAAACTTTAGTTGTAACAAGTTACACAAATGTGTTAACCGGTTACAAGAATGAAAACTTGACATTTTTGAAAAAAGGTTCAACTATAACCGGTTACAACCCCAAAAGTTTTGAGCAATCTTTTTCAGCTTCAACTGTAAGTGGTTACGATAATGTGTTAATCGATTACCACTTCATTTTTTGAATATTTAATAACAAATAAAATGTATTAATTCATATTTAATAAAATATTTAATATTTAATAATAATAAAATATGGAATAATAAATGTAATTTAATAATCGATTTTCTTGAAGCAATGACATTTTTTCATATTAAATCTGATTCCAACTAATACCAAACTTCATCTATCAATCTTGGCAATGATTTTCGGTATTATACTTATTTAAAATTCTGTTTTGTTCACTAAGTGTTAGTGTTCATTGTTCATAAGTGAAAGTGGTGTGCTTTCACTTATTTTTTGTAAAATCAAAAGACAACATGCCTTTGTGATTATTGTTAGATAGTTACGAGAGTTAAGTTGATCGGATGTAATGTATCTGACATAGTGAAATCTCTCGCGGGGTGTGAGGGAACTGAAGTACTCTTGTTTGGGAAGAGGAACCAAGATATATCGTTTGTGTTCTTTATTTTCTGCACTTACTTTCTGCATTTTACCATTCATAACTTCTCCTGAAAAATAAGAACACATTGCTATCACTCTTGAAGCGAGAAAATTTCATAAAGAACGATTAATCTAATTCACCCATCCATCTTATATTACATTCCTTACTTACTAGAGGGAGTTGATATCAATTGTCCATACTTAACGAACACATTGTTATCACACGCGCGCAGACACATACACACATACACACGCACACACTCATGTGCATACACGCGCGCGCGCGCACACACACACACACACACACACACTCACATACACAAAATACTTTCCAAACCTCTTCTATTTTTATTTGAACTTCTTAAAACCTATTAAGGCATGTATAGAATTGAGTAAGAAGTGTTTCTTACCATTTAGAAAAGCTATAAGAAAGACTTGGTCCAATCGATCAAGTAAATGAGAAATACTTTCTAATTGATTAGAAAAGCCATTAATTGACTATATCATATATTTGTTTTAGGGTTTCCTTTTCTCGTTTAGGTTGCTGCTTTTTAAGTGTTTTAATTGATTCAAAGATTATTTAATCGATTAAATTATTTATTTTCCCTATGGATCATTTTCTTTTTTGAACAATTTTTTATATAAATGAGACCTCTTCTCATTTCATTTGACACTAGATTTCCGAGTAGAAACCTCTCTGTTATTTTTCTACTATCTTTGTTTTTGAAACTACTTTTTCACTAGAATCGTCGTAGTGCTGAAATACTAAAAGACCATTCTAAGAGTTGTTTTTATAACTGGTGATGTGTTTAATCTATTTTATTCAATAGTGTGATTCTCTAGTATAATATCTTTTTAACGGATTTGAAGGTTGCAAGCTAAATCTCAAAAAAGGCTAGGTGAAAGTTCTTGAGCTAAGCATGTGTAAAAGCTCTAATTATTGTTGAAAGTTCGTGGGATGATCCTGTGTAAAAGCTCCAACAATTGTTTAAGATTGTTTGAGCCGATCTTGTAAAAGCTCAAGTATATTTTTAGTGAAACTCTAAAGAGAAAACTCTTTGAGACGGAAGTAGGTCAATTGATTAGGTTGAACCTATTTACATCTTTGATGTAATCTCTCTTTCCATTCTATCTTTATTTTATATTATTTATTTCTTTTTGTTACATATCTCTCTTCTTTTCCACCTTCTTTCTAATTTATCGTTGCTATCACTCTCTTTAGTTATATCTTTCAGCATTAAAATTTTCAAAAATAAATGTTATTATATAAATTATTCTTGAATTTCTAATAACAAAATTCACATATTTCTTGTGTTTGGAGTCACTTATATTGGACATGAGACTCCAAACACAAGAGGGGGGGGGGGGGGGGGGTAAATTTTTTGAGATTGAAAATCCATTCTCAAAACAAATTGTTTTACAAAAAGGAAGTTTAAAACCCTTTTGTAAAATGAATAGAGTCAAAAGAAAATGGAAAATGCAATAGAAATAAATCAAAATTATATAGGTTCAGTCTTAATGTGACCTAATCTTTTCCCCAAGAATTCCTACTTGAGAGTTTTCTCTATCTTGAGAGATTTTAATAAGATAAGGAAAAAGTGTTGCACAATTTGAAAGCAAAATCCATCATCATCGTTGCCTTAGACATTGATGATTTTTTTGTGTGTTTCTCATTGTGATATTTCCAAAGAAATGTGGGACACTCTTCAACTTACCCATAAAGGTACAACCAATGTAGAACAAGCTAGAATAAACATATTGACTCATGAGTAGAAATTATTTATAAGGAAACTCGAGGAAAACATTCAGACATAGAAAAATGTTTTATTTGCATTGTGAATTATTTGAGAACTTTGGGTAATTTTTTTCAAAATTAGGATTCAGCTATCAAATTTGGTTGATTCTTAAACCATATATGACACCCTAAAGTCATTGCATTTATGAATCTAAAGACTTGTCTTCTATGAATTTGGCTACCATGTTCAGAAAATTGCAGGAACATGAAATGAAACTAAAAATACTAGATGAGAATTAATAAAACGAAGAAAAAAAGAAAAGGCATGCAATAAAAGTTACAAAAGCCAAATACATGGAGTCTGAAGATAAAGACTGCCAAAGTTAAAGTGATGAAGACATTGATTTCATGTTTCGAAATTTCGAGGAATTCTCATTGGCATGAGAAACGAACTTCAAAGTTTCAGAAGCAAAGTAAAGAAATATCAACCTTCATTCTAACTTGCTTCTAGTGAAAAAAGAAAGGTAATATAAATTCAGAATGTCCACAAAATCAAAGAAAAACTAAAATGTACAAAATATCATAAAAAGATTCAGACAAAGACGACACATGCTCCCTCGATGAATATGAAAAAGAGAAAGAAACTAACCACAGAGAAAATGAGCTAAATAATACAACTTTTGAATTAACTTATAATGAATTATTTTGAATATGTAAAATGTTTGACAGTGACTCAAGTAAATTAAAACACCTTATTTATACTTCTAAGACTACTATCTCATATTTTGAAAAAGAAAAACAAAAGTTTATTGAAAGAAATAAATATCCATAGAGAAAAACAAAGTATTTTAATTCAAAAATATTACCCTTCATCTCTTTCTCAAGAGGGAGTGGTTTAGAACCTATCAAGTGTGATCAATACAATATTTTGAAAAATAAAATTAACGATTTACATAAGACATCTGATAATTTTATCAAAGGAATAGATGTTGGGGATCATATGAGTGAGAAAGGTCTAGAAGGAGTGGTTGAATATACCTTACCTTATAAAATTTGTTTCAAAAATGGGGTAGTGGAAAATTTATTAAGAATGCACTAGATTGATATCAAGAGTTACTATATATTTGCACAATAGGATGAAATATGGAATTGTGAACAACCTATTGAATCAATAAATTAATCAACATAAAATAAAATTTAAACGTCGTGTCTAAATGGAATTTTATTGACCAATTAAATTAATCTAACATTACAGTTACAAACAACTTTAATCACAACAGAGATAACACATACGACTTAATCACTACCAGACATACATTTTACACAACAAATCCATATGAACAAAAAAACATAAAACCATGCAATTTTATAAGATAAATGGTAAAAACTTAAACATGCAATTATATACGAAAAATTAAAAGGAGATAAGGAAATAGAAGATTGCATCATGGTTTATATTAGTTTAGTGCATTCATCTTCACTTTCTGCCTAATCCAGTCTCCAATGACGAGCCACTGAAAATTCGCAGTCTCCCACTCTTTTGACAATTATATAATGGGCATTTTATACAATCAAAGAATCATATTCTGAAATTAAAAACAAAATTAACATCTTTAATTTGAATCTTTCCATCTTCGGTTATACACAACCCTCAAAACTGAAATATCCACAACCTTAACTCAATATTGTTTGTCATCTTACTCATATCCAAGATTCTCCCCAAGCATCGATTTCCCAATAATCTTTACTTGACCCCACTGGTCCTTTTTCTAATCTCTTGGTTAAATATAACGGGACAAAAACTCTCAACTTTGTTCCATAACAACCTACTATTGGCACTACTGAAGTATTAAGTGGAGAAGAAACCTTTTTTTTTTACTTCTATTGGATTGCCAATTTCCAGCAACACCATGCAATCGTAATCTTGACCCGAACTTTAAGAACTTCACAAATTTCAATGATAATAGTCCCTCATGTATGATAAATCTCTCTCTCTCTCTCTCTCTCTCTCGCTCTCTCTCTCTCTCTCTCTCTCTCTAAGAATTGAGAAGTAAATAATTCACGGTATCTTGCTAGAGGTTGAAGATGAATGTAAATTCAAAATAATATTATGATATGGTGTACTTTTAAAGATAATTAGTTTATTTTTAAAACTCTATAAGTTTTGACAGTATTTCTCACATTTTTTTGAAAAATGACACAAGATGAGTTATATATGTTCTCCAAGAACTTCATTTAGTCTTGTTCGTCCTTTTACTCATATCCAAGATCCCTTCTTTAGTCAAGTCCACATAAATGTATTTTGGTTCAAATTGAGAGATGGATGAAGAATAATTATAAAATTTATTAACTTAAGAATGCATACTAACACCCTTTTTGATATCTTCCATAATGTTGTATATTTGTATGGTGTTTCACAATAATCCATTATTGAGGTAGCTTGGTTGAGGTCTCTTGTTTTTCATCCTCTTGTTTTCTTTCCTCTTTATCAACTTTGATGTCACCGCTTTTAGGAGGACCCTCTTTTGGATTATCATTATTTACCAGATCTTCAGTTAACACTCATGAAACATCAAAACTATAACAACTTTTCCCTGTCTTTTGAGGTATGGTTTCATCATAGCAGCATGAAAAAACTCTTCTACAATGGATGTTCTAATTTTGAGCACCCTATATGCCTTACTTGATGATGAATAACCTAGAAAGATTCTCTAAACATCCTTAGTATCAAACTTGCCTAACTTGTCTTTACCATTATTTAAAATAAAGCATTTGCATTCAAAAATGAGAAAATATAAAATAATATATTTTCTACCTTTAAGTAGCTCATATGAGTTATTATCTAAGATAGTTTAAATGGCCATAATGTTTAAGATGCGACATGAAATATTAATCACATCCAACCAAAAGTAGTGAGGATGAATCATCTCACCAAGTTAGAAAGGACTTTAAGTTTGAGAATCCTCCTCGCATTTACTCTTCCATTTAAACTTGTCCTTTTTCTTAAGAGTGGCAAAGAAGTGAAAAGCCTTATTACCTGCATAAGAAACAAAATGAGAGGGGACGACTAGTCACCTTATTAATTGTGTCGCAGCGTAAAAAATATCTGGGCGTAACGAACGCTCGAAATATAAACAAAACAGAGTCGCCACAAACTTTATTTATTCCTAAAGAGGGAAAGGGAAAGTATCGATAAACCCACAAAAAATAAAAAGAAATTGGTCATCGTAACCAGATCTGATTCGGGAGTCGGTTATACAAGAGGAATGTATTAGCACCCCTCACATCCATCGTACTCGATGGGACCCATTTAGTTAGTTTCGTCTTAGACTGTTAGTGTGATATCGTTTGTGATCTTCTACTTATCTAGTGAGAAAAGAGAAATAAATAAAGGAAATACTTAGGGTTTTTATTATTATAGTACCCGTCAAGATATCAGGATCATGTGCCTATGTATTCTCATGGTCTAATGAGAAATCAGAGCTCTGCAGTTCTACTTACTAAGAACGACTTGGTTAATTTCTTTTTAAGGAGTAATCCTTTGTACATATTGATTATTTTAAACCTTTACTTACTGCTCACACTTGGAGACGGAAGTCTTTATTTCTTTCACATCCATATGCATAAAACATACTCTTTTCTAAAAAAAGTTTAAGCTGTTTTAGAGATACAGACATCCAAACATGGAGCTCTACAAAAATATTCAAATGTCTGGGATGGAAGAAACCTAAGCCCTTTTAATCTCTTTCAAGAGTTACTAAGAAACTATGTTGTAAATTAAGTCAAAGCTCATTAACGGAAGACAATTATTCACACGGGGAGCACTACGGCAGTATCCACATGAGGTGAGAAACATTGTAGCGTTCAGGGGTATATCATGTGTATTACGATACGTCCCTAGGGATGAGATATTTATAGAGGCTATGGGGAATGGATTTTAGGGTTTCCTTGGGAATAATAATTGCTCACATAGTTAGTGGTTGACCATTGAACAATTATTTCCTAGGGAGACATAGATTAGCATGTTGACCCTAACTTTTATCTGACAGAGGAACATCATTTCACATGTTTCCCATGATTGGGCGAGTAGGGAGCACTTTGGGCGAGGTAGTCCCTAATTGTGGGTGGCGGATGAGAGTCTCCTCACACGGTCGGTCGTAATCCTCCCGCCTTTAATATGTCATTTACAAATATATTACTACAGAGAAACACTAGTCTTACTACCTAAAACATCGTGACATACATAATTTTGTCTTGCTCGACTATTTGGATGATCATCTCAATTGTTGAGAGTATGTGGTGTTCCACGTTTGTCCTCCATGACATTTTTTGTTTTGTCTATCCATCCCACTTAGAAAGTTCCTTAATACCAATAATTTCTTCAGTTACTACTACAAACCAATATTTTACCTCAATTGAAATAGTGTTTTTAGCTTGGTTTGATGGGCTATGTAATGAAGGGTATTACAGAAAGTTCCCACTTTTTCCCTCGATTAGTTTTTCGGTCGAGGTGAAAACAACAACTTTTTTCCTCAGTTAGTTTTCCACCTAGTTGAAATCAAAACTATAAAACGATTCTTCATGATGGACTGCAATAGCAGAGAAATTTTTTAATCAAGATAGGTTCCTCTTCTCTTGTAATTGTTAACTACTAAAATTATTTTCTTCAATACTTGCTTATAAAAAATGTTTAATGTTGTTATGAAAACATGTATGCCATTGTTGTTGTTGTTGTTGTTGTTGACTTTTAATACTTTTAACAACAACAACAACAACAACAACAATGTAACCACAAACATTGCTAAGTTATATATCTTTCCTAACTAACATCAAATAATGTTAACAAGGATCCATTAAATAAAATTATTTTAGAAATTACAAGAGAAGATACATCCCAGAGAATGACTTCTACCTCATGCAATGCTTTCATTATCATTGTGTTTTCATTATTAGTGTTTGCATTTCAACATTTTGCACAGTGCTCTCAAGAAAAATTATTGTGGTATTTACGTTCTAATATATTAGTTGGTGTGAGTTTCATGTGGATCTTAATGTTTCATGTGGATTGATGAGTTGACAATATCTTGATCATTGTTAGTTTATAGATGGACGACAATGATTTGTTGGTTAAATAAACAAACACATATTTTCCCCTCGATCGTCAGCAAAACCGAAGGAATCAGTATTAAATAAATTTGTAAAATAAAAGCACTAAAATGACTTTTACGGAATTCAAAAAGGGGTTAATCAAAATGTTTTCCTCAGTTGCCAGTTGAACCAAGGGAATAGGCCATAAATAAAACAAAACAAAATAAAATACGCTTAAATGCAGTTGCTGAGATTCAAATGGGGGTTGATCAAAATCTTTCCTCTCGATTGTCAGTATAACCGAAGGAATATGTTGTATTGATTTTTTTTTTAAAATTGAAATGTGATGCGCTTATGATTTACACCTCGATTGTTTGTTGGCTAAAGTGAAAGTGTTGTCATAAACTATATTATTTGTAGTAGTAAGTTGATAATACTTTAAACACTAAACACAAATTAAATTCTTAATTATCTACTTCTATTATACTTTGACGTAGTCTAACACTCTTACGATCTTTGTGGAACTATGTGAACTTGAGAAAGATTTGACTGTATATCTCGTGTTCGACTGTTTATCATTTTACTAACTTTCATTTCGCTAAGAGGGACTCAAATTATCTTAAATTTTTCGGTTTGTTGTTCACAACTTAAGGTAACTATTTTTGGCTTGAGGTTATTTCTGAATCATATACCGACGAAGGACAGTATGGTTAAGTGACAGACTTTTGCTACAGATGATCATAGAAGTGTGGCAAATGTTGGAGTGGCTAAAGATACAGATCATTGATTTGTAACATGTGATTTTTTAGGTACATTATGGACTATTATTCTTAATTGATTAGGATTCTCAACGGTATCTCAAGGAAAGATTCTAAACCATTGGTTACAATTTAGAAGTCTTAGTGGGTTCTCGAAAAATAACAGGTTGACTTTTAACACTATTTAGTTCATTGTGGTGTGGATTATTTAAAAAGAGTGCAATAGGTGTATTTTCCATAATAAAATAGAGTAGTTGCAGATGTTATTTAAAAGAGTAAAGTTTTATTTGTATTGGTGGTTAAAGTTGAAATATGTTTCTTTCAATTATAATTACTAGTTTTGGAGGTTAAATTTTTTATCTTGTTTATCTTCTATTGTGTAGTCCGCTTTTCACTATTGTTAATTTTTTGAATTGTATTCTTAAACTTCTTATCACATCTTGTACTCAAATGACTTATTTTTGTTATTAATATATATCTCATTTTAATTTATATATATATATATATATATATATATATATATATATATATATATATATATATATATATATATATATATATATATATATATATATATATATATATATATATATATATATATATATATATATATATATATATATATATATATATATATATATATTCTATAATGATTTTTTTTTTACAATAGTTTGAAATTTTATATTCTCTTGCTTACAAAATTTTACTTTATTTGATATTGAACTGTATGTAGGCCAATAGAAAATATTGAACACTCCATATAAAACTGTATTAATTGGTTTATATTTTATTATATTTCAACTCTATTATTTTCTATTGCTATTCATTTTATTATTTTCTATAATATAATTCAGCCCTATATGTACTAATCTAATTTTAAATTAACGCGTGCAATAAAAAGATCTTACAGTCAATGATTAAATTTCAATAAGTTAAATATAAAAGAAAAAGAATACAATAACACAAGTTTTATTACAAAGTCAAATGATATGATTATTAGGTAGCAAGTAAATATCATATGATTATAACCTTATTTTGATATCATATGATTATAACCTTATTTTGGTAACATATATGATTATAAGTTGATTAACAGTAATTTTGTTATTTCTTTAATAGCTCATTTATCTTATGATATACCATAATTGTTTTTGACAGGGAATAATAATGTATATCAAAATCCTTGTAAGCTTCTATTTTTATCTTGAGAATAGTATTAAATTAGATATGGTCCAAACTCCATATGTGACACCTAATCCACGGGTGGAATTAATTAGCAAAAGTAAATGCTAAATAAAGTATTAAGCTATCAATCGTTGTTACACTATGCATTTGGCTTTATTTGATTAAGTTTAATTGAGAATTACCTCTCACCTAATGCACCTCAACTAACACCTAATCTCCATGGTCATCATATGTTCATCATTAATAACTGTTATTATCACTACGACAACGAGGATAAGTTGAACTAGTAATACTTGTTCTATTTTTAAATGTTTTTAATAACATGTCGTCTCAGTTTTCTCATCATTAGTTCACGTTACAATTTGAATTTCAAACTAATGATTAAAAGTCTTCTTCAATTCTGTTGAAGTGAGCCTTCTAAAGTTATTTAATGGACTTGACCGAAAAATAAATTATTTAATGGCCACACCTTAGAATACATAGTTTAAAAGCAAAACTCAGAGTTTGGGAAGAATGTTTCAAACAAGTTTGAATAGTATAGATTGGCAATTGTTCATGATAATTCTAAGATGGAATTAAAGTATGTTAACATTTTGAGTAGAGGTGACAATTGAATCCATTAAGACAAAATCTATCTAATTTATCTATTTTATCTATTAAAAAATTATTTAATTCATTCGACACATAAAAAGTAAGTTAATGGATTGGATTAAATCCATCCATTTATATGTATATTCAATTCATTCAACATATTTTAAAAATCTAATGGATTATTTGTATTTCCGTTAGATTTATTTTTTAAAAAATAATTAAAAATTGATTTTTTTTAAAGAAAAGAATTGATTTTTTTAAAAAAAAGAATTGATTTTTTTCAAAAAAAAAATTGGATTTTTTTTGAAAAAAATCTGAATCTGAATTTTTTTCTAAAAAAAAATCCAAATTGTTTTCTAAAAAAATTCGATTTTTATTCTGAAAAAAAAAACCAATTTTTTTAAAAATTAAAATATCTATTTTTTGGGAAATACAAAAAAAGTCGAATTTTCTCAACAAAAAAAACGATTTTTTTGGAAAATTAAAATATCAATTTTTTAAAAAAATACAAAAATTCGATTTTTCCCAAAAAACCAAATTTTTCCCGAAAAAATGATTTTTTTCGAAAAAAGAACCGATTTTTTTCAATAATTAAAATTTGATTTTTTAAAAAACACAAAAATTCGATTTTTCCCAAAAAAAAACAATTGATTTTTTTTTAAAATACAAAAAATGAATTTTTCGAAAAAAAGATATTTGTTTTTTTAAAATAAAAAAAAGTTGGATTGATGGATATCTATCCTAATTGATGGATTTGATGAATTTTATTCTTAACGGATGGATTGGATTGGATAATTTTAAGAAAATTTTAGTGGATTGTTAATGGACTAATGGATTGTTTTGATCCATTCATTAACAATCTAATCCATCCATTTTATCACCCGTAATTCCAGCATCAAGGCACATAAATTGAAGACACTAGTTTTTACAAATACAAAGAGGAAACTAAAGAACGGATTAGTGTGTAATTCTTTCTTCGAGTTTCGTTTGAGTTTCTTTTTTGAGTTTAGTTCAATTTTTTCTTCTTCTTTTTAGTTTGTTTGGAGAAGAGAATATGAAGTTTGGTTTAATTTAGTAAAAAGAATATTTTCGAATTTTATTTAGTGAAAAGTGGTGTTTTTGAACTTATAGAAGATGATGTTTCGTTCGTTAGGTGGAGAAGATGAAGAGGGTGTTTCGTTCATAAAGAATCAATTTCTGTGACATGCAAAAGTGAGTGAGAGTTAACGTTGTGTTATGGAAAACAATGTTACTGAGAGTGTTCCTCTCAATTCTAGAGCATAACCAAGAGAATATGTGAGAGTTTCTCCTTTCAGTTAAGCACAATTGAGAAAATAGTTGATTTATTTTTTAATAAAAAAATAAATATTAAAAAAGGGTATCATTTTAAAATAAATAAAATTATAAACTACTGTTGTTGTTGAGATTCAAAACATGTTCTTAAGAGATATCCTTTACAATTTTTTATCATTCACCATTTTGTTTTTAGATTGTAATATCTTATCAATATGATTAGGAATATTTTATCAATGTTGTTAGACAAAGCGAATAGTAAATCATTGAGTTTTTACCTTGTATGACAACATCAAAAAAAATATTCCTAAGAATAATAATAACAACAACAATAACATCAATAACAAATAGAGTTTGATTTAGGGGACAAATGTAGAATCGTAAATGGAATGTGAAGTTTTGAGACAGGAAGATGAGTAAGTTTAGGGCAAAAGTGAAAGAACGTAGAGCTTTATAAACAAAATTGAGGTAAATGTTTTCCTCGGTTGTTCTATTTAACGGACGATAAAAGTAATTTATTTTTATTTTCAAAATATAAAACAAAAGTGCCACTTTTATTATAAATAAAACACGAAATTGTTGGTGATGGAAATTGAAGCTTGTCTTGGGAGATTTTTCTCTCTCGATTTTTATAACAATTCGAGAGAATATGTGATATATTTTTTAGTTAAAAACTAAAATAAAATACGAGAGCATAATGAAATAGATTTTACCTCAATTGGTTAGTTGACCGAAGTAAATACTCATTTTGAAATCTATTATTTGTAGTAATTTTTAAATTGGATGATAGTACCATAAAAATTAAGACATTAAATCTCGAGAAAATGACATAAAATATATTAAGTACTACCCTAACAAAAGAAAAAGGTAACTATGTAGCATATGTAGGTTAGGGCACATGTTACTCATGCGGAAACCTGACATCTTCAAGACTTTCTTCAGTTTTGAAGGAGAAGGTTTTGTGAGAATTCAATTGAATTAGAAATGAAATTTTGGAACTTTAAGACAGCTGTTAAGACAGATGTTAAGACATCATTAGTTGACAAAAAACAATAAATTGCAGAAGGTAAATTGCATAAGAATAAATAACACAGTCAATTATTAACCCAGTTCGGTGCAACTCATCTACATCTGGGGGCTACCAAGCCAGTAAGGAAATCCACTATAATAGTATTAGTTCAAAGTTAAACTCTCTCGTTTACAACTTATCACTTAATCACGACTCGTGCTAACTTCTACCTAGAAACTCCAAGATATGAGAACCCCCTCTCACTTCCTACCAGTCACAAATCAATGACAATTCAACAAGACTAAAAAAGAAGTAAACACACTTCTAAGTACAATACTTAGTTATTCTTAAAAGCTTTAAACTAAGAACAATAGACTTGTGCTTAAAAGCTTATGAGTGAACAACTTACAATTAACAATCAGTCAACTCAATGCATCAAAACTGATACAAGAGTGATATACAAAAACACAACACACTAAAAGAACTCTCAAACCCTAAACCCTTATTTGTGCATACACAGTTTCTTCAATGATAACGCTTAAGTTTCTAGGTTTAGTAAGTCTCTTTATATAGACTCTTGTAGTATGGGCTTGAACTCTTCAATCAAATCCAATCTTCCAGTTGTAAATCACATGCAGAATATTTTCCCTTGAAATAGGAACAAATCTTCAAAGTTTCCTAAAAGTCTCTGAGATCCTTTTTATGAAACCAAATCAAATCTGCAATGTTCCTAAAATATTCTTACTTAGTTGCGCTTGTATGAGAATTAGAAACATCCAGAATCTCATATTTTAAAAACAAAACTTCAAGGATTTAAAATGAAGAACTGTTCTGATGTTCTGGTATAACCACTACAACAAAAATGACTTTTGGCAACAACTCAAAACCGCAACCTAAAGTGCAATAACCGTAGCCTAAGGCTTTAGGGGGCAGTTTATCAGACGTGGAATAAACCGTTGTTGCCTATTCCTTTAGAGCACGGTTTTTTATTTATAACCACGGATTCAAAACACTGCCGCCTAAATCATCAAATTCCACGGTTTTAGTTGTAGTTTTAGGCCGCGGTTTTCTAGTAACAACACAAAATAACCGTCCCCAAAACATGAATATACAACGGTTATAAAAAAGCAACAAATGAAAACCGTAGCTAGTTTATAATTTCATTTAAAGAACCGCGCCTAAAACTTAGGAAAAGTCAACGGTTTTTAATAAGCAACCCTTAAAAAGTCCACGGTTTTTGCTGGATCTACTAAATTCTTAGTCTTGCTCTTGTACATTGTTGTTGCACTGTAGTTATGCAAATTTCTATTGAATTGTATTTGTTATGCAATTTGGGCATCTTGTGAAGATCATTAATTTATAATCGGTTATGAACTTACAATGCCAAGCAATAATCTAAAACATTGCCAATTTTAACACTTTTTTGTCCAGTATCTGTAAAACTCTATATGTATATTTATATTTGTATTAATATTAATACAACAACAAAGGAGAGATAACAACCTACAACAACGTATATTTAGATTATATATTCGCCGACCCGTGTCCATTTGGAAGATGACCACTTATCACCCTTGATTACAGGACAAGCACCTGAAAATTCACAAATACAAATTGGTTTGTGAATTAATGTTTTTCAAAAGTGCAAGCTGGTTGACACAAACACGTTAGTGCTATTAACATATAATAAAAAGAGCAACTAACTAACCATGCAAACTCGTTGGATCTAAAGTTGTATTGGGCTTCATGCTCCAAAAGAGTATAGCATCACCCGTCTTTGGCTTAACTAAAAGTCCTTCTTTTCCACAATCAGAAAGCTCGGTCCACCAAGGCATAGAACTAACATCTCCCTTGGCATTTGGGAACACCGTCTCACCCCTTTCTTCAACATCTAAAGTATCATTCAAAATACAAAAAAGTACAGACCAATATCACCTTCATATCCAAGAAGACAATTGAAGTAAACAATGAGTGAATGCATGGCTAGCGAAGTCACTTACAGGTACATCAGCATTGCGACGATACGGTTACCCCCATTTTGTGTATTATACATATCCGCAAAGTAATCATAATGAGGTACATACTCTTGTCCAAATTTATAACGGAGAACTTGATCTCAACTTTAGTGCATCTGTCATCGAACCACCAGGAAATGCAGCTTTGACACAGTCTACTGCACTTACATCTGACCTCTTTTTCCCACAAATTGTACTCACCATTGTGTGAACAGTTGCATATGATTGCACATCCATGAGATGCGGCACGTGAACAGACCCAGGATCACATACACAACCAAGGTCATTTCTTAGAAGATCAACAATCATCAAGTTTTCATCCTGATCCTTTTCACTGAAATAGAAATACGAGTCAGTTCATAACAAATTCACCTAACTGAATCTCATTCAATTGCTTTGCATCCAAATAGGATTTCAAAGAGCCTTGATTCTAACTAAATTACTGAGTTAATAAATACACATGGAAATTTGATGTCATGACAAAAAACGTAGTGAGAAAAGCACTTCCATTATGTAAATTGAAGTCATAGAAACACTTGTTAAGATAGTGATAGGTAGACTCGAAATTTCCAGAAATAAATGTCACCTGAGCTGTAATTTTAATTTGAGTTGCTTGTCTTCCTCTGCAGTAGCACCACGAGCTACAGTACCCTTAATGGGCTTAGCTTCTAGCATGTCATTCCTATCCAACTTCAAGAACCTCTCCGGAGAAGAACAACAAATACATAAATCTTCCTTTGGAAAATTAAGCCAAGCAGCATAAGGTGCTGGATTCCTTTCTCTCAAATTAAGGTAAAGTCCAAGAGAATTTAATACCTCAATTGGTTTCCTTATCTGGGTTGTGAGGCATAAATCATAGCTCTCTCCGTCTTTTATGTAGTTTAGACACTTCTTAACATCTTTAATGCACTGCTCTCTAGATTGTTCAGCTGCAAAACCAGCCTTATGTAAGGAAAAAGTTGAAGGATGAGAATACTGCTTTTCTAAATCCATGCTCTTAGAGCCAGTTAATCTCAGAAGCTTCTCCTTAGTATCATCCAACCATTCTGTCGTACTTGAACTTTCATCATGTATAGCTAATAAATAAACATCATCGTTTTTGTGATCAATAACCATAACATAATGAGGTACTGTCGCTACTCGAAAAAATGCATCGTGCAACGACGGGGAGGCGAAAAGAAAGGACAGAAGAGTCGCCACCGAACTTTATTTATCCCATGAGGGGAAAGGAAAATATCGAGAAAACCTTAAGAAAAGAAATGGATAAGATGGTCTCGCAACCAAGAACGGGTTCGGAAGCCGGTTATGCGAAGGGAAGGTATTAGCACCCCTCGCATCCATCGTACTCGATGGGAACCTTTTGTTTGTCGACGTGTGAATTTATTTGCTTAAATATTATTCTATAAAAGAGTGTTCTAATGGGATAGAGGGAAAGGGTTAGAAACGGGGAAAAAGAGGTAACGGGGGGAAGAAAGGAGAAAGAACGGACTCGGTAGGACTTCGCGGTCCTAGGCCTACGTATTCTCAATAGGTATGAGAAAGTCAGAGTCGACGTAGTTCG
Source organism: Lathyrus sativus (assembly GCA_963859935.3). Taxonomy (NCBI): domain Eukaryota; kingdom Viridiplantae; phylum Streptophyta; class Magnoliopsida; order Fabales; family Fabaceae; genus Lathyrus; species Lathyrus sativus. The sequence goes on from OZ012736.1 coordinate 533,751,791, forward strand.
GGAAACTACGGGTGATAGGGGGGAGTGTGCTCGCCAAGACATCGCCGTCTTGTGCCTACGTATTCTCATCTGGTGTGAGAAATCAGAGCAGACGTAGTTCGGCTAACTACGGGTGAAAGGTGAAAAAGGGAGCTCGCCAAGACATCGCCGTCTTGTGCCTACGTATTCTCATCTGGCATGAGAAATCAGAGCAAACGTAGTTCGTGCTAACAGTGTGTTGATGTCTTTACGGATGATGCTATCGTGCGCATTCTAGCAGTTAGGTGTTTTGCTGCTCGCTCGTTGGAGACTTAGGCATTACCTGTTTGCGGTAGAACGGACGTAACATATCCTTTTTGAAAGATTGATTAGTTTTCGCCATGCGAGGCAAGAAGTCACGTTTGATTGATTGGATTGTTTTTTAGGGGCGAGACATGTCCTCGGATAGTAACCCCTACGGGTAGTACCCAATTCTTTGTCTCAAAGTTTTTGTTATGAAAAGGTGTGGCGAACGTAGCGTTTTCATATTGAAAGACGAGCGTCGAAACCACCCTCACTACAGCGGGCATCCCAACGCTCGGAGAAGAAGGGGTCTACACTCAATCCTCTCTCTTTAATTCAACATAAAGAGAGCTTCGTTCTCTTATTAAATGTATTTTTGGCTTTGGATGGTAAGTGTTTTGCGACAGAAAAACCCTACGGTAAACGTCAACACTCGGGATAGGAGAAGGCCTACGCCTAACCACTCCACGACCATTCAAGTTTTTATTGAGAAAATGATTTTGAAAAGGCACTCGGTACGGGACCGAGGTTTTAGGTGAGAAAGGTTACGGAAGGAAATTGTGAAGGTGAGAAATGGTGGATAAAGTCGCGTCTTTGTATTGAAAGACGAGCATCGAGACCACCCTCACTACAGTGGGCATCCCAACACTCGAAGAAGAAGAGGTCTGCACCTAATCCGCTCTTTTTAATTCAATATGAAGAGAATTTGGAAGATGAGATTTGAAAATGGACTCGGCACGAGACCGAGGTTTTGAAAATGTACTCGGCACGGAGCCGAGGTTTTTTAGGAGAGAAGGGATTGAAAACGTCTTCATATTGAAAGACGAGTGTCGAAACCACCCTCACTACAGTGGGCATCTCGACACTCGGAGAGGGAGAAAGTCTACACTTAATCCTCTATTTTTAATTCAATACAAAGAATTTGTTTGAAAATGTTTTCGAAGATACACTCGGTACAGGACCGAGGTTTTAGGAGGAAAAACATTGAAAAGAAGTGGTCTCAGATCCAACGTCATTTATCAATAAGTTGACTTAATAACGGTTTACGGAGGTCTCGTCATCGACCTGAAAGGCAAAAATGCCCAATAACAAATGAGAAATGGAATCTATCTCTTAAATAAAATAATCCAAAACTTTAATATAAATAGAATAGAAATTCTAAAAGAAAAAGGAATATAAAGCTATAAACAAAATATACTAAAGCTAATATAATATCTTTGCATAAACTATAATATATGTACATAATAAATAATATATATATACAAAATATCATTTTTTTTTTAAAAAACAATATATAATAATAATAATTACGTAATATAAAAAAGTTAAGAAAAAAAATAAATAAATGATAAAATAAAAAAAAAAGGGAAACTGTTAGCAGAAACGGGGGTGTTGATAGATGAGGATCCTTTGGGCTTAGATAAGCCCATCACCTCAAACAACACGGGTCGAGCCCTCCCCTAAAAAAAACCAAAAGGAAAGAAAAAAACGCATCAGAAAGATGAACGAAATCTGGGAGAGAAAGAAAAAACTCTTGCTCGCCAAGAACCACACAATTCTCCACTTTTATCACCATTGTCATCTACCCTATCCCCGCCGGCAACGGCATCATCACCAATATCATCGACATCGACATTAACATTACTATGAACATCACCATCCATATACTTAATCTCATGCATCCTCCCCTTCTTACTCTTCTTCTTCAAGACAAATCGACAGCCTCAATATCAACCTCTCCGTTCCTCATCTTCCCTCAACTCAACCCTCCCTCTGTTCATTCAACTCAACTTCAATAAGAACCTCCAGAAAAATATTGACCGTTCATCGACATCTCCAATATCAACATGAACTCGGACACAACTTTGTATCCCAGTTTGGGAATGGGCCGCGAGTTTTGCGGATGGAATTTTGATGAAGACGCGAAGGGTTTTGCCTGGTTTTGAGGTGAGAGGGTGAAGATGAATTTCGACGGGTTTTGGGGTTGATTGAAGCTCGAAGGTTGGGTTCTGAGAAGATGAAGATTAATGGGTTTCAATGGTTGCTCAAGTAGTGGTGAAAACAAAGAAGAAGAACAGTGGAGTGGTGATAGAAGTCATTTTGTGGGTTTTGTGAAATCTTTACGGTGGTTTGTTTGGAGTTGGATCGAAGTGTGATTTAACAGAAGATTTTAGGGTTTTGCGTGGGGTTGAGGTTTGAAGATGGAAGGTGGTTTACCGGTTTTGAATATGGAATGGATTTCACAGGTTGTGTAGATGGTGAATGTTTATGAAGGATGGGGGGTTAAGGAAGAACAGAGGAAAATGATGAAGGTTGGGTAGCAAGTCTTAATGGAGTTTCTGAGAGATTGATGGTTTGCGTTGGTTCTGTTCGAAAAGTAATGAAGAAGATGATTGATGAAGGTGGTGAGGAAAGGAGTTGAGGGGATGGGCGAACGTGGTGGTCGGTTATTGCGGAGATTTTTGGAAGTTTGAGAAAGGGGTTGGATTGAAGGTGGAGAAGGTTAACGGTGGTGCTAAGTTTGATGTTGAAGGTGAAAGTTGAAGGTGTACAAAAGAGTCTTTGGGATTTTCGAAAGTTTGAAGTTGGATATTTGTGAGTTTTTGGCCGGTGATGGTGAGTTCAGATTTGAAGTTGTGCAGAGAGATCCATTGAAGATGGAAGAAGGTTTTTTAATGGTTTGAAAGTTTGGAAGGAGTTTAATGGGGATTTTTTGAAGATGAAGTTGGATATTTGGTTTTGAAAGTTATCTCCAACGTGGAAGGTGATGTTGGTGTTCTGCTATATGGTTCAACGTCGGAGCTTAGCGGTTTTCGTGTCGATGATAGAGGTGGGACTGTTAAAGTGGGCCAGCAACCGGCGTGTTGATTCGGGGTTCTACAGGGGTATGATTCGTAGAAGGAATGTAGTGGGTTCAAAGTCGAATATTAGAAAACGGTTTGAGATGAGTTTCCGCCATTGACGGAGTTTCTTTCAGGTTTGGAAGTGATATTAACTATGATGAAGTTTGTTTCATGTTTCCTCATATGCTCATGTTATGTTATCTCTGCTGAGATTACTAACAGTGCTTTTGAACCCTCTTCATGGCCAAGTGTGACCCCATGCTAACAATTCGCGAATGCGATCAAGAGATCCCCCTCTAGCATGAAGTAGAGTACTTCTCGAATAGCCATATCTACCAGTTGAAGCACAAACAAGAGCTCCACTATCTAACGGAATATGTACACATTCAGGCCTTCTTTGTCGAGCCGCCAAATGCAATGGCGTCGCACCTTTTCCGTCTCTAATATTCATGAACCGAACCAAAACTCCAAGAAGCAGCGACAGAACTTGATTGAGCAGAAGACAGAATAGCTTGAAGGCAAGAGAAATGGCCACAATAAGTAGCATAGTGTAAGCAGGTTCTTCCATCAACAGTATCAAACATCAAAACATTAGCACCAGCTTCAAGGAGCTTCTCCACACAAGCAATCCTTCCATGTATTGCAGCCAACATAAGAGGAGTCTGTTTTTGCCGATTTAAAACATCTGGGTTAACAGATCCAAGCAAAAGCCTCGACAGAATCTCAATCTAACCATTAGCAGCAGCAATATGAAGAGGCGAAAAACCGATCATAGAGAGTTGTTTGATGAAAAAGTGACGGGTCTTGTTGCAACAGAGTTGCTACAACTTCAAGGTTACCTTGTTGCACGACTGTGAAGAGACCATGATCATAGTTGGTTCATCTACAACTAAGGTTTTGACCCATTGTTGTTACAGGTGAAGTGGTGAATGATAAACAGATGAATGAGGCTTTTTTTTTATTTTTGAAGTTGTAACTGTGTGTTGTGTGAATGAGATGGTAGTGTATGGTGTATAGTTGATTAGAGAAAGCTATCACATGTGGAGGTAATATCAAAACAATAAATAATGGTCTGCTTTTTGTTGTTTTTTTCTTTGTTGTATGTGGTGCAGGCTTGTGCAGGTTGGTACCGTCCTTGCAGCAGGCTGTGGTTTGTTGGTCTGGCATGGAGTGGATTTGTGAGCTACTGTGTGTAGCAGGTTTTGTCTGGAGGTACGGTTATGCAGTAGTGTGGGCTGGTTGTGCAGAACTTGTCTGGTGTGTTGAGTGTAGCAGGGAGCAGAGTGTTTAGCTGTTCTGGCGTGGTGATATGGTTTATTTGCAGGTTTCTGTGATGTGCCAGAATTGTACGATTTGAAGGTGGGTTTGGTGCTGCAAAAAAAACGTGAAGGTGAATTGGGAGCTGCTATTACGTTTGGTGGAGGAAAATGGTGTATATTACTTTGCTGAATCCGTACTTGGTCTGTAGCAACGTGCAGTCCATACGGTTAGTGTAGCTCTCTTTCTTTCAAATTTATCAAGCTATTTTCCATTGCAACTTCGATTTGAAATTTTCTTTTTGTCTTGTCTATTAACCGTAAATTTCAATTGTGTTGGGTTAATTCCAATAACGTTTCATTTTGCCTTGTGATATGTCCTCCACGCGTGGTGTTTTCCTTTGATTTACTGTGTTATTTCTCCTTTGTAGGTACTGATGCACGGTGTGAGGTCCCAAAACATTGATACATTACCGCTGTTGACCGTGATTGCTGCAAGTTGAAGTGGACGCGCATCCTTGCATTTGTCGTATTATGAACAATACGGTTTTACGCAGGTTGCATCATGATGGTAACTGTTAGGAGCTCCCTTTACTGCTGCTACAAGATTCCTTTTTGCACATCCCATAATTGTTCTAATTGTCTTTAACGCTTTCTGCTTTTCGTTTCGGTAAAATCGACTCCGTACGAGAACAACACCATGTTGCTTTTTTTGTGAAAAAATGTTGCAGCTGGTATTTTTATTTTACCAATTTTCTCTTCTTTTTCTTCTTCAGAGTAATAGTTGCGTTTGTACTGCAGCTTTTGTGAATATTATTTTTCTTTTTCCTGCGTGCAGAGACGTGTTGTGGTTAACAAGTATGAGGGAGGCTTAAGTTCAAAACCCAACTATGCCTTCCTGTTGTTTGAAGCTCTCATCAGAGGTGGGCTTTCCAACTGAATCAAATGACTGTTGTGTAATCCTATTAAGACAATTTGTATCTTGGGATTGTTGAAGTCAATATACTCTAGCACCTTCATGATGTTTGCTCCTCAAAACGGGCTTGTCATTATTGTAATATTTTCATCTCTTTGTTTACGACTTTTTGATCCTTGATGTAAGATAGCGGGCCTGGATTATGTTGGATGGGCTTTTTTTTTTTATATTTTGTAGAGCTTTTGGTAATCGGTGATGGATTTGAACATTGGACCATAATTTTGTACACACATTGTTTTTGAAGATTGATTTAATGGGCCTGTTTTTCTTGTACTAATTTTGTGACAATTCTTGTAAAGAATGGGCCTGGGATGCTAGCAAATGTAAATGGGGCCTCTTTTCCTCCAAAATAGCTTGTAATGTGACATAATGGGCCGAATAATCCTTATGGCTTTTTGTTGTTGTAAAATAACGAACAAAATGGGCTTTGTAGAAAACTTGTAATATTGGCATGGTGCTTCATGGGCTTTAAGACTTTATTTCTTTCGATTCACAACCTTTAGTTATCTTGGAACAAATCGAATTCTCCGACTAAACAATGATTACTAAACCCGAATTTCATATTAACCTCACATTTCATCATTAAAATCATCCTCAAAATTTCCGCGAAAAGGAATAACATCCTGAAATAGTCCTCAAGGAGATAGAAAGAACACCATGATTCAAATTTGGATTTTAACACCTAGAGTCCATTTTTGAATGGAAACTCAAAAAATTAATCACAAATTAAATCTCGATATTTTCCACATGACTGCAAAGTGTACAAATCCTTTGAATATCATCACTCTTAAACAGTTGAATTCACCACTTTCTTGACAAATTCTTTGTTTAGACACAAATTTCTTGATCCTCTGTAAAAATGCAAAAAATGCTATGCAATGCAATGTTTTATGTAATATGCTGATGCAATGAAATGAAACACAAGCCAAAGAGGTTGGTCAAATTTTGGGGTGCAACAGCTGCCCCTATTCAAACGACTTGGACCTAAATGGATGAAAAGCGAACAGCTTTCGTACATTCAAGGTAAAAGACGGTTGAATACCAAAGAACCCGGAAATTTGCCAAAAACAGAACTGCAAACTCTGATAGGATAAAATCTCCAGAGATAACCGAATTGATAGCCTGATAAGGAACATCTGACTTCGCTGTCAGAAAAAACACAAACATCCAATAAACATCTGACATCGCCGCCAGACAACCATAATGTTGAGAAACACCTGACATCGCCGCCAGATAAACACACTGTTCAACAAGCACCTGACATCGCCGTCAGGCCTCTGTAGGGGATAATAATTCTGACATCGCCGCCATGCATACACAAACTTGATAACAACATCTGACATCGCCGCCAGGCCTCGACATCAAGTCGGTAAAGAGATCTAACCTCGCCGTCAATCCTCAAACAATCTGACTTCGCCGTCAGCTCTCAAAAATAATCTAACTTCACCGTCAACTCTCAAAAATATCCTGACTTTGCCATCAGTTCTCAATATCACCTGACTTCGCCGTCAGTTCTCAAAAATAATCTGACTTCGCCGTCAGCTTTCAAAAATATCCTGACTTCGCCATCAGTTCTCAATATCATCTAACTTCGCCGTCAGTTCTCAATATAATCATCTGAAGAGTACAATTACTTTTGACATCGCCGTCAAAACAAAACACTCCATCGTCGTTGAAAAACTGAATCGCTTGACCTCGCCGCCAAGAACAAACTTTCAACATCGCCGCTGAAAAACTAAATCACTTGACCTCGCCGCCAAGAACAAACTTTCAACATCGCCGCTGAAAAACTAAATCATTTGACATCGCCGCCAATACCAACCTTCAACATCGCCGCTGAAAACCAAATCATCTGACATCGCCGTCAAGACAAACTTTCAACATCGCCGCTGAAAAACTAAATCACTTGACCTCGCCGCCAAGAACAAACTTTCAACATCGCCGCTGAAAAACAAATCATCTGACATCACCGTCAGAAACACTCAACATCGCCGTTGAAAAAACTCAAATCATCTGACATCGCCGTCAGAAACAAACATTCAACCTCGCCGTTGAAAAACTGAATCATCTGACATCGCCGTCAGAAACACTCAACATCGCCGTTGAAAAAACTCAAATCATCTGACATCGCCGTCAGAAACAAACATTCAACCTCGCCGTTGAAAAACTGAATCATCTGACATCGCCGTCAGAAACACTCAACATCGCTGTTGAAGAACTCAAATTACTTGACATCGCCGCCAAACCTTCGCTAAATATAAGCGAGCAACAAGATTCACGATATTAAGACCACTCATTGATGATAATCACAAAAGAACTCCGCTGGGGAAGAGAGGCTTAACCAAACAACTATGGCAGGGAGAAAACGAGAGAAACTCAACCAAGTAACTCCGTTGGGTAATACATAATAAGATGATGTTGCGCCATGGTCTAGACACCATTTTGGCTAAAGGTAACATTCACGTTGTCAGAGTCTGAATACTCGAGGGAAATTGGAGCCTGGATGCTCAAGGTGATCGGAGCCTGGATGCTCGATGCACTTCTGACTTGGATGCTCTATGCAAAATACCGGAGTCTGGATGCTCGGTAATAATCTGAGTCTGGATACTCAACAACTGGAGCCTGGATGCTCAATGCAAATCTGAGCCTGGATGCTCTATGCAAAATACCAGAGTCTGGATACTCGGTAATAATCTGAGTCTGGATACTCAAAAACTGGAGCCTGGATGCTCAATGCAAATCTGAGCCTGGATGCTCTATGCAAAATACCAGAGTCTGGATACTCGGTAATAATCTGAGTCTGGATACTCAAAAACTGGAGCCTGGATGCTCAATGCAAATCTGAGCTTGGATGCTCTATGCAAAATACCAGAGTCTGGATACTCGGTAATAATCTGAGTCTGGATACTCAAAAACTGGAGCCTGGATGCTCAATGCAAATCTGAGCTTGGATGCTCTATGCAAAATACCAGAGTCTGGATACTCGGTAGACAAAAGAGATCGATAACTGCCATGGTCTGAATACCACACAGGCAAAGGTGACTAACTGTCGGAGAAAACAAAAAGTCGGGTCTGGATACCACGCAGACTAATGGGAACATATTAATTTGCCATGGTCTGGATAGCATATAAGGCTAGAAACAAAATCATCAACCGAAGTTCAACGGCGCTGCTGGGGAGAAATGTAAACCGGGGTCTGGATACCACGCGGGCTGACGAAAAGTATTATGGTCTGGATACCAATCTTCAACTTGCCATGGTCTGGATACCATACAGGCACAAATATCAACCAAAATTTTCCAGGTCTGAATACCATGCGGGCAACATAATTCAACCATCTGCTGAAAACAATATCAAAGAACAGAGCGATAACCACCTGGCTTATGTTTCAGATGTATATGTTTGATAATGGCGTAATGCTCCATGCAAAATGGAAATGCTACATGTTTAGGGTAGATGCTATGCATGTATGTAGATGCAAATGAACCACTTTAGCAAAATAAATGCTAAAGAGGAAGAGCCCACTCCGTTGGGTCAAGGCTAGATACGCTTAGCGCAAACAAACTCATGCTGGGGAATACAAGCCCTGGATGGCCTCCGAGAAAAACTTCTGGGTAAAATTGCTCTGCTAAGAACAAAACCAACCCGCTGGGGATCCAAATCAAACCCTGCTGCGGAAAACGTCCTGGATGGCCTATCAGCCTACAACTCTTTTGGGGAACCAACAACTTGGCTGGAGACAACAACTCCACTCTACCGGGGAAATCAACCATGAATGATTAGCCAGAATAACTCTACTGGGGAAACATAGCAGATTGCTGAGGAATGACTTTCTTCTGCCGGAGATTGAATCCACTATCCGCTAGGGATGTTGAATAAGATTTACCGGGAATTTATCCCACACTATCTCTGCTGGGGATAGAGATAAACAGTCTCTGAGTCAGCCCTACTCTGTGGGGAGGAAGATTAATTCCGCTGATTTGGCTGGGGATTAGATAAGGAGAACATCAATCTCTGCTTGGGGAAAATGAAAAGTAAACTCAACAAATACGACTTCCGCTTTGAGGAATGAGTCAATGACCTAGACTCTGAGGGGAAATAAGTCAACCATTTAGACTCTGTGGGGATAACAATACTGCACTCGCCCTACTGCTGGGGAAATAAACCCAAATCTGCTTCTATAACTCTGATAAGCTCTGAAGATATGGAGAGGAACATATCTCCTTTGTTTACGATTTTGCCCCAGCCTGTGGGACTTTTGTAAAAACCTTCCTCAAAAGGAAACCTGAAATTTCGGTACCCTGATGGTTAGATATGAACTGCCTCAGCGCTTCGAACCCCGAAGAAGTGCTTCAAGTTGATTTCCTTTCTGGACAAGGATATTTGTCGTGCTCCTGGGGTGGCCTGCCCCAGCTTTGAAGTGATTTTCCCCCAATTGGCTGATGGAGAAGTGCCTTTGACTTCGAGAGATTTACCTAATCTCGACCTGATTGCCCCAGATTAACGGACCTTAGGGAATGGCGTCTTCGACTGGCCTTCGAGTGGTTTGATGAGTCTCGACCTGATTGCCCCAGATTAACGGACCTTAGGGAATGGCGCCTTCGACTGGCCTTCGAGTGGTTTGATGAGTCTCGACCTGATTGCCCCAGATTAACGGACCTTAGGGAATGGCGTCTTCGACTGGCCTTCGAGTGGTTTGATGAGTCTCGACCTGATTGCCCCAGATTAACTGCATCTAGGAATGACCGACTCTGCTTACGTTTACCTGACGTGACCTGCCCCTGCTCAAAGGAGTACTCAGACGCTCTATATCTTATTTCTATCAAACTTTGCATTGTAGAAACTTTCCTGATGTAAAATGCTTTCTCGCAAGTAAAACAAATTGTTTTGCGAAAGATAATATTAATGCAATGCATATGACAGTTTTGAAATCCAAGTCTGGTCACTGGAAAAAAGTTGTGGCATTTAGTGAACGAATCACTTATCAGAAATATCAATATCCATACCCATAGGGTAAGAAGAATCCTCTTAGGAGTCAGTTTCGACGCGATCTTTGCCGAAGTATGCTTTCGAAACAAACCAGCTTCAATTAGGACTTTTGACGGTTGTAACGTGGTCGGGTTCACGGTTTGAAAGAAAGGATATAAGGCTCAAAGTTCTGTTTAACCCACCCGCTCTCCTTAATATTCTTCAATCCTATGTTCAGCTAATTCGACACAAGCGCTCACCTCTCAAAGGTTCAATGACTAGAGTGATGGTTCGGAAAACCACAAATTCTTTTTTGGAGTGATTGTCACTCGCTTTTCGTCTTTGGTGCCTGGAGTCACACGACTTGTTTTTCATCATTTCATTCCCTATTTTTGCCTGGACTGACTCTTTTGAGTACATCTTCTGATTTCGAAGTCCAGCGGGATGCCCTAATTTTTGCCTAAGCCACTTGTCTTCAAGTTATCGACTTAGCAGGCTTTCTTGTTTTCTCTCTTTCTTTTGATTTTTTTGAACAAATCGTATGACACCGGCTTGTCTGACTTGTTGAAGAGGTTGTGACTGTCTCACTCCTTGGCTGATGAAGGATAACCACTGTGGTTCTTTAGGTACGACCTATATGGGTGTGATTGATCCTCGAACAGGAACACTCCTCTTGCAATTTGGATGCTCGGTCAAATTAACTGACACCTACCCCGCCCCAGGTTAAGATTGAGGGTTTTTCGTTTTCAGAAAGAAACTCCTATTACTAGGCTCAAAGGGGTTAACAAGGGATTATCTTCCTTATATCTCCGGTGTTTAGGAATTTGAAACAATGCCTGTACATCATCAGCAGAGGTTTTAATTCAAAAGCATACATTCGGAAGTTTGCGTCTTTAAATTTCGTCATCCTCCCTCGGATTCCGCTTTAGCAAGCGTTTGGCATCAATAAAAGCATTGAGTGAACACGAATGGATTTAATCAAAACAAACATATTCAATTCATTATCATTATCAACTAAAAACAACAGAGTTCCACAGACAAGATTTGCAAATAAGTTCAAATTTAAACAGAAAAGAAACTACAAATGCAAAGAAATGACATGATAAAAAGATTGCCAGCTTCGGGGAACTGGGCTTTCGAGTCTTGATTTGCTGCTGAACCAGCCATCTTCAGAATTGCTCGTCAAAGTCCTCCTGATAATCTTCTGAACACCCGCTCTCGGTGAATCCCTCCATAACATTAACTGCCGAATCCACATGATTGGACGAAGGAGGATCGTTGATCTGGATACCCTGAGGTGTGACAGAGAACATGTTGGAGTTAAGCAGAGTTTGAATCTTGCTTCTTAGCACCTTACAGTCTCCGGTTGAATGCCCATGCGCCCCAACATGGTACTCACAGTGGGCGTTGACATCAGAACCTAGCCGACATGGATGAGTCTCTAGATCAATCTTCTTCGGCACTATCAATCCACCTCTGATTAAGTCTGGCAATATCTGACTGTACGACAACGACAACTGAGTGAAATTCCTCTTTGGCTTCCTAGGTCTTCGTCGGGCGTGCTGACGCGACTGATGACAGTATGACTGCTGACTCTGGCGGGGAACAGATATCTGATGCAAAGACCCAAAGGATCGTTGACTCTGAATAGTTGAGACATCGGGAGACTGAGTCTGAGGTATCGGGGACTCCCTTCGTTCAGGAACTTTCATTCTTAGGCTTGGCCTAGGAACGGGCAATAGCTGCGGGCATGGAGACTCTGAAATCTCAGATTGCAAGACATACTCCACCTCTTCCTTAATAACTAGAATAAGACCACCACTTGTCATGAACTCAAATGCTCTTGCATTGATTAAGTCTTGAACTTTGTGCTTAAAAGCTTTGCAGTTCTCGATATTATGTCCCGGTGCCCCAGAATGGAAATCACAATGGGCATTTTCATCATAGCCTTGTGGTGGCTCGCCAGTCAACGGAGCCATAGTGCGAAGCTTAATCAATTGAAGCTGAAGCAAGTGTTGCAACAACTGAGCATAAGTCATGGGGATCTGGTCGAACATTCTGTCGGACTGCTTCGTCCTTTGAGCATACCTCATAATCCTAGGATTGTCTCGGGAAATAGGACGTAGTTGTTGACAAGGAAATACTGGAACCTCAGGTTGTGCAAGATATCTTTGAGGCACTTCACGCCTTGGGAGAGGTTCCACGTGTAAAGGTGGAATGGCCATCTCTGCTGCAGCTTCGGGCACATGATCGCCTTCCTTTCTCAACATATTCCTCATGACTTCTGTTATCAGGCCCATCTGAGTCTTCAGTTGATTATTCTCCTCTCTGAGTGCATCCTGATCCAAGCGCAGCGCTTGCATCTTTGCCACAAATTGCCCCAACTGGCTCTGAACTTCCCTTAGTTCTTCTCGAATCTGTTCCATGGTCGTCTCTGTTGGTTTCCTTTGGTGGAATACTGGTGAATGGCTGGATCTTTTATTCTGGAAAAACCCGAATGGAGACCCACATGAAGCAATAACGTCCACAGAAATAGAACAACCCTATGCAAATGAAGAATGATGCAATATGCAAGACATGTAAAGAAATGCAAATGAATATGCAAATGCAACAGGGGATCAAACGTTGTTGCGTTGTTGACTGTGACGGACCAGCGCTTCGCCTTGAAACCATACAACACTAGCACAAGGGTTCCACTGTAACTGTTCATACTGACAAACGGGTAGGATGAAGGTCAAAGTTTCCTGCAAGACAACAACAGAAGGTATCTTTCCCATCGGGTGAGCAATCTATCGGTTTAAAAGAGGGTATTCCAAAGGCTTTTCAAACAAAGTCCCATGCACTAACCCTCAAAAGTTTCCCATCACAACGACTACTCGTAAGACGGTAATCCTTTCAAAAGGATGGACACAGAGTTATGTTTTAACAACCTTCGGAATAAGGTTCTACAAAAGGTCCTCAAAATCACAGACTCCCAAGCCGGAAATAAGAACGCCATTACGACTACACGTAAGACATAATCATTCCAACGGGGTCTCATCTGAGCGGTGGAATTCGATCCAACTCAACGAGTCCTAAGTCTCGCAAATCAGAAAGAAACCACCTCCTAATCTTAGTGTAAACTAGAAAGCTCGGGTAGAAAGCTTTATCCTCACAACCTATCCCAAATGAACCCAACAGGTTAGAGAACAACGCATAAACAAATAAAGCAAATAAAACATAAATACGACAAACAAAATAGGCTTGGCTCGCTAGGATCTCCCCAGCAGAGTCGCCAGCTGTCGCTACTCGAAAAAATGCATCGTGCAACGACGGGGAGGCGAAAAGAAAGGACAGAAGAGTCGCCACCGAACTTTATTTATCCCATGAGGGGAAAGGAAAATATCGAGAAAACCTTAAGAAAAGAAATGGATAAGATGGTCTCGCAACCAAGAACGGGTTCGGAAGCCGGTTATGCGAAGGGAAGGTATTAGCACCCCTCGCATCCATCGTACTCGATGGGAACCTTTTGTTTGTCGACGTGTGAATTTATTTGCTTAAATATTATTCTATAAAAGAGTGTTCTAATGGGATAGAGGGAAAGGGTTAGAAACGGGGAAAAAGAGGTAACGGGGGGAAGAAAGGAGAAAGAACGGACTCGGTAGGACTTCGCGGTCCTAGGCCTACGTATTCTCAATAGGTATGAGAAAGTCAGAGTCGACGTAGTTCGGGAAACTACGGGTGATAGGGGGGAGTGTGCTCGCCAAGACATCGCCGTCTTGTGCCTACGTATTCTCATCTGGTGTGAGAAATCAGAGCAGACGTAGTTCGGCTAACTACGGGTGAAAGGTGAAAAAGGGAGCTCGCCAAGACATCGCCGTCTTGTGCCTACGTATTCTCATCTGGCATGAGAAATCAGAGCAAACGTAGTTCGTGCTAACAGTGTGTTGATGTCTTTACGGATGATGCTATCGTGCGCATTCTAGCAGTTAGGTGTTTTGCTGCTCGCTCGTTGGAGACTTAGGCATTACCTGTTTGCGGTAGAACGGACGTAACATATCCTTTTTGAAAGATTGATTAGTTTTCGCCATGCGAGGCAAGAAGTCACGTTTGATTGATTGGATTGTTTTTTAGGGGCGAGACATGTCCTCGGATAGTAACCCCTACGGGTAGTACCCAATTCTTTGTCTCAAAGTTTTTGTTATGAAAAGGTGTGGCGAACGTAGCGTTTTCGTATTGAAAGACGAGCGTCGAAACCACCCTCACTACAGCGGGCATCCCAACGCTCGGAGAAGAAGGGGTCTACACTCAATCCTCTCTCTTTAATTCAACATAAAGAGAGCTTCGTTCTCTTATTAAATGTATTTTTGGCTTTGGATGGTAAGTGTTTTGCGACAGAAAAACCCTACGGTAAACGTCAACACTCGGGATAGGAGAAGGCCTACGCCTAACCACTCCACGACCATTCAAGTTTTTATTGAGAAAATGATTTTGAAAAGGCACTCGGTACGGGACCGAGGTTTTAGGTGAGAAAGGTTACGGAAGGAAATTGTGAAGGTGAGAAATGGTGGATAAAGTCGCGTCTTTGTATTGAAAGACGAGCATCGAGACCACCCTCACTACAGTGGGCATCCCAACACTCGAAGAAGAAGAGGTCTGCACCTAATCCGCTCTTTTTAATTCAATATGAAGAGAATTTGGAAGATGAGATTTGAAAATGGACTCGGCACGAGACCGAGGTTTTGAAAATGTACTCGGCACGGAGCCGAGGTTTTTTAGGAGAGAAGGGATTGAAAACGTCTTCATATTGAAAGACGAGTGTCGAAACCACCCTCACTACAGTGGGCATCTCGACACTCGGAGAGGGAGAAAGTCTACACTTAATCCTCTATTTTTAATTCAATACAAAGAATTTGTTTGAAAATGTTTTCGAAGATACACTCGGTACAGGACCGAGGTTTTAGGAGGAAAAACATTGAAAAGAAGTGGTCTCAGATCCAACGTCATTTATCAATAAGTTGACTTAATAACGGTTTACGGAGGTCTCGTCATCGACCTGAAAGGCAAAAATGCCCAATAACAAATGAGAAATGGAATCTATCTCTTAAATAAAATAATCC
This sequence comes from Lathyrus sativus, assembly GCA_963859935.3. Taxonomy (NCBI): domain Eukaryota; kingdom Viridiplantae; phylum Streptophyta; class Magnoliopsida; order Fabales; family Fabaceae; genus Lathyrus; species Lathyrus sativus. The sequence continues at coordinate 533,767,194 of OZ012736.1, forward strand.
AAAACTTTAATATAAATAGAATAGAAATTCTAAAAGAAAAAGGAATATAAAGCTATAAACAAAATATACTAAAGCTAATATAATATCTTTGCATAAACTATAATATATGTACATAATAAATAATATATATATACAAAATATCATTTTTTTTTAAAAAACAATATATAATAATAATAATTACGTAATATAAAAAAGTTAAGAAAAAAAATAAATAAATGATAAAATAAAAAAAAAAGGGAAACTGTTAGCAGAAACGGGGGTGTTGATAGATGAGGATCCTTTGGGCTTAGATAAGCCCATCACCTCAAACAACACGGGTCGAGCCCTCCCCTAAAAAAAACCAAAAGGAAAGAAAAAAACGCATCAGAAAGATGAACGAAATCTGGGAGAGAAAGAAAAAACTCTTGCTCGCCAAGAACCACACAATTCTCCACTTTTATCACCATTGTCATCTACCCTATCCCCGCCGGCAACGGCATCATCACCAATATCATCGACATCGACATTAACATTACTATGAACATCACCATCCATATACTTAATCTCATGCATCCTCCCCTTCTTACTCTTCTTCTTCAAGACAAATCGACAGCCTCAATATCAACCTCTCCGTTCCTCATCTTCCCTCAACTCAACCCTCCCTCTGTTCATTCAACTCAACTTCAATAAGAACCTCCAGAAAAATATTGACCGTTCATCGACATCTCCAATATCAACATGAACTCGGACACAACTTTGTATCCCAGTTTGGGAATGGGCCGCGAGTTTTGCGGATGGAATTTTGATGAAGACGCGAAGGGTTTTGCCTGGTTTTGAGGTGAGAGGGTGAAGATGAATTTCGACGGGTTTTGGGGTTGATTGAAGCTCGAAGGTTGGGTTCTGAGAAGATGAAGATTAATGGGTTTCAATGGTTGCTCAAGTAGTGGTGAAAACAAAGAAGAAGAACAGTGGAGTGGTGATAGAAGTCATTTTGTGGGTTTTGTGAAATCTTTACGGTGGTTTGTTTGGAGTTGGATCGAAGTGTGATTTAACAGAAGATTTTAGGGTTTTGCGTGGGGTTGAGGTTTGAAGATGGAAGGTGGTTTACCGGTTTTGAATATGGAATGGATTTCACAGGTTGTGTAGATGGTGAATGTTTATGAAGGATGGGGGGTTAAGGAAGAACAGAGGAAAATGATGAAGGTTGGGTAGCAAGTCTTAATGGAGTTTCTGAGAGATTGATGGTTTGCGTTGGTTCTGTTCGAAAAGTAATGAAGAAGATGATTGATGAAGGTGGTGAGGAAAGGAGTTGAGGGGATGGGCGAACGTGGTGGTCGGTTATTGCGGAGATTTTTGGAAGTTTGAGAAAGGGGTTGGATTGAAGGTGGAGAAGGTTAACGGTGGTGCTAAGTTTGATGTTGAAGGTGAAAGTTGAAGGTGTACAAAAGAGTCTTTGGGATTTTCGAAAGTTTGAAGTTGGATATTTGTGAGTTTTTGGCCGGTGATGGTGAGTTCAGATTTGAAGTTGTGCAGAGAGATCCATTGAAGATGGAAGAAGGTTTTTTAATGGTTTGAAAGTTTGGAAGGAGTTTAATGGGGATTTTTTGAAGATGAAGTTGGATATTTGGTTTTGAAAGTTATCTCCAACGTGGAAGGTGATGTTGGTGTTCTGCTATATGGTTCAACGTCGGAGCTTAGCGGTTTTCGTGTCGATGATAGAGGTGGGACTGTTAAAGTGGGCCAGCAACCGGCGTGTTGATTCGGGGTTCTACAGGGGTATGATTCGTAGAAGGAATGTAGTGGGTTCAAAGTCGAATATTAGAAAACGGTTTGAGATGAGTTTCCGCCATTGACGGAGTTTCTTTCAGGTTTGGAAGTGATATTAACTATGATGAAGTTTGTTTCATGTTTCCTCATATGCTCATGTTATGTTATCTCTGCTGAGATTACTAACAGTGCTTTTGAACCCTCTTCATGGCCAAGTGTGACCCCATGCTAACAATTCGCGAATGCGATCAAGAGATCCCCCTCTAGCATGAAGTAGAGTACTTCTCGAATAGCCATATCTACCAGTTGAAGCACAAACAAGAGCTCCACTATCTAACGGAATATGTACACATTCAGGCCTTCTTTGTCGAGCCGCCAAATGCAATGGCGTCGCACCTTTTCCGTCTCTAATATTCATGAACCGAACCAAAACTCCAAGAAGCAGCGACAGAACTTGATTGAGCAGAAGACAGAATAGCTTGAAGGCAAGAGAAATGGCCACAATAAGTAGCATAGTGTAAGCAGGTTCTTCCATCAACAGTATCAAACATCAAAACATTAGCACCAGCTTCAAGGAGCTTCTCCACACAAGCAATCCTTCCATGTATTGCAGCCAACATAAGAGGAGTCTGTTTTTGCCGATTTAAAACATCTGGGTTAACAGATCCAAGCAAAAGCCTCGACAGAATCTCAATCTAACCATTAGCAGCAGCAATATGAAGAGGCGAAAAACCGATCATAGAGAGTTGTTTGATGAAAAAGTGACGGGTCTTGTTGCAACAGAGTTGCTACAACTTCAAGGTTACCTTGTTGCACGACTGTGAAGAGACCATGATCATAGTTGGTTCATCTACAACTAAGGTTTTGACCCATTGTTGTTACAGGTGAAGTGGTGAATGATAAACAGATGAATGAGGCTTTTTTTTTATTTTTGAAGTTGTAACTGTGTGTTGTGTGAATGAGATGGTAGTGTATGGTGTATAGTTGATTAGAGAAAGCTATCACATGTGGAGGTAATATCAAAACAATAAATAATGGTCTGCTTTTTGTTGTTTTTTTCTTTGTTGTATGTGGTGCAGGCTTGTGCAGGTTGGTACCGTCCTTGCAGCAGGCTGTGGTTTGTTGGTCTGGCATGGAGTGGATTTGTGAGCTACTGTGTGTAGCAGGTTTTGTCTGGAGGTACGGTTATGCAGTAGTGTGGGCTGGTTGTGCAGAACTTGTCTGGTGTGTTGAGTGTAGCAGGGAGCAGAGTGTTTAGCTGTTCTGGCGTGGTGATATGGTTTATTTGCAGGTTTCTGTGATGTGCCAGAATTGTACGATTTGAAGGTGGGTTTGGTGCTGCAAAAAAAACGTGAAGGTGAATTGGGAGCTGCTATTACGTTTGGTGGAGGAAAATGGTGTATATTACTTTGCTGAATCCGTACTTGGTCTGTAGCAACGTGCAGTCCATACGGTTAGTGTAGCTCTCTTTCTTTCAAATTTATCAAGCTATTTTCCATTGCAACTTCGATTTGAAATTTTCTTTTTGTCTTGTCTATTAACCGTAAATTTCAATTGTGTTGGGTTAATTCCAATAACGTTTCATTTTGCCTTGTGATATGTCCTCCACGCGTGGTGTTTTCCTTTGATTTACTGTGTTATTTCTCCTTTGTAGGTACTGATGCACGGTGTGAGGTCCCAAAACATTGATACATTACCGCTGTTGACCGTGATTGCTGCAAGTTGAAGTGGACGCGCATCCTTGCATTTGTCGTATTATGAACAATACGGTTTTACGCAGGTTGCATCATGATGGTAACTGTTAGGAGCTCCCTTTACTGCTGCTACAAGATTCCTTTTTGCACATCCCATAATTGTTCTAATTGTCTTTAACGCTTTCTGCTTTTCGTTTCGGTAAAATCGACTCCGTACGAGAACAACACCATGTTGCTTTTTTTGTGAAAAAATGTTGCAGCTGGTATTTTTATTTTACCAATTTTCTCTTCTTTTTCTTCTTCAGAGTAATAGTTGCGTTTGTACTGCAGCTTTTGTGAATATTATTTTTCTTTTTCCTGCGTGCAGAGACGTGTTGTGGTTAACAAGTATGAGGGAGGCTTAAGTTCAAAACCCAACTATGCCTTCCTGTTGTTTGAAGCTCTCATCAGAGGTGGGCTTTCCAACTGAATCAAATGACTGTTGTGTAATCCTATTAAGACAATTTGTATCTTGGGATTGTTGAAGTCAATATACTCTAGCACCTTCATGATGTTTGCTCCTCAAAACGGGCTTGTCATTATTGTAATATTTTCATCTCTTTGTTTACGACTTTTTGATCCTTGATGTAAGATAGCGGGCCTGGATTATGTTGGATGGGCTTTTTTTTTTTATATTTTGTAGAGCTTTTGGTAATCGGTGATGGATTTGAACATTGGACCATAATTTTGTACACACATTGTTTTTGAAGATTGATTTAATGGGCCTGTTTTTCTTGTACTAATTTTGTGACAATTCTTGTAAAGAATGGGCCTGGGATGCTAGCAAATGTAAATGGGGCCTCTTTTCCTCCAAAATAGCTTGTAATGTGACATAATGGGCCGAATAATCCTTATGGCTTTTTGTTGTTGTAAAATAACGAACAAAATGGGCTTTGTAGAAAACTTGTAATATTGGCATGGTGCTTCATGGGCTTTAAGACTTTATTTCTTTCGATTCACAACCTTTAGTTATCTTGGAACAAATCGAATTCTCCGACTAAACAATGATTACTAAACCCGAATTTCATATTAACCTCACATTTCATCATTAAAATCATCCTCAAAATTTCCGCGAAAAGGAATAACATCCTGAAATAGTCCTCAAGGAGATAGAAAGAACACCATGATTCAAATTTGGATTTTAACACCTAGAGTCCATTTTTGAATGGAAACTCAAAAAATTAATCACAAATTAAATCTCGATATTTTCCACATGACTGCAAAGTGTACAAATCCTTTGAATATCATCACTCTTAAACAGTTGAATTCACCACTTTCTTGACAAATTCTTTGTTTAGACACAAATTTCTTGATCCTCTGTAAAAATGCAAAAAATGCTATGCAATGCAATGTTTTATGTAATATGCTGATGCAATGAAATGAAACACAAGCCAAAGAGGTTGGTCAAATTTTGGGGTGCAACAGGTACATACTCTTATCCAACTTTATAACGGAGAACTTGAAGGGGCTCCCCATGCTCTGCACATTGTGAAACAAAGCTGAAGTTATGGTTGTTTAAGTAAAAGATAGGATGAAAAATAACATACTATCTCAACATCATAGTCCAGATTGCAAACACAACTGAAAACATTCCACTTTATTCATACATTGTTGAATAAAAAACATTAGCAAGAGCATCAAACTTTAATTTCAAGAACTCACCTACTGGTATATGAGTAAAATCAGCAATTCTTTTCTCAATATTCCTCACAATTTTATCATGTCCTCTCCGGAGAAAAGTTCTGGAGCTTGTACGTACACTAAATGCAAAGGGAATATGTAAACAAAAGGTTAACCATCCATGATATATAACAGCAGTAACGATCACTTGACACAAATTAACGAAGTCACAAACGAATGGGAATATTAATTCGTACTTCACTCCATCTTTTGTCTAAGAATTCATTAATTGCTATGGCATTTTGGCCATACATTATAGGAGATATATAGTAGCCCCAGATCATCCATGGCTTAATATCATCTACAAGAAAGAAAGAAAATATGCTGCAATAAGCATTTGTTCGAACTATAGCTAGTGCAAGTTATTGGTCCATAGTGAGTGTGTGAATGTTGTGAAAAAAAAGCATCAATTATCACTTCATTACTTACCTTTGGCAATAATGAACCCTCTAAGCACAAATACCACTTGCAATGTCAATGTACCTAATGAATTAGCAACAACTAGTGTTCTACCAACAGCAGCGACGAATCGAAATAAGGAGAGAGACATCTGATGAATGCCAAATAATGCCAAGAATTGTCGAAAAAAATCTGATCATAGAGACAGAGATTCCAAATCGGTTATAATTTGATAAAACGGAAACAATTGACTACATGTGTCCACACCACACTGTCTTTCTCCTCAACGCCATCACCCTTTGTTCTGGGTTCCTACCACCAGCGCAACAATTTCAAATTCATTTAATGCATCTGATAGAACCCGAATGTTTCGAAATTCACAAACCCTCAATCAAAAACCATAACTTACTTCACCGCGATTCCCTCAGAAGCCATTGATGAATCATCCATCCTCGTTCCAACTTCCTGCTGCAACCGTGAATTGAAAAATTCACGGAATTTATTTTCAACTTGCATCAGAAACTACAACTTTGAGTCTCACACTGAGAGCTTTTAAGAGATTTTCGGGGGGAAATCGGGGTTTTGAACAAGTTTGGAAAATGAGGCGGAGAGCAACCGATTATCGGAGACCAGTGCGGAGAAGGGTTCCTGATGCATTGTGGCGTGCAGAGAGATGAAAAAGTTAGGGTTTAAACAAACCCCAATTTCAAGTTTTAGAACATATTAGTTAATTAATAACTTTTGAATTAAAATTAAAATCATATGGCGTTATTGTTCTAGTGGTAATGAGGTCTTTCTACATAGCAAAATACTTGGGTTCAAGTCTTAGTTTTGCCATTTTTCTTAAATTAATTTTTCAATCATATTTTCAAGTTTGAGTTAGAGCACTTCAAGGACAGGGGTTCTATCCCCACTATGTACATTTAATTATATGCGAATAATTAACATTAAATTTTAAAAAATAGAAATAAAAAATACCACACTTCAAAAGCGTTGCAAAAAAGGAATAAGCTACAGTTATACTATAACCACATTTTCAAAATCGTAGCATATAATAAATAAGGGACGGTTTTGAAAAAAAAACGTCAACACGTAAAAACGCGTAGCCTATGTTACTTATAGGGACGGTTTTACAGTCGTTGTCTATTCCTCCGTTGCCTAAAGTCATTTTTGTTGTAGTTAACATGTCAGAACATCTGTAAAGAAAAGTAACAGCAGACTCTATTGTACCAATTGGTCAATATGTCATGACATCTTGCTCAACATCTGGCAGTGATACATGTTTTTCCAAATTAAACATGTTTTACCAAAATTGTTGCCAATCATAAAATCACAGACCTAACAATCTCCTCATTTGACAAATTTTGGCTAAAACATTATTTGCACAATAACTCTGGAGAAGAGGAATAACACCACAAACACAAAACACAAGCTACATGAAAACATATAAACTTTATACAAACTGCAAACAGAAAGATATCAGAGATAAAATGCAGCTATAGATCATCAAAGATTACAAATCCTTTAAACTCCAGAAATTTCCAGAGATCAGATGTCAAGACATGTGGTCTGAAACCACATCAACACAGCTCAAACACAACAACCTTAGACAGGTCCATTACTTCCCATGTTACACGTAACCAATACTCCCCCTCAAGGGAAAATTCAAATCACCAGAAAATCCAAACCATGAACTATCTAAGTTCACACATCAGAGGCACATACAACAGAAGAAAAATAAGCCTCACAAATAAACACATAAGGAAAGATGTCAAAACATTTCGTATGACATCATGCCACACATACCACATCAGCAAAAAAAATCCCACATATAGCAAGCAACAAACATCAACAATAGACTACTCTCTCCTTAGCAGTAGCAAAGTCCTATCACAATGCTAATCAACATGTCAAGACATATGATATGACATTAGGACAAAAAAAAATATACTAACACTTTACTCCCCTTTTTTAGCCAAAAATTGACAAAAATTAGAGTAAATGTAAACAAAAAAGGAAACACACACTAGCAATGGAAACACACTATAACTCTTCATCAGTACAAATTCTCAAAACACCCCTGAGAAAATGATGACCAGTCACAATGACCTTGTCCTGCTGGCCAAAATAAATTCCTTGACTATCCTGATTGTAACCAGCTTGTCACAGTACAATGTCATGACATCCTGTTTGACATTATAGTTTTTTAGCATCCAACTTAACTAAAAGCAACACCTTCCTCAACATTGTACTTAGTCTTAGAGAAAGACCAGGATGCATAAAATATATAATTGATGATCCAAGAGCCAAGATTGTTTCTCAATGAAGAAACACCCTTATACCAAATCAGAAGCACACACAGCAGAATCGAAAATAGAAACCAAACCACATATCAAGAACCCCCAAAACACTGTCAAGACATCTTGTCTGACATCACAGAACCAGTAGCAGAACTCCCCTTATGGCAGCACAAAATGCAGTTGGAAATAAATAAAACTCATACGGAAACACACATAACTCGATGGAAACACACATTCTTGATCATCTTCAGGTGATGTTCCACCTCTTGCCCCTGTCAAAGATCTTTCTGCATTCCTTGTTGTTGCCACATATTTTAGGAGTGTTGACATTGAACTCCCTTTCCACAACCTTAAAACATATCTTTTTCAAACCAGCCCTTCTATCTTGCAAAGATCTTTTGTTCCATCCCTTAACAATGGCAACTTGGTTAGGCTTATCATGCCTCATAGAATAGAGGAAAGATACAATATCTGTTGCATTCCTCCATACATGTAATTGCTATAAATCCTTAATAGGGCAAGTGCCTAGCCCATTGCCTATAAATCCTTTAGTAAACATAATAGTCAGTTGTTCCTTAGTGTCCACATGTTCCAAAATAACAACTTTGACTTCAGCAAGATTCCTAATTAGTTGATTATGACTATCTTAGTTCTTGTTCCATCCATGTTGAATAAGATATCTGATAACAATTAGATCTTCACAATGTAATATTATGACATCTTGCTTGACATTATATTCCTTCAACATCTGTTTCATCAACACTAGTTGAGAGCAACTGCTTTCTGCAACAATATACTCATTCTCAGCTGCCCATTATGCATCATAATGCCCTACGCGCATGAAATTTGGACTACGAGAATACAAAAATCCATAATAATTAGTACCATTTATGTACTTCAATATCCTCTTCACTTGATTAAAGTGGCTCATTTTTGGCTCAACCTGATATCTAACACAAACTCTTACAACAAAAGTGATGTCTGGTCTGCTAGTTGTAAGATACACCAGACTACCAATCATACTCCTGTATACACTTTGATCCACATCAACAAAAATTTTCTTAGTAGAAGGAATGATGTCTTGAACATCTTATTTGAAATCATACTCGAAGTCACTTGAGGGCACTCCCATTCTTGTCAATGACTTTTTCTTGGTAGTAGGGGCCACACTTTTACTTCATCCTTTGTCAAGTCCAACCTTAGTACTTTTCTTGGATGCCTTAGAAGGCTTGCGTATAGACACAACAACCTTCTCCTTTTTGTTCCTCTATTTATTAACAACACCATGAGCTAATTTTTTTTCATATAGGCTCATCATCAGAATCATCCATTTTACAACCAACATAATAATCTTCAGTCACATTCTCATGAGATTTTTCAAGAGACTCACTCTGAAAGTTTTTTTGTGTGGTTTCAACAGGATGATCAGGTCGGGCCAAGGATATTGCGACATCTGAAACAACATCAGACTCAGGGTCAGTAACCAAGATCTTAGAAAGAGACATATTAACACTTATATCAACAATTTCATTAACAACAATATTTAAACTAGATTTAATTAGAGTTTCTTTCGCTTTAGAGCTATCTAGGCTCACAATTTCATAGGTAACAACATTTGAAACATTTGAAACAGCAACATTTAAACCATAAGTATCAACAACACCCATAAAGGTATACCTCTTTCCACCCAGGCTTTCAGCTTTTGTAGGCCCCATTAAGTCCATATGAAGAAGTTCTAGAACTCTGGGCGTAGTCTGATGTTGCGACATTGGGTGTGACATCTTGGGTTGCTTACCAATTTGACACTCCCTATAGATTCTTCCTTCCCATATTATGAGCTTAGGAATACCTACAAAGGCCTCTTTAGACACAATTATTTTTATACCTTTGAGATTCAGTTGTCCAAGCTTGTGAGACCATACCTTGAATTTATCTTTCTTGAGAACTAAGAAAGTGGAAGAGCAGGTAGTTTATTGAGGAACCCACAAATAGCAGTTGTCTTTAGTCCTAACTCCCTCCATCAGAACATTATCCATCTCATTCATAATCAAGCATCCAGACTTGGTGAAATTCACATTTAAACCTTGATCACATAACTGACTTATGCTTATCAAATTAGCAATCACACCTTTCATAAGTAGAAAGTTATCAAGACTAGGGAATCATGTGCATGATAGTCTTCCAACTCCTTTAACTTCACCTTTGGAACCATCACCAAAAGTGACATAACTGGTGGAGTGGGACTTAATGTCCAGAAAAAACTTCTTTACTCCAGTCATGTGTCTAGAAAACCCATCATCAAAGTACCAGTCTTCTATAGATGAAGCCCTACAGGAAGTATGGGCTATAAGACTAGAATTAACAACCTTAGGTTTCCATTACTTTCTAGTTTTAGTCATCACATGATTAGTCCTAGGTTTTGTTGGATGCTTTGGGTAACCATATAATATGTAACATAAGGGCTTTATATGACCATATTTACCTCAATAATGACATTTCCAAAGTTGGAACTTTCCCCTGGTCTGAGTTTTCTGAAGTCTGACAGAATGTTGTAACATTTGATAAGACATTATGAGCCCACCCTTTACTTCACCAGGAGCAAACTTTGTCACATGGGTTTTTCTTTTATTATTTAAAGATTGGTAATTAAACCATATACGCGTAAATATTTTACCTCCTTTCCTAGCTTGAATAATCTCATCCAACACATCAGATTCATTGTTCAAAGCTCTTACGGATTTGGTCATGTTTTCAAGTTTAGAATTCAATAGGATTACCTCATCTTGAAGACCAGAGACGGTTGATAAAAGTTTCTCTTTTTCATCCTGTAGTTGAGTTATAAGACTCTTCTGCTTTTCTCCTATCTTGCAAACCTCTTCACTTCTGATACAAATTTCCATGTAGGAAGCAACTAATTCTTCATAAGTGACATCTTCATCAGAATCACATCTACCAGTGAGTGTTATAGCATGCTTAGTAGTTTCATCATCAGGTTCACTTTCAGAATCATCATCAGTCAAGCCTTTCTTTTATTTCTTAAGGTACGTGGGGCATTCTTATCTAACGTGACCAAAAACCTCACATTCATGACACTGAGTACTTTTTCCTTTATTTGGCTTCTCCTCTGTTCTTGATTTTCTCTGAAAATTACTGTTCTTCCTGATGTCGAATGACATGTCCTCGACATCTGGTCTTGACTTCCTATCCATACTCTTTAATGCCTTATTGAATTGCCTCCCATGAAGCACAATATCATTAAAAATTCCTACATCAGCCTCCATGTCACATTGAACCTCTTCATCGTTATTGTTGGAGATCAAAGTTATGTTTTTGTTCTTCTTTTCAGATCTTTCATTGATAGCCAATTCAAAGGTTTGAAGTGACCCAACAAGTTCATCCACTCTCAATTTGCTTATGTCTTGGGCTTCTTCAATAGTTGTGACCTTTATGTCAAATCTCTTAGGTAGAGACCTAAAAAATTTTCTAACCAGCTTTTCTTCAGTCAACTTTTCTCCCAAGGCACTAAAAGAATTTGCTATTTCAAGAACATTCATGTGAAATTTGTGAATGCTTTCATCATCTTTCATCTTTAAACATTCAAATTTGGTAGGGAGTAGCTGAAGTCTAGACATTTTTACCTTAGATGTACCTTCATGAGTGGTTTTGAGAATTTCCCAAGCATCTTTGGACACAGTACACGTGTTTATTAATCTGAACATGTTTTTATCAACTCCATTGAATATGGCATTCAAGGCTTTGGAGTTTCCAAGAGAAATTTCATCTTCTTCCTTAAAGCAGTCCTCTTTTGGCTTCAAAGTCTCATTTCCATCTTTATCCTTAACAACAGGATGTTCCTAACCCTTGATGATAGCTTTCTAGGTTTTGCTATCCATAGATTTTAGGAAAGCCACCATATGTGCCTTCCAATAGTCATAGTTAGTTCCATCCAAGATGGGGAGGGGGGGTCTATTCACATTTCCTCCTCCTTCCTTGTCCATAATACTAGAAAGTTATCTTTCTGGAGCTCACCCAAAACAGAACAGGGTGTCTGCTCTAATGCCAATTGAAATTATGGCACTTTAAGACAGATGTCAAGACATCATCTGTTGATAGAAAACAATTAAATGCAGAAGGTAAATTGCATAAGAATAAATAACACAATCAATTGTTAACCCGGTTCGGTGCAACTCAGCTACATATGGGGGCTACCAAGCCAGGAAAGAAATCCATTATAATAGTATTAGTTCAAAGCTAAACTCCCCCGTTTACAACTTATCATCTAATCACTACCCGTGTTAACTTCTACCTAAGAACTCCTAGATATGAGAAACCTTCCTCACTTCCTACCAGTCATAAATCAGTGAAAATTCAACAAGACCAGAATAGAAGTAAACACGTTTCTAAGTACAATACATAGTTTTGCTTTAAAGCTTTAAACTAAGAACAATACACTTATGCTTAAAAGCTTATGAGTGAACAATTAATAATTAACAATCAATCAACTCAATGCATCAAAATTTATACAAGAGTGACATACAAAAACACAACACGCTAAAAGAACTCTTAAACCCTAAACCCTTATTTGTGCACACACGGGTTCTTCAATGATAACGCTTAAGTTTCTAGGTTTAGTAAGTATCTTTATATAGACCCTTGCAGTATGGGCTTGGACTCTTTAATCAAATCCAATCTTCCAGTTGTAAATCACCTGCAGAATATTTCCCCCCCAAAATAGGAACAAATCTTCAAAGTTTCCTAAAAGTCTCTAAGATCCTTTTTATGAAACCAAATCAAATCTGCAATGTTCCTAAAATATCCTTGCTTAGCTGCATTTGTATAAGAACTAAAAACGTCCAGAATCTCATATTTTAAAAACAAATCTTCAAGGATTTAAAATGCAGAACTATTATGATGTTCTAGTATAACATGTCACAACATTTATCAGAACAACTGTCTAGAAAAGTAATAGCAGACTTTGTTGTACCAGTTGGTCAAGATGTCATGACATCTTGCTCAACATCTGGTTATGATACATGTTTTTCCAAATTAAACATGTTTTTACCAAAATTGTTTCCAATCATAAAGTCACAGACCTAACAAGAAAGATTTTATCATCTATGTGGTTAACATTTACTCATCGTGTTGTATCAACAACAAAAGGAAAATGTGGATAGAATTAATTAGATTAAAATTTCATTTTCCTTCAGGTGATTGGTGCGTGGGTAACAATTTCAAAGCAATTAAGAGAGTTAATGAAAGAAAAGGTCTTAGAGACCAATCCAACAATGTTGAGATGATTGAATTTGGCGAGTTCATTTTTAAATGGAATTAATTGATCTACTAGCATTGGGAACCAAATTCACTTGGTTCAACTCTAGAGGAAATTCTATGAGCAAGTTTGGTTATTTCTTATTCTTGGAGGATTAATAGACAAATGGAGTTTAAAAGGTTAATTTGTGGGTAATAGGGAAATTTCGAATCATTGTCCAATTTTGATTAGAGCCATTAATTCAAATTAGGACCCCAAGCCTTTTAAGTTCTTCTTAGCCTGGCTAGATCATTTTGAGTTTCTATCTATGGTTGAAGAACTTTAGAAGTCATCAAACATTCAAGGCAAGAAAATTATTGTGTTTAAAGAGAAGCTCAAGCTTTTGAAATCAAGGTTGAAATTTTGGAATTCAGAGGTCTTTGGGAAATTAGACTTATGGGTTGAAGAGGCAATTAAAGATCTTAATGTGTTGGATCAGTTGGTTGTAAATGATGACATATCTTTGAGCCCCGAGTTATCTGAAAATATAATTAAAACTCAAAACATGGTTTGGAAAAAGCTCCACTTTCACAAATCACTGATCGGATAGAAATCCATATGCATATGGATAAGTGAAGGCGTTCAAAAATCTAAGTATTTTCATTCCTTCATGAAGTCTCAATTTTGACGCAATGATACAGTGGCCTTAAAATCAAGAGATGCTCTGATTGATGATTTTGAAGGCATTATGAGATATTTCAAGAGCCAATCTTTAAGAGACCTAGGATGGATCGAGTGGTGTTTAAAGAAATCTCCTTAGAAGAAAGCTCTAGTCTTGAGGTCTCATTCTTACTTCATAATATTGAAATATATCTTTAATTATATCTTTAATATTGAAATACATAGTTTTTCTTAAAATCTTTGCTTAGAATTATTTCCCTTTTCCCATATCTATTTTCACCTCAGATTCTTCTATTCTTAATTCAGTCTTTTCATTTGATGGTATGCATTTTTCTTCTTGTTGTTTGTTTTCAACTCCTCCTTCATCGACTACTTCTCTTTCATCTTTGACTTCTCTATCAACTTCTTCATCCCTAGGACTATCTAAGTATTTCCACTAAAACATCCATTTGATCAAGATGCCACTTGTTTAGATAACTACCCAATTTGGATTTCAATTTTCTTCATGAATGCTTTAATGTTCTTGTTTGATGCTTTAATGTCTTTGTTGGATGCTTCAATGGTGATATTGAATGCTTCAATTTTGAGTGTATTGCTTCCAAGTTACTTTGAGTCTACATGAATTGGTTCATAGTCTCTTTTATAAGAGATGAATTACTTGGCGGTGGATTTTGAGGAGCGTCTTGTTAAAACACAGATTGGTTCTTAATAATATCTCTATGTTTTGATGATAACTATTATGAAATTTTGTATTAAAGAATTATATACTCTAAAATTTGCTTGAGAATGTTTGTTGCAGATGTTAAACTAAATATCACTCCAGAAGCAAATTAGATCTGAACATAAGAAATATGCAAGACTCTGAAGCGTCAGAAGCATCTCTTAGAAGATTCAGAACGTTGTCTCCAAAAGATTCTGAGCGCTGCCTCCAGAAGAATCTGAAGCAGAAGCTATAGAAGAATCTGAAGCAAAAGCTACAGAAGAATCTGAAGCAGAAGCCAGAAGCATCTGAAGCAGTGAGGAATTTTGTATGAAGAGTTTCAAGCACAATTACTTCAGAAGACTCTGATAGTACTAACGCTGTCAGTACTGAGGATCTGATTCAAAACTCTACTCTGAACATTTACACGCTGAAAGCACACTTGCTGCAAAGACTCTGATTCAGCAAACTCTGATGAACATCAGAAGGCTCTGACCAATTTAGACTCTGATGATTCTTGCTGAAAATTATTGAAGAAGAATTCAAAGTTATGTCCGTTGGAATAACCAAACGACTCTTTCCTTATTTATGCTAGACACAAGAACACAGACAAAAAGGATTTCTCTGTGCATTCTTCTTCTAAGAAAGGTCATATGATGTGAAGACAAAAAGGCTCAGACCTTTTTGGTACACTGTTCTCAACGTGAAAAACTCTTGGATCTCTGTGCCTATAAAAGCAAGACTCCATTCATCTTCTTCAGTTGACGAAACACTTGAAAGAATTCATTACAAAGCTCTCATACAACTCATACATTCTTGCTAGAATTATTTCATTGTTCATCATCTTAAGTGAAAAGTCACAGTTGTGATAAAGCTTTATTAGAAGCATTTTTAACACTTGTATTATTATTACATTTGATTGTAAAGGAACCTTAAGAAGATCCAGTTAGGATCAATAGTTCTTGAGAAGACTTTGAACAGTTGTTCTTAGTGCTTACTATTGTAATCAGTTGATTAAATAGTGGATTAAGTCCTTGTTTGAGAAAGGCAAATCACTCTAGATAGGGTGGACTGGAGTAGTTGAGTTCAACGAACCAGGATAAAAATCCTTGAGTTTTTATTTCTAAGTTTTATCTTCATACTTATTCAACCCCCCTTCTAAGTATTTTCTCACCTTCACGTCTTAGTCGAAACTCTAAATTTGATTGTTACTCTAGTTAAGATCCGTGTGATCATCCCGTCATGGATTATAGGTGCTTAAGTAAGGGTCTGACTCTTGATAATTTTTTTGCATAATGTGCTTCTTCAACATATGATACACAATAGTCATTGGCATGACTTCTACCATAGAAATCACACTGTAATATCATGACCCGGTTAACATTTGTTATAGCTAGAGTTGAGACAACTAATTACTTTGATAAAGCTTCAAGTTGTTCTAACAGAGCAAGTTGAAAGTCAACTCTATCATACATGTCTTCCTTTACCTCGCATACACAATCAAAACAAAAATACCTCAGTAGCTCTGAAATAGATAAAAACCAAATAAGAACAAAATAAGAGTATAAAATAAAATTAAAATTAAATACTATACAAAATTTAAATGCAAAATTAAAAACGTCGCATAATTATTGCCTTGTTGGAATTATCAACAATCTTCGACAATGACGCCAAACTTGATGGATGATTCTAGCAAGTGTACTAGTCTCGTCAAAGTAATAAAATAATTCGTCTCCCTGGAAAATGAGAATTAAGACAAGGAAATAACAATGCGATTTAATTTAAATAACAAAAGGTTTCCAATTACGATTTGGCACGAAAATAAAGATGAGAAAATTAACGAAGTGAAGTTCAATGCAAAAAGGTAATTAGATCTTTTTTTATTGAATCCCATAATTATAGTTGTTGATGAATTGTGTATCATATGAATTACGATTATGCTATAATCTCACTAGGAATGTCAATGGGGCGGGGTGGAACGGATGATACATTTCCATCTTAATCCACGCCCTTGAATCTATTCTCCATCCACATCTCGGATCCCCAACACGAGGGACTTTGTCCTCTATCTCCATCCCCGCGGATCTCCAAGGTTTTTATGGAGATCCATAAACATAATTTTTTAAAATTATTTTTAACCAAATTAATAGTAAAAAATTAAAATAAAATAAAACTAACCATGAGAAATTAAAAAAAAAGAGTTAATCCTGTAGTACAAATATATATTTTTTAACAATATTTAATCTATCTATACTCTCGAAAATCATGACCACCAAACTTTCAAACTTGTTTATAAAATAAATGATATGAGATGACAAATGAATTATATTGTTTTAAATTTGTTTATAAAATAAATTATATAAAATAAAAAATAAACCTACATAAAAATTTAAAATTATATATAAATTAAAGATATTATGATATTCTAAGCGGAGGTGGAGACTATACGCGACGATGATTATGTTCGTTGTTCCCGATCCTAAAGTGCCTTAGGTGGGACTTTGTTCGCCATCCCCGCTGAAAATTCTAAACAAAAAAATCTTTGCGGGGATCCCCACTAATGGAGGCAAATTGACATCCTTAAATCTCACGGTGAATTAACAAGACTATTGTATCCAATTTCTTAGTATACAACTCACTAATTTACACAATAATTTCCTAATTTCTTAGGACAACTCAGAGTTAAATCAGACGTTTCTAAGTTTGTTAATTCAAATGTCACAACTTATAATTATCTATTCTTAATTAATTGCTAAGTTGAATAATTGTCCTAGTTCGGATTGGTAAACGCACAAAAAGCAATAAGCACAAAAATAATTAAATAATCATATGATAGCATAAAGAAAATCAAATTATATCAAACAATCATATGATCTAATAAGATACAATTAGGTTCATCTCAAAAATTTAATCTAAAATAACTTAACTATTTTTAGTGAAATAAACAATTATCATGAATTGATAAAAAATATAATTAAAATCAATAAAAAAATATGCTTTCTAACGACTCTAATACTCTTCAAAATTATTCATAAAAGTTCTTTGGCCATCAATTTCTCTCAGAAATTCAAAAGCTCCTAAAAAAGTCTCCACCTTTTTTATTTAAAACTGCAAATGACAGCATCGTGAATGCGCGTGATATCAACATCGTGACTGCGAGAAAAACAATGGTTAAGTTGCTCTTTTTCTTATTTTTTTCTTTAATATTTTTTTAATTTCAGGTTTCCCACGTTTTCAAAACTTTGTTCAATTCTTTTCTATGTTTGCTTATTATTCCACTCATTTTATAAAAATATAAATAAATAAATACTCGTAAATATATAATAATGAAAAGTTATAATCAATATTTAATCTGAAATGATGAAATATATCTTCAAATGATAACTTTTATGATTGAAAAGTTCTCATTAACTTATAATGAATGTAGCAAGATTTCCCATTGATTCTAGAGTAAAGCATGCATGTGCTAGTTTCTTAAACACTTTACTATTATTAATCTTTGACTACACTTTAGTATACAACAAATAATAAATAGCATAAGTATGTATTATTATTTTTAAGATTATCTTATATATATTAGTTTTGGTATTCTACATGCATTGTCGTTTATGTAATATTCATATATTTTTTTTAACAATCCATATGAGTAAATAGTAACGGGCCTCTCTAGTTTCTAGTTAGAAAATTGTATCCCATATATCCACACTTATTTCCATATTTCTATCATTTTCTAAATGTTCTAAAATTATCCTTTTTAATCTTTTTATATTTTTTTTATTGTACAGTCAAATTAATCAAAAAATGTTTTTTTTTTAGAAGTATACGACATCAATTAAATAATATTAGATAAATAAATCTGAAATGTATTATTTACAAATTAAAAAACACATGTAGAAGAAATTCGATTGTCTAATTTCATAAACTGGATAACTTGTGTGTGAGTTATCCGGTTCATATAATATGTTCCGGAGAATATATTCATAAGTTTTTCGATTTGTATTTTAAACGTTTCGGATAATTTATCGACAAGTGTTCCAGTTTTGTTTTTTTAACTTTCGAATAATTTTACTCTAAGTTATCTAGAACATTTTTTATTTTTTATTTTTATTTTATTTTAATTTTTATCACATTTATTAAATGGTCCTCTAAAAAATAGTGGATGCAGCAGAATAGGTACATGTGCTGCTATCTGATCTTTCTCACGAATCGACGGCTGTCGAGTCGGTTGTTCCTCACCATATTGTCGATAAATAAATTCATCTTGTCCTCGAATGCGAGCCACTAAAAAAATAAAAAATAAAAAAATATATCAAACTGGAAAAACTACAAGACAAATTTTCCAGAACAACAAACAATAAAACTGTATAACATGTGGATAAGTTATCCAGTGAAAAAAAGAGAAGAACTGGAAAACTTTACCACAAGTTATTTAAATAACAAACATTAAAAAAATTAAAAATTAAAAAGTTTACTAGTAAGTTCTCTGAAGATCAAAATGTGAACCAAAAACGTTTTGGTTAAATTTTTCAGAAGTCTAAAAAATTTTGTGGAATTCTTACGTTCTAGGTGGAAGAAAATAGAAAAAAAAAATAAATAATTTTAAACTATTAAATATTTATACAAGAATATTTTTGTCCAATATTTTATATTATAAGGATATGGGTTAAATAAAGGAATATGGGTAAAATTTTGTTCTAGTCAATGATACTTCTCTCTCTCCAATTTTAAAGTCCCCCACAAGATGCACATGGTATGTTGAATTTACATTACTTGTTTTAGTCTAAAGGTTCCAACACCTTTTCCCATTGCCTCACCTTAGGGAATAATTGCAAAGAACGTAATACTCAAATAAAGGTACACATAGAGTATTTAATTCATTTCACTAAATAAAAGACATAAATCTCTCAACCAACACCAACTAGCATCAGGCCAATATGCACCTCCATTATCATTAATTTTTTGTCCATTTTGTTAAACAAATAATCTTTTATATAAGCACAATGAATCTATAACATTTTTGTTTTCATATAGTTTGATATCATTGAAAACAAATAAGAAATATATTTTCTTATCATTACAAGAAAACAGGTTATCATGATGCCAGATTCTTGATATACAATGTATTTTCATGTTCAAACTATTATGATTAAAGTAAATATTCATAAGATTTTTTATAATTGTTGGAACTTATAACTTTCTATTTTGGTTATTACGACAATTGACAAATTTTATTGGACAACCTATAAAGTTTTCTATTTTGGTTATTACTTTTGTTAGTTAATCATTTGCTTTAGTTTTGTTGTAAATTTATAAAGTATTTTTTATTTTGAATTTTCATTTGGTGTTAACAATGAATATTTGTGGTACAATATTTAAAATTGATAATTTGGCAAAATGTACAATATTTCTGTTTTAGGAATCTGCAAAATATGGTTCTATATTCTGTAATATGATTATGTAATACAAGTGCATACAATAGTACTAAAAAAATGCATCCCCTCGATTTTTACATAAAACTGAGGTAATAACATAGAGATATTACCTCAGTTCAACATAACACCAAGAGTTAATATTGGGCGCGCCATCCAATTCTAATAATAATCAAATATGAAGATGTTGTGGATCGAAACCACGTGTCGATAACTTTACCCCTCGGTTATTTAAAAATCGAGGGGTAAAGTGGTCAATTTTCATAACGCCCTTCGTTACCTTGCCTCGGTAACTGAGGTTAAATGCATTTTGCATCCAAGGTTGGATGTTTTTTTGTAGTATTGGTTGAATCTTGAAGTATGAATGAAGTATAGTACTCCTAATCAAAATTTATCTTGGCAGCACCAATGATGCATCCCATGGTTAATATTTTCACTAACTATGTTAGTAATATACCTTGTTGTTATAAAATACTTAATGTTGTTGTTGTTGCTGAGAATAAAAAGTTTAATTTATCAGTTGTAACGGCATTTTTGCCCTAAAATAATGTTATGTTGTTGTTTGTTGCTCAGGACTCTCTGTTCAGTGATAATTTTGGCATAAGATTAACTTGTAAAATAAGTTAACAAGTGTCCTAAAATGTATGTGTACAAAGATATAATTAATGATTTTATTTTCATAAGGTAGTTATGGGTCATTATTGAATGGAAGTTAATAGATTAAGTAGAAAGTATGAGAATGGAGTTAATGAATTTCTTCAATTTTCTAAAAGAATTATTCTTGACAATAATGAAATATTTTATCGTCCGTGTATTTTTTGTGGGAATATTAAAAAATGGAAAGAAACAAATATTGAATGATCTATGTTATGATATAATTTGTCAACATTATACGACATATGTGTAGCATGGTGAAGTTACAAAAACCCTAACTACGACACACAAAGATGAAGTTGATGCAGATATGGATGATCAATTAGAAGATATGATCTGGGATATTGACGAAGATGTGTGTATGATACTTTACATAGTGATAAGAAAGATTCGTTATATCTGGGATGAAGAAAGATTCGTTATATCCGGGATGCACAAATTTTACATGATTGTTAGTAGTGTTAAGACTACTTAATTTGAAGGTAAAAAGTGTGAGGATGGATAAACAATTCACCGAATTGCTTGAATTGTTGAAAAACATACTTCTAGAAGGTAACACGTTGTCGAATCTTAATTATGACACCAAAAAGATATTGTGTCCAATGAGTATGAGCTATATTAAAATACATGCATGTCGTAATAATTTAACATTATACATGAATGAGTATGAAAAATGGAATCAGTGCCCAAAGTGTGGGGAGTTACAATACAAGTTGAAGGAAAGTGATGTTGTGTTGATGATGGTGTAAGCAAGAAAGGTCCTTCTGTCAAGGTGATGTGATACCTACCAATAATTCTAGGTTCAAGAAAATATTTGTTGATGCATATGATGAAAATAATATTAGATGACATGTAAATGAAAGAAAACGTAGTTGAATTTTTTTCATATAGTTGATTCTTTATAAGGGAAGAAAATTGATTCGTTGTTTCTGGGTTTTAGCCAATAGTCAAGAAGCCTTAGGTTTGGACTTGTCACTGATGAAATAAACTTGTTTGATAATCTAAGTACTAACCATACTTCATGGATTGTTCTTCTTATAATTTATAACCTATTTTCATGGTTGTGTATGAAGTGTAAATATATTATGTTATCAATGATGATTTCAAGCCAAAGACAACCATAAAATGACATAGATGTTTATCTAAACACATTGGTGGGATATTTATGAGTTTTGTATGAGGAAGACATTGATAATGATGATGCATATTCAGATAAAAATGTTAAGATGCATGTCATGTTGTTTTGTAAAACCAATTACTTTCTTGCATACAATAATTTGTTTGGGTATAGCGTTAATGAACATAAAGTGTCTCATATATATGAATATGATACATGCCACCACCAACTAAATATTGGAAAAAAATATTGTCTACCTTGGGCATTAAAAATTTCTAAGAACCGATCATCCATATCGTAGATTGCAGAGAGATTTTAATAGAGAACATGAGTTTTATATTGCTCCAAAGTCCTTAACTAGAGAGAAAATTTATCAACAACAATGACACCTTAATGTTGTCTTTGGAGAAAATAAAAAACAGTTTACAGAGAAAAATATAAGTAAAAGAGGTCGGTATTCTTTGATCTTTCATATTGGTCTAACCTCGACGTAAGATATTGTCATGATGTGAAGCATGTGGAGAAAAATATAAGTGATAGTGTAATTGGAACACTTATCAACATTCAAGGTAAGACAAAAGATGGCAAGAATGTCTGTCTATAGGTGGAGATGGGTATATGACAAGAGTTAGCACTAAAAGAAATAGGTAAAAGAATATACTTGCCCCCGACATGTCATCCTCTATTAGAAAAGAAAAAAGAAAGTGTTTGCAAGGTATCAAAGTTCCTCGATAATACTTATCAAATTTCAAAAAACTTGTATCAACAAAAGAAACTCAAATTAATTTACTTAAAACTCATGATTGTCATGTCTTGATGAAATAACTTCTACCTGTAGATATTTGTGGCATCTTGCCAAAAAATGTATCAAAAACTATAATTAAATTGTGCTTATTTTTCAATGTTATATGTAATAAAGTCATTGATCCATAAGACTTAGATGAGTTTGAACATGAGGCTATTGTTATCTTGTGTGAATTGAATATGTATTTCCCTTCGTCATTCTTTAATATTATGGTTCACTTAATTATTCATATAGTCGAGGAGATTAAGTTTTGTGCCCAATTTTATTTAAGGTGGATGTATCCAGTAGAGCGATACATGAAGATCGGTAAAGGATATACGAAGAATCATTAGTGTCTGAAATCTTCGATTGTTGAAAGGTACACTATTGAAGAAGCTATTAAGTTTTGTTCAAACTATTTGTTATAAATAGATTTCTATAGGAATTCCTAAGTCTCGTTATGATGGAAGATATGAAGGTAAAGGTACTCAAGGTTTAAATGTTAAGACAATGGCCCATGATGAACTTCTTCAAGCATATTTGTATATATTGAATAACATTGATGAAGTTCAACCTTACATATCCGTTCACAAAAGACTTATCAAGAAAAAATCATCTTCGATGAATGAAAAATGGTTGTTGACAAAGTATAACAAGAACTTCATAGATTGATTTAATTAAACGACTTCTAATGATGAAAGTACATCCGAGACAATTAAATCAATGTCATATATTCCTAAACTTAATGTAATAAATCAGACTCCATACGACATTAGTAAAGTTTCCTTCTATACAAAATGAAAGGATGATTGTAGCACTATATCAAATAATGGGGTTATGGTTGAGGTTGAATACATGTACTTCATTTGTTCCAAAGATAAGAATTATGTAATGGCATCTAGATTGTACTTTATGATCATTGAGGAGATTTGACATATTTATTATGTTATATTTAAAGTTCCTTTATTTAAATGCAAGTGAACTAACACTAACATTGGTGTACAAATCGATGAATCAGGATTCGCACGAACTGACATTCGCAAATAACTTATATGAACAAACCTTTCATCATGGCATCTCAAGCAAAATAAGTGTTTTATATCATTTATCCTTCTAACAATAGATGATCAATTGTTTTATAAGGAAAACACATTCATGCTAGTGATGAAAATTAAGATTTAACTTTTGATATTTTTTATACTCATTCTTTCTCAACACACGTGTGTGCCTCATATGAAAATATGATTCAGATGATGTGCATGTTATTCATTGTAGACATCAAGAAAATATATGAAAAAATAACAAGTAAATATTTTTTATTGTTTATTCATAATTTACTGTTATTTTTGTATTCTTATGGGTTTAACAAATGAACATCGACATTCACAAAAGAAGACTTATATGACATATGTCTACTCACGTTGGACAACTTGCTTTTGAGAGAGAGAGAGAGAGAGAGAGAGAGAGAGAGATTTCTAATCGCTTAATAGTCTTCACCGATGTGAAATGTAATCCTCTAATAATTATCCCCTTGGTTAAAGTCTCAAATGAGAGAAAAATGTGAGAAATTTTACCTCGATTTAGAGTCTAACTGATGTGAAAAATGAGAGATTTTTTCTTAGTTTATCTCCATCTGAAGTGAAAAATAATGCGCATTCTAATTTTTCGTCTTGATCAACGACCAAAGAAAAAAATGACGCCATTTCTCAAACCCTAATCAAAATAAAATCCTTTTTTTAGTCGTATAATATGTTTTAAAAAAATTAAAAATAAAGAAGTCGAGTATGCAATTAAACATAATTCTTTTTAAAATGTGTTTTAATTGAACTTGATAAAGAGATAATTAAGTGTAAAGTAGTTTGCAAAGAAAGAAAGCCTCCTATTAACAAAACTCAAATGATTCTTGAGATGTCAAATCATCCAATGGCCTTGAAACTTATTTCTTGTGTGATAAAGGAGGTTGACACTTGAAAGTAGTACTAATAGTTATTACAACTTTCTTGCAAGGTATGAAAAAGTAGTGAAAAGGCACCGCCACCACGTGCTTGCCCCACCTTATGAGACTATATCTTATGGTGTTATTATATGATTCAACTTTTTTTTCTCCCTCATATTGGTAGTCTTTTCAGTCATGTTCCATGCTTCTAAATATGATGCTACTTTACAAGCAAACTCATTAAAATTTTAAATAGATTAATAATCTCCTTTTTTGAGTCTTTTTCTAGGTATAATATATGTAATTATATGATATATTATTTGTGGGTCCAGGAGAATACATCTCACTGTAACTTTTCATGTGTGGGAATAAGTAGTAGTGAAATATGAAAGTGATGAAGACTAAGTTTAGAATTGTATAGAAGTGATGAAAATTAATATATACGTGCTATATAAGAGAAATATATAACGGATATGTTTGTTTTATTTTAAAAAAAAATAGTTTTATTTAAAATGATTTTTTAAAATATTATAAGTTTTTTAAAATTATTTTTTCTAAATTGAAACACTAATTTTAACATATAACATAAATATAATTGTTGAAGATCAAAATATATTAGAAATCATAATTTTTTTCAAATGATTGTATCTCAAAAATAATATTTATGAAAAGTTATTTACACTAGAACAAAATTAAGTGATTTTTTTAAAAATTTTGATATTAAAAAAAGTTTTAATAAAATGATAAACTATTAAAAATAATATTTTAAAAATAATTCTTTAAACCAAATTTTTATTTAAAGTTTTTATTAAAAAAATTTAATTTTTTTTTACATAAAATATAGGCTTAACTACAATTTCGGTCTTCCTATTTTCAGTTTTTTATACTTTAGGCCTCCCTATTTTAAAATACGGATTTTTTATCCAATTATTTTCATTTTTGTTGATTTTTGATCCCTCTATTTTAAAATCAGACAAGTGTGTTTTTAGATTTTGCATAAATAAACACACTTGTTGAACGACATATGAGATGCTGGGTCAAGTAAACGTCAAGTATTGCATTGCTCCAGTAAAATTATAATATTAAATTGGATCATCGAAAGGGTTATTTGAAGAACCACTAACTTTCGCCTTTGTGTCTATGGTAACCAGTTTGACTACGATGTTGAATGTGTCACCATAATCGACACCAATTTGTTGAGTTGTACAATTACCTACAATTACCTATAATTAAATAAATTATCTATGAATGAAACCATAATGTCATTGACACGTAATAAATGAACATGATATCTATGCAAAATTAGAAAACATAAAGAAAAATTCAAAAATTGTAAAATGAGAGAAAAAACAAACTTTAAAATAAAAAACTAAAATAGAGACTAAAAATAATAACATTACATATTCAAATAAAGAGTCACATCTTTCTTATATGAGTAAATTACTTGTTTGTATTGTATCAATTCATTTTCAAAAGCTGAGTCACAGCAATACCAAAACATCCACAGATAGACACTCCCTTTTGGCAGTGACAGTAAAAGAAGAAAAAAACCCAATCTCTCCATTCATTCAACTTTTACTTTAAGCTCTCATTTTTTTCAATATGACAGCACATCTGTATGAGTTGTAAAGAGTACTATATTTTTTTTCTTTCATTTTCTCTTCAATTCTATTAACTCTCAAACTTCAACTCCACAAAAAAATAATCCAAAAAAAAAACTATTTAAATTCTTCCTAAATACCTATTTAATATAACAAATTTATAGATTTTATTAGTTTTATTCATATTTCCCATTTCTAGTTCTACATTTTTCTACTATGTTCTATTTATATTATACTCCACATGCTAAATTTAGAGCACTAGATTTTTAGTGACATAATCTCATCCATTCATTTTCAGAATTCTCTCTCTATGAATTGATAAAGAATTTTCTTTAAAAAGAAATCAACTCCCTCTCAATCCTTAGGTAATTTTTCTCTACTTTCCATGTGATGATGTTCATTTGAATGGGGACCATTTCACAAAACTCCAATCTTTTTAAAAAATCCAGAAACCAACTCATTTTTATTCTCATTAATTAATTATAAGATCTTGTATATTTATATATATTAGTTAATTCAATATAATATAAAGTATTTAACTATGAATGTTTTTGTTTTTGTTCTGAATCAAGAGTTTATTTAACATTTGATTAATTTGTGTATGCAGATAATGATTGGGGGTTGAAGTTTGAGTGGTTCTTGTGTTTCAATGACATGTGGTAATTATAATCATTGTCATTGTTTGAATTTGGAGTAGTTAGAAAATTGAAAAAAAATGGGTTCTGTTGGAGGAGATGAGGTAATTGAAGAGGCTGTAGAGAATTATGAAGAGAGAATTCAAGTTTCGGTTCGAATTCGGCCCTTAAATGATAAGGAAATTGCGAGAAATGATGTTTCTGACTGGGAATGTATCAATGATAGTACAATCATTTACAGGAATAATGTTTCAGCTTCTGAAAGATCTCTTTATCCAACAGCTTATTCATTTGGTATGTTGCAGACTAGGTGTTTGATTTTATTTCTGTACCAGAAAGATGGAATTTGAATAATGTGGTTACTGAATTTGGAAACTTTTTTTTTGTGATTTGGTTGGTTATAGATAGAGTGTTTAGATCAGATTGTGACACAAGGAAGGTGTATGAAGAAGCAGCTAGAGATGTTGCTCTTTCTGTTGTTGGTGGAATCAATTGTGAGTTTATTTGATGATTTTTTTTCTTCTTTTATTAGAATTAGTTCTGTGGAACTTCCGTCTTAACATTTTTCTTTGACTGTAATCGATCAGCGAGCATTTTTGCATATGGACAAACCAGCAGTGGAAAAACTTATACCATGAGCGGTATAACTGAATGCACTGTAGCAGACATTTTTAACTATGTAGAAAAGGTATGAATGAAAAACTTACGTGCGCGCGTGAACACTTATTCATCATTGCATTGCAGATATGGATCCTCTCCGGCAGTGATATGGCGAAGCAATTTTTTCATAATTCGGATAAAATTATTGATATATTGTTGTGCTGTGGGAGAGGATCTGCATTCCTTGCATTACTTGGTCATTTTTAAAACCGTTTTTTTTTTTAATTTAGATTTTGCTTGTTTTATAGCATATGGAGAGAGAATTCATTTTGAAGTTTTCGGCAATTGAGATTTATAATGAATCTGTTAGGGATCTTCTTAGTCCAGATTGTACTCCTCTTAGACTTCTTGATGATCCAGAGGTAAATATAGTAGATTATCATTTTCTAAAGGACTTGTGAGTATGCGCGCATTTTTACTTATGGTTTGTGTTAATTTTATCAGCGAGGAACAGTTGTTGAGAAACTTACTGAGGAAACTATTAGGGATTGGGACCATTTTATAGAAATCATTTCTTTTTGTGAAAGTAAGAAGGGTTTGAATTATGTATCTGATTGAATTTATTCCTTTGGTTTTCTTTTTTGCTAATAAAATCATTGTTGTTCGATTCGAATTTTTGCAGCTCAAAGGCAGATAGGAGAGACATCATTGAATGAAGCAAGCTCTAGATCTCATCAGATTCTCAGACTGGTATGATATGTTGTTATTTTTGTTGAAGAACTTAGAGAACTTTTACGGCACATCTTGTCTTACATTTGCTTAACAATGCGATACTTCAGACCGTTGAAAGTTCAGCGCGTGAGTTTCTTGGAAATGACAAGTTTAGCTCTCTTTCAGCATCAGTGGTATGACTAATTTGCTCATTTTATGGGAATATGTTTCAAGTATCACGTTTGTTATGTTAATGAATATCTATAGGAAATGAGATGACGATTATTTTGTGGTATAGAATTTTGTTGATCTTGCTGGAAGTGAAAGGGCATCCCAGACCAATTCAGCTGGAGCAAGGTTGAAAGAAGGTTGCCACATAAATCGTAGTTTATTAACTCTAGGAACTGTTATCCGCAAACTCAGGTTAGCTTATGAAAATTATGTTTCAATATTTGTCATGTGCCTAAATTTGAAACATAATAAGCAATGAATTTGGTTGCAGTAAGGGAAGAAATGGACATATTCCTTTCAGAGATTCAAAGCTAACGCGCATATTGCAATCGTCATTAGGAGGCAATGCTAGAACTGCAATCATTTGCACCATGAGCCCTGCACGGAGCCACGTCGAGCAAAGCAGAAACACTCTCTTATTTGCAAGTTGTGCTAAGGAAGTTGAAACTAATGCGCAAGTCAATGTAGTGGTCTCTGATAAAGCACTAGTTAAGCAATTACAAAAGGAGTTGGCTAAACTGGAAAGTGAATTGAGAAATTCAGGATCGGCTCGCCCTAATAATTCTGATTCTTCAGCATTATTGAGAGAGAAAGATCATGAAATTGAGATGGTAACAATAAAGCTTTTGATGCAAAAACTCTTTGCATTTGTTTTTTTGTTGATTGCAAATACAAACTCTATATATGCAGTTAAGGATAGAGGTAAAGGAGCTAACCTTGCAACGCGACCTTGCACAAGTTCAAATTAAGGACATTCTCCAAGAAGCAGGAGATAACATGTCTTCTTTGATAGGAGTGGTGAGCTATATTTGCATGAACGATATCATCAAAATAGTAATCATACAGTTTTAATTTGATCTAATCTGTTTTTCCTTTCAAATATCCAGGAAAGTTTAGGTCCTCGGTATCCCGAATTGCGTATTCGTAACACATGGAATTTAGAAAATCTAAAAGAGGAACCGAATGTATTAAGTATCAACTGTGAAGAAAGTGTTAGGTCCTTTGATGCTTCACAATATTCAGATGGACATAGTATTAGTTCTGATGATAATTTGTTCCAACTCCCCGACCTTGAAAAGAATTTTATGGTAAAAAATTCTTCCCCTAGGCTATCAGTTTCAAGCATTAATAATGTTGTACAGAATGATTTGGATCAGAAGAACATTGAAGATCAGCATGAAGAAAATTATTGTCAAGAAGTTAGGTGCATTGAGTTAGAAGAGCCTATCACAAACACGCATACACATACAAACTCGGAAGATTTAAGATCAAATACATATACCAATTCTAGTGCATCATCTCCTCGTGCAAAGACAGATACATTAGAATCAATTGTAGTTAATAATGGTGACAAAAACAATAAGGATTTGTGTTCACCAGGGATAAAGGAAGACAACAGACCGAACAACTTGCATGAACATTTTGTTCTTCCAACTCCAGAAAATAGAACCCCTTGCATGGCAGAAGACGACAGAAAAAGTAGTTCTAGATTGTTGAAGGTAAGCCGAAGTAGAAGTTGTAAAGGTAGTCTCATGAGGAATTTACCTTCTGATTGGTTTGTAGATGGTGATGTAATTCAGAACACACCTCCTCCAGTAGGGAATGAAAAAGACTTTTTTGGAAGACCGGGGTTTTTTCTGAGAAAGGTTCATACACTAAGTTATGATTTAAATGCTGAGAGGAATTCTGTGGGAAGTTCTGTTGATGATGATACACAGAATGTGAAATCCTTCAATGAAAAGAAACGCGAGAGCATAGATCCTTTAACTCCAAATAAAAACGAAACGGAACATCTTAAAAGGTTGAATTTACTGGATCACCATGAGGTAAACTTCTATTGTAAATTTTCCTTCCTAGTTTTGTTTTTTCCACTTATTATTGGCCTTATTACCCAGCTTTGATAACCAAATATCAGTTATTAGATCCATTGATATACTTTTTT
Source organism: Lathyrus sativus (assembly GCA_963859935.3). NCBI lineage: Eukaryota > Viridiplantae > Streptophyta > Magnoliopsida > Fabales > Fabaceae > Lathyrus > Lathyrus sativus. The sequence continues at coordinate 533,797,321 of OZ012736.1, forward strand.
AAAACCATTGCTCTGTTGGTTCACTTTAACAATTCACCGGTGATGTGAGTGTGTGTTAAGAGTCTCACATATGATGAAAAATGGTCTGAAAGAAAGTTTATAAGTGGTAGATATTCATCATTTTACAGATCAATTTTGTAGGGTTGATTTAGGACTAATATAATTTCTAAGATATCAAAACATTAAAAATCCGATGAGCCAACTTCTATTGGGCCACTCGGATCATACTCCATATGTCCAGTAATGCGTGTGAGATAAATTTTAAGTTTGACATTCTTCCCTTACAAACTGGCTCCATAAACATATCACATGAGTTGTCGACTAACCGTTAAGAGTTTGATTTTATAACCTTTAGAAATGGAGTTCAAATTTCTTCGAAAATAGTTGTAAATAGTTTTTTTTTAAATGCACTTGTATGTAATCACTAGTGAGACTTTAATTAATAATTATTTTTCCGTTTTGCAGTTTTTAAGAAAATTAGCACATAAACATACCTAAAGCATGATTTTAGTCAATATAATTCTTCGAGTTTGTTTTGCATGACAGGTTCATGGGACAGGATTGGATGCCATTATGTCTGCAAAAAATGTCAAAGATGTTGGTTTGGACCCAATGCAAGCTGATGGAGAAAGTCATTCAGATTGGCCTTCAAAATTTAACAGGCTGCAAAAGGAGATTATAGAACTTTGGGACACTTGTAATGTTTCATTGGTTCACAGAACTTACTTTTTCCTTCTCTTCAAAGGGGATCCATTAGATTCTATTTATTTGGAGGTAGAGCACAGAAGACTATCATATCTTAAGCAAACTTTTTCACTAGGCAAAAACACTCTTGAACATGGAAGAACCCTTACCCCTGAGTCAAGGTAACATTTCAAATATAAATCTTTTATGAAAGACACCGGAAACACGACAACGACACTGACACGTCGATACCAATAATAATTTGAAAAAATTAATATATTAAACGTAATCACAAGTGTCAGTGTCGGTTTCAGACACCGACGCAGACACACCATTTTTCAGAGGTGTCATTGCTCCAAATTACATATTTCAAAATGGAAAGCTTACAAACTAAACTGTGTTTGACTTGAAAACAGCACGAGATATCTAAGAAAAGAGAGACAGATGTTATGCAAGCAAATGCAGAAAAAGCTATCTAAAGGTGAAAGAGAGAATTTATACACGAAATGGGGCCTTCTTTTGAGTTCAAAGCATAGGAGGTTACAGTTGGCCCATCGTCTATGGACTGACACAAACAGCATTGATCACATTAGAGAAAGTGCAGCTGTTGTTGTAAAGCTGGTTGGTCCAGTAGAGCCAGAACAAGCTCTTAAGGAAATGTTTGGCCTCAATTTTGTTCCAAGGCCAACAAGTAGGAAATCTTTTAGTTGGTCTTTTACAAACAGTATGAGGCAGATTTTGTGAGTCTGGATCACATTTTAGGTAGTTTTTAATATGACCATGTTAAAAATTTCAAAGTCTTATATAGTATAACATAAGTCTGCCTCTCACTATATTGCGATTTCTGTTGTATCTTTCTAACTATGATTGTAAATGTGTTATTGTAATGTAGTAAGGTTATAGTTTGTTCATATATTGTAGACTCTCTCCATGTATGTTAAGTTAAATATGGTTGTTACCTGGATTTTGTAATGCTTATGATTTATTTATTTATTGATTGTAAAGTAGTATGACTATGTGCTATTGTAAAGATAAACGGCACAAAAAACAGTACCATATAAAGAAAATTCTATGGCATTAGCTTGAATAAGCGAAATGTAAACTTTTTTATTTATTCTAAAGAGTTTAAAATAAACTGACATACTAAATACTAAAAGGTGAAAATTTCCAAGTTTAAACGATCACTACTCTTATCAATTACTCCTTTTCAAAATAAAACTTCGTCAAGATAGTTACAAAATAGTTAAGAAAGATGAAATAATTTCGTATTATTTGTTATGCTTCTGTTACATACTGCTACAGAAAATGAAAAATGAAAATAATGGTATCTTCTAAATTGTTACATATTGCTTGCAAGTGTTGTTAATATACACTGGAATTAATTAACAAAAAGATATTCTTTCTCAGGATTATACACTTATATGGTATTTTATTGTTTACTGTTCACTATATTAGTGAACAATGAAATATTATAATATTAACTTTTTTTAAATAGTATATATAAAAAGTTTATTATTTTTATTTTTAAAATTATGTGATTAACCAACTTCATAATATCATTAACTAACATTTTATTAACCAACTTTGTTTTCTACTAAAAAAATATTCTAAATATATGTACGTTTATTAATCAACTTCATAACTTCATTAATCAACTTTGTTTTACTACTAATTTTTTTTTTAATATCTGCATATTTATTAACCAATTTCATCACTTTATTAATCAATTTTATCACATCATTAACCAACTTTTTATATTTCCGTAATCAACTTTATTTCACTACTTAAACACCTCACTGACAATATTCACATAGCACTGTGTATGACACTGTTTATAATTCTTTTTAATTCAAAAATATATATATTATTATCAAGCAGTAGTTTTCTATTAGGATTAATTAATTTCTCATTTGGAGTGATTTTTTTTAGAAAAATATGAATCGGATAAATTTTTGTTGACAATATGTTTTATTTTTTCATTAGAAAGACAAGTGAAAACATAAATTATTTTTTCAAGAAAAAAGCTTGTGAAACTAAAAGAGATGAAGATATTATTGTAAGATTGTTGAATTTTTTGTGTTTTTCATGAGTGACATAGGATATATATAATGTTGACCTAACTTTTTTGAATAGAAGTGTAATTATAAGTAACTAATAATTATATATTGATTATAGAATATTTCTATCACACCCCGCAATCGAAGCGGGTGATTAAGTTATGCTTAGACTGGTAATAAAATAATCAAAAAGAACTTTAGGAAGACCTTTGTGAAGATATCAGCAATCTAGTGTCGGGAAGGACCATGAAGACGCAGGCCTAACCACAGGCGACCTTCTCCGAAACAAGTGAATGTTCATCTCAATGTGTTAAGTATGTTGATGTTGGGCAGGATTTCCTGATAGGTATATAGCACTAACATTGTCACAATACACCAAAATAGCTTGAGAAAGGGGAAAATGAAGCTCCAAGAGAAGGTGCAGAGCCAATATGATTTTGAAACCACATTAGTAACACCCCAACACTCAGCTTTTGCACTAGAACGAGAAAGTGTAGGTTGTCTCTTAGAAGACCATAAAATTAGGTTATCATCAAGAAAAACATAATAGCCAAAAGTAGATCGACGAGTGTCGGGACATCCACCGCAATCAGCACCTGTATAGGAAACAAACTTCTTGATATGAGAAAGATAGAGATGCAAATCATACTATAAGGTGCCCTGAACATCATGCATGATGTGTTTCAAAGCAAGCATTTTCTCGCTGTAGGGAGTAGGGGTGAGCAAGGGACGGGTCGGGATGGGTTATGACTAACCCTAACCCTGTCCTAAATTTTGATCGGGTTATTTTAATGACCATAACCCGTACCTAAACCCGTAAAAATCCCGATAATATGTCATTACCTTTTTATTTTTCCTAAAACATACTAAGAAGATGTAAAATAAAAAACATGATGTAAGAGAACAAATGTGTACTTAGTATTTGCTTAGTGCATATATTAAATTATGAGGTGAAAAGTGGAAAAGTCTATTGGAAATTTGGAATAATTTAAATATACCAATAAATTAAATAAATAAATAAATAGTATCACATGTCCACTCACAATATTAGGACGGGTTGGATAACCCGAGGGTCAACCCGAACCCATCGCACCTATATTGGGTTGGGACGGGTCTTCGGGTTGGGTTGGGTTCTGCTCACCCCTAGTAGGGAGCATGCATGATAAGACACACTTGTTGGACAACATAAGAAATGTCAAGGCGAGTAAATGTGAGATACTACAAAGCACCAGCAAGACTCCAATATAAGGTAAGATCGTTATACAAAGTGCTAACGGTGGTAATGAGCTTTTGCTTGATGTCAACTAGTGTAGTAGAAGGTTTGCATGAGGCCATGCCAGCTCGAGTAATAATGTCACTAGCATAGGCACTCTGATAAGGCAAAGTCCATCATCATTTCTAGTCACTACAATACCTGGAAAATAGCTCAGTGGTCTCAAATCCTTCATAAAAAACTCTGAGGCAAAAACGTCATGATAAATTTGCATAGGTTATGAGATGAATTGATGAGGATGATGTCATCAACATAAAGCGATATGTAAGTCATGTCAGAGTCATGCCGGTAGATGAAGAGAAAGTGATCTGAGGTGATATGATGAAATTCAATGGTGGAGACATAATCTGCGAAACGCTGGTACCAAGCATGAGACACTTACTTCAAACCATACAAATATTTCTGCAAGCGACACGCTTAATCTGGGTGATGGGGATCAGGGAAACACAGTGGCTAATGCATATAGACAGTCTCATGAAGATCACCATGTAGAAAGACATTATAGAAATCTAACTGATGAATGGGCCAAGACTTAGAGAGAGCAATAGTGAGAATAGTGTGAATGGTCACAAGTTTCACCACAAGGCCGAAAGTCTCATCATAATCCACTCCTATAATTTGAGACCTGCCATCACCTATAAGACGAGTTTTATAACGCTCAAAACAACCATTAGATTTCATTTTATGCTTGAAAACCCACATACAATGAATAATGTTAACATCACAATGTCGAGGAACTAAACCCCGCATATTATTTCCAATAAGAGTATTAAATTCATATTGCGTTGCAGATTTCCAATTAGGGCCAACAAGGGCAGTTTTATGGCTTTTGAAAGAGGTGAGATGGTCGGATTATCAATGGTAACATATAGGTTAATGAGTTTTCGAGGTTTGTAAATACTCCTCATTGTTTGTCCGGGTAAGAGGTGCAGGTTGGACCGATTAAAAGTATCCAGGTGATTTGAACAGGAGGACAGGGGAGTGGCTATGGTGGCTGGTGATATATGGTGAAGGTCGGGTATAGGTGATTGTGTGAGAAGGTCATCTGGTGGAGACTGTAAATACAAATGAGTCCATTGATGTATAATAGAGGAGTGTAAAGCATCATTGAAACAATTGTATGTAGGGGCAGGTGTGAAGTACAAGCGAGCAAATGGAAATCGAGTCTCATCAAAGATGACAAGCCGTGAGATGATGATTTTTCTGTACACAAGGAGTGAAACAGGATTGTAATTTATTAATGGTAGTAGAGGGAAACAAGGGATAACAAAGATAACCAAAGACGTGAAAATATGTGTAAGAGGGGCCACGATGATACCGAAGTTCAGTAGAGTAGAGATTAGACATGGTTTTCGAGGGAAGAATGTTAAGAGGATATGTAGCCATTTGAAGCGCAAGATGCCAAAATGAGGGAGGAACAGAAGCATAAGCGAGAAAAGTGTGAATCATGTTAATAGTGTGTATTTTTCGTTCCGCCTTGCCATTTTGTGATGAAGTGTGGGGGGAAGAAAAGCGAAAAATGAGACTACTAGCAGCACAATAATTATGAAAAAGTATATTGACATATTCTCTCCCATTATCACATTGAAAATATTTGACAGTTTGAGATAATTGTATGTGACTTTGATTTGAGTGAGAACTGAACATGTTAAAAACATGAGATGTAGGAAACGTACATAGAAAATCAGAAAAATCATCCAAAAATAAAACATAATAACAATGACCAACTGAACTCAAAACTAGTGATGCCCATAAATCACTATGTAAAATATCAAAGGGCATCACAGTAACATTATTGGATGAAACATAAGGCAACCTAACATGCTTTCCAAACACATAAGAAGCGCAAATTGTCCTAGAATTCGAGTTTTCATAACTAATGAATTTATTGCTACGAAGAGACTGCAAAGTTGAAGAACTGGGATGTCCAAGACGACTGTGCCTGAGACTGTAAACAAGACAGGTAAAAGGATAGGAAGTAGTAACTAAATAGATATAGCCAAGGCTATCACATCTCATGAGTGGAATCCCCGTTTAAAAGTCACTATTTGAAAATCCAAAGAGACCAAAAGAAATAAACACATTATTGTCAGTAGTAAGTTGTTTCACAAAAATTAATTGTTGACAATTTGTGGTGTGTGCAGATCATGGGTAAAGTTCAACGACTTATGCTTATGGGAGGTTGGTAGGGTTATGTGTCTAGATCCCTGAATTGCAATACCTTGTCTGCTACTAACAAAAAGTTTATGATTTAAGTGACTCAAATTAGAGTAAGACGAGAGATTACCTTGTGACGCCGTTGTGTGGGAAGATGCACCTGTGTCCATGTACCATGTGTTATTTGGAGGAGTGAAATGCATGGTGGCCATAACAGTCGTGATGTTATTGGGTTCTTTTGAAGTTGTGGCAATGTAAGCTTAAAGACGGTGACTCATAATGCCCTGTTGATGGGAAGCAACAGAAGGCCGAGCCTGCTGAGAAGTAGAATACAGGCACAGAGGCATGGCCCATGGTGGTGGAGTCCAACTCCACTACTAGTAAAAGGGATACTATTGTTGTATCTGTTGTTGGCAAGGAGAAGAGCCACATGTGCTTCCATCGCTAGGACTGCCATGGTTACGATGATTACCCCCGTTTTGAATGTTGCTAACGAGAGCGGTTTCCAGAGAGGTAGTTAATGCTCTGGGATGAGTCGTCAGAAGGACGCTGCTGAGTGGTAAGATAAGCGGAAGGAGACTCAGTGGGCGTTATCTTAGCTAAATTGGCTTCTTTGAATGTGAGCATGGAACGTGCCTGATGAAAGGAGGGGAGCAAATTGCTCTGTCGAATCAAGGTGGAAACACCCCGGTAGGCATCATTAAGATCGAAGATAAGATGAAGGACGAGACAATGATTATTCACAGGAGCACCGACACCAAGTAACTGATCAGAAAGCATCTTCATACATTGACAATATGTAGATACATTTGGAAAAGTCTTCATGTGAACACCAGATAAATCCTGCTCAAGAGTGAGAGCATATTCATTGTAATTATCCTGGAAGAGTGTCACACCTCGAAAATTCATTTCGAACATACGACCCTCGCGCGAAAGGCGCGGAAATGCGGTTCGACAGAGTCGCCACCGAACTTTATTTCTCCCGAATGAACGGGAGAGGAAAATATCGAGAAAATCTCATAGAGCGGAAGGAACACGGCCTTCACAACCAAATGTTCCTGGGTTTGGGAGTCGGTTACGCGAGGGGAAGGTATTAGCACCCCTCACGTCCATTGTACTCAACGGGAACCTCTTAATTCGAGTTGGATGTTAGCTAAACTTATTTCTTCTCTTCTCACTACTAAATACTATAAAGATACTATAAAGGCTAAAGACGCTAGGGGAAAGGGGATGGTTAGAGGATAGGGTGCTCGCCAAGGATTGGGGCCCTTGTGCCTACGTATGCTCATTCGGACGAGAATGAGAAATCAGAGCGTCGTAGTTCGACTACGGATAAGGATGGGGGAAACGGAAGATGGATGGGATTGTGATCGCCAAGATCATCACAATCTTGTGCCTACGTATCTTACATTCAAGAGTGAATGAAGAATCATAGCATTCGTAGTTCGTGGTAACGACCACGAAAGAAACGAGTTTGAATTGGTTTGAAGGTGGGTACGGATGACGATAACTTGAAGCTTAAGAAAGACTTCTCGGACCCAAGTAATCGGGAAAGCGAACCAAAGACTTGGGATACTCTCTTTTTCATTGTGGAGGCAATTGTGTTCGAATGGTGTTTGAAATGATGACGATTACTTGAAGCTTAAGAAAGACTTCTCGAATCCCAAGTAATCGGGAGAGCGAACCAAAGACTTGGAACCCTCTCTTTTTCATCGTGAAAAGAAAGTTGTTCGAGTTTGAAGTGATGTTTGGAAGGATGAGTAGTTGGAGATGGTTGAATATTGTCGAGTTCGTTAATATTATTTAAAGGCGTCAATTGCTCACACACGAATAAGATAACTCGTATCCAAACAATCGAAAGCAAGCTCAAAGACTTGAACCCACTCTTTACACCTTGAAAAGAATTAAATAGTTGTTAATTGATTGATATTTTGTTTCGAAAATCCTCTTGACGTTGGATCGAGGGTTTGACTCATTATCGCGTGCAAAGCGTGTTGGAAATGAAATGGTTTGAAAAAAGAGACCGACTTGACTTACGCATCAAGGGTCGAGTTGTAATAGGTTGATGGCGAATGCGTATGAGCACTCGACTTACGAGGGTTTGAAAATGGCTCGATGATGAATCGAGAATTAGTTTGAAAATAGTTTGATTCGCTCTAGTCCCTATGGGTGCTCTTAGGAGATAAACTAATAATCAAAGAAATGCGAAACATACATCGGAATGGGAAAGGGATACATGTAAGTTACACGGGATTGCACGAAATAAATGGGTCTCATTGTAAGGTAGCCCAAGAGAAAGCCGTGTGTGTGCATTTGTGTCCTAAACTACTCTTTGAGAAAAGTCGGGCACGACTCAAAGTTAGGATACCTGCAGATGACCAAAGATCCAACAGTCCACCAATTTGGCTTTTAGAAGTTTCGATAATTTATTAGGTATTTTCGAATATGGGTGAATGAATATGAATAATGAGATATGATAATATGAATAATAATATGACAATAATATTCACAATAATATTTAACGGGAATTGAATTTAATGGTTAGTGAATCGAATCGGGACACGAAAGAATGGATCTCGTCTTAATCGCAAACATAATGCCGATTAATCGAAGGTAGCCTATCACGATCCCAAAGTACGGAAAATGACCCCAATGGTTATTCACCATAGATTTGAAATCGAGAAGGTTATCAACTTCGATACGCGACGTTTACGAATAAAAGACTTCATCGATACAAAAATCGAAATAAAATCGGAGAAAGAAGGTGGTCTCAGATCCTTTGTTTCACGCCAATAATTTGACGGCTAAACGGTGGTAATCTCGTCATCGACCCAAAAGGCAAAGATGCCCAATAACAAATGTGAAGTGAAATCCAACTTTTAATAAAAGAATAAACTCTAATATAAATAAAACAGATAAATATATATATATATATATATATATATATATATATATATATATATATATATATATATATATATATATATATATATATATATATATATATATATATATATATATATATATATATATATATATATATATATATATATATATATATATATATATATATATATATATATATATATATATATATATATATATATATATATATATATATATATATATATATATATATATATATATATATATATATATATATATATATATATATATATATATATATATATATATATATATAAACTCTAATAAAGAATAATAAGAAATTCTAAAAAAAAGTATAAAAGACAAATATAATATGTACTAGAAACTAAAATAAGACTATAAACAAAATATAATAGTTAAATAATAATATTTTCATAACAATCCATCTTAAAAAAATATGTATATATATAATCTGCTAGAAAAAAATTAAAAAAAAACCATTATATAAAAATATTTACAGGATATAAAAATAATTTACAATTTATTTTAAAAATAAGACAGGGGAACACGACGGTAGTTCAAAAGCCAAAATGGGCTTGAAGCCCAAGCCTACAAACTAAAATGAAATAAATTAAATTAAAAAAAAAAGAAACAAAAGACAACATAACATCATCGGATCATCCGCAAACCCTCTATGTTATCACTCATTCTCACCTCAACCCCTTTGATACGATCCATTTAGCGACAACTCCATCGAAACCTTTAACCTTTGCTTTCCAACCGTCGTCAACCTCACATCACCGCCGCTGAAAGGCGCTCCTTCTAGCGGCGTCCCCCACTATTTCGTTTTCCGGTGCTTTTCGTCGGAGATCTTGACGTCGCGGTTATGATCCTCTGACTAATGTCAAAGAGCAACTGGGTTTGAATTTTTTTGGTTTGCAAGATTTCGTCTTCAGATTCAAGTGAGATTTTGATTTATTTCGCTTAGATCCATTTCTCCCTCATCTCATGATTTCTGGTTTGATTTGTGTGTGTCTGGTTTTGATTTATGATTGAGTGGTGATGATTTGGGGTTTAATGGAGCTTGCGATGGGAGAGGATGGTTCGGATGTTTTGAGCGGAAATGGACATGGTGGAATGAGATAGTGGTGAGGGTTTCGAGTGATTCGCGATGGGTTGAACGGATTTGAGCTGTTGGGGTTTTGTGTTGCTGGGTTAAATCTGAAGAAGGTTTGTTTGGAAGTGGAAGATGAGTTGCGAAGGTGAGTGAAATTTTTTGTGTTTATTTAACGGTTTTTGTTTTGCTTTGGTAAAGGAAGAGGTTTGGTAGAAATCTGGATTTGGGACTTCAACGGAGGGATGTTTCTGGGTGAAGTTTGGTTTGAAGAAGTTTCGGTTTGAAACCTTAACGGAAGGATGGTTGAAAAATGAAGATGATGTTGAGTTGGTGATGAGAGCTGATGGGTAATCGAAGCAGAGAGTTTGGTTGAAGAGTTGGTATGTTTGATTCTGACACAGTTATTATTGTTGCCTGGAGTTGTTCGTGTGGGTGAGCGAAATCCGGGTTCGGTTTTGTGAAGAAGCTCGGTCGGAATGAGTTTTCTGTCTGGGTTTGGGGTTTTGTTCGATGAGTTCTTTTCTAGGTTGCGAAGCTTTGGTTGTTCGGTGATAATGGCTGATGAAGATTGCTGGATTTTGGCTTTCGGATTGATGAAGAGAAGAGGAGTTGAAGATGGTGAGGGTTGAAAGTTGAAGGAAGAGCTTGGAAAGGGTTGAAAGAATTAGGGTTCAATCTTTAGGGTTTGGGAGGCTGCTGAGGTTTGGTTGGTGTCGTAGGGTTAGAGACAATGAACAGGAGTTTTTATACTCCCTGGCTGACACGTGGCACACTAATGACTTGGATTAATTAACTTAAATGAACTGATTAAAGAGAGCTGATGTTGACTTAATAATAATAATGCTAATAATTACTAATTATAACATTCTAATAAATCCTAATTAAATTAATAACTAACTAAATAACTAACCAATCCTAATTAAATTAATAAAAATCTAAAAATCCTAATTAACTCTAAAAATAATTAAACCTAACTAAAAAAAAGGCTATTAATAATAAAATAAATAATTAAAAAAATAAAATAAATATTAAAAAAATCTAACTAATAAATAATAAATAAACCCTAATTAAACTAAATATTCTAAAATAATAAATAAATAAATAAACTAATAACTTTTTTTAAAAAAAAAAACTCTAATTAATTCTGAAAAATATAATAAAATAAACTATTTAAATTAAATATATGTTTAAAAAAATATACAGAAATTTAATGTTTGAGAAGAAAATGGAAAAAAGAAAATGAAAATAAAATTTACCAAAATGCCCTTAGGCCATGTGTCACGCTCCTATTGGGCAAAATAATCGAGATTTGAAAAACGCCCAATCGGGGGGGGGTGGGGTGGGTGGACACATGTCTAAATGGCATGAAATTAAACAAACAATGCAAAAATGACATAAGAGCAAAAAAATGCAAAAACATTTAAAAATGGGTAGGACAAATTTGGGGTATGACAAAGAGGATAGCCAAACGATTTTGTGCATCCTAAGTCGTGGATACTAGAAGATGATGGTTATCAATTTAGAAAAAATAGTAAAATAGATCTACTAAAGCACGATGGCATCCAAGGTGGCCCATTATCATAAGTGAGGTCAATCACAGGCAGCGAAGGCTTCTTATCAGAAGGCACAATATGATGTAGGACCTAGTGAGAGCGGGCATATACACGAAAAAGCTCTGCCCATGTGTCATAGTGGTTAGTTTCCATGTCTAGAACAATAGGAATACTATTCCTAAAGTTGGAGACAACGAGAGTGAGATGAAACTTTGGCTTGACAAAGTATGAGAGAAGTGGTGTCAGGGTTTCCACCTTGGGGTGAGGAGTCACCATGTTGCTTTTGTAGTTTGAGAAGGAAGACATGTTTCATGAGGAGAGGATGAAAGGGAACAATGGCCGAAGGAGAGGCTAGCGGTGCTTGAGAGGCCGATGTTGATTGAAAATCGGCGATAAGGAGCTGGTTGCACAGGCACTGAGATGCAAAGAGGGAGTCAAAAGGCTATGCTGGCAGGGTGATGAAGGAGATGGACACTGATGGGAGGGATGAGGGCAAGCAACGATGAAAGTGTAAAGCGAGGTAGTGTGGCGGTGGCTTTGAAGGACAAGAAAGGTAGGTTAAGATCTTTTTAAGGCTTAGATGATGTAAGATTGTTGAATTTTTTTTATGTGTGTTTCTCATTACTGGCAAAGGGTATATATAATACATTAGTGTTGGTCTAATTTCCTTAATAAAAGTATAATTACAGATAACTAATAATTACATAATGATTGCAAAATAATTACAGAATAATTCTATCAATTACAATTCAAAGAATTGATTATTAGTTTGAAAATTATATAAAGCGTGATCCATAAGAGCATTTTTAGATTTGTATATATCCACCAAATCAAGCAAATAGAATATAAAAAGCTTATTTATAATGAGGTTCATAACAAATACATTTAGGAAACTATCCATTATCTAATAAAGAGTGCAACACCCCCTTAGATACATGTCTAGAATAATACATATGTGGCATTAATTTTTAATACTGAAAAACATACATAAGTAACTAGTTGATATCCATAAGTCACGTACAAAACCAATTACGAAAGCGAGTACATGAAAATACGTGTGATATCCATAATAAAGCTACATGATCCAAAAGACACAATGCAAAATAAGAGAAACACCTGAAACATCTACAACACTGGTTCAAGTCATCTTGCACTTGTCCTTTTTTCTGCCTTAAAATACCTGAAAAATATACAACATAAAGGGGTGAGATTACTAAATCTCAGTGAGCTTTAGACTAAACCATTGAGTCCACTCGGCTTTATAGGGTGTACTATCTTCACTGACCTATAACTTATTAAGTAATGTATACCACATAGTCATACAAGTAACAGTCATACCACAAAGGAATCAGGATATTGCTCAAACCCAAGAGACTCTAGAATTTGGTCGAGTTGACGAAACTCAAACACTAAATGAGTCTCATCCTAATGCAGATGGAAAAGAACACACTCAAGCATCTTCTACTCCAACGCCTTTGCCAACATCTGTCGAAGGCCCAAATTTAACTTATTCATTGAACACTTATAGTACAACTCTTAATAAAGAAGAACTAAAGTATATCAAGGAGAAGAACTATTTAGAGGCTTTCAAGATACTCATGGGAAATTAAGATACTCTGCTTGAAAAATCTCTCAACCCTTCACCTTCTCCAAGCAACGAACCTTCTGGTGATTTCTTTGATGAGTTAATCCAATAGTTAAAAACAAAGATTGTTGATATGGATATAATTTAGACCATAGAAGACAATCATGTCACTTTCTATGAGATTAAGGGATTACTAAGAAAATTGAACAAGCCAGTGGTACCTGATTCTATTGTTAGCTTCATTCTTGATTTCGATCCGCTTCTTGAGCAAACTACTCAAAATGTCATACTTAAAAAATAATCTACTACTAGATTCAACCGAAAGACTAATGCCATGTCTCAACAATGGTACTTAGTCACTCAATCTCAAAGTCGAATCAATGAGTGGGAAAAAAAAGCTCAAGAAGATAAGGGTCGGTCGACCACTTGTGATGCAAACATTCTAAAGTAGATGCAGCAAATGGATGAGCTACAAAAAAAGATTAAAGCATAAGAGAAAGAGAAAGTTAAGATTAATGATTCATGACTAGCTTGTGTCGAAGAGAAATTGGTTAAAGAATTCAAGGTTAGAATTTGGTATGCTGAAACTTCTCGTGCACTAGAGAAAGAGGTCAAAAGGCTGAAGACCGAGGATTCCATGAATGACAAGAAGCTTCGACTTGTCAGACTGAGCTTTGAAAAGATGAAAGTTGACTTCCCATACTGAATCTTTTTACTTTCTGTATTTTTTTCTCCTTTTGTATTAATGAGTCTTTGCCATTTTGGCACCTCTTTCATATTAATGTATGCCATTTTAGCATTTTATTTTGTGTATATTATTGTTCATTTGCTATTTGAACCTCATGCATTATAGACTTGTAATTCTTTAAGTACTTGTCGTTTATCCTTAGAATTCTACCTTTAGGACCCACTTTTTTTAACTCCATAAGCATTATTTGAAAATGCTTGGCTAATTCAAACTAACTTTCCTAGTTTGGTGACCACTTGCCTAAAGTGTTGTCCTTTTGATCCATAGGTAAAATGACATTCCATACATAATACCAACTGAAAAATATTTTGACTTAACTTTTTTATTGTAAGTCTTAGTTATTCATTCTTTTTGTCTTGTAATAACCTTTAGGGCAACTAGCCTCTCTTCGTCTAAATCGACCAACTCATCTAGCATTATTTTTCAATAATGGTCAGAAGGAACTTTGATTTGCCTTTTTATTTTAACTGATTGTAAGTAAATCTCTACAGGAAAGACTGAATCATGGCCAAATGTCATTCAAAAAGAAGTATAATTAGTTGCTTCTCTAGAAGATGTTCGACAAGCCCAAAGATCTTGGTCCAAAGTCTTATGTCAATTCATTGAATTTTGACCCACATGTCTTTTAATTATACCTATTATTATCTTGTTGGCTACTTCGACTTGACCATTTACTTGAGCATAATAAGGGGTAGAAGTTAGAAGATTGATTCCTGAATTTGAAGCAAACTCAACCATCTTTAGACCAATGAAAACTGAACCTTGGCCAGTGGTTAAGGTTTCGGGAATTCCAAACTTGTAAATGATGTGAGTCTGAATAAAATTGGTCACAACTTCTTGATCAACATTTGCCAAAGGCACAACTTTGTCCCATTTGGTAAAATAATTTATGCCTAGTAAGATGTACCTATGACCCTTGAATGATGTAGGTCAAATTTCACCAATTAAATATAACGCCTAACCTCTAAATGGAAAAATCTTAATAATAAAATGCAATCAACTTGAATGGACATGTTGAATAACTGCATGTTTTGGAGAATCTTAGCAACCTTTGGAAAACTGAATAAAATCTTGCAACATAGTAGGCCAATATGCACCTTGTCGAAATAAGACCCATTTCATCTCATGACTTGTTTGATGGACACCACATGATCCATTATGGACATCAAATATTGTCAGATAAGCCTCACTTTCACTATGGCATTTCAATAAAATTTCATCTGGAATATTTTTAAATAGTTACTTTCCCATAATCACGTAACTTAATGTCTTATTCTTAACCTTTCGATCTGTCATTTCTATTGGGTTTTCTAAGAATTCGACAATTAATTTTTTTTCCAATCATTGTTTGAGAGTTTGTCAAAGGCAAAAGTTTCAAAAAATTTAGAGTTTTTTAATCCTTCCAAACCTTCTTGCCCCACCAATTTTGAGTTTGACAATTCTGAGGAGAAAGGATTGGTTATAGTTAACTTTTCTTTTACTTTGATCAACTATGTTAATTCATCTTTGGAAACTTTGTACTCTAAAGTTATTTGTGCTAATTTGTTAGCTTCTTGGTTCTCGAATCGAGGGATATGCTTAATATCAACTTCATCAAACCTTCACAACAACAAATTGGCCTTCACAAAGTATAACATTAGATTCTCATTGATAAATTTGTATTCTTTTGTTAGTTGATTTACAACCAATTCTGAGTCACCTCTGATTTCGTCAGCTTTTTCCCCTGAGTCTAACAGGATTTTGAGGCCTGCAATTAAGACTTCATATTCAGTCTCATTACTCGAGCAATGACCTTAAACTTTAAATTTGAATTTATTGGAATTTCTTTAGGGTAAATAATCAAAATTCCAATATCGGTCTCATTCTTATGTATGGAGTCGTCAAAGTATAACTTCTAAGGTTTTAAACCAACAAAACATTGTACCATATCGACCACTCCATGGTTGGTAATAAAATCAGCCATTACTTGTCCTTTTACTACTTTTAGTGGTGCATAAGTCAGGGAATATTTAGTTAGGGCTAACGCCCACTTTTCAACTCTACTGTGCAAAATTAGCTTGAACAAAATGTGTTTAATAACATCTAACTAAGAATAAACAAACACATATGTAGGTTTTATATAATACTTTAACTTGAAACAAAAAAAATACAAACACACACAATTTTTCTATTTAACTATATCTAGTTTTTGCATCATTTAACACTTGACTAAGGTAGTAGATGGCTCTTTTGACATCACCATCATCCTCTTGCTCTAACATACTTACTATTGTTACATCAGATGCAGAAATATAAAGTTTCATTGATTTATTTCTTGTAGGAGGAAACAGGATATGGGGATTCATCAAGTAGATTTTTATTTTATCAAAAGCTTGTAGCACCCCAAAATTTGCCCTTTCATTTTAACCGTAATTGGCTTATGTTTCTTTGCATTTTGTATTTCTACATATCATAGTGTTGGTTCTTGAGACATGGGATAAAGGTGTTTTCACGGCTCAGGGTTCTCTTTTATTTCCAGAGTTTAAATATCGAGCGTCAGAGGCTCCGATATTAATTTTGCCCAGCGATCGAGCGGCCGATTTTATTTTATTCAGAAGATTATTTTTAGCTCAGGAGACAGTGTACAGGCTATCTCAGACATCCTCACAGTTATAATATCCAATGGCAAGTTTCAAAGGCTTAACGGAGTTCAGAACAAGTGGCAATAGATGATTATACAAGTTTCCCTCCATTTGGTGCCAAATTTGGCATTTTTTGAATATGGTAACCGGTTACCACATATGGGTAATGAGTTACCTCAGGTGAAATTTGCAAAGATATTTGAAGTTTCAGCATTGCAAATTTCCAATCATTATCAACCATTGATTTCACATGATCATCATTGGAAGGATCTAGAATTGCTTCAATTTTCACCATTTCTCTCCAAATTTCAAACACTCCATTCTTAATTTCACTCCTAATTTCCATTCCAAACACTAATCCACATTCCAAACCATATTTTGATTCCAAACCTAGAGCCTATTTAAGTGAATTTGCTCCAAAACTCACACAATTACCTTCATTTTCAGATTTCACACTCATTCTTAAGAATTTGCTCTCAACTTTCTCTCCACTTTTTCACTCTCAAAACCTCTATTAAAGGTCTTTCCACTTGAGTTTATTGATTCTTCATTGGAATCCTTGAATTCTAGAGTTAAACCTCCATCAGTCATCTCCATTATCTTTAATTCATCATTCAATTTTTGTTTGATTTTAGGTCTAAATTTGGAAGTGCTTTTGGATCAATTTTAGTTTGATTTTGCTTGTCCTTCACTTCTGCCATAAGGAAGCTTTTGGATCTTGAAGATTCTTTAGGTTTCTAGCTTGGATCTGTTAATTTCAAGTGAATTAACACTTACCAAAGCAAATCTCAGCTTTGAAGGTTGGTGAATTCTAAATCCAAATCTGTTTTGAGCTTATTTGCTTAATCACAATGTAGATCCATGGTTTTTGATGCATTTTGATCCATTTTGTTGATTTTGATCGTTGTGATTTGTGATTTCAATGTTTGATTGTGTTTAAATGATGTTTGATCACTGATTCTTGATGATAAATTTGTGCTTAATTGATAACATGTTCATGTGATTGATTGGATAAGTTGTTTGGTGCTGAAAACTGGTTTTGAAAGGGGTTCTTCGGTTTTTGGTTCAGTGGTAACCGATTACCACTATAGGGTAACCGATTGCCCTTCATAATTTTCATGTTTTCAGACATTTTTTATAAGAGGTAACTAGTTACCTGATTACAGTAACCGATTACCGCTGAACAAAATGCCTTATTCTTTGCATTTTCTTATTTGTTTGGTATTTTTTCCATCTCTAAACTTCATGATTTGATACAATGCATTTATGTGGATTATTCTTGGCATATTTCATCATTCTTGAATGTTTGATCTCGATTCTTTGACACGTAACTTCTGGTTTTCATTTGAATGCTTAACATGTTCATGATGCTTAATTGATGTAATGATCACATACTTTGCTTTCTTATATCATGTTAATTGATTATCATTGATGATTATCTTGCTAGATTTGTGATGTATGTGTGTGTTTGCTTCTGATTCCGTTTGTTGCATGTTTGTTTCATCGTTTGATCATTTGATTTGAATTGAAAAACATGATGATCTTGTTGATTCTTAATGATGCAATATTGTTGATCAATTATGTTTAATTGTCGAAGCTTGTTCATACTTGCATGATGTTTATTCATGATTGGTGCTTGCTCTTGATTAATTGCATTCACACATGCTTGCTGCCCCACTTTTCACAGTTGTCCGTATTTTGAATTTGCATGTTGTGCTTGCCTTACTTGCTGCCTGCCTGCCTTTTTACACCTGTTTTTGTGATGAAACATGTGTTGTTATAGGTTGTCTTGCTTGTGTGCTAGATTTTACTGTTGTCTTGTGCAGGAGGCGATGTTGTAGTTGTTGTTTTTACCTTGTTTCTTTGCTTTTTGCTTTGCCTTTGCATGTTCCCTTAGGTTTCTTATTCCAATATAATTTTCGATTAAATTTGGAGTAGGATAGACATTAGGAGTTTAATATATTCATGATAACATTAGGTTATTCCATTTTAACCTCAACCTTAGGTCCATCTTTTGCATGCTAACATTAGGATATAATCTCCTTTCGCATCTCAACCTTAGGACCATTTTGCATGACAACGTTAGGGCCGAGTTTCCCTTAGACAACCGTGCGTCTCTCTTCTCATATCAAAACACATTCTAACTCATCTAATAAATACGATGAACATTGTACGCTACAAGCCTTAAGCACATGGAAAATGATGAGTGGGGAGTTTCTCCTCACTTGTCTAGAGAGTTTAGTGTATGCCCTTTGGGCGATATGCAACGTATTCGCTCTATGTCATAGTCTTTAGTGCAACGTGAATCACAAAGCAAACTAATTCACTTCACTAAAACTCACAAACAAAATTCAAACCTTTTTATCCTTCGGGATTTGTGTTTCAAAATCATTTTCAGAAAAAAGTACGTTACTTTTCCGTTCTACCGCAAACAGGCATCGACCCTAACTGCTGGAATGAGAACTTAATGTCACTCATAAAAAACACGTAACTAACTTGTGGTTTCGTTTAGCCGAACTACATTTGCTCTGATTTCTCATACCAAATGAGGATACGTAAGAACAAGACGATGATGTCTTGGCGAGCAACCTTCCCCCCATCACCCGTAGTTTTCCGAACTACGTTGACTCTGACTTTCCCATTGTACGGGGGAATACGTAGGCATAGGGCGGAGATGTCCTATCGAGTATCTCTCTTTTTCTTTTGTTCTCGTTTCCGTTTAACAGTAGCTTATAGATAAACACACCCATTGATTAGAGAACAAGCGTGGATCCCGTTGAGTATAACGGACGTGAGGGGTGCTAATACCTTCCCCTTGCGTAACCGACTCCCGAACCCAAGATTTGGTTGCGATGACCTTGTCTTTTCCCGTTCTTTAGGTTTTCTTTGATTGTTTCCTTTCCCTCTCTTTGGAATAAATAACGTTCGGTGGTGTTGCAGTGGAAATAGGATCACAAACTATTAATGAGTTTGAATCGCAATTCAATTCACAACCGCTCTTTGATTTATCCGAAGGAAAAGGTCAAAAGAGGGAAAACCTATTTTGCATCGTAAACACAATGCGGGGAAAGATCTAGGGTTCGGGGGTTGGTTAAATTTAGGGAAGGTATTAGCACCCTAAACTTCTGTAGTACTCTACAGGAACCTTTTGTTCAGATGTTTACTACTTTGCTTTATTATTCTTAAGGTATATGTACAAAGGGATTAAAAGTGAGAAAGTATACCTAAGGGGTTAATTCTAAGTTTACTCGGCAAGACATCGCATCTTGTGCCTACGTATCCTTACGGGAGTGGAATCAGAGTAATCGTAGTTACCCTCAAAAGGGAGGTTAGAGACTTCTTGACTGTGGTCAAGGTCTCAAGGGGAATAAACGCATCTTAAGGACACGCTTACGCGGAGTGTAGGAACTCCAAATCTCTACGTAGAATTGTTAAGGTGTAATTAGGGTTAAATTAGGGATTTCGCGGCGGGAAACCCTAAGATGAGCGCGGCGGCTCTTTGACCTAATGCTAGGGGTAAAATTGGTCATTTTGCCTGCGGCGAGGCATTTGTGAGAATTAGGGTTTGTAAGTTTGTAGTTGTGAAGTTTTAAGGGTTTGAGGACTATTGGCGCAGCGGCCAAACAGTTAGACCTAACCTTCGGATGTGTGCAATGTGACAAAAATATTGGTGGAAGTGTGATAGAATTTAAATCATGCATCAGCGGAAATAAAATGCGGAAAGTAAATGCGATTATTGGTTCGCGAGGTTACAACCAAGAAACAGATACAATATGATAATGAAATTTGAATTGAACAATAATAAGATAAAATAAAACGGTACACATAATAAACTGCAAAACGAACAAACAACGTTAGTGGGCAGAATTACATGAATTATCAGACACGTCAGGAAGTGAAATTATGCATCTTTTTGTGGTTTTATTTTATGATATAAACTTCAATTTGAATTAAAATAGGATTTTTAATATTGATAAATTAATTTAACTTAAATCCTCAAAAACTATTTTAACCTAATTATCTAACAAAACTCCACATTATTATTATTTTTTTTAAAGGTAGGTTTTTATATTATTTGAAAAAAATCTTAATATTGTTTATTTTAAAAAATGGATTTTAAGATTATTTTAATAAACATTTTAATACATCAATAATAATAATAATAATAATTATAATAATAGAAATAAAATAAAAAAATAAATAATAAAAAACAAGGGGTTGGGCCGGTAATCACCTCCGGACCCAACCCGGTTGGTGAGAATGCAACAGAAAGAGGGCTAGGGTTTCAAAACCCTATTCCCTCCCCCGCGGCGCCGTTCATGCTTTCTCTTCTTCCGTTGCTTCCCTTCATCTTTTCCATTTTCCGCTTCGTTCTTTGTTTCGCTTTCACAAAACTCTTTCACTCTCTATGATTAAAACCTGAAACCATTCGTAAAACGTCAAACATAAAGATGTATGAGTGTTCCTCGCTTACGTTTTGATGATGATATCGGCGGTTGGATGATGAGGCGATGATGTGATGAACTGAGCCTCAGGAGGGATTTTGCTCGTCACGAACCAAGTGACGTCGGTGGACTTCCCTCAAATGACTCGTTGGGCTTTGATGAGTTTCGTTCGCCTTTCGATGGTTATAGTTTGCGTTTGAGGTTCGTCGTTTACGACTGAGGGTGATCAAACTCGCGGATTTGGGGAGTTCGTTCAATTTTTCCTTGTCGTTAGGGTTTCTCGTTCTCCTCTCATCTCTATTTTATACTCCGCCTTTTATCTTTGTTTTTTTGGGCCTTGGACTGTTGGCGAGCTTTACGTTATATTTCTGATGAAAGTTGCAACTTTTGATTTGATTTTGCTGGATTTGATTGTGCTTCTATCTGATATGTTTTGACATTGATCTGGATATGGTGAATGTTATCTTTCCTTTTCTGGTACTGATTGGATTTTGTTTTATGATGGTTTACTGATTCGGTTTGGATACACCTTTTGATATCTTTTGGATTTTTGCATATGTGGTTTTGACCAAACCGGTTCATGGTGCGGATATCCTTGAGCCTCGCTCGTATTCAATTCATTTTGGGGCCAACCAAACTTGCTTCGGACTTGGATACAGTTTGTGAATTGATATGGCTTTGTGAACTTTGTCTGCTTTTTCTTTGAACTGATACGCTTGTTCATCTGGATTTGTGAACTGATGGACTAACTTTCTGATGTAGCTTCGAATCATGTTTCAGTTCAACTTTCTGGTTTTCTGATACAAGTTCACTGACTCTTCTTTTTCTTTTTTCAGAGGGCAACTGATGGTGTGGTTATTGACGGGTCAACACCGTCGAGAAGGGTTACTCGGTGATGATGACCTTAGGGTCTGAACCATTTGGCTCCAATTGATGCTTTAGTGATAATGACCTTCGGGTCTGAGCGACAAATGTCGTATGCTGCGTAATTCGACGCTCGGTAGGGAGTTGGTAACGGATTAGGTCGTGGCCCTCCCAGCCGCTCGAATTCTCACGCCCTATGATGAGTAACTGAGGGCTGAAGTTCTTTTGATTGAAACTTTTTCTTAAGTATGAAATGAGCCATGGCCTCTTGCTTTTTGTCATGAGTTGAACTTGATGCAATCTTGTTTTTGAACAGAACTTAATTGTAAATGGGTTGTTTGCTTTGCCTTTCGTGGGTTGTATCATTCATCATACTTTGTTGCCTGTTGTGAATTGTTTATGCAGCTTGTAACTCATTTTTTGCTTTGAGTTTGGTTAGGAACTTTGGAAATATCTGATGCTGTTCTTGGTGAATTTCAGGTGTGGGAAAATTCGGAAAAACGGTTCAGACCTGAACTTGTATTAATTCTTCTGCTCAGTTTTGTATTTACTTGATAGCAGTTCACCTGTTTACTTGATGAATGGTGCTCTAATTTTGAATCCAAGGTTGCGTGAACTCTTTTGGAAAATCGAATCAGTCCCTAATTCTTTTACTCTTCATCTTTATCGGCTGTCCCGTATCGATAGGAACAGAAACTACTTGATCCAACGCCGATGGCGCGGATTGGTAACGGGGGTAGGATGTGGCTTCGGTCGTGCCACTCCCGGCACTCAATGATGATGATGTTCTGAGAGTGTCGAACATAAATTCTAACCTCTTTCTTCGCTTTGTTTTCTTCTTGTTGTGCAGGTTAATCGGAGAGTCGTGAAGCAATCCAGTGGATGAATATCATGAAGACACAATTGGATCTTTAGGACTCTAGAACCATTAGGATAGAATGTATTTTATTTCCCTTTTGTAAATCATGAATACTTATGAATAAGAATTCACAATATTCAGATCCATTTCCTATTTGTAAATTATAATCATCTATGAATAAAAATTCAAAAATGTTCAAATTCACTTCTCATTTGTAAATTTTAAATACCCATGAATAACAATTCAAAAATTATTTAAATTCACCCCTTAGTTGTAAATTATAAATACTTATGAACAAAATTTCAAAAATATTTAAAACTCACCTCTTAGTTGTAAATTATAAATATTC
The DNA here is from genome assembly GCA_963859935.3 of Lathyrus sativus. Taxonomy (NCBI): domain Eukaryota; kingdom Viridiplantae; phylum Streptophyta; class Magnoliopsida; order Fabales; family Fabaceae; genus Lathyrus; species Lathyrus sativus. Next base: position 533,820,519 of record OZ012736.1, read on the forward strand.
ACGAATGATATTCACAAATACTTAAATTCACTTCCCTTTTTATACCAGACAATATTATGAATGAGATCCACTATCTTGGTACCATTTGCTCATTTACCGCAGCCTGATTAAATCCGAATAAACTCAACCTAAATCCCACTTGTTGTATATCCAAAACGCTTTATCAATGAAAATGGAAAGCTGCTCAGAACTGTCTTAAGACGAAACATGGGCCACGAACGACCCACATTTAAATATGCTTCTGACAATTTTCTCCAGTAATAATCGACCCGGATCGACGCCTCGATAACCACATGATAAATAATTGCCTCAGATATGATGGCATGAATCTTCAAGACCTGAGGACCATCCTTTTTCAAAATCCGTTAGTACCACGTGAAAAGACTAAAATGCCCCTGGTATAATTCCTGCAAAACAAAACGCACTCCATGACTGGTTAGTGATTAACGGATGCAAAATGAAATGCTATGCAAAATGAATGACTAAATGTAAGGGTAAAAATTGGGGTATTACAGTTGCCCCTATTTAAATAGCTACACCGGATGATTTGAGTGATGGAGACTCGAGGAATTATGGTGGAGGGATTTAAATATAGATAACCGAAAATTTTGCCCTTATATGTGGCGATATGCAATGCTATAGACAAAACGAGATCAGACTAATGCAGACAATGCCATGAATATGATATGATGCGTATGCTGGAATGATGAATGCGAAAATGCTGACGAATACGACGACACAGGGACATACGCTACGAGAAGAAACACTGGGGAAAACGACGCGCTGGGACACAACACAACACCGGGGAATTCTAAAATGATGGTCAACTGGTGCGAACACGACCAATTGTCTTTTTTAGAAAAGGAACGAGATTCTCAAATGGAGATGGTACCTATGAGACGACCTCTACTGGGGAATCTAAAAGTAAAACTGGATCATGTACGACTGCAAGATCGATCACAGAATGCTGGAGCATTGAGCAAAGAATAACATCCAAGCTTCTGTAAACTATCTCTCGTGACAGGATCAAACGGGCCTTTCGGAACTCCGTAGCAAATATACAGGGTAAAAAAAACTGGCTGTATGCCAAAATAAATGGACTTTAAGTGGAAATGCCCTGATAAGCTTCTCGAGGGAGAACTGTCACTTATCGTTGGAAGGGTCTTATATGCCAAAACGGGTAAGCTCTCAAAAGAGGTTGTTGCTTATCTGATAAATAAATCTTCTCATATTTAACGTCGGTGCCCGAAATATGATCCAGATTCTTCTTTTACTAAAGGGTAAAATAAACTTCTTCATACTTCCGAGGACAGCGCGTCGGGCATGATTCCGCTTCTTCTTTTGCTAAAAGGTAAACTGAACTTCCTCATACTTCAAGATTCATGCTCTCCCGAATATGATTCTGCTCCTTCTTTTACTAAAGGGTAAATGAACTTCTTCATTTCAAGGTTTGTTGCTCCCTGAATATGATTCAGCTCCTTCTTTTACTAAAGGGTAAACTGAACTTCCTCATACTTCAAGATTCATGCTCTCCTGAATATGATTCAGTTCAAACCTCCCCATACTTCAAGACGACAAGGAAAATGGAAGCCCAACTGCTCGATGGAGATGGCCATTTGCTGCGAGTCATAACGAAGATAGGATCAGCTTCTCAGGCGAGAAATGTCGCTTTTCTGCAAGAGTGGGCAATAATAAGCTTCTCAGGTAAGAACTGCTTGTAGAGGTGATAACAAGTAATAATGATGATAAGCTTCTCGGCGGAGAATTGTTGCATACCGTTGCTGAAGAATGTTACGATAAGCTTCTTAACCGAGAACTGTCGCGTATCCTGTTGTGTAAGGTTGTGATAAACTTCTCTGGTGAGAACTGTTGCTGATCGATTGTAAAATCTAGGATTGTAAAGTGTCATACCGATAGGCTTCTCAGGCGAGAACAGTCGCATACCGATGCTGTAAGATGTAGGATTGTTATTTCGATAGGCTTCTCAGGCGAGAACAGTTGCATACCGATGCTGTAGGATGTAGGATTGTAAAGTGTTGTACCGATAGGCTTCTCAGGCGAGAACAGTCGCATACCGATGCTGTAAGATGTACTGATAGATTTTCCAGGCGTGAACTGGCGTGAATTTGTAAAGGATTGTGATTGGTGTTCTCGAAAGATAATGCAAAATAAATGCACATCCGGGTACAGTGATAAGCTTCTCAGGCGAGAACAGTCGCGTATCTGCCAAGGTAGGGTGAAAATTTTTAGACGGTGCAAAATAAATGCACGTCTGGTTGGGCTCGGCGACCGACAAGACCGAGATTCAATCTAAGATCGAGCTAGAAAGAAAAATGGCAATCAAGACTCCATCGAGGGGATGAACTCGAAGGGTAAATATCTTATCCTGGCGAGGAAAGATAGCTGAAGTAACCGTCATCCACGAGGATCGAGCTCTGTGGGGAAACTGGAAACACATATGTATTTTATGCTTAGGGATGACAATCTATTTGAAGAGAATGGACAAACCCAGTTACTCGGTGGTAACACCCAATGATGGAGAGACACAATGAACCTGTGAATGCTAACGCATATGTTACTGCATATGTTAATATGAATGTATGTTAATGTCTATGTAGTTAAATATGCAGGATGTTATGAAATGAGTATGTAATGAGTATGTGAAATGAATATATGAAATAGGCATGTGATACTTATGCCCTTGCGTATGCTGACGAACAGACTAGAGACGGGACGAGAGATGTAATAAACATCCCGACGGAGATACCCTGCATTCTCTGCAACCAATACGTCAATCATGGGTAAGAAAGATCAATGGTAGAACCAAATCTGGTTTCAAAATTCTAACTTCTCTGGGGAGAAAGTATCACGTCTTCACATGGGGAGGAGAAAAACCTGAGGGACATTTTCGAGTTACTCAAGAAAAAGTTGTCAGCTTATAGTCTCGCTGGGGACTGTGATGAGGCAATAGTTTAGGAGCCTGTTGCAACACTGAGATTTACTGGGGAATGAAGGCCGCCGTGAGTAAAATCCATCGGATACATGAAGAAAAGTTGTGAAACCACGTGGTTTTGATCTTGAAGGACCTTATAGTAATCGCCATTTGTTTCCTTTTTTTAAAAAAAAAAACACGGTGCCCCAGGATATTTGCGTTGTGAGGTATGGTCATCTCAAGAGGATTTTATAGAGAACACGGAGTCTGGTTTCCCCACTGTTTTCAAACTCTTTGAGAGATTCGTCAGGTCTGGCACAAATTAAGCGTGTTACGACGAAATCTTTGAGAAATAACTCCTTAAGAGCGTCAGACTCGTGTTGGTAAGCGAACTGGGAAACTGCCTGCCCCTGTTTAGCAGGATCTTCAAGTTCCACGGGTTATGTCCATATGTAAATCTCTAAGATATCAAGCAAAGTCGTCATGCCTGAAATGCCTATTCTGAGCTCGTCAATGTACACATATATTTGTCTTGAATTTTTATTTTGAAAAAGATATTGCAATAACTTGTGACCGAAATCACTAGTCGGGATATAAGTTTTAATTATAATGCCAACATGAATTTTTTCTGAGCATAGCTCGTAGGAGTCAGGAAACGTGATCTTGTCGAATATGCTTTCAACTGAAGTCCTACTTCAATTAGGTCTTTTAAAGGTTGTATCGTGGCTCGGTTCACGGTTTAAGAAACAAAGGATATAGGCTCAAAGTTATATTTGTACCCACCCCTTCTTCGTGATGTTCTCCAATCCTAATTCAGTTAATCGGATACGAACGCTCATATCTCAAACGGATTTGCTATGGTCGAGAACTTATCAAGGCTTTGGACATGGCAGTCACTCACCTATTTCTAATGGCAATTGGTCACACGATTTTGTTCTTTACTAGGGATTATTTATTGTACCCTATTGTTTTGCTTTTATTCCCTAACTTTTGCCTGGACAACGTCTTTTGATCTGACTTTGGAGTCCAGCGGGATGCCCCAGTTTTGCCTAAGTCTCCTTCATAGGTTTTGACTTAGCGGGCTCTTATTTTTTGAATATTCTTTTATGCACAAGTCGTGTAAATCTTTTGAAAGGCTCGTGACTGCCCCACTCCTTAGGTAACCGAGGGATAGTCATTGTATTGGACTTCTTAAGATGCTAAGGATGAATTCTCGAAGGTTTGCTCTTCCTTTTTGAGAGTCTAAGTGCTCGATCGGTTTAACTGAAACCTACCCTGCCCCAGGTTAGGATGAAGGTTCTTAAAAAGAAAAAAAAAACTCTTACTTCAAGGTTCAAAGGGTTGACTAGGGATTAACATCCTTATATCTCCAGTGTTTGGGATTTGAAACAATGCCTTACATCATCAGCAGGTTTTAATTGAAAGCATACGACAAGAAATCTGACGTTTTAGGTTCGTCATCCTCCCCCCAATTCTCCATCAGAACAAGAGATCGGGTTAAGTTGGCATTATGATTTATGAAAACGTTTTTTGAATGAGTGAAACGAATGGATTTATTCAAGACAAACATATGCGTTGCATTAATTAATCAAAGATAAACAAGTTCGTACATGCTAAATATGCTTAATCAAAGAGAAATACATATAAATAAACAAATGAACTGTCAGAAAAATCCTTCTAAATGTTTATGAAATCTTGCATTCAAGAGTAACAGTTTCCTTTGGCGGAGCCTCAATGGAAAGGACGTCTGGTTTACGATCACTGTGAGTCGTCATGGCTTGCCCCAGTTATGCTGGTCACATCTTCAACAGTTTTCAGTCGTTGCTTCAAAATAACTTTCCCAGATTCTTTGTTGATCCCGGTCATATCATCTCGAGGGTTACTGAAGTGAAGCGAGCTAGGCCTTTGAATAATTACTGGATTCGACTGATTTGCTGAGGGGACAACATACTTTGCAGAATTTAAGCTTGACAAGCGGGGAACCCCGAGAGGAGTCTCGATCTTCGGCTGAGCATCGCTAAAAGACAACTTCTTCGTTTCTAGCAAATTTCTGACAAAGTTCTTAAGAGTGTAGCAATTCTCTAGATCATGGTCGGGCGCACCCTCATGAAATAAGCAATGAGCGGCAGCGTTGTAACCTGCAGGTAACGGATTAGGCGGAGGACCCAAAGCACGGGTGGTAATCAGACCTTGTTGTACCAAATGGGAGTATAACTCAGTGAAAGTTATCGGAATTGGAGGACAAGGCTTATACTGCCTCTTACGGGGATAAGGAACCTGATTCTATGATTGTTGGTGAACAGGAGCGTTGGGCACTCATTGACTGTTGACAGGGACTTGCATGGGCGGATAACCGGAAGGTTGTTGATAAACCGGTGCTTGATATACCGGAGCTGACTGCACAGGCTGGTATGTAGGAAACTGCTGATCGAAAGGAGGTGCAACAGTAGCTACATAGGGTTGTTGGACATATGGAAACGGATAACCTTGAACATAACTCTACTAATGTTGCCAAGGTTGAGGAGTAGCCATTTTGCGGTTCCTCGAATGTGCAGGTCCTTTACCATGGTCGGAGTTAGGAGTTTTGCACTTTGGAGGGGTAGCTCGTCGAACTGGTTGAGCACTAGGAGGCACCAAACCGGATTGAAGACCGTGAGGAGGTACATTCTCGACAGTAACAACTGGTTGAGATTCCATAACGGTATTAGTAGTCTCAGAAACAACAGTAGACTGAGCATCCACCTTCACACTAAGAGCTCGTAGCATCTCCAAAATTTGCCCTACACTTCCTCGAAGATCTTCGAGTTCATGGCTGACGCGGTTGATCTCTTGGTTTTGATCTTCCATCCTTTTGAAGGGTCGTATTGATGCAGAGAACTTAGGGTGACAAAACTGGAAGGTGAGAAAACCGCGTATGAGAAACCGGGAGACACATGCAATGCAAAAGTACGATGCTAGAATGCGAATGCAAATGAAGATTTCATGGAATTCGAATATTTACGAATATTGCGGAATACCAAGGAAACTTTTAATTACAAATAATATTATTGCAACCAAAATAGCTAAATAAAAGCCTAGAAAATCCTAGAGAAGCATCTTCCACAACTTCAGTGAGCAGACGGAGATCCGGAGGAAAATAAATATTCGTAGAGCCTTCTCTTCTTGTAGGATTGTATCTCATCATTTTTCGACTGAATCTTCTTTTGAAGTTCTTCGTACTCGCTGACCATCACATGGTATTTGTTCTTCCATGATTCTGTTTCGCATTGTGATCTCTTCAAAGTGATCTTCAAAGTCTCAGCTTCAGTCATGAAATACTGGACAGGTTCTTCTCTTTGAGGTAAAGGATCTTGGAGAGAGTAGGGCATCTTCAACTCAATAGCTCTTCCTCGGACCCATTGAAGGTAATGGTTCCATGGACACACAATTAGGTCTTCCCAAACTTTTTTTGTCTTTCCTATGCAGATGATTCCAAGAAGATAGAATCTGATCTTGAAGCTTTTTGTCGTCTTCGAAAAAGATTTTCTCCACATGAATACCTTTAGGCGGTTCCTTCAAGGGGTATCCCAACTGTCGTCGAGCTAAGACTGGATTGTAGCTAATTCCTCCATTGAAACTGAGCAAAGGCACATTGTTGAAGTTTCCACAACTATCAACGATCGATATCCCATCGTACATGTGATTATACCAATCAATATCAGAGTGAGTTAAAGCCATAACTTTTTGCGACCAACGTTCTTGATTAGGTCTCCAGAATGGACCGGGCTTGGGTAAGTGAGAAATAAACCACTTGTATAGTAATGGCACACAACATATAATCCTTCCTCCACCATGAAAGTTTCGAAGATGTACTGAATGATAAGTATTACCCAATAGCGTTGGAACTGAATTTCTCCTCATGAAGGTCTTGATTGCATTAAGGTCCACAAACCCCTCAAAACTAGGAAAAAGAAGCAACCCATAAATAAGCAAAGCAAATATTGTCTCAAAGGCAAACATGTCTTTATGATCGGCATAAAATTGGGCCTTCTTAATTAGGAAGTCCCTGAGAAAACCAGAGATCCCCCCTTTGGTGATCATATTGTTTTTGACATCGGATATCCTTAGACAAATGGCTTTAGCAATATCTCGTTCTTTAGGGTCTTCCTCCAAGAAAGGGAATGGAGACTTATCCAAGATAGGTAATCCCACCAACTGAGAGTACTCTTCTAAGGTAGGTAAAAGCTGATAATCTGGAAAGGTGAAGCAGTGATAATCTGGATCATAAAACTGTAGCAAAGTTGCAAGAAGTCCTTCGTTTACTTGAATCTTCAACAAAGACAATAGCCTTCCATATCTGTTTTGGAACTTTTCTTGATCTTGAACCAAATCTCTTAGCTTCTCTAGGACTTCCAAATTAAAACCCCTAAAAGTAAATTTCAAAGTATGCCTTCTATGGTGATCCATGGTATCCTGCAATGTTCATAAATAGAGTTTGAATTCCATGAAGTCTTAATGTAATATGATGCTTTATGGATGCAATGCATGAAAACACACAAAGTCCTAGGTTAAAGGTACGTGAGCGGAGTTAAGGTCTACCCATCCCAAAAAGGAGTGTACTATAGGTCAGTCGTACCTGCAGAACAAGGTTCTAAAAAGTGCCCAAAGTCATCAGCCCATCTTTCGGATATTATCAACTTTCCGACTGACTCGGGGGTTAATAATATTCTCAAGAGAACCTCTTTTGAGTGTAGTATCGTGTAGCAACCATTGTGGGACTACTCCCACATAGTTCCCGCACTACGTCCTAAATAAGGCCAAGGTGGTGTTAAGGTACTACGGTTCCCAATATCACAGACTCCAATCGATAAAGGTAAAAGTTTTCACGACTATACTCGATCAACCAAACCATTTTCGAAAGGGTCTCAACTGAGCGGTGATTCTCGAATCAGCTTGGTCGGGACTCACTCCCTATAAGCCTCATCGAATATATCCCCATCCTATAATAATGTCACTAGTCCGGGCGTAGGACTTATCTCACAACACAAGGAACAGTCCCAAAATCAAAGTACAATATATACATGCAAATGAATAGTAAAACAAATAGTAATAAATATGAACAAATTAGGGATAACCCTCAAAAGTTTAGAAAGTCCCCAGTGAAGTCGCCATTTTCTGTTGCGGTGGAAATAGGATCACAAACTATTAATGAGTTTGAATCGCAATTCAATTCACAACCGCTCTTTGATTTATCCGAAGGAAAAGGTCAAAAGAGGGAAAACCTATTTTGCATCGTAAACACAATGCGGGGAAAGATCTAGGGTTCGGGGGTTGGTTAAATTTAGGGAAGGTATTAGCACCCTAAACTTCTGTAGTACTCTACAGGAACCTTTTGTTCAGATGTTTACTACTTTGCTTTATTATTCTTAAGGTATATGTACAAAGGGATTAAAAGTGAGAAAGTAGACCTAAGGGGTTAATTCTAAGTTTACTCAGCAAGACATCGCATCTTGTGCCTACGTATCCTTACGGGAGTGGAATCAGAGTAATCGTAGTTCCCCTCAAAAGGGAGGTTAGAGACTTCTTGACTGTGGTCAAGGTCTCAAGGGGAATAAACGCATCTTAAGGACACGCTTACGCGGAGTGTAGGAACTCCAAATCTCTATGTCGAATTGTTAAGGTGTAATTAGGGTTAAATTAGGGATTCCGCGGCGGGAAACCCTAAGATGAGCGCGGCGGCTCTTTGACCTAATGCTAGGGGTAAAATTGGTCATTTTGCCTGCGGCGAGGCATTTGTGAGAATTAGGGTTTGTAAGTTTGTAGTTGTGAAGTTTTAAGGGTTTGAGGACTATTGGCGCAGCGGCCAAACAGTTAGACCTAACCTTCGGATGTGTGCAATGTGACAAAAATATTGGTGGAAGTGTGATAGAATTTAAATCATGCATCAGCGGAAATAAAATGCGGAAAGTAAATGCGATTATTGGTTCGCGAGGTTACAACCAAGAAACAGATACAATATGATAATGAAATTTGAATTGAACAATAATAAGATAAAATAAAACGGTACACATAATAAACTGCAAAACGAACAAACAACGTTAGTGGGCAGAATTACATGAATTATCAGACACGTCAGGAAGTGAAATTATGCATCTTTTTGTGGTTTTATTTTATGATATAAACTTCAATTTGAATTAAAATAGGATTTTTAATATTGATAAATTAATTTAACTTAAATCCTCAAAAACTATTTTAACCTAATTATCTAACAAAACTCCACATTATTATTTTTTTTTAAAGGTAGGTTTTTATATTATTTGAAAAAAATCTTAATACTGTTTATTTTAAAAAATGGATTTTAAGATTATTTTAATAAACATTTTAATACATCAATAATAATAATAATAATTATAATAATAGAAATAAAATAAAAAAATAAAAAACAAAAAACAAGGGGTTGGGCCGGTAATCACCTCCGGACCCAACCCGGTTGGTGAGAATGCAACAGAAAGAGGGCTAGGGTTTCAAAACCCTATTCCCTCCCCCGCGGCGCCGTTCATGCTTTCTCTTCTTCCGTTGCTTCCCTTCATCTTTTCCATTTTCCGCTTCGTTCTTTGTTTCGCTTTCACAAAACTCTTTCACTCTCTATGATGAAAACATGAAACCATTCGTAAAACGTCAAACATAAAGATGTATGAGTGTTCCTCGCTTACGTTTTGATGATGATATCGGCGGTTGGATGATGAGGCGATGATGTGATGAACTGAGCCTCAGGAGGGAGTTTGCTCGTCACAAACCAAGTGACGTCGGTGGACTTCCCTCAAATGACTCGTTGGGCTTTGATGAGTTTCGTTCGCCTTTCGATGGTTATAGTTTGCGTTTGAGGTTCGTCGTTTACGGCTGAGGGTGATCAAACTCGCGGATTTGGGGAGTTCGTTCAATTTTTCCTTGTCGTTAGGGTTTCTCGTTCTCCTCTCATCTCTATTTTATACTCCGCCTTTTATCTTTGTTTTTTTGGGCCTTGGACTGTTGGCGAGCTTTACGTTATATTTCTGATGAAAGTTGCAACTTTTGATTTGATTTTGCTGGATTTGATTGTGCTTCTATCTGATATGTTTTGACATTGATCTGGATATGGTGAATGTTATCTTTCCTTTTCTGGTACTGATTGGATTTTGTTTTATGATGGTTTGCTGATTCGGTTTGGATACACCTTTTGATATCTTTTGGATTTTTGCATATGTGGTTTTGACCAAACCGGTTCATGGTGCGGATATCCTTGAGCCTCGCTCGTATTCAATTCATTTTGGGGCCAACCAAACTTGCTTCGGACTTGGATACAGTTTGTGAATTGATATGGCTTTGTGAACTTTGTCTGCTTTTTCTTTGAACTGATACGCTTGTTCATCTGGATTTGTGAACTGATGGACTAACTTTCTGATGTAGCTTCGAATCATGTTTCAGTTCAACTTTCTGGTTTTATGATACAAGTTCACTGACTCTTCTTTTTCTTCTTTCAGAGGGCAACTGATGGTGTGGTTATTGACGGGTCAACACCGTCGAGAAGGGTTACTCGGTGATGATGACCTTAGGGTCTGAACCATTTGGCTCCAATTGATGCTTTAGTGATAATGACCTTCGGGTCTGAGCGACAAATGTCGTATGCTGCGTAATTCGACGCTCGGTAGGGAGTTGGTAACGGATTAGGTCGTGGCCCTCCCAGCCGCTCGAATTCTCATGCCCTATGATGAGTAACTGAGGGCTGAAGTTCTTTTGATTGAAACTTTTTCTTAAGTATGAAATGAGCCATGGCCTCTTGCTTTTTGTCATGAGTTGAACTTGATGCAATCTTGTTTTTGAACAGAACTTAATTGTAAATGGGTTGTTTGCTTTGCCTTTCGTGGGCTGTATCATTCATCATACTTTGTTGCCTGTTGTGAATTGTTTATGCAGCTTGTAACTCATTTTTTGCTTTGAGTTTGGTTAGGAACTTTGGAAATATCTGATGATGTTCTTGGTGAATTTCAGGTGTGGGAAAATTCGGAAAAACGGTTCAGACCTGAACTTGTATTAATTCTTCTGCTCAGTTTTGTATTTACTTGATAGCAGTTCACCTGTTTACTTGATGAATGGTGCTCTAATTTTGAATCCAAGGTTGCGTGAACTCTTTTGGAAAATCGAATCAGTCCCTAATTCTTTTACTCTTCATCTTTATCGGCTGTCCCGTATCGATAGGAACAGAAACTACTTGATCTGACGCCGATGGCGCGGATTGGTAACGGGGGTAGGATGCGGCTTCGGTCGTGCCACTCCCGGCACTCAATGATGATGATGTTCTGAGAGTGTCGAACATAAATTCTAACCTCTTTCTTCGCTTTGTTTTCTTCTTGTTATGCAGGTTAATCGGAGAGTCGTGAAGCAATCCAGTGGATGAATATCATGAAGACACAATTGGATCTTTAGGACTCTAAAACCATTAGGATAGAATGTATTTTATTTCCCTTTTGTAAATCATGAATACTTATGAATAAGAATTCACAATATTCAGATCCATTTCCTATTTGTAAATTATAATCATCTATGAATAAAAATTCAAAAATGTTCAAATTCACTTCTCATTTGTAAATTTTAAATACCCATGAATAACAATTCAAAAATTATTTAAATTCACCCCTTAGTTGTAAATTATAAATACTTATGAACAAAATTTCAAAAATATTTAAAACTCACCTCTTAGTTGTAAATTATAAATATTCACGAATGATATTCACAAATACTTAAATTCACTTCCCTTTTTATACCAGACAATATTATGAATGAGATCCACTATCTTGGTACCATTTGCTCATTTACCGCAGCCTGATTAAATCCGAATAAACTCAACCTAAATCCCACTTGTTGTATATCCAAAACGCTTTATCAATGAAAATGGAAAGCTGCTCAGAACTGTCTTAAGACGAAACATGGGCCACGAACGACCCACATTTAAATATGCTTCTGACAATTTTCTCCAGTAATAATCGACCCGGATCGACGCCTCGATAACCACATGATAAATAATTGCCTCAGATATGATGGCACGAATCTTCAAGACCTGAGGACCATCCTTTTTCAAAATCCGTTAGTACCACATGAAAAGACTAAAATGCCCCTGGTATAATTCCTGCAAAACAAAACGCACTCCATGACTGGTTAGTGATTAACGGATGCAAAATGAAATGCTATGCGAAATGAATGACTAAATGTAAGGGTAAAATTTGGGGTATTACAGGTGGCGACTCTTCTGTTTTTCTGCCGAGTTTTTTCGCAGTTGCGACAAAGCCTTTTGATGTTATGATTCCCATATGAATCCTTCTTCCTTCTTCAGTCGATGTAGTGCCAAAAAAACATGCGTTTTGTCATTGAGACTTGAAATAAATCTTCGAAGGAATTTGATTTTTCCCAACAAAGATTGTAATTACTTCTTAGTTGTTGGAGCACTTGTACTGACTATCGTCTTTGTTTTGTCTTGATTAATTTCAATGTTATTTTGTGGACTACAAAGCTCGTGATATCATCTACATGAACACCAAAGGCACACTTAAATGGATTCATTTTTAATCCATGTTTTCTTATCCTTTAGAATGACTGTCGTAGGTTGTTTATATGACCATTTTATGACGATGAATTATTTACTATGTCATAAATATAAACATGCATAAAGGTTTAAATGTAATCATGAAACATAGAATTAATTATCCTTTGGCATGTTGCACCAAAAGCTTTTAGGCCAAAAGGAATTACTAGCCATTTATAAGTTCCTAAGGCCCCAGGACATTGAAATTCCATTTTCGGCACATCATCATCTGCAATATAAATGTTTTTATATCCAGAATAACCATCCAAACGACTTAAGCACTCAAAGCATGCTACTAAATCGACTAGAGCTTCTTCCACAAGCATTGGATACTCATCCATTGGGGTTGCAACATTTAAGTCCCAAAGATATATATAAACTCTAAGAGACACATTCTTTTTAATAACAGACACAATATTAGCTAACCATTTAACATACCTATAAATTTTGATGAACTTATTCCTAGAAATCTTTTTATTTCTTCATTGATCTTTGACATGACTTCTTGTGAAAATCTTCTGTGTGTCTGCTTCACCGACCTTGTGTTTGGACGAATTGGAAGTTTAAATCTACCAAATCTCGACTAAGACGTGGCATCTCATCATAGTCCCTGGAGAAGAAATCTTTGAGCTGCTTGAGTAATTCAATCATTTGGGTCTTCAAACATAGATCGATCTTGGCACTGATGTAAGTCAACTTTCTAATCTTTCCATCTCCTAAATCAACTTCTTCTAATGATTTTGTGCTTGCATATTCTTTTTCCGAAGCTAAATGATCCTTTTCAAATCCTAAATGCTCATTATCATAGATGTCGTCAAGCCTCTAGCTCCCTAGCACTTTGTCCTTGCCAAATTCCTCAATTTTGTTTGCTTCAACTACAGTGGCTTCGACAATCATCTTTTGTTGAGATTCGGCCTCTAAGGCTGCTTTTACTCTATTTTTATCCATTTAGGCTGAAATTCGAGCATGTGTTCTCGACTCATACATAACTATTCTCTTCGATGTCCCAAGGTATACCTTCAATAGAACCATTTCCCATTACCTCTCTTTCTCACATAAAACCATGTGTGGGATGAAGTTTTGTTGAATAAAACATATATTCTCGTGGAAATTTTTTTGTTCCAGCAGGCAAACAAGATGAAATATTTGACAGTTGCTTATCAAAGTTATTTTTGTCAATATGATTAACTACAGTAAAAAAAGTATATCTTATTTGCTTCGAGAATCACCATTATGTCGTCTGATCTCCAGATTGAGATCCATTGGTGAAGGGTTAAAGGGACTACCCCCACACCATGCATCCATTATCGACTAAGCAATAAATTGAAATTTTCCTTTGTCATAATAACCACAAATAATGTTGATGTTGTGATTGTGCCCACAGTCATGTCAGCTTGAATGACCCTAAGAGCTTTGTTATTTTTGCCTTCATAATTCGACATAACCATATTGTGAGGTCTTATATCCATGTCATATATTCCAATTTTCTTTAGTAAAGAATATGGCATTAAATTTATTATTGCTTCTCCATATACCAACACTTTGTTCACTCATGTCTCTTCAACTTTGACCCAAATAAATAGAGGCTTTAAATGTTGTTTTATACCTTTATAAGGCCTTTGGACTTCTGTCCTTCCACACAACCACTGTTCATAATATAATGACACAGAGGTTGGTGATTTTCCATCTCTTCGGCAAAGTCTTCATCCTCTTAAGTCAAATTCATCCTTTGAACCAGAATCAAATTTATCTGGCAACATATCTTCATCCTTATTTTGGGCGACACATTTTCTCTTAAGCTTAATTATTGTTGGAAAATGAGGAAAAAACATTTCCTTCACGGGTTTCTTTGCCACCTTTACTTCTAGCATTTTCTAGGACTTGCTACTTCTACTTGCAGTTTCAAAGGCAGTATTTTTCTTCCTTTGGTGCCTCCTCCGGTGAGTCTTGATCATTGTTTTATTACCCATGTAATTTGTTGAAGTATAGGAATACTTCTTTGAAACTTGTGAATTATCATGGCACGATGAATTTGCACCAACATAAACTAATCTCATGTTTTACTGCTTAATGTTCGTCAATCTTGCAGGTCTAAATCACTTATCGATAGGAACGTTAACATATGGAACATAATTCTTGATTTAGAATTACTTAAAAGGAAATCCTCTCTTATTAAAAGAAATTTGGGTATTCTTATTATCTTGACCCAACTTCCTTTGTTGTTGAGGTATGACCTTCTCCAGGTCTTTAATGGCATGCTTGTGGAACATTGCGCTGCATCTGGGACATAACACAACTACTGATCCTTTGATCTTACACCTATTCAAAAATTCAATTTGTTCCTCATCAATCTTAGGTTACACAACTTTCATCTTTTCGGGATACTCTTGCACACTTGCTTCCATGACTTCATTATTTAGACCATTAGTAGCCTCAACCATCAGAATTTCTACAGGCTCAACAAAGTTTGCATCTTTAGCCAGCACCGAATTTGATTCGACCTGCATTGTGGCCTTGGTTTTGTCACCAAATTTGAGTCTTCCACCCTTCAAAGCGTTCTGCACCAAATCCCTGAAAAGAACACATTGAGATGTTTTATGACCAAGAAAGTTATGGTATTTACAAAAACCTATTTTCTTTCTCTGTTCTAATGGTGGCGTTTTTCAAGTCTTTTGGTACTATAATTTTACCATCAACAACCAACAAATCAAATATTTAATCGTATTTAGTTAAATCAAATGTGTAAGTTTTTGGGATAAACTTATCATTTTTAGTTGGTTAGACGTGATTTTTCCCGTTCGAAGGTCTTAAGACCTTGCAGAAGTATGGAGGTGATGAATTTATCTCTGCCAAGTTAACCTTATTTTCTTCAACATATTCGAAGACTATATCAATTTCTGGATCGTTTTCGTCTATTTCTACATAAGCAACTTTTTCTTTTCTAGGGTGTCAAGTTGACCAAGATTTTTTAGCCTTCATCCTCTTGACTTGTCAAACCCAATAGGCTAATTGGGCCATGTCGCTCTGATATTGGGTATCTAACTTCTTTCTAATGGAATAGTCTAACACGCCTGCAATTATTTCTACTAACTCATATTCAGGAGCTTGGGTAAAACATCTTGCTTTCAATAGCCTAAATCGATTAAGGTAGTCATATATGGACTTAGAAAACTTTCTCTTTACATTGGCCATTTCTTTTATGCTAATATTTGATTGATCCATGTAGAACTGCTCATGAAATACTCTTTCTAACCGATTCCAATTGCATATGGAATGTAGGGGAAGGGTAGTAAACCATGTAAAATAAATCTTAGTTAAAAAATTTGGGAAATACTTTATTTTTAAGTTTTCATTATTGGTTAAGTCTCATGCCTCAGACTGATATCTAGCAATGTGTTCACCAGTGGATTCGTTGGTACCCCCTGCAAACTTAGTGAACTTAGGGATTTTCCAACCCCTTGGAAGTTTAGTCTGCAACACATATTCATACAAAGTAGAGACAAAATTTGGCCTATGAAGGCCAACATTTAGAACATTTTGGGATAAACTTTGTTTGACCACATTGGTTATATTATTTTGCCCCCAAAAATTATTTTGTTGGATATTCCTAACCACTTGGTCTGCATCCTAGTTTCTATGCACCAACACTACTTCAAGGACATTTTGGCATGTGTTCCCTTCGACTACCCTTGATATGGGTTATTTGACAGGTAAAGCCTGTTAAGGCACTTGGTTGTTAGGCATTGGTTGGACGCGCTTGAAGAGCACTAAAGAAATCAGTAATTCGACCCATTTGGTGCGCCAAGTACAAGTAATTATGGTTAATGGTTAGAATCAATGGGTTAAACAGAGAGCCAATTTTCTATGTAAGCATATTCACCATATCATAGTTACTCCCATCCATTTGTTGCCTCATAGACTGGAGGGAACTAGTGGTCAAGAGTAGCATACCTCGAGGGATATGTCATAACTCTTCTTATGGTTGTGTCATTCAACTAGAATTGCTTATAGCAAATCCATATGCTAAGTATGGATTGAGAGGGGATGTAAGAATTATTGCATTATCTACATATGTAGATGCATTTATTTGTAGGCCTTCCATCAGTGTAGTTGGTATGTCATATGTGCATTATCTACCACCAGAGGGTAGGGTGAAATTTGGGAGCAAGGAAGGCATATGATCTCCCAAAATTGGTTTTATGGCCTTGGGAGTAGTTGGAATACTTGTTGTATGTGGTAGGGAAACCTCCACTTTAGGCGATACCGTCGAAATTGACATTTGGCTTATAACAGAAGTGGTTACATCAACTGATGAGTCATTTCATCGAAGGGAAGTATTCTTTGATTTTCTTGATGCCATTTTCCTTTTAACCTTACCACTTCTCAAATGCATACACACTCAAACATTTATATGAAGAACAAGACAAATAAACAAAACACACAATTTTCTGCTAAATCCTTGAATAAAAAATGCACAAAAAGGGTCTCATTAGGCATGCCAATTTGGTTACTGATATTTTTAGTAAACAATCACGAGTTTGATTCAGTTAAGAGATTAGACTCGAAAAATCTTAAGGACATATTTGTGCATGAATGTTTTGAGAAAAGTCTGTGTATTTTAAAAGGATGGCTATGTCCAAATTCGTGAGAACTCAAGAACAATGTGAAAAGAATGGAAATATGCATAAAAGAATGAGGATTTAGAGTGAAAAAAATAAGAGTGCAATTAAATCAAATAAAATAATAAAACAAACTAGAAGTAAAGTGTTTGCATTAACATAAAAGGGTATTCATGATCATACATTCTCACTGAATCATTGAATCACTGTGACTTGGATATTGGATTCTATAGAGAACTTAATGAAATATGTGACCCTCATCATAGTGCAGAAATTCGACTTATATACAAGTGAAAAATAACATTCAACAACAATTACTTGCTCAACATTCAACATGTTCTCAAGTGTGTGGGCTACTGCCTCTGCATGTCTTCCACGTGTCTACACGTTTGAATTGCCTTAAAATGTCACATATGCTGATAACTGCCTTTAAATATCTCAATTGCCTCTGTCGAGAATTCCCAATCGACTCCTATAGTGTTATCGAAGCATCCCTTATTTAGCTGACTTCTAGACTTAAAAGTACACCAAGTTTCCAACATTTGATGGACGTGTCAAACTTGACACTTGTTAAAGTGTTGATTTGTGCAAACCTTTTCAAGATTCTAAACATGTATTGAAGAGAGAGTGATCATAATCTTGTGGATCCGTTCCTGAGACTCTTCCAAACCAGATTTAGTGCAATGTCGAAATTTACAGGCTAACACAATCTGAAAATATTTACAATGATTTTCATATATAAGCGTGACTCTAAGTCACACTCAAGTATGATTTAACCCAGACTTGCAAAATTTCACCTCAATCTCATACTAACTTAATTGTCAGGAGGTAACCTTTTCTACAGGTACTTTCTCCGGCCACTGAAAAACCACCCCGGGTGCATTAGAAATCTTATACGATGGTCTCATCATCGGAGCAGACATCCTGTGCTCAAGTTTAGAATAATTCTTATTTTGGTTTGTGTTTTTTTAAGATTTAAGTGTTTTTATTGTTTATAATTTATTTAAATATGTAATTGATATTTACAAATATATTATTTTTGGTTAAATATCCCTACTTTTTGTTTGGTTTTGACCTTTATAAAAAAATTACTTTAATTTTGATGCATGTTTTTATTTTAATCCCTACATAATTAATTTATATTAAAATTTGTCTTTTTAATATGTAAAAAAAAAAAAACTATACTATTTTAATCTTCATGTCATTAAATATGACAATAGAGTAGAAACAAATTTTATCTTCTCCAATTCCAAACATAACTCTCTGTCCTGCTCTAGTCCTTAATAAAAAAAACACATAATTCAACCTAAGGGTTAGTATAATAGTGGAGATTTGTATCTTAAGAGGGTGTTCCTTTCAAAATTTCAAATTCAAATTTTATTAATGTTTTAAAATTATAACTTTGTGTGTATATTATTTATAACTTTAAATCTCATGTCACGATGGTTATCAATTTGATCACCATAGTGTTTAAAATACACCTATTGTAACATAGTTGAAGACAAAGATTCAGACCAAACACAATCAACATCTAATCTAATAATTCATTGACGACATTGAGAATCACAATTACAATGAATTTGAGAACACTAAAGTGTAAATAAAAATTTAAAAAATAAATAATATTTAATACATAATATTTTTCGTGTATTTCTCTTTTTAGATAAAACTCAATTTCTATTAAAATATGGATAGGTTCTCCAATCTCTTAAAATATGATTAATGTTTTGTGTGACAAGCGTGCAACCAATACCTGCCCATGCATAAGAAATTGAGACAAAAGAATACACGAGGAGGGCATGAGGAAATATGTTTTATTAAAAATATTTTTTTATTTAAAAAAATAATAATAATAATAATAAAGCATGTAGTCAAATAACTTTAGTAAAATTGTAACCAATTTTTTAAAAAGTAAATATGCTTTTTATAAATCATAATTTTTTTAATAATTTAGTCTCAACTTTTTGAAATAGTAATTAAGCCATACGAATTAGGAAATTATACTCAATTTAATTTTTTTTACCTAAATATATTCTTAGATCTTCACCACAAGATAATCACCTAACCCAAATTTACTAGCCATTAGAGAAAATTATAAATGAAATGTGTGAGTAGAGAGCATAGGTGTGACTGTCTTTACTTTTTTTCCAATATCAATTCAATTACCTAATTGAGACCTGCTTTCTTTAACGATGAAATGAACAAAAACTGCTTCCTATTTTCCATTAAATTGAATCACAAAGATAGACATATATTATAGGTCAAATTGAATGTCCTATACTCGCCAAAAACAATACTTTCATAATGAGTCTTCAAAGCTTTTAAATTTGAGGCATGTACAAACCCATTTAGGGTCACTCAATTATGGTAGTAGGCTTGTGACCAATTACTGCCACTTCTAAATTATTAATAGATGGACCATTGTTCAATTACTGTGTAATTATGAAATGCAGAATCATTTTGTTTAAGTGAAACCCTTTTTACTAGTTGACATTTTCATTCATGGATCATACAATAGTAATCAATAATTTTATAAATTTTAATTGGATCCGACGGTTGAATCGATTTATAAATGAATGCTGAAGAGGTTGAGGGCAAATGCTCACTAAAATTTAAATAATCTTTCATAAGTGACACATATACTAATCTTTCATAATTTTATGTTTCCTTTTTTTTTTATAGAATATATATATATATATATATATATATATATATATATATATATATATATATATATATATATATATATATATATATATATATATATATATATATATATATATATATATATATATATATATATATATATAATTTTATACAGTTAGTTAATCATAGTCATTGGATGTTCACAAGAATTTAACTTTTTATATTAATCACTTATAAAGTAAGACAAACGGAGGATGATAATGAATCGACGGTGTAAAATTTTTTACACTGACAACTGACAGTGCATATATATATATATATATATATATATATATATATATATATATATATATATATATATATATATATATATATATATATATATATATATATAATATGAAGAACTAAAGAATAAAAATGCATATAGTAGAGAATAAACTCAGATACAATACAAACCAAAATTAACTTGCCACAAGACTCAAACAAAATGAAAATAAAAAACAAGATAAAAAATTCAAGACTCCTCGTAAGAGCTAAAAAAAAAGGTAAGTTATCTAGAGGTACTACACCAATTTCTTTTCTAAGCCTTTCAAAATAATTTTATTGAATAAGTCTGTCAATTGTTTTTCAGTTGGAGAATGAACCACCTTTTAACACTTTCTTATTAACTTGTTAACATTTGGGATTACAAGAGCAATTGGAAAAGGAACGAATACTGTCTAACTCTTGCAAAAGTTTTTTGAGATTAGTGTAGTACTGAGTAATAGATTGATCACTTTGTTTTAGGGTGAAGAATTCCTCTTAAAGATCAAAAATACGGAAAACATCGCCCTGGTGGTAATGATCTAGAAGATTCGTCTAAATTTCGTGAGCAGTGTCCATCCACAAGATGCTTTATGATATGTCATTCTCGATAGAGTTAGTTATCCACGACATCACCGTCGTGTTGCAACGATCTCAGGCCAGAGCAATGCAATCAATATCAGGTGGTCTTGGGAGGGATCTGTCAAGAAAGCCAAGTTTGTTTTTCGATCGTAAAGCAACAACAATATATCGTGACCATGAGTGGTAATTTGAGTTGTTTAGGTGAGGAGTAACGATGGATAGACTCAGATTCAATGTACTTACTTCTCTCATGTAGCATAATATTTTTCGCAAAATCAATTATAAATTTGTTGTTTAATAGGAAGATTGTATGCTTTCTTACTTCTATTTCAAGCTCCTTAAAAATCGAGGCTATTCATACTAATTAATAGGCACTAAGATTTTATAAAACTCGAGCAATTAGTTTGAGATGCTTTTTCTATCTTGCTTATCTCCACACATGTATGCATCTGAGAAGCCAACTAGATCTATACCAAGTTGACTTGAATTAGAAGGAAATAACACTACATAACTGAGTGTTTCTTTTATGTACCTCATGATTCTTTTGGCGGCAAGTAAGTGTGAGGATCTAAATATAAAATATTTATCAAAAAGATCCTTTTATGTACCTCATGATTCTTGAAGCTATAAAATATATATCTCAAAGATCCTATGATTTTCTTGAATAAAGATGGATCCACTAGCTTTTCATTGTCATCCTTCTCAAGTTTCAGATTGGTTTATATAGGGTTGATGTTGCATTGCCATCAACCATGTTGGATTTCTTTAGCACAACCAACACATACTTCCTTTGATGCATGATCAATCATTTTCCTATTTCAGCTATTTACATCCCTAAAAAGAAAGTTAAGTTTTCCAATATTAAACATTTCAAATTCAGTCGTAGTTTCTTCCTTGAACTTTGCAATTTCAATTATGTTGATGATAGTGATCAAAAATCATTCATATTTAGGCATATTGTTAAGTGCTAAAAGTTATTGATTTTGAGTGTGAATAATTGATACTTATTTGCTTGATTCGTTGGTTTTTCGTTAATAATCTCTCATTTTTGTATATATTTTATACATTTTATATTATAGTGTATAATATACGTTTTTGTGTACATATTGTTGAGTTTGACAATTTTTCATCTATTTTTATAGGTAATAATGCATGGTTGAAGTATGGACCTGTTTGAGCCAAGAGGGATGCTTCAAAATGCAGTTTTGACCAACATTTTGACGGTAACTCGCGCTTAGCGCATTTTTCAGTGCGAGTTTAGTGCATTTTTCATGAAGAGGCAATAGCTAAATACCCTTGACCGTGCTTCGCGCACTTTAAGGTGGTTTATGTGTATTTTAAGTGAGATCGCACTTAACGCGTTCTGAGCGTGCTTAGGCGGTTGTAAATAAATTTCATTCTTCCTAATTTTAATTTATCTCATTTTTGTAGGCATTCAAGCAAGAATATTTTGTCATTGTTGTATAAAGCATTGAATAAGCTTTTCACGCTTCCGACCGTGCGTCAATCAGAGTTACGGTTTGAAAGTTATGAAGAAAATAAGAATTGTGATTTTGCTGATGGCGTTAACCGCCCTCATAGCGCGCTTAAGAATGTATTTATTTTCTTGTTTTATGTTTTCCTTTTGCATTTTACTCTTTAAAACCATTTAACTTAAGTTTAGAGACGTAGAGATTGTCAAACGACGTTCTTTTTCTCGCACTGATCCTTGTGGAGATGATATAAATCCAGGAGGAAATTCTTCCATAAATAATAATTTTTGCTTGCCGCTTTACCGCTTCAACAAAATGGTGTTGTTGTCGAGTATTGGTTTTGATATTGAATCGCATTGCAGTAATTTCAATATTTTTAAGTTTTGTATATACTTGTTTATAGTTGTTTTTCATAAGTGATTATATATATATATATATATATATATATATATATATATATATATATATATATATATATATATATATATATATATATATATATATATATATATATATATATATATATATATATATATATATATATATATGTGTGTTTTCTATCTTATTTATTTGTTTGTGCATATTTTTGTTTCTGGTTTATGTTTGCTTAAGTGTTGTGCAGGTTTATTTTATAGTAGTTGGTGAACCAAGAAACACGGAGAAGCATGTGCATAAATAAAGGCGTCGAGCTTATGGCGTGAAACAAGCGCTTGTTGGGAGGCAACCCAAATGTTTTTGAGTTTGTATAGTGTTATGTTTAGTAGTATAGTTAATATAAAGTGAGAATGAATGGATTGTGTGAAAAAAAGAACTTGAAAAACTAATCATGCTTGTTAGCTCTTAGCGCGTGTAGAGGCCGCTTAGCGCGCCTTGTTTTGTGTAAAAAAATCTCTCATTTTCCATCCACTTTTACCAATTTTGGTCTTTGTGTTTTGTTAGTTTTAGTTCAATTTTGTTAGGTTGTTAGAATAATATTTGTGTTTGCTCTTAAGTTCGTTTTTAATTAGCTTGAGGATGCAATTTATGATTTTCCAAGTTTGATCGTTTCAACTTGTGAATGTTTGGTTTTGATATTGTTTGAGGTTGGTACTTTGCAAGGTACTCATTTATCGCTTTCTAAAACATAACATGATTAGGAGACTTTTCATTTGTATAATTTTTATGTTATTCATTCTTTTGTCATACTTGTTCAGTTTTGAATAACTTTAGAACAAAACCTTTTTGTGAGGAGTTTTCCATTGTTTACTATATGCAGGAGACCAACATTGTTGTTTAACTCGGTTTTATAATGTTTAATCTTGTATTTGTGTTGATTTCTATGATAACACCAAAATGATCAAGACATTTTGTTTGATTTTTAGCATAACCACTTGACTAAATAGTCAATCTATCTTATGAGTGAGTGAGAATTTGCTTACCCCCTTTGAGTCTTTCTTAGAATCCATGTTGGTGTTAAATTCATTTTTGTAAGGATTCTAATACTTTTTCTTGAACTATAACCATGAATTGTTATTTTAGTTTTTTCATCATTGCCTAATAAGTTTGAGAGCATTCATGTCACTATGTGTGGTTGTATTCAAGTTGGAGAGAAGAGGCTGGTTGCTAAGAGGTTGAGAAAAAGAAGGGAAAAAATTTGAAAAAAAAAAGAAAAAGAGAAGAAAAAAACAGGAAAAAAATTGAAAAAAAAGAAGAAAAATATAGAATAATGGTGTGCTAATAAGTTGTGTGGAATGGTGTAACAATTTGAAAAGGAGAAAAAGGTTATTGAAATTGGTGATTGTTTGAAAAAAAATGAGAAATGATCACTTTCATTTGATTAGGCAAGTTTATGTTTCTTTTATCTTGAGAAAAACAATTGTTTGTTACCCAAGTCACATTACACCCTTAAAGCCCTTGTGATTTTTGCTTTTATACTGTTCAATATGAGTTTTTTCTTGATAAATACATAATTTAACTTGTTGTTAGCTTGATTGTTGGGTGAGTTAAGCCCCTCATGTTTTTTTTATTCATCTACCGATAAAGTGTGTGCTAGGTGTGATTCATTTTTTAATATTGTATTATCCTAGAATTTTTTACATGTGTGTTATATTTACGAGTTGTTTCGGTTTCATGTTATCGTTGTAGTTTAGTGGCATGTACGTTTTTATGTTGAACCATACATTTGTTTTTGTGTTTTGAAACTTGTTGAGTCGTGATTGCTTGATTGTTACTTTTGTTTTTTCGAGTTGTTTGATTCTTGTTTAAGGATAAACAAGTTTAGGTTTGGGAGAGTTGATAAGTGCTAAAATGTACTGATTTTGAGTGTGAATAATTGACATTTATTGGCTTGATTCATTGGTTTTTCGTTAATATTCCCTCTTTTTTTTTGTATATTTTGTACATTTTACATTATAGTGTATAATATGCGTTTTTGTGTACATATTGTTGAGTTTGACAATTTTTCATCTATTTTAATAGGTAATATTGCATGGTTAGAGTATGGACCCGTTTGAGCCAAGAGGGATGCTTCAAAATGCAGTTTTGACCAACTTTTTGACGGCAACTCTCACTTAGCGCGTTTTTCAGTGCGGGTTCAATGCGTTTTTTATGAAGAGGCAGTAGCTAAAGACCCTTGACCGCGCTTAGTGCGCTATAAGGCGGTTTATGTGTATTTTAAGTGAGATCGCGCTTAGTGCGGTTGTAAATAAATTCCATTCTTCCTAATTTTAGTTTATCTCATTTTTGTAGGTAATTAAGTAAGGATATTTTTTCATTTTTGTATAGAGTATTGAATAAGCTTTCCAACGCTTTCGATCGTGCGTCAATCGGAGTTACGGTTCAAAAGTTATGAAGAAAATAAGAATTGTGATTTTGCCGATGGCGCTAAGCGCCCTCATAGCATGCTTAGTGTAACACCCCCCTTATTCCTACCCCAAAATAATTCAATTAATCATTTAGGCATAAGTCAAAATTTTATCAGAGTACATGTAAGTCATAGCACAAAAGGGGTATGTCACATTATCATAAAAATTCCAATGCAATACAACACCTGCTCTACAGATATGCAACAACGGGTCAGCGCCCACGAGAAAATATTTAGAACAAGGCGGAAACATCTAAATATTTCATATCTCCAATACATGTATTCACATATACAATTATCATCCCACATGTTAACAAAACATAACATCGGCAGATACATGCACAGATGTATCGCAAAAGAATCGAAATAACTCCTATCTACCCGGTGCTACATATCAGAGCCGACCGACCAAAAGGGAAATGAAGTCATGCTTCACAAAATATCTCCAACCATCTAATCTGCAATGCCTCATAGAGCATTATAAAACAGCAGAAGGGTGAGAAACAATATCATAATAAATAATGCATAAAGACATATATAAATATCTCATATCAACAATTATGCATTCTACGCATTCTCACCACAACTCACCTTGTACAATATAATATATCTATATACAACTATAACACCAAGCATACCCAATATGCATCATCAATGTTTATATCTTTTCATAAACATGCAACCACATATATATATATCTATATATATATATATATATATATATATATATATATATATATATCCTCCAGTATCTACATTATGCCAAAACATACATTTCACGTTAATTCAATAAACATACACAACATGTTTATTTCACTATACATCATATACAGATGACAATTGCAAATCATAGAGGACAACTCGCTACTCTATGTAAATGCAACACAACATCGATCTAGTCGATCGTCAGATCCTCCTAAGGATCAATCTACGCTCACCCCTCATGGGTATTCTATCACTTGTCAGATTCTCCTAGGAATCACAACACTCATCAGACTCTCCTAGGAATCACACCATTCATCAGATTCTCCGAGGAATCACGCCACTCGTCAGATTCTCCGAGGAATCACACTGTTCATCAGATTCTCCAAGGAATCAGGTTAATTAGCAGACTCTCCAAGGAATCACATATCTCGTCAGATTCTCCGAGGAATCACACCATCCATCAGATTCTCCGAGGAATCAGGTCATACAGCAGACTCTCCAAGGAATCACACCTCTCATCAGACTCTCCTAAGAGTCATGTCTCTCCTCAGGCTCTCCTAAGAGTCCTATCACTCATCAGATTCTCCTAGGAATCAACAACACAAGAATGTATTCTATACAATTCTTGAAATGCACACACATACACATAATATGTTCATGCATCTTCACCTCATTCAATTTCATACAATAATCATACATCGCAATGTATATTACACGACACATTAGTCATTCACCTCATTATCATGCATTTTAAATCAATTTAAACAATGCATATATTTGCCCAACGGCCACAATTCACAATCGAGGATTTACGCACGAAGGCTACCCACAGCACATGTTATCACAATAGATCACATACTTATTCATATCATAGAGGTATTAACCTATGTGAATCAACCAAACAATCACCACATGTGCAACACAACACAAGAAAAATGCTGTCACGTTCGCCTTTATTCGCCTGGCAAACCCCCGCAGCGAACCTTCGCTAGGCTTCGCCTGGCGAACTCGCCAGCGAGCCCAAGTCAGTAGCTACTGACTTCATTCGCCACCATTCGCCAGCACCTTCGCTGGGAGAACCTTCGCTATCCACCTTCGCCTGGCGAACTCACCAGCGAAGTCCACTGGGACTTAAACATAATTACTCGCCAGCATTCGCTGGGCTTCGCCTGGCGAAGCTTCGCCTTCTCTCGCCTGGCGAGAGCCAGCGAACCTGCGCAGAACAGCATTCTGTTCTGTCTCTCCGTCACCAATCCATCATCAACCATCTCTTAAACATCTAAATCAGTACAAATAGCATCAATACATGTTACCCGACTATTCTACGGCGTTATTACTCAGTTTCAACCGATTAAATCTTCAATCTACCGATTATTCCAACTTTTGCCCTAGAAATGGATAGTGTAGAAAAACTACCAACAAGCCCAAACTAATACATATATGATGCTATACATTATTAAGATGATAAAACTTCTCACCCTTACCTGATTAATCGCAAGCTTTGATCGATTCTTGATGATTCTAGGTTTTCCTCTTTCTCTTCTCTTTCTCTTCCTCTTCTTTCTTTCTCCTTTCTTTCTCTTCTTTCTTACTATCCTTTCTTTCCTTTCTATTTCCTCTTTAATATCCTTTCCATTATTTTTCCAAAACATCTATTAATTCAATATCTCACAAATATCTCACTTAATATTAAATAGGAAATGTCCAAAATACCTTTCCAAACTATTTCCTCCGAAACCTCCCAATACCGGTTAAAAATATGATAATATGTAAATATAACATATTTCCACACAAATTCTACATCCAAATATTATTCACCCAATTTAATTAAATTGGGGCCCAATAAAAGTGAAAATCGAAATCGGGGCGTTACAACTCTCCCCCACTTTAGAAATTTTTGTCCTCGAAAATATCACTTGATTCAAAACACACCGGACACGATTTCTGCGTCCTTTCCTGAATTCCCAAGTTACACACAATCGTCCACATGCATACTTCCTTATCACAATCACAGCCATGCCACGTGGCTCATAAAAGACTGTCACCCTCATCAACTCCCATTGGAGATTACGGGTACACCACTCGTACTTCACCAGGAACAACATCTAGGTCATTCTACCCCGGTGATTCTTTCCACTAGGAACGACACATAGCCATTCTACCCTAGCGAATACAACCATGATACTTATACCTCATCAGGAATAACATACTAGTCATTCTACCCCAATGAGCTCAAATCTCAAACACGTACGTTGACCAACGTCACCATCTTAAAGTCTTCACTCTCAATTACCATCGCATCAACGGAAAATCAAAACCAAACACTAAGCGTACTCAAAAGAAACGAACAAATGATTCGCTCCGATATCAAACATAACAACTAAAGGTGCAACATAATTAAAGCACATACCTCAAATCAAACGATCCGCATTGGTAGTGTCTGACCCTGCCAATGCAAACACTTTCCCACTTACTGAAGCTTGCTTCGGTTTAGGACACTTCGCACTGATGTGACCCACTTCTCCACAATTGTAGCACTTCACTGCACCCATTCTACAATCCTTAACATCATGTCCAAGAACTCCACAATTAGAGCATTTGATCTTGGGCTTTCCACACATAAAAGACTTATGACCCATCTCGCCACACTTGTAGCATTTAATGGATCCAGAACTCCCTCCTCCAGATCCCTTAACAAAGTTTCCCTTATGCTTGCCCTTATCAGCTGGCGTCTCATAAGGTTCACTCCTTACTTGTCGCTTTTCTTTCTCCTCCTTCAAACTCTTATAGTGAGTAGAACGAGCTTTGCGATCTTCTTCAAAAATTCGACAACATTCGGTCAAGTCCGAAAATCTCCTTATCCTCTGATAGCCCACCGCTTGCTTGATCTCGGGACGCAAGCCGTTCTCATACTTAACACACTTAGAAAATTCTGCCGTCACCGCATCATAGTGAGGATGAAATTTTACTAACTCCATAAACTTAGCCGTGTAATCCACCACAGACATATTGCCTTGTCTCAACTCAAGAAATTCCATTTCCTTCCTTCCTTTCACACTCTCAGGATAATACTTCCTCAAGAATTCAGCACGAAATAAATCCCAAGTTATTTCCTCGTCATCTACTTCAAGCACTTGCCTCATGCCGATCCACCAGTCATCGGCTTCTTCCCGCAACATGTGAGATCCAAGCCTCACCTTATTGCCCTCAGCACAGTTCATAACTCTGAAGATCCTCTCGATCTCTTTCAACCAATTCTGGGCACCGTCCGGATTAAACCTTCCTTTGAACACCGGTGGCTTATTCTTTCTAAACTCATCATTTGCGTTCACATTCGGCGCACCCTGCACCGCTCTAGCCATCGCCTCCAATGCCGCAGCCATAGCACTGTCATTACGACCTGCCATAATCTTCTTAATCGCAAAAACAGCAACAAGGTTAAACAACCGCTCAACCAACAAAACAATAAGACAAACACAACTGACTCAACACTGGCTCTGATACCACTTGTAGCACCCCCCTTATTCCTACCCCAAAATAATTCAATTAATCATTTAGGCATAAGTCAAAATTTTATCAGAGTACATGTAAGTCATAGCACAAAAGGGGTATGTCACATTATCATAAAAATTCCAATGCAATACAACACCTGCTCTACAGATATGCAACAACAGGTCAGCGCCCACGAGAAAATATTTAGAACAAGGCGGAAACATCTAAATATTTCATATCTCCAATACATGTATTCACATATACAATTATCATCCCACATGTTAACAAAACATAACATCGGCAGATACATGCACAGATGTATCGCAAAAGAATCGAAATAACTCCTATCTACCCGGTGCTACATATCAGAGCCGACCGACCAAAAGGGAAATGAAGTCATGCTTCACAAAATATCTCCAGCCATCTAATCTGCAATGCCTCATAGAGCATTATAAAACAGCAGAAGGGTGAGAAACAATATCATAATAAATAATGCATAAAGACATATATAAATATCTCATATCAACAATTATGCATTCTACGCATTCTCACCACAACTCACCTTGTACAATATAATATATCTATATACAACTATAACACCAAGCATACTCAATATGCATCATCAATGTTTATATCTTTTCATAAACATGCAACCACATATATATATATCTATATATATATATATATATATATATATATATATATATATATATATATATATATATATATATATATATATATATATATATATATATATATATATATATATATATATATATATATATATATATATATATATATATATCCTCCAGTATCTACATTATGCCAAAACATACATTTCACGTTAATTCAATAAACATACACAACATGTTTATTTCACTATACATCATATACAGATGACAATTGCAAATCATAGAGGACAACTCGCTACTCTATGTAAATGCAACACAACATCGATCTAGTCGATCGTCAGATCCTCCTAAGGATCAATCTACGCTCACCCCTCATGGGTATTCTATCACTTGTCAGATTCTCCTAGGAATCACAACACTCATCAGACTCTCCTAGGAATCACACCATTCATCAGATTCTCCGAGGAATCACGCCACTCGTCAGATTCTCCGAGGAATCACACTGTTCATCAGATTCTCCAAGGAATCAGGTTAATCAGCAGACTCTCCAAGGAATCACATATCTCGTCAGATTCTCCGAGGAATCAATTCATTCAGCAGATTCTCCGAGGAATCACACCATCCATCAGATTCTCCGAGGAATCAGGTCATACAGCAGACTCTCCAAGGAATCACACCTCTCATCAGACTCTCCTAAGAGTCATGTCTCTCCTCAGGCTCTCCTAAGAGTCCTATCACTCATCAGATTCTCCTAGGAATCAACAACACAAGAATGTATTCTATACAATTCTTGAAATGCACACACATACACATAATATGTTCATGCATCTTCACCTCATTCAATTTCATACAATAATCATACATCGCAATGTATATTACACGACACATTAGTCATTCACCTCATTATCATGCATTTTAAATCAATTTAAACAATGCAATACAACACCTGCTCTACAAAAGGGGTATGTCACATTATCATAGCACAAAAGGGGTATGTCACATTATCATAAAAATTCCAATGCAATACAACACCTGCTCTACAGATATGCAACAACGGGTCAGCGCCCACGAGAAAATATTTAGAACAAGGCGGAAACATCTAAATATTTCATATCTCCAATACATGTATTCACATATACAATTATCATCCCACATGTTAACAAAACATAACATCGGCAGATACATGCACAAATGTATCGCAAAAGAATCGAAATAACTCCTATCTACCCGGTGCTACATATCAGAGCCGACCGACCAAAAGGGAAATGAAGTCATGCTTCACAAAATATCTCCAGCCATCTAATCTGCAATGCCTCATAGAGCATTATAAAACAGCAGAAGGGTGAGAAACAATATCATAATAAATAATGCATAAAGACATATATAAATATCTCATATCAACAATTATGCATTCTACGCATTCTCACCACAACTCACCTTGTACAATATAATATATCTATATACAACTATAACACCAAGCATACTCAATATGCATCATCAATGTTTATATCTTTTCATAAACATGCAACCACATATATATATATATATATATATCTATATATATATATATATATATATATATATATATATATATATATATCCTCCAGTATCTACATTATGCCAAAACATACATTTCACGTTAATTCAATAAACATACACAACATGTTTATTTCACTATACATCATATACAGATGACAATTGCAAATCATAGAGGACAACTCGCTACTCTATGTAAATGCAACACAACATCGATCTAGTCGATCGTCAGATCCTCCTAAGGATCAATCTACGCTCACCCCTCATGGGTATTCTATCACTTGTCAGATTCTCCTAGGAATCACAACACTCATCAGACTCTCCTAGGAATCACACCATTCATCAGATTCTCCGAGGAATCACGCCACTCGTCAGATTCTCCGAGGAATCACACTGTTCATCAGATTCTCCAAGGAATCAGGTTAATCAGCAGACTCTCCAAGGAATCACATATCTCGTCAGATTCTCCGAGGAATCAATTCATTCAGCAGATTCTCCGAGGAATCACACCATCCATCAGATTCTCCGAGGAATCAGGTCATACAGCAGACTCTCCAAGGAATCACACCTCTCATCAGACTCTCCTAAGAGTCATGTCTCTCCTCAGGCTCTCCTAAGAGTCCTATCACTCATCAGATTCTCCTAGGAATCAACAACACAAGAATGTATTCTATACAATTCTTGAAATGCACACACATACACATAATATGTTCATGCATCTTCACCTCATTCAATTTCATACAATAATCATACATCGCAATGTATATTACACGACACATTAGTCATTCACCTCATTATCATGCATTTTAAATCAATTTAAACAATGCACATATTTGCCCAACGGCCACAATTCACAATCGAGGATTTACGCACGAAGGCTACCCACAGCACATGTTATCACAATAGATCACATACTTATTCATATCATAGAGGTATTAACCTATGTGAATCAACCAAACAATCACCACATGTGCAACACAACACAAGAAAAATGCTGTCACGTTCGCCTTTATTCGCCTGGCGAACCCCCGCAGCGAACCTTCGCTAGGCTTCGC
Organism: Lathyrus sativus; assembly: GCA_963859935.3. Taxonomy (NCBI): domain Eukaryota; kingdom Viridiplantae; phylum Streptophyta; class Magnoliopsida; order Fabales; family Fabaceae; genus Lathyrus; species Lathyrus sativus. The sequence continues at coordinate 533,852,930 of OZ012736.1, forward strand.
CTGGCGAACTCGCCAGCGAGCCCAAGTCAGTAGCTACTGACTTCATTCGCCACCATTCGCCAGCACCTTCGCTGGGCGAACCTTCGCTATCCACCTTCGCCTGGCAAACTCACCAGCGAAGTCCACTGGGACTTAAACATAATTACTCGCCAGCATTCGCTGGGCTTCGCCTGGCGAAGCTTCGCCTTCTCTCGCCTGGCGAGAGCCAGCGAACCTGCGCAGAACAGCATTCTGTTCTGTCTCTCCTTCACCAATCCATCATCAACCATCTCTTAAACATCTAAATCAGTACAAATAGCATCAATACATGTTACCCGACTATTCTACGGCGTTATTACTCAGTTTCAACCGATTAAATCTTCAATCTACCGATTATTCCAACTTTTGCCCTAGAAATGGATAGTGCAGAAAAACTACCAACAAGCCCAAACTAATACATATATGATGCTATACATTATTAAGATGATAAAACTTCTCACCCTTACCTGATTAATCGCAAGCTTTGATCGATTCTTGATGATTCTAGGTTTTCCTCTTTCTCTTCTCTTTCTCTTCCTCTTCTTTCTTTCTCCTTTCTTTCTCTTCTTTCTTACTATCCTTTCTTTCCTTTCTATTTCCTCTTTAATATCCTTTCCATTATTTTTCCAAAACATCTATTAATTCAATATCTCACAAATATCTCACTTAATATTAAATAAGAAATGTCCAAAATACCCTTCCAAACTATTTCCTCCGAAACCTCCCAATACCGGTTAAAAATATGATAATATGTAAATATAACATATTTCCACACAAATTCTACATCCAAATATTATTCACCCAATTTAATTAAATTGGGGCCCAATAAAAGTGAAAATCGAAATCGGGGCGTTACACTTAGCGCGGTTCACGTCATTTTAGCCCCTATTTAAGTCACTTCTCAGTATTTTCTAGGTTATGTTGTTGGGAATTTTTTACCCCAACTTCATAAAAAACATTATGTGAGTAGAGTAGCTTAGAAACAACATTGGAGGGTGCATCTTAACGATCCGGAGTCGAATCCACTTTAATAGGAGTTGACAAATCGTGAGAGTTGTATTTTTCTTCCTTCTTCTCTATGTATTTTTTTATTTGTTGGGAGTTTTGTATGTAAGTTTATCTTGATTTTATGTATATTTATGGATCTTTGTATAAAATCTCTTTTATACCTCTTTAGAGATGTCATCTTAGATTTTTTTACTTAATAGGTTTGGATTGCTATAGACATATACGGTTCAAACTCGATCTAAGATGAACATCTGTTAAATTCTAAACTATAGACATAGATTTAGGTCTAATATTCATGTGGGTATCGATTCTTAATGCTCTGTGTTGTCGAGTTGCGTGAGACATCACCGATGAGACGATATGGTTGATCTCTCGACTTTGAGTTAAACATAACCTCTATTGTGAGTGATACGTGATGATATCGACGAGTGATTTAGGTTGCGTGCATTTGATCCATATATTTTTTAGTACATGATGGGTAGAACGAAATACAACTCCTGACAAGTTTTCTCATGTCTTAAGAATGTATTTATTTTCTTGTTTTATGTTTTCCTTTTGCATTTTACTCTTTAAAACCATTTAACCCAAGTTTAGAGACGTAGAGATTGTCGAACGAAATTCTTTCCCTCGCATCGATCCCTGTGGAGACGATATAAATCCTGGAGGGAATTCTTCCGAAAATAATATTTTTTGCTTGCCGCTTTATCGTTTCAACAAAATGGCACAGTTGTCGGGGATTGATTTTGATATTGAATCGCATTTCGATAATTTCTATGTTTTAAAGCAGTGTATATACTTGTTTATAGTTGGTTTTCATAAGTGATTGTATATATGTGTTTTTTCATATTTTTGTTCTTGGTTTACGTTTGCTCAAGTGTTATGCAAGTTTATTTGATAGTAGCCGGTGAACCAAGCAACATGGAGAAGCATGTGCATAAATAAAGGTGTCGAGCTTACGGCGCGAAACAAGCGCTTGTTGGGAGACAACCCAGCGGTTTTTGAGTTTGTATAGTTTTATATTTAGTAGTATAGTTAATATAAAGTGAGAATGAATGGATTGTGTGAGAAAAAGAACTTGAAAAACTAATCATGCCTGTTCGGGCTTAGCGTGCCTTATTTTGTGTAGAAAAATCTCTCATTTTCCATCCACTTTCACCAATTTTGGTCTTTATGTTTTGTTATTTTTAGTTCAATTTTGTTAGGTTGTTAGAATAATGTTTGTGTTTGCTCTCAAGTTCGTTTTTGATTAGCTTGAGGATGCATTTTGTAATTTTTCAAGTTTGATCATTTCAACTTACGAATGTATAGTTTTGATATTGTTTGAAGTTGGTACTTTGCAAGGTACTCATCTATCGCTTTCTAGAACATGACATGATTAGGAGACTTTTTATTTGTACAATTTTTATGTCATTCATTCTTTTATCATACTTGTTCAATTTTGAATAACTTTAGAACAAAACCTTTTTGTGAGGAGTTTTCTATTGTTTACTATATGTAGGAGACCAAATTTGTTGTTTAACTCGGTTTTATAATGTTTAATCTTGTATTTGTGTTGATTTTTATGATAGTACTAAAATGATCAAGGCATTTTGTTTGATTTTGAGCATAACCATTTGACCAAATAATCAATCTACCTTGTGAGTGAGTGAGAATTTGCTTACCCCCTTTGAGCCTTTGTTAGAATCCATGTTGGTATTAAATTCATTTTTGCATGGATTATAATATTTTTTCTTGAACTATAACCATGAATTGTTATTTTAGTTTTTTCACCCTTGCCTAATAAGTTTGGCAGCATTCGTGTCATTATGTGTGGTTGTATTCAAGTTGGGAAGAAGAGGCTGGTTGCTAAGAGGTTGAGAAAAAAAGTTTGAAAAAGAAAGAAAAGAAAAAAAGGAAAAAGAGAAAAAAAAAGGAAAAAAATTGAAAAAAAGAACAATGGTGTGCTAATAAGTTGTGTGGAATGGTGTAACAATTCGGAAAAGAGAAAAAGGTGATTGGAGTTGGTGATTGTTTGAGATTGTAAGAAATGATCACTGTCATTTGATTAGGCAAGTTTTTGTTTCTTTTACCTTGAGAAAAACAATTGTTTGTTACTCAAGCCACATTACAGCCCTTAAAGCCATTGTGATTTTTGCTTTTATATTGTTCAATATGAGTTTTTCTTGATGAATGCATAATTTAACTTGTTGTTAGCTTGATTGTTGGGTGAGAGTTAAGCCCCTCGTGTTTTTTTTTATTCATCTAGTGATGAAGTTTGTGCTAGATGTGATTCATTTTTGAATATTGTATTGTCTTAGAATTTTTGACATGTGTTTTGTATTTAGGAGTTGTTTCGTTTTCATGTTATCGTTGTAGTTTAGTGGTAAGTTTTGCTTTGCATGTACGTTTTTGTGTTGAACCATACATTTGTTTTTGTATTTTGAAACTTGTTGAGTCATGATTGTTTGGGTGTTACTTTTGTTTCTTTGAGTTGTTAGATTCTTGTTTGAGGACAAACACGTTTAATTTGGAGAGAGTTGATAAGTGCTAAAATATACTGAATTTTAGTGTGAATAATTGGTACTTATTGGCTTGATTCGTTGGTTTTCCGTTAATAATACTCCATTTTAGTGTATATTTTGTACATTTTACATTATAATGTATAATATGCGTTTTTTGTGTACATATTGTTGAGTTTGACAATTTTCATCTATTTTTATAGGTAATAATGCATGGTTGAAGTATTGACCCATTTGAGCGAAGAGGGATGCTTCAAAATGCAGTTTTGACCAACATTTTGACGGCAACTCTCACTTAGCGCGTTTTTCAGCGCTAGCAGGACCGTGCTTAACACGCTTTAAGGCAGTTTATGTGTATTTTAAGTGAGATCGTGCTTAGCACAGTTGAAAATAAATTTAATTCTTTCTAATTTTAGTTTATCTCATTTTTGTAGGTATTCAAGCAAGGATATTTTGTCATTGTTGTATAGAGCATTGAATAAGCTTTCTGACGCTTCCGGTCATTCTTCGATCGAAGTAATGGTTCGAAAGTTATGAAGAAAATAAGAATTATGATTTTGCTGATGCGGTTCGCGTCATTTCAGCCTCCATTTAAGTGACATTTCAGCATTTTTTAGGTTATGTTGTTGGGAACTTTTTCACCCCAACTTCATCAAAAATATCATGTGAGTAGAGTAGCTTAGAAATAACATTGGAGGGTGCATCTTAACGATCCGGAGTCGAATCCACTTCAATTGGAGTTGACAAACCATGAGATTTGTATTCTTCTTTTAGGTTATGTTGTTGGGAACTTTTTCACCCCAACTTCATCAAAAATATTATGTGAGTAGAGTAGCTTAGAAACAAAATTTGAGGGTGCATCTTGACGATCCGGATTAGGATCCACTTCAATCGGAGTTGACAAACCATGTATTTTTTATTTTTTGGGGTTTTGTATGTAAGTTTATCTTGATTGTATGTATATTTATGGATCTTTGTATAAAATCTCTTTTACAACTCTTTAGAGATGTCATCTTTGATTTATTACTTAATGGTTTTGGATTGCTATAGACATATACGGTTCTAATTTGATCTAAGATGAACATCTGTTAGATTCTATACTCTAGACATAGATTTAGGTCTAATATTCACGTGGGTATCGATTCTTAATGCTCCGTGTTGTCGAGTTGCGTGAGACATCACCGATGAGACAATACGGTTGATCTCTCGACTTTGAGTTAGACATAACCTATGTTGTGAGCGATACGTGATGATATTGACGAGTGATTTAGATTACATGCATTTGATCCTTATATTTTTTAGTACATGATGGGTAGAACGAAATACAACTCCTGATAAGTTTTCTCATGTCTTAAGAATGTATTTATTTTCTTGTTTTATGTTTTCCTTTTGCATTTTACTCTTTAAAACCATTTAACCCAAGTTTAGAGACGTAGAGATTGTCGAACGACATTCTTTCCCTTGCATCGATCCTTGTGGAGACGATATAAATTCTGGAGGGAATTCTTCCGAAAATAATAATTTTTGCTTGTCGCTTTACCGCTTCAACACATATTAGCAACACTTATGAGTTGTTCACATTCTTCGCATACACGCCATATACATAGGCACACTTCTTTAAATTTTGGTGTACTAGGAATCCATTTATTCTCTATTCCAAGCTCTTGGTGGTTACTTAAGTTCATATAAAGCCTTGCTTAGTTTGAATATTTGTTCTTCCTTGTCTTTGATTTCAAAACCTGAAGGTAGTATCACATACACAACTTTCTTAAGAGTTCCAATGAGAAATTAAGACTTCACATATAAGTGGAATAGAGGCTAACCTCTTCCATGTGCAATGACCATGACTAGCCTTACAATCTCAAGCGTTGCACCTAGTGAGTACACTTCATCATAGTCCAAGCGAGCTTTCTACATAAAACCTCTTGCAAGTAATATTTCTTTGTGGTTGGATATCTCTCCATTTGGGTTTAACTTCATCTTGCACAACCATTTCACATATTTGACATTTTGTTTAATAGTAGCTTTGCAAACTCCCATTTGTTGTTCGTCTCTATTTCCTTAAATTGTCCAATCATTGCATATTTCCATAACTTTTCATCTAAGAAATTCTTATAATTAACTCATTATGTGTATAAAATAAGAGAAAATTATATAAACTCACCTTCATCATTTACTTCATCATCCTAAAGAGTTTCATGGTTTTTTAATCTTGTTGACACAAATCTTTGTCATTGCGAGTTTCTTTTTTTTTTTTTGAACTACGTATGAACCTGGTACTTCATTCTGAACTTATTATTCCTCATAAAATCATCATTAGAGTAGTTGGAGTTGTGCAACTTTTCTTGTTGCTTCAATCCAAAGATTCTTACTAACACATTATCACATCTTTTATCACTATGGTTGTGTGTTTGACTAGATCGTATAATCTATAAGCACTTATTTCATGATACCTGTAAGTATCATAGGTTCACTTTTATCAATAAGTTTCTTCCCTCTTGCCTCAGATACATGTATATAACACAAAGAACTAAACATTCTTAGACTATTAACAAATTTCTTTCTCTTATTCCACGCACCATAAGGTACTCTGTCTAACTGTTTAGTAGGACTTCTATTAAGAATATAGGTTGCATTAGACACATCTTCTCCCTACAATGTGCTTGGTATTTTCTTTTGCTTCAGTATACTTCTTGTCATGCCAAGCAAGATTCTATTACTTTTTTCTACAAGACCATTGTATTTTAGTGTATAGGAAGAAGTTACCTCATGTTTTATACCATTTGACTCACAATAAGCCTTGAGCTCCTTTGAAGTGTATTCAATTCCACCATTTATTCTAAGAATTTTCAGAGTTCTCTCACTTTTCTTCTCTGTTAGAACTCTGAGTTTCTTAAACATTGTGCTTCACGTTTCGCTTTAATAAAGAAATAGCCAAATCTTCTTACTGAAGTCATCTGCAAACATGATGAAGTACATGTTTCCTCCAAGTGATAGAATATTACCTAACACCAATTATATATTAGCTAATTGAGAAAGAATTTTGAAATTCAAATGGCCAAACTTGAGATGCCATAGCCAGATATCCTGAGTGGTCATTATTTCATAGAGACACTTCATATCCACTAATCTCATGGATGTATGAAATGTTATGTTCTTTGACAATGGTGACTTCAACACCGATTGTTTATTCTTATCAGAAAGTTATAACAAATTGTTTTTCATTCTCACTTAATTGACTTTTTACACAAGTTGGCCAACACTTAATAAATTGCACAACATACCATGGACATATAACATGTCTTCTTTTCATTTTTCTTCACGATATCAATCTCTCGCATTCTTTCTTCTATCAAGGTTTTATGGTCTATCGATCTAGTTTATCTGCTTGTATCCAAATCTTTCATCCAACCTCAATGTATTTTCATATGATTGAGAAACCATTATCTAAGAACCATCCTTCTGAGTTATAGCTCTCAATAATGGTTGTTGTTATCATTGAAAAGATAGGGTATGAATCTGAATCTTCCTGAGCCACATTTTCTTCTTTTTCAATCATTTTGTTTTCTTTTTCCAAACCAACACTCAGATGCATAGTTTCTATACTTCTCATAGTTGAAACATTGAATCTTTTTCTTGTCATAATTCTTCTTCTTGCTATAATTATTGATAAACCATCCTCCTCCTCTCGAAGATTTGGGTTTATCATCAATTCTTAATTTTCTTTATAAATCCTTATTTTATTTCTTCCAATTCTTCTTTATTTTTTCAAAAGTTCATTTCTTGGTTTGAGCCAACAAAGTATATTAAAAATCCTTTTTACATTCTTTTTTATTCACTCAAAGCTCTTGAGCCTAAGTGTTCCTTGCAAATTTTCCATCTTTAAATATCTCAAATCCTTTATCTTCTTAATTATCACTATAATCATGTTTTGTTTAGAAGTAAGAATATATAAAACCTTCTCAATCATATCTTATAATGTTTCAACCTAGTTCTTCATATGAGTTGTCAAATCAAGCATTTTTAAAAATAGTCTGCAGCTTATTTATTTTATTTCATTTACACCATTTCATATTGGTTTCTCAATGATTGGATCCATACCTTCTTGAATTTTGGATCAACACCATAATAATTCTCAAGCATATCACATGCTTCCTTTGAAGATGTTACTTCTAATATTTTTTTCAAATACATTTGCACGATCGATACATTGGAGAATATAGAACAACAATTTTTTTTCATATTTCTTCTTTGATTTTTTAAAGGTTACATGTTGAGCTTCTGTTTCATTTTTCAACCAAATGTTGAAGACCTTCTTCACATACCCATTCACATATTGAAAATTGTATATGACCTTCATTTTTCTATACCATTTGTCAAATTCATTCCATAAAGAGTATGTAGATTTGTTGGAAAGTTGTTGTTCCCCACCATAGTTTTAATAAATATGGGTGCAACAAATCAAATTGAGCTCTTGGATACTGATTTTTATTAGTGCAAAGAAAATAAAAAGTAGAATAATAATTGAATGAATTTACTATATTGATCCAAATGGAAATGTATTTATAAAACTGCTAAGAGTTCTGAATTGGACATAACCAAAATCAATTGATGTTAATTACCTTAATTGGCTTACTAATTAACATTAACTATCTTAATTCTAACTACCTCAATTAAAGTCACTTGCCTTGATAAGATAACTTTAAAAAGGTAAATTGAATTACAATAAAGTTAACAATTACAGCACATGTCAAAATTAGCAGGCTACAAAAATCAAACAAAATGGTCACAAAAAACAAGATAAAAAATCAAGGTGCCTTAAGAGGTTTAACCACCAACAATCAAGTTCAAAACTTATGTTACACTTCCTCACTTGAAATCACCCTAAAGAACAAGGTTTCCTTCTATCATTTATTTGACAAATGATCATTAATGGGGAGTATGAGGAATAGTTTGACATCATAATTCTAGATTAAAGTATGATCGAGGAACATTTTCCTGGTGTAGATGTGGTCAGACAACAAGTACCTGATGTAGTCTTCTTCTATTGTTGGATCCTGAAGCATTTAGCTAAATACTAATGTAAGATTACACAAGGCATTTACAATAAATGTTTTCAACACGAACAACGAGAAGTGGGAAGAACTAGATTTTGAGCCTCAAGTACAACTTACATTTCTTTGACTAATAATATTCTTGCAAATGTTCTGGGTATATTGCCAACCAAAGACCATTGAGAGAAACTTGAAGAGTTATATCAGAGAAAAATTATTTCAAATAAGATGTTGTTGAATAAGAAATTTCATAAGTTGCATATGGATGAAAACACAAAATTATTTGATCAGCAAAGTTCCCTCAACGATATTGTTAAAAAAATGGAAGTTATTGGAGTCAAGATTGATGATAAAGATAAATCTTTGAGACTCACGTAGTCTCTTTCATCTTCCCATGATCATTTTAAACATGTTTTGATATATGAGAAGAAAATTTTGAGTTTGACGAAGTTACGAGCAACATTTTTGTTTTTTGAAAGAAGATTGAAAAGTAAGGATAATATTTCATCAAACTTAGTGTTGTTTGATAGAGTAAGGCATTTTGTGAAGACAAACAATGAATTGGATGTGAGATATTGGAGTGATGTAGCTTCATGTGACTATACTCTTTATGGTGGAGTATGATAGTTCTTTTGAACTATGATTATCTATGTAGAAAGTGGAAATTAATATATCGTTTTCAATCGATGTGGAGATTGTTAGTGTTGTTTGAAAATATACATGTTGAATAGTTTCACGTTGCTTATTTTGTAAAGTAAAAGTGAGTTAAAGGCTATATAATAAAATGTAGTTTTCATTATAAAATTCACTAATCAAAAGTGTTTTAAACTTGCATTTGACTTTTTTATGTCTCTTATAATCTTGTGTTAGAGTGTTGTGAGGGGTGGCTAACTATTTTCTTTTATGGATGTGTTTATATTAGAGCGTAGAGGTGGTTGAGTCTAGTATATATGTTATAATGATGTTCACATTGTGTTATTCTCTACTTGTCATTTGAGAACGAATGTGTTTTTCTTCAGTTTAGAGTTTTCGTGTTTACATTCTTGTGTTATTATTGTGTTATTTTATTTTGTGTATATCTATTTTTACTAACAAGTGATATCAGAGTCTGTTTTAGCTTGGTGGGAGAGCGAAAACTATATCTAACACCAATCTTGTTAGGGAATCCAAGGAAATTGAAAGGACTGACGAGCTAAATGCTTCAGGACCACAAAAGAGTGAGACGCCACATCTCCACCAAAAATCTTAAGACATTATGTATATGAGTCAACTCTATTATACATATAAAAATCTACCTATTTAGAGGGAATGTGAGACTTAACCACTCTTATCATTAGAATCAGACAAAGTGATTGACATACCATTTTTCTAGTTCTTTAAAAATCTAATACATTCAACTTTAATGTGACTCGAACCTTTACATTCATGACATTGGATCCCTTTGCCTTTGTTAGGTTTATCTTCTTCTTTGCTTTTGCATTGGGGACTGATGTACTTGAATTTGTCTGGCACTTTGTCTTTGATATTTGTTCTTTATCTTTTGTTTAGTCTCTTCAAAGCTTTGTTAAACTTTCTACCAACAAGATCTATAGCATCTCATAGACTTTCTTTAGTATCCTTTTCACATTAATCTTCATCTTTTTCAATGTTGGATACAAAGACAATACTCTTGTTTTTCTTTTTAGTTCTATCATTTATTGTCATCTCAAAGTTTTGTAAATATCTAATGAGTTCATCCACTTTGATGGTGCTAATGTCTTGGGCTTCTTCAATAGTTGTGAATTTCATATCAAACCTTTTAGGTATGGATCTTATTATCTTTCTGGCCATTTTTTCTTTAGACATCTTCTCTCTTTAAGAAAAAGAAGTGTTGGAATGACATGCAACCTAATGTTGAAGTCAGAGATGGATTCATCTTCCTTCATTCTCATATTTTCAAACTTTGTTGTGAGGAGATGCAACTTTGACATACAAACTTTGGAGGTGCCTTCATGCACAGTTTTGAGAATCTTCCATGCCTCTTTGACCTCGTTACATGTGTTGATTAATCTAAGCATGTTCTTATCCACGCCATTGAAAATAACATTCAAGACCTTAGAGTTTTCAAGAGCTTCATCATATTCAACGTTAGACCAATCAACTTTTGATTTTAAGATTGATGTTCCATCTTGAGAGGTAGTCATATGGTGTTTCCGACTTTTTATTATAACCTTATATGCTTTGTTATCCAAGGGCTTAAGAAAAACAATCATTTTAACTTTCCAATAATCATAATTGGTACCATACAAGACTGGTGATCTATTGATTGACCCTTATTCCTTAGTATTGAACCCGGTAGAATAATATCACAAAATTGAGTGGAATAGAGAAAGATATGATTAAGTAAAACACAATATATTACTAACCTATGTAATATACAAACTCACATCTTCGCAAAATACCATCGCATCCCACAAAAATATAATGAAAATTCTCCTATTTTCCACACCTACCATAACATACTAGTGAATCAAAACTAAGAATTTTAAAATGACTATTTTTTGAAAAATCGCTAGACAAACGACAAACATATGCATCTTCAAAAAAAATCATCGCAAAATATTTCCACCTCCACCCCTTCAAAACACACACGTGCGCACATATACTCAACTATATGCCAATATTCACAAATACGATGAATAGCGCCATTCATAATTCTGACTTTTCTACATATTTCTTTCTTTCTCTCTAAAACAATTTTGGTAATGGTGTGTAAAAACACAATTAATACAATTTATAGTTTGGTTAATATGTGTAATGACAATTAAAAAATAATTTAATTAATTCAGTGTAATAAATTGATTAATATAATTCATATTTTAGTTATTGAATATCTTAAAATAAAAAATAATCAAAGTTTTACGTAGTAAATCAACTTTGGTTAATTGAGCGTAAAACATCCGTGTTCATAATTTAATTAATAAATTCTCACATATAAAAAATAATCGGATGCAATAAAATAAAACTGAAAATGAAATGTAAATATTAATTAATATGTACCATTTATAATTTAAAATCTAAAAGTGGTTAACACACATATTTTATTAGTTAATAAAATAATAAAAATAATTAATAGATTATAAGGAGAATAAATGATGAATAACATGCATTTTTATAGTTAATATAATAGTAACATTGACTAATAACAGTATATTTGCCTTACAAAATAATTTTCTTAAATAATTAAAAAAAGAGTGAGAGGAACCGTGAATTGTTGAGTTTTAAAAAAAGTTGTAAAAATAGTTGTAATCCAATGTCCAAAGACAGTGCATTAATTCGAAATAAATTATTACCAAATGGGTTGTCAACTAAAGTGTGAGTATGAGATTTGTGGTCCACCAAATTGATTGACATTAATCCAATTTGCTTCTTATGGATTTTAGCTTTTGCTCATTTTCTGTACTTTCCACAAAAACTTTGTGACCAAATAGATTGAAAAGCCTAACCAAGGGATAAAAACTTGGCCCCTTTTGCTTTCAACGATTCAATTGAAAGGGAACAAACAATGTTTAAAATAGACTTTTAAAGAAAAAACACTTAACATTGAGCCAAAATCATGGTGGAAGAAACAATAAAGTGCCAAAACATATGTATAAAAATATATGTCATATGTCCCAACCGTCCATATGCACAATCATAGCCCCCATGGGGTTGTTTTGCCACTCCACTTGTCTATTGCCAATTCAATTGTCTCAAGAGGGGAAATAAATAGCTTAAGTTGACCCCACTCAAATCTCAATGCCAAAACATTGGACAAGCATCTATTCATTTATGATTCATAAAATATGTCAAATGCTATTATTCTACTTGTATTCAAATTTTTAATATTTTTTTTGTTTTATATTAGTAATTTTATATATTAAATTTACTCTTTCTTTAGTAAAACTAATTGAAAATTAATAGCTGATAATAGATAATTAATAGTTGATGATTGATAATTTATAATTGAATGGTTGATAATTTACGTGTTTGATAAATTAGTTATTACATTAAATGATGAATACAAAGTGATATAAAATATATTTTTAATTACAAAATTGATTATTTTATTATTTTATTATATTGTATCTAATGTTTTAAAAATCAGACCGGAGATTGAACCGGTAAAAATTACGATTTAAGGTTTAATTGGTTAAACCTACGATCGAACTGTTTATTAAATAAACTAATAATATGAAATTAAATTTCATAGATATGTTACACATTATTATATATTATCAATTTAATAAAATAAATATTTCAAAAATCTATTACAAATTTAATATAACAATATCAATGATACGTAACATAACATAGTTCTACACTTTATTTCAACCATCATTTAAGAATATTTTGATCAAAATAAAAAAATACAATAAAATAAATTAAACTAATTCAAACCAAAATTAAAATTAATAGAATATAATAAATAAAATAAAGTTCAAATGATTAAACATATCTAAATTAAGTAAAATAGAATACCAAAATATAAATAATACAATATACTTCATTAAATAACAAAAAATCGAATTTGAGTTGAACTACAACAAACAAGTCTTAATTGACAACAACAAAAAATATTGACTTGAACGACAATCAATAGAGTTGGACATCGTGACTATATTTAAAAGAGACGAGATGATGATGATAGAGTGTGGTTGAAAGAAAAACTAGTAATAGATCGACAAAATTTATAAGTTTATATGGTTGTAAACAACACACTGAATTCTTTTTTGTAGTTGAGGAATATATGTTAAGTTTTGATATTAACATATTAATTTTTTTTAAAAATTACAAAAAAAGTCCATTTGATGAATTTTTTTAATTTAGACAATTTCACAAAACTGGTTCCGGTTCTTTTGGTTCGAATGGTTTTAGACGATTTAATCTGATTTTTTCAGTTTAACTCCGATTTTGAAAGGTTGATCCAACCGGATTTATCTCCGATTCCCGATCTAGCCGGTTGAACCGGCCGATTCAATCCGATTTTTAAAACATTGATTGTATCATTAAATTATTTTTTATTCGATAAAAGTAATGAATTAATAAAAACATATCAAAACAATTTTAATATATATATGAAAAATTGAAGATATCATCAAAATATATTAATTTTGTATATAAATTTTTATAATGAAATTTATTAAGATAGCATTGCAATTTTAAATTTAATTATTAATTTAAAATAATAATAAAAATAAATTTATTGTCTAATATTCTATAATAAAACTTCAATGAAATTTTAAATTTTTTTTCTTTTTAGTTGATCTCATTCATTCTCCTCTAACATTTCATTAACTTAAAAGTTTTCAATACTATTTAAAATTTCGTTATATGATTTAGATGTTATTCAAAAATATTAAATACTATATCATCATTTATTTCATAAGATTATATATATATATATATATATATATATATATATATATATATATATATATATATATATATATATATATATATATATATATATATATATATATATATATATATATATATATATATATATAATAATAATAATAATAATAATAATAATGGTATAAATGAACAAAAAAAATAGCTGAAATTTCAAAAGCTAAGTAGCTTTTAAGAAAAATCTAAAATTAATAAAAGAAAAAACACGCAAAAAGTTAAAAGACATATTTCAAACAAAGTTTTTTCATTGAAAAGGTAAAAGAAAATTTTTCATACCAAACAGATTATAAATATATTTGGAGATTTGATTGAGTATCTACATATATATTTAAAAACTAAAATAATTATGCAAAACCAGTCATTCCATTTCATCCATATATTTCTTTTATAAAAAATAATCAGGATGCCAATTTTATGATTAAATTCAACGTCACTTCTGACAAGCACATCCTCGTTCACATTTCTTCTCCAATTAATCTTAATTGTTAGAATATTTTACTATGAATATAAAATTTAATGTGTTATGGTCATTATTTAATTACTTAAATTAAAGTGGTCTAATTAATATTAGTTATATGGTTAAAGACATAGATGTTAGATGTAAATATTATAAGTCAATATTTTAATTTGACTGGGGATCAAATTAGAAAATGTAAAAAATGAGTAGTAATTCTAAGATAGTTACTTGTATGAGTTATGATTCAATTTGTAAACGAATGATATATAAAATTTATCTTATTTTCTCTTTTCATCTCCATCAAAAAAGAATTAAAAAACTCTAAGGCACTACAAATTGGAAAATAACATATACCCGCAAATCTTTAGCGATTTTAATGACAAACTCATATACGTTCAATGTTAGAAGAACAAGTTTATGTCCAATGCTAGACAAGAGTTCTTCAACTCCTTATTCACATTTTTATTTTTAACAATTAGAACTTTGTTTAATGCTCTTAGTTATTCAACCTACTCTTCCTCACCTCTAATTCATTTTGCAAATACTTTGCAAACACAATAAAATGTGGAGAAATGGGCGGTTGAGGAACTACAAGCATTAAATAAAGTTTTAACAGTAAAAGAACGAAATGTAGATAGCGAGCCGAAGAATTCTTGTCTAGAATTGAACATGTACTTATTTTCTTATATAACTTTATCTATCATATTATAATTTTCTAATGCAATCTAACAAGTTATATATCCAGTAAGGGTTTGGAAAAATACTCTAACTACATAAGTTATAATAAACTCATCTTTTAAACTAACATTAACAACAACATCCATCAACAAAAAACCTTAAACGACATACAAGATACCACAAACAACTTATATTAAAAACAACAGAATCATCAACACATATCATAAACTACACACAACATACAACTTTTGTTAATAACAACAACATATCAACTAATAAAATATTTCAGAAACGTACTTGTCCCATAATGACATCCACAATGAAATGAGGATGAAGCTGAAGTGATAGCTGCAAACTTGTGTTAATTTTAAATAAATGTCATTCTGGGTCTTCCGCACAAGTTTGCAATATTCACTTTAACTTCATCCTCGTTATTGAAACAAACATCCCTACCTAAAAGTAAAAAACAAGCAGAAAGTTCAAACATTATGAAACAAGCTATTAAAACATAAACAATAATACATAAACAACTTTTGAAACATAAACTATTATGAAGACGAACCTGTAAGGTAGTCATTTGTTAAAATTTGATGCAACAAAATTAACCCTTCGAAGAATACGAGTTAGCTGCATAAGTTTGGGGTTTCCATATGAGAGAGACGAGTGAAAGAGATATTAGAGTTTTGTTTTGAGAGAGATGAATGAAAGAGATGTTAGGGTTTTATTTTGAGAGAGACAAATGTAATGTACTAAAGTGAGATATAACTTCTCTTATATATATATAAATAAGTAAGACCTGTTACCATAGTTAATAATATGAACTGTGACAAAACTCACAAGATTATTTTGTTCTTGGTGCGGTGTTTGTCACGAAAAACTGTGCGATGAGCATGAATCAAGATGCCATCAATGAAGTTTAAGATTGTGAAATTCATTAGAGTTAATGGTTTAGGATTATGGCACTTGAAGATGTGATCCCTTCTTGTTCAAAAGAATTTGCTAAAAGCATTGAAGCGAGCCGAAGCCATGGATGCTGCCCTAACAGAGAAGGAGAAGATGACAACGGTGGAGAAAACCCACAGTGCCATCATATTGAGCCTTGGCGATAAGGTTCTCCAACAAGTCTCAAAGGAGAAAACCGCCACAGGTATATGATTAAAACTTGAAGGTCTGTACATGACCAAATCTTTGGTCAATCGTCTCTACTTCAAGCAAGCTTTGTATTAATTCAAGATGAGTGAAGACAAAGACTTGACAGAGCAGTTGGATATGTTCAAAAAGATGATTCTTGATCTGGAGAATATTCATGTTATCATCGGTGATGAAGATAAAGTGTTGTCGCTATTGTGTACTTTACCCATATCACATGTTTAACTCAAAGAAACTCTCTTGTATGGAAGAAATACCCTGACCTTTGAAGAAGTTCAATCGATATTGTACTCTAAGGATTTGAACAAATGAAATGAGCAACAGCTAGTTTATTGGTGAATGATTATTTGTTAAAGGAAAATTCTCAAAGAAAGATGACATGTTTGAGAAGAAGAAGGGTAAGGTTCAATAGAAGTATTATGGCGGTGATACTATTGCAATTAGGTGTTACCACTATAAGAATGATGGTCAAACCAGAAAAGTGTGCCATGAATGTCTGAATAATCATGGAGGTAAGGAATATGACAACACAACCATTGTGAAAGATGATTATGAATCATTTGATGTCCATGTGGTTTCAAACAACAACTCTAACAAGGAGTTGATTATGATTCAAGTTGAATTGACACATGACTCCAAACAAAGACGTGTCTGAGGAGTTATGTGATCAAAATGGTGGATCTATTCTGTTGAAAAACAATAGAGCCTGCAAGATTACAAGAATTTTATCTGTCATATTCAAGCTCCATGATGAGTCAATAAGGTTATTGACTGGTGTCAAGTATGTACTTGAACTTAAGAGAAATTTGATTTCTCTTGGTGAATGCAATGTTCTTTTACTTTAATTCGAGAAATCTTGTTATTAAATTTTGTCTTCACTCTGTCTACACACTAACATTCACAGTCAATTCACATACATACTTTCTTGTAAATGTGTTTACACAAAAATGCTTCTGAGATTTTTTGAGTCAACCTCACATACTTTTAAACTGTGATTATTCTCTAAAAAGACACACAAACACTATTATAATAGTTTCTTTATGTATGTTATGGTTTGTACAAGGCCAAATATATCGTACAAAGTGAACCTTACAAGTAGGTATATGACCAATCTTGGGAAGGCACACTAGCAAACTTTTCCTAATCCTATTCCTATTAATTCTCTCTTAATCTTTTTAAATACAAACAACTCACTTTTCGTATTCCTCTTTCTCTCACTCTTCTTTCTCTTCCTGCAAAGAGTTTCTCTATTACTAACCTTTTCTCCGTTGTTGATCTTTAAAAGGTAAAATTGTTAACTTTAATCTTTATGAATTTATAATTTATTTTTATTATTGTAATAAGAGTAAAAATATATTATTACTTTATTGAGCTAAAGATTGTGTTAATGACAAAAAACTTATTTTTAGAGTTTTGTAGTGTTTGTTTGAAATTGTTATGTTTGTATCAATTTTATAGTAGTATTATGAATTTTTTGAATATAATTTTAATTGTGATTTTTTTGTTTTGTTTTTAGTAATAAGCGATGGAAAAATATTTCAAAAGAAAATGAGCAGTGCAATCATCAACTCCTAATCCTCAAACACGTAATGAAGGTCGAAGCCTCAAACTGGGTCCTCCCATGAAAAAAGATTTTTGGAGTTTGAATTGGAAAAATTTCCTAATGATCCCGGTTTAAGACCGAAAATGTCAGATTATCATCTAAGTGATATAGATGAAATTAGAAGATATTATTTGCAAAAGGGTCCTTGTCAACCAAAAGAAATAATTTTTCCACAAAGAAAATTTGGAGATACCTTTAGTAAGTTTAATTCGGATTGGTATTTAAAATATGGTAGTTGGTTGGAGTATAGTCAAAGCGAGGATGCTGCATATTGCTTATGTTGTTATCTTATGAGGTCACATGTTGAAGAACATAAAGGTTGTGGTGATACCTTTATAACAGAAGGCTTTACAAATTGGGAAAAAAGTGAAAGGTTTCGAGTTCATCTTGGAGATGTAAATATCTCTCATAACCAAGCACAGAGAAATTGTCAAGCTCTAATTAAACAAAAGCAACACATTAAAGGTGTCTTGTATAAACAATCGAATCAAGTTAAAGAGGAATATCAAATTCATTTGGTAGGTATAATTGATTGCATTCAATGTTTATTAGCACAAGGTTTAACTTTTCGTGGTAATGATGAGTCAATTTCATAAAAAAATAAGGGGGACTTTCTTGAACTTATGATATTTATCATTAACCACAATGAAGATATTTATAAAGTTTGGAAAAACTGTCGGGAAAATCTTAAGTTAACATATCCTGATATTCAAAAGGATTTTGTTAAAGTTGCTGCAACAGTCACTACTCAAGTTATATTGAATGATCTTGGAGATGATTTATTTGCTATTTTAATTGATGAACCTCGTGATATCTCAGTGAAGGAGAAAACGGTTGTGATTATACATTATGTAAATAATGAAGGAAAAGTTATTGAGCATTTTCTTGGTGTTGTTCATGTTTCAAATACTAGTGCCCTAACATTGAAATCAACTTTGGAGTCATTATTTGCAAAATATGGATTAAGTTTGTCAAGGATACGTGGACAAGGCTATGACGGAGCAAGTAATATGCAAGGTGAATACAATGGTCTAAAAAGCTTGATTTTAAAAGAGAGTTGTTCTGTATTTTTTATTCATTGTTTTGTCCATCGATCAACTCCAATTAGCTCTTGTGACATTAGCAAAAAAATAATTCTAAAATTGATTTATTTTTTAATTTGGTTGCTAATTTGTATAATGTTGTTGGAGCATCATGTAAGCGTCGATATATTTTCGTGAAAGTCAAGCTACAAAGGTGAAAGAAGCATTAGAACATTGAGAAATCTCTAGTGGGCGTGGCTTGAATCAAGAAATGACAATTAAGAAGGCAGGGGAAACAAGATGGAGCTCACATTATGGTATATTACTTAGTATAGTTTCTTTATTCTCTTATATGATTGATGTGCTAGAAATGGTCGAGGAAGGAACAAATTTAGATAAAAAAAAGGTGAAACACTAATGCTGATGAATTATATGCAATCGTTTGAATTTATTTTCATCTTGCACTTGATGAAAATAATTTTAAGAATTACACATGATTTATCTCAAGCATTACAAAGAAGTGATAAAGATATTGTAAATGCTATGAAGTTAGTAAAAGTGTCCAAAATAAGGTTACAAGCTATAAGAGATAATGGTTGTGATTCTTTGTTGAATGATGTTTTATTATTTTGTGAGCATAATGATATTATTTTGTGAGCATAATGATATTGACATTCCAAATATGAATGACACTTTTCAACCAGCACAAAAAATGTCAAAGAGAAAAATGGAGAAAATATCTAATTTACATCATTTTCAAGTTGAATTGTTTTATGAAGTGATTGATCGACAACTTTAAGAGTTGAATAATCATTTTACAGAAGTGAATACTAAGTTGCTCTTTTGGGTAGCTTTTTTAAGTCCAATAGATTCATTTTATACATTTAATAAGGAGAGGTTGACTCGTTTACCTTAATTTTATCCTTCAGAGTTTTCTCAAGTGGAATTATTGGCACTAGATTGTCAGCTTGAAAACAATGTCTTAGATGTATAGTATAACAGTGAATTTTTAGAATTAGAGGGGATTAGTGATCTTTCTATCAAGTTCGTAGAGACCAAAAAACATGTTGTGTACCCGTTATTATATTTGCTTTTAAAGTTATCTTTGATATTACTAGTGACAACTGCAACAACTGAAAGAGTTTTCTCTGCTATGAATATTATCAAGAATCGAATGCGAAATCGCATGAGTGATGATTGGTTAAACGATTGTTTAGTTACTTACATTGAAAGAGATATTTTTGGTGATATTGAAAATGAGAAGATTATTCAACATTTTCAGAACATGAAAAATCATAGAAAACAATTATAATTTATATTTATATTTTTGAAAATGAAATATTATATTTATATTGACCCACTGTTTAAAATTTCTAACTCCGTCCCTACATACCATAACTAAAAAGAACTCTAACCACCTTTTAAACATCATATTTGCTTATCTCCCTAAAAGTTTGATAGACAAAAAAATGTTAATTCCGTCGAGAAGTTAACCTGAGATCTTTTTTATTTAAGCCAAAAACAACATTCTTAATTTCATAATATATTCTTAATCTCACAATGAGGGAGTATAATAAGAGCTAGAATGTTTTTTTTTCTCTTCTTTATAATAGGTTTTGTAATTGTGTATAATTATAACTTATATTTATATTAAGAATGTTTCGTAAGTTAACACCTCAAATAATAAAAACTTAACGTATTAATGTTAAATTTTCAAATTCTTTTGAAAACAATTATAATAAAGTAATGTTTTATTACCTTATTATAATGAGGTACTTAATAATTTGTAACACTTGAATATTTAATATATTTAATTTATTATATAGATTAAATATATTAATTATTCAATAATCTTAATTTTTTTATTATAATAAACACCTGATGAAAAACATTTAACAATTTATAAAATTGAAAATATAGTACTCAATAATTTAAAAAATAAATAAAATGGAGAGTGGAGCCTAGCTAATGATTCAAGTCATATCACATCATATTGAGGTTAAAAAGTTTGTAGAGCCAAAGGTCCCACCAGAACGTCACACTGTACTACTCCTACCACCACCATTTTTTTCAAAAAAGTGTTCGTTCAAAGGGTTCTTGTGTTTCATTAAAAAACAAGGGAACACAAATAAAATAATACTCCAATAAATAGCAATAAAATAATATAAAAAATAAACAGTAACAGTTCCAAAATAGACATGGAGAAAGAGAAACATTCATAAACTTCATTTTCATTTCATTTCCATCTACAAAACACATAAATCATAAATTAGAGTTTTCCACTTTCAACCTTAAGAACACAGAATCTATTTGCATAATCTGGAAAATACGCACACTGGCGCACATTTATGACACTCCCTCTTCTTATTCACTCTGCACTATGCTAATGTACGCTTCTAAATGTTAACCATAGCATACTATAATAATCTTCCTCATTACACTTCTCTAATTTACCTCTCTCTCCAAAACTATGCATGCGTTTTTTCTCATTTTGTTACTCTGCGCACCGTTTTTATCCTACGCCGATCGCAGCGCAATAACCGTTACAGAGATCCAAGCCTTAACGTCGTTTAAGCTCAACCTCCATGATCCTCTCGGAGCTCTCAACGGTTGGGATACATCCTCGCCGGAAGCGCCGTGTGACTGGCGCGGGGTTGCCTGCAATAACGACCGAGTTACTGAGCTGCGTTTGCCTCGTCTTCAACTCGGTGGTAGACTCAGCGAACGTCTTTCGGAGTTGCGCATGTTAAAGAAGATAAGCCTTCGTTCGAATTTCTTCAACGGAAGTATTCCCTCGTCGCTCATGAAATGTAAGCTTCTACGGTTCTTGTTCTTGCAGGATAATGCGTTTTCTGGTAACGTTCCGCCGGAGATCGGAAACCTCACCGGTCTTCAGATTCTTAACGTTGCACAGAATCATCTCTCTGGGATTATTCCGAGCGAGCTTCCTCTTAGTCTCAAGTACCTTGACCTTTCGTCGAATGCTTTCTCCGGCGAGATTCCGAGTACTGTTGCTAATCTGTCTCATCTTCAACTTATCAACCTCTCGTACAATGAGTTCTCCGGTGAGATTCCGGTGGCGTTTGGGGAGCTTCAGAAACTGCAATATCTCTGGCTTGACCATAACTTCCTTGGAGGAGCGTTACCTTCTGCACTTGCTAATTGCTCTTCGCTCGTGCATCTGAGCGCAGAGGGAAATGCACTCGGCGGCGTGCTTCCGTCGGCGATTTCGGCGCTTCCGAATCTTCAGGTGATTTCTCTTTCTCAGAACAATCTTACTGGTTCCATTCCTGCTTCCGTTTTCTGCAACGTTTCCTTCCACGCGCCGTCTCTGCGGATAGTTCAACTTGGATTTAATGGTTTCACGGGATTCGTTGTGCTCGAGACCAGCACGTGTTTTAGTCTTCTTCAGGTTTTGGATATTCAACACAATGGTATAAGAGGCACGTTTCCCTTGTGGTTAACCAATATAACCACCTTGTCAGTGCTTGATCTTTCCAGCAATGCACTTTCCGGCGAGGTTCCGCCATATATAGGAAATCTTGCTGCGTTGACGGAGTTGAAGATGGCTAATAATTCATTTACTGGTGTCATTCCGGTGGAAATCAAGAAATGTGGGTCCCTCACCGTTGTTGATTTTGAAGGCAACAATTTTGCCGGAGAAGTTCCTTCTTTTTTTGGTGATATGAAGGGACTCAAGGTTCTATCTCTTGGTGGAAATAGCTTCTTTGGTTCAGTTCCGGTGAATTTTGGTAACCTTTCCTTACTTGAAACCTTGAGTTTGAAAAGCAATAGATTAAATGGAACTATGCCTGAAATGATAATGAGATTGAGCAATTTGACCACATTGGACCTTAGTGATAACAAGTTTACAGGTGAAATTTATGATAGTATTGGGAGTTTGAATAGATTAATAGTTCTCAATCTGAGTGGTAATGGCTTCTCTGGAAAAATTCCTTCTAGTTTGGGAAATCTTTTCAGACTAACTACACTTGATTTGAGTAAGCAGAATCTCTCTGGGGAGTTACCTTTTGAGCTCTCTGGGCTACCAAATCTGCAGGTTATTGCTCTGCAGGAGAACAAGTTTTCTGGTACAGTACCTGAAGGCTTCAGCAGTTTGATGAGTTTGGAGTATGTGAATCTCAGCTCAAATGCGTTTTCTGGGCATATTCCTGAGAACTATGGTTTTCTTAGATCCTTGGTTGTTCTTTCACTGTCTCATAATCACATTAGAGGAACCATTCCTTTTGAAATTGGAAACAGCTCTGATATAGAAATTCTTGAGCTTCGATCAAATTCGTTGTCAGGTCGTATTCCTACCGATCTATCTCGCCTCACCCATTTGAAAGTGCTTGATTTGGGTGGTAACAATTTAACTGGGGATATGCCTGAGGAGATCTCCAAATGTCTCTTGTTAACTACATTGTTTGTAGATCACAACCATCTTTCAGGTGCCATACCAGGGTCATTGTCGAATCTATCAAAGCTAGCAATTCTGGATCTGTCCACTAACAACTTGAGTGGGGAAATTCCTAGTAATTTTTCTATGATCCCTGGTTTGGTGTATTTCAATGTGTCGGGGAACAATTTGGAAGGTGAGATACCACAAACTTTGGGATCTCGGTTCAACAACCCGTCTGTATTTTCTGATAATCAGGGTTTATGTGGAAAGCCATTGGAATCAAAGTGCGAGGGAGTAGACAATAGGGACAAAAAGAGGTTGATAGTGTTGATTATCATCATCGCAACAGGAGCTTGCATATTAGTCCTTTTTTGCTGTTTTTACATCATCGGCTTATGGAGATGGCGCAAGAAGCTCAAAGAAAAGGTCTCTGGGGAGAAGAAAAGGAGCCCTGCAAGAGCAAGTTCAGGAGCAAGTGGAGGTCGTGGTAGCAGTGAAAATGGTGGCCCAAAACTCGTGATGTTCAACACCAAAGTTACACTTGCGGAAACAATTGAAGCAACGAGACAGTTTGACGAAGAAAATGTACTAAGTAGAACAAGGTATGGATTAGTATTCAAGGCCTGTTACAATGATGGAATGGTCCTTTCCATTCGCAGGCTCCCTGATGGATCACTGGATGAGAACATGTACCGAAAAGAAGCTGAATCGCTAGGAAAAATAAAGCACAGAAATTTAACTGTTCTCAGAGGTTATTATGCAGGACCACCAGACATGCGACTCTTGGCCTATGATTATATGCCCAACGGAAACCTTGCAACTCTCCTCCAAGAAGCTTCTCACCAAGATGGCCATGTTCTAAATTGGCCAATGCGACATCTCATTGCACTAGGAATCGCCCGTGGATTAGCCTTCATTCACCAATCCTCAATGGTCCATGGCGACGTGAAACCTCAAAATGTTCTATTTGACGCAGATTTTGAAGCCCATCTATCAGATTTTGGGTTAGAAAGACTAACAGTAGCAACTCAAGGAGAAGCAGCCTCCAGTTCATCTTCAGTTGGCACTTTGGGTTACGTTTCGCCAGAAGCAATCTTAACCAGTGAAGTCACGAAAGAGTCTGATGTTTACAGCTTTGGCATTGTGTTGTTAGAACTTCTAACAGGAAAGAGACCGGTAATGTTCACTCAGGATGAAGACATAGTGAAGTGGGTGAAAAAACAACTTCAGAGGGGTCAAATAACAGAGCTATTAGAACCTGGTTTACTTGAGTTAGACCCAGAATCATCCGAGTGGGAAGAGTTTTTATTAGGTGTGAAAGTTGGATTGCTTTGCACAGCACCCGACCCTCTTGATCGACCAACCATGTCCGACATTGTTTTCATGCTCGAAGGTTGTCGTGTTGGTCCTGATATCCCATCCTCCGCAGATCCCACCTCTCATCATTCTCCGGCATAACCCAAAAAACTCCAGCTTTCCCGGTCTAATTGTCATTTTTTTTAATGTTTTTCAAAATCCCACTTTAATTTTTTTGAAATTCGATTTTAGAACTGTAACAGTGGTAGCTATTTGTTATTAGTAATATTTACTCAATTGAAACAAACATTGCGGCCACTTTTCCTCTCCATTTTCTGGTTTTCTTCAAAGTGGTGGTGACAGCATGGGGGCCACATTGAGATATAATGCTCCTTCCTCTTTCTCTCACACTCTAGCTCGTGAGTTCTAAAGCAGTCAACGTCTTTGACAAATGCATCGTAGTTGTTACGATAGGGTTGGATGAGTGAGGACAAGGGTAGTGGGGCCTTGCTTTCATTTACTGTCAAACAGAACGGCACCAAAATTGTACTGTTTCCCGTCTGCGGGACGGAGCTGGATATCTGACATAATCATGTGAGTTAGCGCAGGTTCCGGCAACGGAGATTGACGATGTAGCCGTTAACTTGTGGGGTACGATGTAGTAGTTCCCAAGGGTAGAGAGCTTTGGTGTTTGGTGAAGTTAGTTTATATTTTTGTTGTTTATTGTAAGGGGAAAAAGACGTTAGGGACGGCGTTAGATTTACATGTACTGTGTGATTCACTTCGATCTTTTTTTGGCCCATGGCTCAGCTACTCTTGAACTTTTTGTGGGTCTTCCTCACTGCTATAATCCTATCCAGCATTAAATTTTTGAATTGGATTAAAGTCTTATTACCAACAAAGACCCTTCATTCAAGACCATTTATCTGTTATCCATTTTGGAATATGTGACATTCAACTTTATTTATTTATTTTTATAATCCTTTTCTTATTCTTATTAAAAATATATATATTTATATTCTTTTTCTGTAAATCACATCACTTAAGGGGTTTATTCGTTCATTTTAACTTTTTAAAATGAAAACAAAAGTAAAACCATCAAGAGAATATCAAAAATGCTACTCCCCCAGATTCTCCACTGGTTGGAGTGACATTAAAAAATGATAAAGGAAGCATGTTTTCCAACATGGTTTGATTCTTTTGAAAGATAACGAGTCTGTTAACATGGGGAATCAAGGAAAAAGTTAAAAACTACTAAATATATGTAGTGATGTACTGCAAGAATTTGTATATTTTTATCATCTAAAATCTAAGATGCAAGTTGACTGGTGTACTAGCGCCAAATACAATGCAGTGACCGTTAAGGCTCCTCCCAAATTTTATAATCACTTAAATCATATGAAAACATCGGAGCCAGTGAGTATTTTCAGAAAAATAAATATAGAGAAATTCAATTTAAAAAGTACGCAAAATTAAGTTTCTAGTGTTTGACATTTAAATCAAAACTTAAGATACATTTTATGATGGTATAAATCACAACTTCATTTGTATGGATAACCTGTCATTCTCTTGCAATAATGGAAAACAGGCTGAAAGGGGAAGAAGTAGTGATGCAATAAGGGAACAATGTGGGCAAAACTTACAAGAAGATGCTGTCTGGGTCTGTTAAATGTAATTCATAGTGTCTCGAAGTCGAAATAGTAAGAAAGTAGTCAAAGTCTAAGTCAAATGTCGAAACTTTCAGTGTGTCGAAACAGTTTGTTTTGACACAGATTTGTTTCGATGAGATTTGATATGATTTAGATTAGATTTGATTTTGAATATTTTGGGCCTTTTATGTTTTGGGTTTTTGTAAACCTAAAACTATAAATAGGTGTCTTACTTTGTAATCAAATAGAACAGATTTCACAGTTGCAGAATTTAACAAGTGAAAGTTCAATAGTAATCAGAAATCCCACAATTTGTGGGTAACACAATTTTTTCCAAATATTTCTTCTCTCATTCTTCTCTTTCTTGTTGTTTGTTTGTTATTCTTCTTCTCTTTTGCTGTTCTTGATAACTCTTTACTTATTATCACCATTACTATCATATTGTGAGTTTGTTCATCAATCTTGAGATCAAGATTGAAGAGAATTCTTCATAGGGTGTGAGGTGAATTTCCAACATCTGGTATCTAGAGCTCCAGTTGAGAGATTCAAGGAACGAAGATAGTGATGGCGATGAACTATCCGAACAACAACTTTCCGGCGACCCTGCCAATTCTCAAGAAAGACAATTATGAGAATTGGTGCAAGCAGATTAAGGTGATTTTTTGTTATCAAGATCTTTGGGATCTTGTGAAGGACAGAGTAACATCGTTTGGGGAGAACGCAACGGAGGCGGAAAAGGTTGCGCACAAAGAATTGAAGAAGAAGGATTATAAAGTACTCTTTATAATTCATCAGTGTGTTGATCCTGATAACTTTGAAAAGGTTAGTGATGTTGATTTAGCAAAAGAAGCATGGGAGATTCTTGAAAAGTCGTTTGGAGGCGCATAGAAGGTGAAAGAGGTGAGGTTACAAACTAACAAGAGAACCTATGAGGTTCTTCAGATGGAAGACAACGAAAGCATTACAAATTTCTTCACCAGAGTTACAAAGTTAGTAAATCAAATCAAGTATGTGGAGAAACGCTGACGACGAAAGCAGTTGTCTCAAAGATTTTGAGATCGTTGGCTCCAAAATTCGACCACGTGGTAGTTGCCATAGAAGAGTCGAAAGATTTGTCAGTGTTGACGAATGAAGAGCTTCAAGGGACTCTTGAGTCTCATGAACAGAGGATGACTGAGAGAGCTGTAGGAAAGTCGAAATATATGGCTTTGTAGGCGTAGTCAGAAAAGGAAAGAAAAGGCAAAGGTAGCTGGAATGACAACAAAGGAGGAAACTAGTCGAATCAGAAGAAACCTTGGAACCAAGGCAACCAAAGAGGTGGTGCTGCAGGTAAAGGAAGAGGTGGTGGTCTTAAGACAGACAAAAGCCACATTCAATGTTTCAATTGCCAGAAGTATGGTCATTATGTTAGTGATTGTCTAGAAAGGAAGAGAAATCAAGAGACTGATGCAAAGCTGGTGAAACATGAAGAAGAAGAAACGTTGCTAATGGTCACAACAAAAGATGAAGAAAGATTCCAAGATCAGTGGTACTTGGACTCAGGATGCTCATCACACATGACTGGAAGGAAAGATTGGTTTGTCAACATGAAGCCCTCGTCGAAAAATACAGTGAAGTTTGCAAATGGCAACACTCTAGCAGCTGAAGGTGTTGGTGATGTTCTGATTATGAGGAAAGATGGCAAAATGTCAACAATTTCCAATGTGTTGTACATACCAAGCATGAAGAGTAATTTGCTCAGTATAAGGCAGCTTGTCGAAAAGAATTACAAGGTAGTTGTCGAAGACAAGATGATGAGAGTTCTCGAGGCAGGTGGTAGATTAATCTTGAAGGCTCCAATGTCTCAGAATAGGACCTTCAAGATTGAACTCAATGTGATGGAGTACAAGTGTCTAACAACTACAACCAGCAGAGATGAGTGGTTATGGCATTTTCGACTAGGTCATCTCAAATTTAATGACATCAGAGAACTGAAGAGAAGAAATATGGTTTCAGGATTACCATAAATCGACATTCTAAGGGAAGTCTGTGAGGAGTGTGTTCAGTCGAAACAACACAAGAATAACTTCAGCAAGGATGCAGGAAGGAAGTCGAAGGCAATACTTGAAGTCATATACTCTGATATATGTGGTCCAATCCAGTTGGATTCGATTGGTGGAAATAGATACTTTGTCACGTTTATAGATGATTACAGTCGAAAGTTGTGGACTTACCTCATCTAGAAGAAAAGTGATGTGATTGAGGTATTTTCCAAATTCAAGTCCATGGTCGAAAGACAGAGTGTTCGAAAGCTGAAAATTCTGAGGACTGATGGTGGTGGAGAGTATGTGTCGAAAGAGTTCGATACACTATGTGTAAAAGAAGGGATTGTGCATGAGGTGGTGCCACCTTACACTCCACAGCAAAATGGGATTGCAGAACACAAGAACAGAACCATCATGAATATGGTAAGAAGTATGTTGAATAGAAAGCATCTACCCAAAGAATTATGGGGAGAAGCAGTTTCGACAGCAACATATATATTGAACAGATGTCTGTCGAAGAAGCTTGAAGGAATCACACCAGAAGAATGTTGGTCTAGTGTCAAGCCTAGTCTCAGTCACTTAAATGTGTTTGGATCTATAACACATAGACATGTTCCAGATCATTTGAGAAGGAAGCTTGATGATAATTCGAATCAGATGATCTTGATAGGATATCATTCGATAGGAGGTTACAAGTTGTTCGACCCAGTAAATAAGCAGGTAGTGATCAGTAGGGACGTGATCATAGATGAGCTTAAAGAATGGGGTTGGACTGAGAATGCCAAGAAGGATTCAGTGATAATCTCTTGTGAATGTTGCACCCCAAAATTTGACCAACCGGGTCTCGTATCTGGCTCGATGTTTCGACGCATAATCGCATTCGCATCTGCATATTGCATACAGTGCATTTTTCATGTTTGTTTGATTTTATTGGGATCACAGCTCTCGTGTTTCAGGTGTTTTTTATCAATTTAAATAGGTAGAATCGTATTTTTGTGTCGGTCGGTGCTTATTTTGCTCTTCTGGGATTTATTGTGATTTTCCTGGATTTTATTGGTTATTTTTTAGGGTTTAAATAGATTTTAATCATTTTTAGCATTTTATAGGAATTAATAGATTTTTTAAGATAATATAGAATTTTTAGAACATTAATAGGATTTTTTTTAATAGTTTTAATTCTTTTTAAATAGGTTTTAATCATTTTAGGATTTAATAGATTTTTTAGGATAATATAGAATTTTTCAGAATATTAATTGTTTTTTAAATAGTGTTAATAGTTTTTTAAATCATTTTAATAAGAAGAATATAGTTTTGTTTTTCTTTTATAAAAGTAATATAGAATAGATTTTTCATTTTTTTATAAATGAATAGATTTTTCTTTTATAGAATTTAAATAGATTTTCTAGGTTTTATTAGGAATTAATTAGTGGTAATCATTTTCATTAGTTTTTAATCTT
Organism: Lathyrus sativus; assembly: GCA_963859935.3. Taxonomy (NCBI): domain Eukaryota; kingdom Viridiplantae; phylum Streptophyta; class Magnoliopsida; order Fabales; family Fabaceae; genus Lathyrus; species Lathyrus sativus. Next base: position 533,882,678 of record OZ012736.1, read on the forward strand.
TTTTAATATTGTTTCACTTCATATGCAGTTTTTTTGGAAGTTTTGTTATCATTTTCGTTTGGGTTTTGTCCATAGAATCATTGCAGAAGCCCAATTCGCAGGGCCCAATGCAGCCAGAAAAATATCCAGCAAAAGTCCAGTTGTCCAGAGTTTTCCAGCGTCTTCCAGTTTTCTCCAGAACCTTCTAGAACGTGCCAGAATTCTCAGAGCTATATAACCTCTGCACGCCACGTGTATGAAAGAGGCTGGCCCCACTTTTCCACTCCACCAGACGCCACGTATCCCTCAGAGCTCCCCACTATCTGCCACGACCTCACACGTGGAGGGCATGCAGCCCTCGCCTCCACCATCACGCCCACGTGTCTCCACCATAACCCTCGCCTGAAAAGAGCCACCGGCCGGCCTGCATGGCCGGCGGCCACCGCGCCATCACCGGAGAACACCACAACCCCCAGATTCCGGTCATAGATTCATCTTCCCCTCTTATCTTCATCTTCCTCCTCTCACCACCACCATCAACGTCACCGGAGAACCTCACCAAAACACCCACCAAAAACCCAGAACTCCGATCACCATCTTCATCCTCCTCCGTCCATCTCCTCCAATCAACAAACCCTAAACCACCACCAAATTCCAGATTCCGATCACCAGCCTCCATCTCCCACCGTCAATCTTCATCCTCTCCGGTCACAATCCTCATCCAACCTTCAAGAAAAACCCAGAAACGTCATCCTCAGCGAAGAACACTCATCCCTTCAACGCGATTTCCAGAAGTTCTTCACTCATCCCTTCAACGCGATTTCCAGAAAGAAGCTCCAACAAGAACTTCAACAAGTTCATGCATGTATCAAGAACAATCCCCAGAAAGTTCTCAGAAACCCAACCATCATCATCTCACGAGTTCATCGCCTTCACAAACATCCAAAGAATCTTCAAGCATTCATCCGCGAACAATCTCCAAGGAACTCAGTTTCAACAAGAGTCCTCAGAATCTTCAGATTCGTCATCATCATCACTCAAGGTGTTCATCCTGCTTCAGATTCAGCGAAACTCTTCGAGAACTCTGAGAATCATCAAGCCAGTTTGTGTTGATTGAGATCGTTGGTGATTCGATGGTGAGCGATCTGGTGAGAAGAAGACGTTGGATTGTAAGGTGAAGAACGAGAGAGAACAAGAGGTTGAGAGGAGAAGGACAAAGACGGCGGCGGCGGAGGGAGTTAGAGAAGGGATTAGGGTTTCCTCGGTTGTTCTGAGAGTGAAGAGAGGAAGGAGAAGGGTAGATTGGGCCAGGCCCAACAGATTTTTGGGGACACCTCCCCTCGTGTTTTTTTTCTGATGAGAACGGGCCTGAGCCCAATGACGTTTCTGGCATGCTAGCCCCCAGTTCAGCATCATACCCCCTCCCCGTTTTTGGCATGTACTGGGCTGGGCCCATTACAGTTTTGTTTATTTTTTTATTTTTTGTTAATCCCCTGTGTAGCAGTGTACCCCCCTTCCCATTCTTTGTATTTTTCCATTTCTTTCTTTGTTTAAAGTTGTTAGAAAAAGAAAAGCAATGAAGAAAATTATATTTGAAAAATAGAAAAAGAATTGAAAAGAAATATATTTGAAAAATAGAAAAAGAATTGAAAAAGAAAATATTGAAAAAATATGTGAAAAATAAATAGAAAAATGTGAAAAATATTTTGAAAGAAGAGAGGAGAAAATGATTGGAAAAGAATAAAAAATATTAGTATAGGTTTAATATTTTTTAAGTACATTTTCTTTTAGGGTATATTCTCATAGAAATTATTTTACGATTTTTAGGATAGTTTAGAAGCCCATTTGTTAGGGGGCTATTTTTCATTCGATTTTTCAGGATAGAATAGGATAGCGTTTCCTAGGAGATTTATTTTCAGTATTCACTCATTGTAATCATTTTCCAGAGATTAATAAAACGAGATTTGAGCTGTGGTCCCGAAGTAGCCGAACTACAGCTGCTCTGATTCCTCGTACCAGACGGGGATATGTAGGCATAGGATGCGATATCCTAGCGAGCACACTAACAACGGACTTTCGTTCTCTCGCGACTGTGCGATCAAGACTCTCCCGCTGACGACTAATTGATACCCTTTTTCTCTCTTGCCCAAGTGCATTTGAGACCAAGCCATAGTTTTGCCCATAGGTTCCCGACCCTGTGAAATCAGTTGTTTTTCTCACTGCTGTGTGAGACTGTTTGTTTAGCCGTAGTTAGTCTGAACTACGTAAAGCTCTGATCTTCCGTGCATCGTGGAAGTACGTAGGCACAAGACGCGAGGTCTTGGCGAGCCATTTTTCCCTGTAGTCCCGAACTACGTTGACTCTGACTTTCTCTCTTGAGAATACGTAGGCATAGAGTGCGACGCTCTATCGAGTCAATTCCCTTCCGTTTAGATTTAGCAGTCGTAGATAGATTGTTCTGCATCCAGTAGACAACCCAAGCAAGCGTGGATCCCGTCGAGTACGACGGACGTGAGGGGTGCTAATACCTTCCCCTTGCGTAACCGACTCCCGAACCCAGGTTTTGGTTGCAATGGCCATACCTTTTCCCTGTTTTTTGCGAGGTTTACTTCGAGCGTTTCCTTTCCCGCTCCGAGGGATAAATAACGCACGGTGGCGACTCTTCTGTCAGTCGGCGCCGATTTTCGCAGTAGCGACAGCTGGCGACTCTGCTGGGGAAATGACAGTTCCCTATGTGAGTCTGCTGGGGATCCAACGTCCCCTGGCTGCTAAGGACTGCGATAGTTCTTATGCATGTGGGATCCAACGTCCCCTAAGAGAGGGTCAATCCTAGCGCTTGTTTGCTTGTCTATTTGGTGCTTATTTATCGATATTATCTGTTGCTGTCGGGGTGTTACGGGTGTTCTATGATATTGAGATAAGCCGGACCTGGGCTTGGAGTGCACCTTAGACTTAGAGTGGAAATTAGTGGGCGCGTGCTTGCTTTGCAGGCACTAGTGTCTCATGAAATCCACGCTCAGACGAGATTCATCCGGTTGGCTTCACTTTCAACCCTTTGGGTTGAGACGGTTGCTGGTTTGGTGGATTGTCGACTCTGGGGACCGATCATTTGTGATTCAGCTAAGTGAGGCCTCTTCAAGATTTGATGATGCCACTCCTTCTGGGAATCGTATCGTCAGTTTTGAAAGTCTGTGACGCTGACGACCACATAGGATGCCGTACCTTATCAGATATAGGTCCACACCTGTGAGTGGGGGTTTTTTTGTGTAGGAAACTTGACTTCCAACCTACCCGTTATTCTGGTCTTCTCTTCAGAGCAACCGTACTCCGTCAGCAGTACAGCAGTATTTAGATTGTGTGGGGGCTGTGATCCCGTATTTGTTGCATTGCATTGCATTTGCATAGGCATCTTCGCATCATATTGCATACCATTCGCCAGCTAGTCAGAGCTCTTATCCAGCCGTTATTTTGATTCTGAAGGTGAGTGTTGAAGACGACCAAGGGGTGGAAGCAGATTTGATCAGAATCGAGCAGTGGAGTTAGCTGACAGTCAGTGGTAGCTATGTCAGAGAGCAGCTTCCAGTTTGTTGATACCTTGTCAGGTTTCACCGTGGCGTCCAATCCTCTGTATGGATCTCCGCACGACGAAGACTTTCCGCAAGTGAACAACCTTACTGCAGCTCAGCCTGTGCAGCCATCTGTTGAAGACCAAGGTCTGCGAGAGCAGTTTGTTGTCCGAGGTGAACGTTCTCCTTCTGTTGATGTCTCAGACTACCAGGGTTTTGCCTTCCCTGTGCCAAAGCCCCGAAGAGAGGTCCCAACAACAAAGGATGAAGACCCATTAGCTCCCGTGTATGCTGAAAGGTTTCGTGCATTAGATGAGAGATTCAAAGCCTTGAAAGGTAAAGACGCTGTTACTCCTAGTGCTGCAGATATGTGTCTGGTTCCTGGCCTAGTGTTACCTCCGAAGTTCAGAATGCCGAGGTTTGAAAGGTACAAAGGAGATAGTTGTCCGAAGCAACATTTGGTGATGTTCTGCCGAAGAATGACTTCATTTGTGCACAACGACAAGCTGATGATTCATTGCTTTCAAGATAGTATGACTGGGGCACCTCTGAGTTGGTATATGCAGTTAGAGCGTGATCAGATCCGATCATGGATGGATTTAGCCAATGCCTTTCTGAAGCAGTACGACTATAATCTTGACGAAGCTCCTATTCGCATGCAGCTGCAAGAATTGTCTCAAGGGAACAATGAATCTTTCAGAAAGTATGTTCAGAGATGGAGAGAATTTGCTGGTAGAGTGCAACCACCGCTCCTAGACCAAGAGCTGAAGGGCATGTTCGTAAACTCCTTGCAGAGCCCGTACTTCGAAAGAATGCTTGGAACCGCACCAAATTTCCCTGAGTTGGTAAGGACGGGAGAGCACATCGAGTATGGTGTAAAGACTGGAAGAATCCCGAATGTTTCGAGAGGTCAGGCCAGTGAAACTGGATCTCTCCATAGCTCTCAATCTGAAGATGAAACTATGATCAATGCGGTCCTGACAGATGTTGGGTATTCTCAAGATGAATCGGTGAAATCTGTTGGTTCTCCGTCTTCTCAGCGGTCAGTATCTTCTGTGTCTCGTTATACTGAACAGACAGTCGTGCCTGGGGCACCATATCAGGAATCTTATGTCGCTTCCATTGCAAAGCAGCGAACTCGTGGCCGAGGTTATCAGAATCAGCGTCAGAATCAGAATCGACCTCGCAACAATTTGGAACGAAGGAATGCTCCTTTTCACCCAGTGCCTATGCCGTATAGCCAGTTGCTACCATCTTTGATCCAGAAGTCTTTGGTGGAGCCGAAAGCTCTTAAGCCAGTCCCAGAACCTTACCCTCCTGGGTACAATCCCCACGCTCAGTGTGGTTATCATGGTGGATCTCCAGGGCATTCGACGGAAGATTGTAAAGCATTTCAGGCGAAGGTACAGCAGTTGATTGATCAGGATCGCATTTCCTTTCGAGAAGGGTTTCTATTTGTTCATCCCAACCGCTCATCTGTCTAAGCTCGTAGACTCGGAAGGTATTCTCCAGCGAAAGCCAGTGGTTCAGACAGGCGGGCGCCTCAGCATTGGCGGTTCTCAAGCTTTTATATCATTTGCATTTGTAGTTTCTTTTTTGTTAGTTGCTACCTGCTTTAAATGTTGTATGTTTTGAATGGTGATAATAATAAAGTGACTATGCATTTTTCTGAATTAATCATGTCGCTGTCGCTCATTTACTGCATTGCACTGACACTTGCATTTTATTCACTCCACTTTTTCACTATGACTAGCAAAGTTAGGAGGGAGGATGACGAAACTGAAACTCATAACCGATGATCGTATGCTTTCAGATAAGACCTTACCGATGACGTACAAGGCATTGTTTCAAATCCCCTAAACACTGGAGATATAAGGAGTTAGTCCCTTGTTAACCACTTCGAGCCAGGAAGTAGAAGTTTTTTCGGACTTATAAACCCTCACATCTTAACCCGGGGCAGGGTAGTTGTCAGTTAGCTTGACCGAGCGTTCAAGTCTTACAGAGAAGTGTTGTCTTTCGAGGACCAATCAGTGTACACCTTTCAAAAGGTCAAATCTCACCAATCAAGAGTGAGACAGTTACAATCCTTTCGGAGCAATCAAGACAGCCAGTGTCACACGACTTTGTTCCAAAAGAAAGAAAGAAAGCCCGCTAAGTAAGAAGAAAGAAAAGCTGAGAAAGCTAATACTTAGGCAAAAATCAGGGCATCCCGCTGGACTTCAAAAGAGAACGAAAAATCGAAAAGAACTCAAAATGAGTCAGTCCAGGCAAAAATTAGGGAATCAAAAGAATGAAAAAGAGGGGATAGAAAAAGAAATTTTCCCCAGCAAATCACAAAGTCGTGTACACAGACACCGAAAGCGAAGAAGGAGTAACTATCACTCTAGAAGAAAAGCTTGTGAATTCCTTAACTGTGGGTCTTACCACTCAACATACCTCTCGAAGAGGCGAGTGCTTGTGCCAGGTTAACTGAACCTTAGGATCGGAGATCATCACGTAGAAGGGGTGGGTACAAATCAAAATTTGAGCCAAATATCCTTTGTTTCACGAACCGTGAACCCGACCACGATACAACCCTTAAAAGACCTAATTGAGGTAGGGTTAGTCTGAAGCGCATTACGATAAGGTTGAGTAACCTGACTCCTTCTTGACTTGCTAGTCACATCCTTGTTGTATTTTTCACTGACCACGTAAGCACTACGTTTGAACTTCGGTTCATTCGTCACTCACAATCATCATGCATGTAAATGAGTGACAGCTCAAATTTTTTCAAAATCTGCATAACCACTGCATTAAGATTACCATTCGTAGACAGACGATTCTAATTGCAGGTTAGTAGTTGGCATGAAAGAAATTCCACCAGGGAATAATCGAGCAGGACTGAGAAATTCAGCAGTCTGAACCAGAATGATGTATGTTGTGAAGCCCAATGAATCAGGGGCATTGACTTCCAGTGAGTTCGGAATCAGTCAGTCTGAGGACAAGTCCCGAAGCTTCAGTTGATCAGGGGCAGTTTCTTTGAGAAGCAGTTGATCAGAAATGAGTTTTCTCGAGAGCCAATCAGGGGCAATTATGCAGAATGTGGAGATTTGAAAGCAGATACTTCAGGTAGATAATCAGATCGGGTTAAGTCGCTAGAACGCTCATTCAGGGGCAAGTCACTGCAGAAGTGTTAATGGAGATTGAATTCTGTTGTCGTACAGATGTCGGGGCAAATATTCTCGAAGTTTTCTCGTAGAGAGCTGTTCAGAGCAAGTATTCCCAAGTTGAATTGTATTGGGGCAAGTTGTGCAAGCCAGTCTTCTTACCCCCAGCTGAGTGTACTGGGGCAAGGTGTTCAAGTCAGTTGTTTATCCCCAGCCAGAGTTGAGTATCGGGGGATCATGTCAGTACCCTTATCAAAACCTGAACCTTTCAAATAAAAAAGGCCGTGTTGTCGTTGGATCATTATCCTGCAGTTTAAACCTGTTGCGTGTCAGTAACCAGTCGTTTCCAAAGTCCAGTTCTCGCCTGGCAAACCTGTAAGCATCAGTTCCCGTCTGGTGCAGTTTATTGTAAGCAGCAGTTCCCGTCTGGTGCAGTTTATTGTAACCAGTTCTCGTCTGGTCACCGTTTCTTCGAGTGTTGTATCAGTTCTCGTCTGGTACATGTAGTCGCGTAACCAGTTCTCGCCTGGTCATCGTGTGTTTTAACATATGTGTCATACCAGTTCTCGTCTGGTGTACGTCAGCTTTCAGCCAGTTCTCGCCTGGTTGTCTATGCCTCAGTCTGTTATTCCAGTCAGCCCCGTCTGATGTTCAAAAACCAAATCAATTCTCGTCTGATAACCTATTTTCCTATCAGTTCTCACCTGGTAGTCTACCTTTGAATGCTAGTTCTCGTCTAGTATTTCCATATTTTCCACTGTGTACATAATCCATGTCTATCTTAAACCAAAAACAAAAAAGACCTAAAGGTATCTGACACAGTATTTCCCAATGACCCGCATGTTGTCATGTTCCCCGATACGAAGCTCGGCAGATACCAGTGCTCCGATTAGCGTTTGAATTCCTCGTGGATGTTGTTAGATCAGAATTGCTACTTTTCAGCAGATGAAAGTTGCTTATTCTCCCCGGAAGAGTCGAGATTGTATTGTTATCCCGTATCAAAGTAAGATCAGAAGTCTCAGCAGATTAAGATCGACATCCTTGATAGTAGGGGCATTTCCAGCAGTGTGCCGCGCGCAATCAACCCCAGTTTGGGTCAGTCCCCGCAGAGTACAACCAGTTGCCAATGGTTTGAAGAGAGCATCCCCGAGCAGAGTTGTTTTCTTTCCCCAATGAAGTCGCCAAGCAGGGTTGCCTTTTCATTTCTCCAGCAGGATGATTATCCCCAGCGGATTTGATTTCCCGTTTCCAGCATTTATTTTGCTGAGATGATCCTGTGACTTCGGGTCATCCCCAGTAGAGTTGGCGTTACCTTCGGCATTTGTTTTGCCGAGCGGTTTTCAGATCTGATGTTCTCTGACAGCTAGAGCTTGCATTAGCATTTGCATATATAGTCATTGCATCCATCAAACATATAATATTTCCATGCCGTCTGGGCCTCGCATTTTCAAACAAAACGCATAGCATTTACATGTCATATAGGGCATTGCATCATTATCAAGCATACGCATGTCGAAACATAGACCAGGATGGTTACATATTGGATTTCGAATTTGTTCACCTGCAGAGTTGTGTGGTTCAGCTTACCTTCTTCCCCAGCGGAGTGATTCTTCACATTTGGTTTTTACGTCAGCATCGAAAAAAACAACAACAAAGATTGACATATATCAAGCTCTTCTGAAGCTGCCCCCTTCGTCAAAATAGGTGCCAGGCAGTTCCATTCAGAATTCTCCAGGAGAATTGTCCTCAAGTTCGCAGTGAACTGTGAGTTGACCAGATTTGATCCCATGAGAGAGATGGGAATCAAGGTGTTGCTTTACGAAGCATTATTTCAATACTTGTGGCGTTACACAGGTGTTGAAAAGGAGAAGAAAATTTATCAGAAAATTGACCAGTTGTTGCCGTGACAACCAAACTTCAGTTTATTGAAAGCTATTCCTCAAGCAGTTTTGCAGTATATTCCCGCGGTTGGCAAATTTCAGGGTTCCATTTGTATTCAACCGTCATCTACCTTGAATGTTTGAAGGCTGAGCGCTCTTCACCCATTCAGGTCGAAGCCGCTTGAATAGGGGCAGCTGTTGTACCCCAAAATTTGACCAACCGGGTCTCGTATCTGGCTCGATGTTTCGACGCATAATCGCATTCGCATCTGCATATTGCATACAGTGCATTTTTCATGTTTGTTTGATTTTATTGGGATCACAGCTCTCGTGTTTCAGGTGTTTTTTATCAATTTAAATAGGTAGAATCGTATTTTTGTGTCGGTCGGTGCTTATTTTGCTCTTCTGGGATTTATTGTGATTTTCCTGGATTTTATTGGTTATTTTTTAGGGTTTAAATAGATTTTAATCATTTTTAGCATTTTATAGGAATTAATAGATTTTTTAAGATAATATAGAATTTTTAGAACATTAATAGGATTTTTTTTAATAGTTTTAATTCTTTTTAAATAGGTTTTAATCATTTTAGGATTTAATAGATTTTTTAGGATAATATAGAATTTTTCAGAATATTAATTGTTTTTTAAATAGTGTTAATAGTTTTTTAAATCATTTTAATAAGAAGAATATAGTTTTGTTTTTCTTTTATAAAAGTAATATAGAATAGATTTTTCATTTTTTTATAAATGAATAGATTTTTCTTTTATAGAATTTAAATAGATTTTCTAGGTTTTATTAGGAATTAATTAGTGGTAATCATTTTCATTAGTTTTTAATCTTTTTTAATATTGTTTCACTTCATATGCAGTTTTTTTGGAAGTTTTGTTATCATTTTCGTTTGGGTTTTGTCCATAGAATCATTGCAGAAGCCCAATTCGCAGGGCCCAATGCAGCCAGAAAAATATCCAGCAAAAGTCCAGTTGTCCAGAGTTTTCCAGCGTCTTCCAGTTTTCTCCAGAACCTTCTAGAACGTGCCAGAATTCTCAGAGCTATATAACCTCTGCACGCCACGTGTATGAAAGAGGCTGGCCCCACTTTTCCACTCCACCAGACGCCACGTATCCCTCAGAGCTCCCCACTATCTTCCACGACCTCACACGTGGAGGGCATGCAGCCCTCGCCTCCACCATCACGCCCACGTGTCTCCACCATAACCCTCGCCTGAAAAGAGCCACCGGCCGGCCTGCATGGCCGGCGGCCACCGCGCCATCACCGGAGAACACCACAACCCCCAGATTCCGGTCATAGATTCATCTTCCCCTCTTATCTTCATCTTCCTCCTCTCACCACCACCATCAACGTCACCGGAGAACCTCACCAAAACACCCACCAAAAACCCAGAACTCCGATCACCATCTTCATCCTCCTCCGTCCATCTCCTCCAATCAACAAACCCTAAACCACCACCAAATTCCAGATTCCGATCACCAGCCTCCATCTCCCACCGTCAATCTTCATCCTCTCCGGTCACAATCCTCATCCAACCTTCAAGAAAAACCCAGAAACGTCATCCTCAGCGAAGAACACTCATCCCTTCAACGCGATTTCCAGAAGTTCTTCACTCATCCCTTCAACGCGATTTCCAGAAAGAAGCTCCAACAAGAACTTCAACAAGTTCATGCATGTATCAAGAACAATCCCCAGAAAGTTCTCAGAAACCCAACCATCATCATCTCACGAGTTCATCGCCTTCACAAACATCCAAAGAATCTTCAAGCATTCATCCGCGAACAATCTCCAAGGAACTCAGTTTCAACAAGAGTCCTCAGAATCTTCAGATTCGTCATCATCATCACTCAAGGTGTTCATCCTGCTTCAGATTCAGCGAAACTCTTCGAGAACTCTGAGAATCATCAAGCCAGTTTGTGTTGATTGAGATCGTTGGTGATTCGATGGTGAGCGATCTGGTGAGAAGAAGACGTTGGATTGTAAGGTGAAGAACGAGAGAGAACAAGAGGTTGAGAGGAGAAGGACAAAGACGGCGGCGGCGGAGGGAGTTAGAGAAGGGATTAGGGTTTCCTCGGTTGTTCTGAGAGTGAAGAGAGGAAGGAGAAGGGTAGATTGGGCCAGGCCCAACAGATTTTTGGGGACACCTCCCCTCGTGTTTTTTTTCTGATGAGAACGGGCCTGAGCCCAATGACGTTTCTGGCATGCTAGCCCCCAGTTCAGCATCATACCCCCTCCCCGTTTTTGGCATGTACTGGGCTGGGCCCATTACAGTTTTGTTTATTTTTTTATTTTTTGTTAATCCCCTGTGTAGCAGTGTACCCCCCTTCCCATTCTTTGTATTTTTCCATTTCTTTCTTTGTTTAAAGTTGTTAGAAAAAGAAAAGCAATGAAGAAAATTATATTTGAAAAATAGAAAAAGAATTGAAAAGAAATATATTTGAAAAATAGAAAAAGAATTGAAAAAGAAAATATTGAAAAAATATGTGAAAAATAAATAGAAAAATGTGAAAAATATTTTGAAAGAAGAGAGGAGAAAATGATTGGAAAAGAATAAAAAATATTAGTATAGGTTTAATATTTTTTAAGTACATTTTCTTTTAGGGTATATTCTCATAGAAATTATTTTACGATTTTTAGGATAGTTTAGAAGCCCATTTGTTAGGGGGCTATTTTTCATTCGATTTTTCAGGATAGAATAGGATAGCGTTTCCTAGGAGATTTATTTTCAGTATTCACTCATTGTAATCATTTTCCAGACGGGGATATGTAGGCATAGGATGCGATATCCTAGCGAGCACACTAACAACGGACTTTCGTTCTCTCGCGGCTGTGCGATCGAGACTCTCCCGCTGACGACTAATTGATAACCTTTTTCTCTCTTGCCCAAGTGCATTTGAGACCAAGCCATAGTTTTGCCCATAGGTTCCCGACCCTGTGAAACCAGTTGTTTTTCTCACTGCTGTGTGAGACTGTTTGTTTAGCCGTAGTTAGTCTGAACTACATAAAGCTCTGATCTTCCGTGCATCGTGGAAGTACGTAGGCACAAGACGCGAGGTCTTGGCGAGCCATTTTTCCCTGTAGTCCCGAACTACGTTGACTCTGACTTTCTCTCTTGAGAATACGTAGGCATAGAGTGCGACGCTCTATCGAGTCAATTCCCTTTCGTTTAGATTTAGCAGCCGTAGATAGATTGTTCTGCATCCAGTAGACAACCCAAGCAAGCGTGGATCCCGTCGAGTACGACGGACGTGAGGGGTGCTAATACCTTCCCCTTGCGTAACCGACTCCCGAACCCAGGTTTTGGTTGCAATGGCCATACCTTTTCCCCGTTTTTTGCGAGGTTTACTTCGAGCGTTTCCTTTCCCGCTCCGAGGGATAAATAACGCACGGTGGCGACTCTTCTGTCAGCCGGCGCCGATTTTCGCAGTAGCGACAGTGAAGAACCAGCCACTGAAGTCGAAATAAAAGTTCGACAGGAACCAGTTGCAGATGAAGCAGGTTCAAGCAGCTGGGTTGGTTACTGGTCTAGCAAATATGAACAGCTGGAACACATGTCAGATGGACGTGAAATGTGCATTCCTTAATGGCCCCTTAGACGAAGAAGTTTATGTTGCACAACCAGCTGGGTTTGTGAAACAAGGTGAAGAAAGAAAGGTGTACAGGCTTCATAAAGCCCTGTATGGACTTAAGCAAGCACATAGAAATGAGATTCCATTATCTTCGAGAGCAGGTAGCAGAAGGGAAGATGAAGTTGGAACACTGCAGAACTGAGAATCAGATTGCATATACCATGACGAAGGGAGTGCAGGTCAAAGCCTTCAGAAGACTAAGAGCCATGATGAATGTAGACAGTTTAGACACAATGAATTAGGTGGTGTGTTAAATGTAATTCATAGTGTGTCGAATTCGAAATAGTAAGGAAGTAGTCGAAGTTTAAGTCAAGTGTCGAAGTGTCGAAGCTTTCAGTGTGTCGAAACAGTTTGTTTTAACACAGATTTGTTTTGATGAAATTTGATATGATTTATATTAGATTTGATTTTGAATATTTTGGGCCTTTTATGTTTTGGGCTTTTGTAAACCTAAAACTATAAATAGGTGTCTTGCTTTGTAATCAAATAAAACATATTTCACAGTTGCAGAGTTTAGCAAGTGAAAGTTAAATAGTAATCAGAAATCTCACAGTTTGTGGGTAACACAATTTTTTCCAAATATTTCTTCTCTCATTCTTTTCTTTCTTGCTGTTTGTTTGTTATTCTTCTTCTCTTTTGTTGTTCTTGATAACTCTTTAATTGTTATCACCATCACTATCGTATTGTGGGTTTGTTCATCAATCTTGAGATCAAGATTGAAGGGAATTCTTCATAGGGTGTGAGGTGAATTTCCAACAGGGTCTACAGGTGATAACATAGAAGAAGATGAGGAAAAGGTCGAAGACGAGGAAGATATGAAGATGACCATTTTAGATATGGAGAACATGAAGGTTAAGGAGCATGTTGAAGGCCAATATGCTCGTCCCAAATTCTTATTTCCCAAGCATGAAGAACGGATAAGCCACAAACCTTGGCGAAGAGCGGTCATTGTTAAGCTGTTTAGAAGAAGAATTGGATATAAGGCTTTGGACACAAGACTGAAATGGATGTGGGTCAGGAAAAGAGTGATCAACATCATCGACTTGAGTAACGTTTACTTTCTCGTTATTTTCTCGCATGATGAAGATCATATCATAACTCTTGCTAATGGTCCATGATTTATCTATGACCATTACCTCATAGCGAAAGAATGAGGTTTTGACTTCTATCCAACAAGTGATACCATTGAGAATGTAGCAGTATGGGTGAGGATCTCTGGACTCCCAATTGAGTACTATGACATGGAGATTTTATCATTCATTGGAAACAAAATAGGCAAGATGGTCAAGGTGGACAATAATACATTAAAAAGTGAATGAGGGAAGTATGTCAGGCTATGCGTTGAAGTTAACTTGTCTAAGCCATTGCTTGCAATGTTCATAATAAAGGAAAGGAGATATAAGATAAAATATGAAGGGCTTCATCTTCTCTGCACTATATGTGGAAGATTCATCTGCTACAAGGAAGGTTGCCCTAAGAATAATGTGCAAAGGAAATACCCTAAAATGAATGAAGCAGTTAAGGGGAAAGAGATGGTAGGAAAATCAAATTAGACACAACTTGGAACCGATGGACCTTGGTTGGTTGTGTAGAAGTCCATACAACCAAGGAAGGTAGGAGGAAGCGTGGGAAACAATAACAAGGCACAAGTGGCCGAATATGGTGGTGGAAGCCGAAATAGAAAGACGCTGGCGAGAGTTAATGCATGAGCATATATTTTTGGATCCATATTTAATGCTCTTCATGGTATTATTAATGAGGGGGCCAAAGTATCCAATACAGGTATTGACCTAATAATTAGGGAAGTTAAAGAGAGTAATGATGGCCGACAAGGACAATCAGAGACCACACAAGTGCAACCAATCCCATTGAATCCATTAGTTGGCACAAACAACCATGTTATAACAGCAAACAATAATGGGCCCCATATTAAACGACAACATGCACCAAATTTAGGTAACACTCAAAACGCTGTGTCACCTGAGTCATTAAAGCATTCCATGTAACGCCCCATACTACTTTCGGGATTACCGTCTGACCCCACAAACTAACACGGGTCTTTTCAGTATGCTTTGTCCTCACTGATATGCTTTCAGAGAAACCTCTCAGAAGGTCACTCATCCCAAAATTGCTCCAAGTCAAACACGCTTAATTGTGGAGTTCTTATGGAATGAATTACCGAGAAGAAGATACATTTTGTTGGTATAGGTAGTACCAATTAATCCTTATAAGCATTCCTTCAACCATGCAGTCTCATACCTGCACAACCTCAGGATCCCTCTCATTCAGATGTAAATTCGGGTTTTTCCTAGAAGCTGCTAAAGTGTCTTATTGTCATGCATCATGCACCGAAAACCACTCCCTCACCCTCGGGTGTTACATGTAACCATTCCCCACCCTCTTCGGCCTCTGGTGTTACATCCCCACCAGCTTCGGCTTGGTTCGTCCCCGAACCACATCCTATTGGGAAAGGTCTGTGACTCTGATACCATTTATAACACCCCATACTGCTTTCAGAATTACCGACTAACCCCACAAACCAACACAGGTCTTTTCAGCACGCTTTGTCCAAACTCACATGCTTTTTGAGAAACTTTTCAGAAGGTCACCCATCCCAAAATTGCTCCAAGTCAAACACGTTTAATTGTGGAGTTCTTATGGAACAAACTACCGAAAAGAAGATGCATCTTGTTGGTATAGGTAGTACCAATTAATCCTTATAAGTCTTCCTTCAACCTTGCAGTCTCATACCTGCATAGCCTCAGGATCCCTCTCATTTTGATGTGAATTCGATTTTTCCCTAGAAGCTGCTAGGAGTGTCTCATTGTCATACCTCATGCACCGGTAACCACTCCCTCGCTCCCGGGTGTTACATGTAACCACTCTCCGCCCTCTCCGACCTCAGGTGTTACACTCCAAGGTATCTAATAGCAAATCACGTGAAAAGGATAAAAAGGAAAAACAGGAGAAACATGTGACATACATTAAGAAGACAGATTTCAAAGGAAAGGCAACATGGAATCAAATGAAAATAGCTGGAAATCTAGTGGACATTTTGGGAGACACGAATGTTGAGAAATGGATTACATCTATGAGAAAGCTAAAAATAACAAATGGCAACATGCAAGTGGTTGGAAAAAACAATAATATTGAAAGCAGTGGACCCTTGGGCACAAAGGATGAAATTGAGATGCCAAACCTTCCCAAGCCACCAGATGAAAATACAATATCCCATGCAGACACATTCTCCAGCCAAAATGAGGATATTTTCTATCAGCAAAATAACAAAGGTGATGATACACTTGGAAGTAATCAGGTAGAAGCCCAAAGCCTTGATGAGTTGAACATGGACGATGTGGAAGAAACACCTTAATAGTTTAATGGGTGTTTGGCTTCGCATCCTACTCTTATATTTCTCCATGATAAACTCAAATCATGATATTTTTGTATGGAATTGTAGAGGTGCAACCATCACAAGTTTTTTTTCCAGATATTGCAAACAATATATTGGTAATCATAAGCCTAGAATTTTAGTCATTGTTGAAGCTCGGTGTGAACCCATGAAACTCAAGAAAGTTTTCAAGAAACTTGGCTTCGAGGGGTATCTTGCCACTGAAAATCAAGGTTACGCATGAGGTATAACCATTGGTTGGATAGAAGGAGATGTCAGTGTTTCCTTGGCCCATAAGAAATTCCACTTCATGCATATATTGGTGCAGTTCAGACATGGGCCGTGAAACGCCCCATATTTTCATCCAAGAACTGACTCATAAATTATTAAAATACTTGTCTTAAACATAATTAAAACGGTTCAAAAGTTGAATCAATTCAACGTAAACCAATTTCCTAAGCGGAAAACTCACTGTGCTCCTAATTCAACACAAAAAATGACTAAATAAATAATTTCAAAATATCACGCGGTCAAATTGTTTCTACACAGTGTTGGTTCAAAGCTCTTCTTCCCTGCGACCACACATCAAGCAAACATCAATCACTTTGAGAACTCCACATTTGTACCTAAAATATTGTTGTAAGCGTCAGTTTCCTTTAACCACAACCCATGTTAAAAGTAAACTAAACGAAAGTTAAAAATCAGACAAATATACATATACATTCCATGTCCAAGAGAAGTAAATAAAGAAAAATTCACCAAAATTATTAATATCAAACTATAACCGTAACGTCATACACATAAAGTAATAAGTTTAAGACTAACCACAACAACAACAACCACCAAGTGTTGTATGTAAAATGTGAATGTTCTTAAACTACATGATGCGGATATAATCAGCCTGCCACTAAAACACTACACATGATTTATTTCATATCAATGAAAAATATAATACGCCACTAAGGTACCACACAGAACTGCATATGCCATGCCATGTCATGCATTAGAAAAAATAAAATAAAATTCCACCACTTAGCACCATAAATTAAAAGTAACATTTACTTCTTTTTTCTCAACTGAATTCAAAGAAACAATCTATCCAAAATCATGCGACATAATAATACATTAAATTTAGGAAGATTTCTCACAATATTTATTTGTTTTACAAAGAATAGAGATATATATGTTAGTATAGTCCTAGTTCTCTATTGTTTATCTATCTAAAGCTTTAAGTATTCATCTGTATCCTATGTTACACTCACTTTCCTCTCCGGTTACAGAAAATCATCCACCGAACACTTTAAATTCATCTGTATCCTATGTTACACTCAGTTAAATATATTATTATTTCAGTTCCGCTTCGGTCACACATCATAGCAACAGATTACTGTAATTTCGTACTAGATCTACTCAACTTGGTTCTTCTTTTATTTAATACCCACCTATTTAATTAACAAATTTTCTAAACCTTATGCATACAAAATCCACAATTAATTAAGTCTTCCATTAATCTAGATCTCAGTGACAAATAGAACTAGGCAATCATGACCAACACAATATATTTATTATAAATTTAATTGAACTACTAAACATCAACATAATATAGAACTAAACACAATTTGAAGAATAAATAGTTGAGGCACAGTAAACCCAAATTCATTCTTTAAAATGGTAATAGAACATCGTATAAAAGTAGGAGGGATTTTTTTTTGAAATTTGACATATGCTTTTACTATGGATCAACGCAGAATCTGGTTGAAAGGTTGAACATTTGCAAAGGGGGATCCCCTCACCACGTCACGTTTCACAATTTGCGAGGGGTCTCCCCTCACCATTTATCCTACTTTAGTCAAATCCCTCTGAAAAAACATTTATTCCTCTGCCACATTGTCTGCCACACGCCAACACTGGCTAGGGGCATCCCCTCGCAAATGACATATTCACTGCATGCGTGGAGCATCCCCTCGCAAGAGATGCCACGTCATTGTGGCCGTTGGGATTGACATGGAGCTGCCCCTCGCAAATGACACCAATAAATGTTCAAACTATTTCCAATTATATCAGACACATTGAATCCAAAACTTTTCAATTTTCTTCTCTTTCTTCCTCCATTTCTTCTTCTACGTTTTTCCTCCATATTCTTCTTCTTCTCCTTTCATGTTCCACCATTTATGTTATATTATTTTTCGTATTTATAATTTATTTTATTGTTTAGATTTATTAATTAATTTTTATTTTATTTATTTGTTGTGTTGCATGTACTATGGATAATATATAAAGTTATTAATTTTTTGTTAAGAGGAGCTACGAATTTGGGATAGTATTAAAAGGTACACACTTCTGTTTTTTCTTAAGATTTTAGATATATTTTTATTTTGAAATTTATGTTGATGTTGGTGGCTGTTGATGTATAAGAAATTTATGTATATATTTTTAGTATATTATTTTTGAAAATATTATTTTTATTTTTTAAGTTTTTCAGATTTATATTATACTAGTTTTAAAATAATTGTTAAAAAAAACTTTAAAAATATATTTTGTTTATATTATATTATATTTAATTTACAATATTATATAAAAGAGTGTATTGTAAAGAATTGTTAAAAAAAACTGTAAAAATATGTTTTTAATGTCAATACTAACTCAAAATTTTTTAGTTAGTCTTATACCATCACACCAGGCAGTATCGTGTATAACAGAAATTATTAAAGAAAAGTATAAAAAGTTTTGGCCGACATATGGAGCACTTCTCGAAAAAGAAAAGGAAGATTGGTTTAGTTTATTTCAGGTATAAAAGTAACTATTATTTTAATTTCTTATATATTTAGTTTATTTCATAATTTAACATTATTTAATTTTTTAAAATTCATAAAACAATGTAGGAGAAATGTGTTTAGGACTTTACAAAGCAGCAACAAGTAAGAGAAAATTTTGATACAAAATGTGCTGCCCGATTATCCGACACACTTAGACGTGTTCGAATTAATTGGAAAAATAAAAGAACATGTCCCTGTTGATAGGTGAAGATGTATTTAAGCAACTTATTGATCATTGGAATTCGGAAACCTTTAAGCAAGTATCTGAAAAAGCAAAAAAAAAATAGGGCATCTGAAGTTGGTAGCTGCAACTACGCAGCAGGAAGTATTATTGTTGCTGAAATTGCACATAGGCTGGTAAATTTATTTATTTTACTTAAGTTTTCATTTAAAATTTAGATTAAAACAAACTATTTTTTCACTTATGTTTTATTTTATTAGCGTGATGAGTTGGGTAGAACTCCGATGCTTAATGAGATCCATCTAGAGACTCATATAAAAAAAATGGGGAGTTTGTCGATAAACGCTCAAAGAAAACTCAAGTAATTTTGCTAAAATTTAGTCATTTTATTTCTTTCTTTTATAACATATTATTTAGTCATTTTATTTAAATTATTATAACATCTAACTTTTTTTATTGGAGGAGTATGATCGAAAACTTGCACTTTCTTTATCTGAGCATCCTGAGTTACCACTACCACTACAGGGATACCCTGTTGATCCTTGTCTAGGTTTTCAGACTTGGTATGATGCTGCTCGCGAGAAGAGAAAAAATGGAAGGGTGTATGGTGCTGGAGGGTATGCCAAAACAATTAAGCGGCGTGATAGGACATTCAGGATGAGACTTGATGATGGAGAAGGATCATCATGTCCACCTATATTAACCGCTGATATGCTTGAAACTGTGAGAAATTTGGCGCAGACCGAGGCAGCAGCTAGACAAGCAGAGATGGAGGAAATGAGGAGAAGACAAGCTGAGATGGAGGAAGAATTGAGGAGGAAAACAACGGAGTATGAGGAAGCAATGCAGATTGCAAATGAGCGCGCATTGAAATTTGAACAATTTATGGCATTCCATATGAATCAAGGTGTGGGAGGAAGAGATGAGGAAGATGAGAAGGATGATAAAGAAGTTGACTAAATGTGCCATGAATTATATATATTTTTATATTTTATTTTATTCTTGTCATGAATTATTTTTATTTTGATGATGGATTTGAATATTTACTTTTATTACACTTTTAATTATAAATTATTATATTTTACAAAATATATATTTTTATTTATTATATAATTATATTAAAATATATATTTTTTATTATATAATTATATTATTCTAATTATAATAATATAATTAAATAATATAATTATAAAATATAATAAAAATTTATTATATAATTATATTATTATTCTAATATAATTATAACAATATAATTAAAATAATATAATTATAAATTATAAAAAAAATATTATAATTATTGGTTAGGGGTTAACCCCTCGCAAATTCCAAAACGTGGTACAGCTGGCTAGGGGCTTAACCCCTCGCAAATATATGACACAGACAACTAGGGGTTTCACCCCTCACTAAATTTAGAAACCACGTAACTTAGCTAGGGGCTTATCCCCTCGCAAACGTATCTGACACGTCTGAGCCCCTCTGTGGCTCTAGTCTGTGTTTATGTCTGTGGTGCAACAAACTGATTTTTTCCATTATATTTTGCGAGGGGCTTATCCCCTAGCCATTTTTGCGAGGGGCTTATCCCCTAGCCAATAATTTGCGATGCCCTGATTAGCTAGGGGCCCTGTCCCCTCGCATATTGTTGTTTTGTGATGGGTTTTTTTGGTTTAGTGAGGAGTTTAACCCCTAGCTAAATCCAGTTTTTCTTGTAGTGTAGTATCTTTATTTCACTTTTATAACTAATAGTAATAAATCAATAATTGATAACTAATATTATTAATCGTTTTAATTTATCAAACAAAATACTTATACACGTAAAAAGAGAGGTGTTGCAGGCCAGCTTGGCACTTTATTGATGTATATGCTAGCCCTAATTCTAAGAATAGAAAGATATTATGGGATGATTTAAAGAGCATCAGTATAACTATTAGGGGATCTTGGCTCTTGGTTGGGGATTTCAATGATATTGCTTATGATCATGAGAAAAAAGGAGGCGTCTCTATTGTAGAAGTAAAAAATTTGAGATTAAAATATTGGTTAACTTAACTCACAAAGTAAGAGTCGCAACCGCTCTTTATTGTTTCCAAAGGAATGAGAAATGAACGAATAAAACCCACAAAAGTTTTAAAGCAAAACTAATAAAACAAAGAAATAAGGGTACGAGGTTGGTTATGCAAAGGGAAGATGTTAGCAGTAAAAACATCTATTGTACTCTATATGAACCTCTTGAAAATATGCGTTTTGACTTAAAAAGGGTGTTTGCAAAAGATTGGGGAGATGAGAAAATAAATGTTTTTTTAGAATTTTTTTTTGTTTGATAAGACTTTCTGAGCCTCGTGCCTATGTACTCACAAAGTGCAATGGATGATCAAAACCTCGTAGTTCGTGGTAAAAATAATAAAAGTGTTTGTTTTGATTGATTTTAAATGAATAGACATTTTGTCATATTCGAGTGGAAATCCAACATACTACCCACAATTAATAAGGAAGGAGCATTTGCATAATCTTAAGATGGAGGACATTTGCTTAGATTGAAATCAACAAGTCTATCACTCAACATATAAGTGGAAAATGTCATCACTTCTTACATTATTATAGAAGTATAGGAGTTGCATCACTTCCCGTAAACATTTGATTGTGTTTAGATTGTGTCATGACTTCTTTGATCATTGTGTGATTTAAGTTCAACTTTGCTGCTTTTGCTTTTGACAGGGTGCGACGTTAATGTAAACATAGGCAATTCTCAAGTTGTTTCCTCCAAATTTCAAACCTCTCAATTATTAACTCGTGTATCTCAGTAGCATGTAGGATTTTGAAAGCAACTCCACACGAAGGGTCAGAAAAGCTGTTGATTTTTTACAAGGCACCATGTTGAGTTTTGTTTCTTTCGGATTGAATTTCTTCAGGATCTTGTAATGACTCACTTAAAAGTGCTTTCAAGATTACTGATGAAGTTCTAATGCTTACAAATGCTACATTATCATCAATCAGCACATGCACCATGACTCATCACATTGAAAAATTTGTATTCAACCTTTGTAAAATCCCTTTGACTTTGAGATTGTAATTGTAGCTTAAATGATATTGGAATGACAACTTGAGTTTACTATAATGAATTTGAATTTGAGTTTCTTATTTATTTATTTATTTTGGAATTGGTTTAAACTTGTCATGTCATCTTGAACCTTGTGATCTTATCATGAAATTCTTGAACTTAAGAATCCAATTTGTAAACCATGATTGAATTTTGGATTTGAACATGGAAGTGGTGTTGAACCTTTTCGCTCGGACTTGTGATGAATCTTGGCACACTCTTTAATTGAATTTGAACCTTCTTGAATTATTTATGTCAAAATTTCCTTCAATTAACTTGAATTGAAACTCTTATGACTGTAGCTTATGATACATGAACCCGAACACTTGTATGACTTGAACAGTAGAACCCAAGATGACTAAAATGAGGCATGCCCTTGAATCTAATCTATTCTCATAGACTTTATCATGTTTGACTTGATCTTGGAAACTAGACGAACACAAAGCTATTTTTTTGCAATCTAGGCGACTTGAACTTGAAATAATGCTTCATCTTGAAAACTTTGAATAATGCGCTCCATTATAACTCAAATTCCACACCGTCCACCTTGGTTTTTTTCTTTTTGCAATGAACTTGGATTGGTGAATGATAAGCTTGAAGCTTTGGAATTTTGAGTGATGAATTTGAACTTTGGATCTTGGAATGGTGAATGAATTTCATGCTTGAACCATAAGAAAGAAAAACCCCAATCAGATGGAAACCCTAAGACCATTTTTGAATCAGAATGAATTGGTCATGTCTTGAAGTACTTGTGAGAATGAATGTCATCTTGAGTTTAATGTACCTGCACAAACTAGTTAGTCATAATGAACATGCACACTAGATCTTATGACCTAATTCTCAGAAGATCATGGTCAGAGGCTAAATGACCTTACAGAGAGAAAACTGAGAAAGGTATGACAAATTTGAGATATGATAAAAACTAAATAAGAAAAGTAATCAAAAAAAAAAGAAAAAAAAAAAAGAAATGAAGTAGAAAGATGGAGGGGCGTAAGTGATGGCTAAGGAGTTTAGTGACAAATTTAGAATGGGCTCACTAAAGCCCAATACATGGCAAAAGGATTTAAAAAGTGGAAAACAAAACAATCAGCATTATACCCTAACACAATCATGTATCCTCCTCTCTCTTTCCTTTACGTCACAGAAACGCACACTCCATCGCACCGGAGCTCATCGATGACAACGATGGAGCTCAACCACCGCACTAAATACGAAATTCACTTCTATTTCAACCGCTCTACTTGAATAGGTTGTCAACTCAATCTGAATCTCACTTTTCCTCTCAAATCGAACTCACAAATGTTATGAATCTACCAACGCAATTGAAGCCAAATGAAGTAGATGCTGCTACCTATGAAACCTCAGTTCACACGATGATGATATATGGAGATTGTGAAATTGTTCAGATAAGAAAGTGGCTACAACTCGTTCTTCTTCTCTTTTTCTGCGTGCGTTTTGTTCGTGTGAAGAATTGCGAGATGCTAAATTTTGTGTTGATGTTGCATGCTGAAGTTGTATTTGTGTTGAGTAGTTAAGGTTTGGTTTAGTTTGCAAGTTTATTGATGGTGATGGATGGAATTGAATGGGAAGAAGGTTTGAAGGGCTTTTGAAGCTTATGTGAAAGGTTGAGGATGGAGTCGGGGAGAGTATCTTTTGGCATAAAAAAGCTAGATGAAAAGAGTGAGGAAGGCTCCTATTTATAGGAGAAATTGAAGGAGAATTGAAATTGAAATTTGAAGTTTGGTTGCTTTGCGTTGTTGTTTTGCATTTGTGACATTCATGTCAATTACACGTTTTGAATATATCAACTTTGCAAGTCGTTTTTTCCTTTTGCAGGTTGTAGCAATTTGTGAAGTCGTTCTGATGCTCGTTTACGTGTTTGGTCTTGGTCTCGGCTTGCTCGCGTTGTTTTGAATTGCATAGGCTTGCGCAGAGGTAGCAGCGTAACCCATGACCTCCCCTTTTTCTTTTTTGCACATTTACGCATCACCATTTTTGTATATGTGAATTCATTTCAGGTATATATTCAAATCCCAAAATTGAATGTCAATGATTTAGAAAAATGTGAATATTGTAGTCAAGATAAAATAACTTAGACTTCACACAAATCAGCAATTAAAGAAATCTGATTCTCTAAATCTTATACAATCTGATATATGTGAATTAGATGGAACTTTAACTAGAAAAAGTAAACAATATTTTATCACTTTTATTGACGAATTTTCTAATTATACTTATATATACTTAGTGAAAAATAAAAGTGAAGCGCTTTCCATGTTTAAGATGTATGTGAATTAAGTTGAAAATCAATTTAGTAAGAAGATTAAGAAACTTCGTAGTGATAGGTAAACTGAGTACTATTATGGGTTATTTAATGAATTTTCTAAAAAACATGGAATTGTACATGAAATGACTATACCATACTCTCCTGAAATGAATGGTGAGTACTATTATGGGTTATTTAATGAATTTTCTAAAAAAACATGGAATTGTACATGAAATGACTATACCATACTCTCCTGAAATGAATGGTAAAGCTGAAAGAATGAATAGAACTCTTACTGAACTTGTTGTTGCAATTATGTTAAATTCTAGTGATGCTCCTCACTGCAGGAGGAATTTTATTGACTGTTCCTATGTACTGAATAAAGTTCTCAAATAAAAAAATTAAGATCTCTCCTTATGAGATATTAAATAAAAGAGAGCCAAACTTGTCTTATTTAAGAACTTGAGGTTATCTGGCTTATGTTAGAATTTTGGACCCGAAGCGAGTCAAACTCGCTAATAGAGCCTATGAATATGTATTCATTGGCAGCACATAGTAAGGCATATAGGTTCTATGGCCTAAATTCTAAAGTGATCATAGAATCAAATGATGTTGAATTCTGTGAAGACAATTTTCCTTCCAAATTGAGACATAGGGGGGCACTAGGTCGAATCGCATTCATGTGATAAGAAGCACTAAAAGAAACAATAAAGTAGAAACAAAACTTTGATGAAATAAACGAGTAAAAGTTGTTGAATATTATGGTATCGATTATGCGTTTTATACAATAGAGGAAGATCCATCAAATCTTCAAGAAGCCTTGTCATTTCTAGATACAGATTAATGGCAAAAAGCTATTAACGATGAGATAGATTCTCTAAAATCTAACAAGACCTGATACTTAGTAGACTTTCCTCCTGGTTGTAAACCAATCGGTTGTAAATGGATTTTGGAAAAGAAACTAAAACCTGATGGAACTGATGATGAGTACAAGGCTCGACTTATAGCTAAAGGTTTTAGGCAAAGAGAAAATATATATTTCTTCAACACTTTTTCTCTAATCACTGGAATTACATCCATTAGAGTACTAATTTCAATTTCTATTATTTATAAATTAATAGTACATCAAATGAAGGTTAAGACAACTTTTTTAATTGGTGACTTAGAAGAAGAAATCTATAGGGACCAACCGGAAGGGTTTGTGATTCATGGACAAGAAGATAAGGTCTGTAAGTTAGATAAGTCTTTGTATGGTCTAAAATAAGCTCCAAAGCAATGACATGAAAAGACATTGGAGAATCACATTTGCACTATCATATGTCTCAAAGTGACAAATGCGTTTATTACAAATCTGAGAATTGCATTTGCACTATCATATGTCTCTATGTAGGCGGTCTATTCATATTTGGATCAAACATTCAGACTGTTAATGATGTGAAATCATTGTTGGGCAACAACTTTGAAATGAAAGACATCGGAGAAGCAAGCGTGATTTTTGGTATCAAGGCCACGAGATTTGAGCAATGAATTTCTTTGGACCAATCTCATCTTAAAAAAATATAATTACTTTGACTGTAGACCTGTGGGCACACCATATGATCTAAACGTGAAACTGTTTAAGAACACTGGTGAAAGTGTCAGACAAATAGAATATGCGAGCATCATTGGCCAGCTTAGGTATGCCACTGCTTGTAATAGACCTGACATTGCATATGTTGTAGGATTGTTGTGCATATTTACTATTTGTTTGAGTAATGAGCATTGACAAGCTATTGAGCGAGTCATGTAGTATCTTAAAAATAATGAATCTCGGTTTGCATTATTAAATATTTTCTGTTGTACTTGAAGGATACAATGATGCAGATTGGAATACATTATCAAATGATTCCAAAGCAACTAGTTGATATATATTCAATATAGTTGGAGGAGTTGTATCTTAGAAATCAAAGAAACAGACTCTCCAGGCTCAGTCGACGATGGAACATGAGATTATAACATTAGCTATTTCTAGTGATGAGGCAAGTTGGTTATGATACTTGCTACCTGAGATCCTCGTGTGGGAAAAAACTATGCTAGCTGTGTTGATCCACTGTGATAGTACAGTGGCTATTGCAAAAATTGAGAACCATTATTATATTGGTAAAAGACATCAAATTAGAAGAAAGCACGCCACTGTTAGAGAGTGAATCTCTAAAGGAGTTGTAAGAGTGTACTATGTACACACTGATGAAAAATTAGCCGACCCTTTGAAGAAAGGATTTACTAGAGAGAAAGTCTATAATACATCTAATAAGATGAGACTAATGTCTATTAAAAAAATGAATTACTCATGATAGTAGCCCGATCTAAATGACTGGAGATCCCAATAACAAGTTATGAGAAATATGAGGTGATCATGCTATAATAAATAAGAAAAACATTAACCCTAAAGTGATAAGAGGATGAGATAATAGAAACTCTTAATGAGATCTATACTCTGTATGAGGGAGTACCTAGGCTGCATGATAGACTCAGCTATGTGACTGTGGAACTTAGGTCGGCTCCTATGGAAAATTTCGAGGCAGAATTCCTAGAGCATTCACTAAACTGGGATACACGTGTTGGGTCATTAAAACACAGGCTATAAGAATACACAATAAGAAAAGGTTTTGTGCGAGTTTAATGTCTGAGGTAGAGTTCAAGACAATTGTGTTACTCTTGTTGAATTAGAATCCTACCCACTACACAGAGGCTCAAGTCGTAGACACATTTGCTTATGCACAATCTTAAAAATGTTTGACGTTACTTCTAAAATCACTGTTTTGAATTCAAATGTGAAATTGTTGAATTTGTTGGAATGATGAAATTTAGAATGGGAACTTGGAAGTATTGATTGACATTAAACTGATAATAAATGAGCACAAGTATGAGCTAGTATGAATGAAAATGAATTAGAAAAGATTCATTTTAGTCCCACATAAAAAGGACAACACATATTAGTAATGCTTATATATTTCAAAATGAAAAGTGGGTTGGGACCAAGGGGTACCCAATTTTGTAAAGGAGTGAGGACACACTACCAAGCTACCTCCACACACACGTGCACCGCCGTTGTCGCCTGCGGCGGCTCGGGTCGGTTCGGTCTTATCCGGGCTTGGGTCTTGACCATTTAATATTTGGAACCCAAATTGGTGAAAAATTAATTAATATAAATTTAAGTTATTCAGTGGAAATTAATTATTATTAATTAATTAAAAATAAAAATTATTAAAATTAATTAATTAATACAAAAGTGATGTGTCCTCTACAGAAGCCAAGTCTTAACTTAATTTTGATTGAGTTTGCTTGCCCTCCAATAGTCAGTGTATGACTTGTTAATCAAGTGAAAATGGCTAGTCTTGTTTGGGTCGGTTCCACTTTCTCGCACGTTTTCCTCCCACAATTTTTTCTCCAATCGGGTCTGATCCTCGACTAAAAATAGCGACTTTCCCATCACTTGCAACTCACTCCAGAATTCTGTATTTCAAATTCTATCTTCTCTCTCGACTCCGCTACTTAAAATTTATTTTCCATATTCGAGTGGCTTGTCTGCGCCATCAAAGATTTTTTTTCCTTCTAAAAATTATGAGTGATCTTAACGCCATCATCGAGTGGCTTTAACGCCGTCAGAAGGTGTATCTTTAGGACGATATCTATCATACAAATAGTTATTGTATAGTTGATATATAATGTTTTATCCTGAAGACGTCGTCATAGTTAGAGTGTTTGACATAATTTTGAATAGTGCCACAAAATGTCTTTAAGATAGCGAACTGTTTCGCGGCTCATCCAAATAACTTCTTCCGTGGCTCTTTTCAAAACCGTGTATCAACAAGAATATTTAAAAGATACGCAATTATATAAAAATGTATAATATTTAGCTACTTACCAATATACTTATAGACATCTTCACTCAAATATTTATCAAATGGTTGCACGTTTAAATCATATAAAAATTATTCTACTGATGATATTAATCGAGAATTTGAAAAAATGTTGAGATCAACCTCTTCTCCTACATTGATATTTAAATATGGTAGATGGTAAACTTCATTTGTATTTTATGATTGGATATTATCATTATCAATTTCTTGATGTAAGTTTTGATTGTTTAAATTTCTATGAAAAACATGAAGCTTCGCAATTTGTAGAGTATATGATTTGTTTAGCGTTCTAGATTTATAACAGAAAGAAGAAACAATAATCAAAACTATTATAAAAATATGAAGGGAAATTTGGAAGATTAAGCTAACAAATTGGAGGGATGTTTTAAAAGAATTACTGTAAAATTTGTTTTTTTAAGTTCTTATGAGATGGGGAGTTGGATAAGAGTGTCTAGAACTCCAAATCATTTTACTTCAAGTTAAATTCCATTATCAATTTTATTGTGCATATACATTCTCAACAAAGAGAGAGAAAAGGAAAAGTATGAGGGTGTGTTTAAAATGATAGATGTTATTAATGTTTTTTTTTACAAAATTTTAAATGATTTGGTAGAGTGATATCTAAATCAGATTAGTTGATTCGGATATGGGTGCTGAAAAAAAAATTGTCAAAGAAAAACTTTTTTATAATTTTAACAAAATTTAAAAAAGTTATAAACTTTTTAATTTTCATAAAAATGTCAAAGTGATATATAATTAGAATTTAAGGGTGTGTTTGATTCGGGGTAGATGGAGGGGAGGAGAGGGGAGGGGAGGAAAATTTTTTAATTAAATATGTTTGGTTCAAATTTTAGGAGGGGAGGGAAGGGGAGCAAAATCCCTCCAAAACACATTTTTTGGTTCCCTCCAAATCCCCCGATTTGGAGGGGATGGGAGAGAATATGAGTTTTGATATTTAAAAATTATTATATTTACTAAAATATCTTTAGTTTAATTTTATTATTTCAAAACTATTTATTATCTTTTGTGTTACTGTTTTTTCTCGATTGTTTTCATCAACTTATTATAATTGTTCTCTACCTTTAAATTATTTTATAATTTTTATAATTAATATAAATCATAATCATTGTCTTTTTTATTTAAAAAATTATGTTTCGTTATATTCATTTTTTTTTTAATTTTGTTATATACTCTATCATATTTTCTTTTATATCAAATTGTAAACCATATCATTTTATTTATTTTTGTTTATTCATTTTATTAAATATTTTGAACCATTAATATTTTGTAATAAGTTATTTTATATATTTGTTTTGTTATATGATTCATCACAATTTAAACGATATTAATGACATATAGTTTAATTTATGTTGGAAAGTTATAAGTCGAATCGATTGTACTCAATTTTTTTAATTTTATGTGACAAATAAATATTTTTTTAATCACTCAATATTAGAAATTTTATTACCAACAAAAATACGCACGGATTTTTCACATTTTAATATCATATGACTTATATAAAATCATAAAGATAAAAATGTAAATTATTAATAAAAACCCCTCCCCTTCTGAACCAAACACATTTTTAATTAAAATCTCTCCCCTCCCCTCCCCTCCTCTCTTTTGAACCAAACACTTATTTGATTAAAAAATTCCTTCACCTCCTCTCCCCTCCCCTTCATTAAAATCCCTCTCCTCCCCTCCCCTCCCCCTCATTTGAACCAAACAGACCCTAAGAAGGAAGTGCATCCTAACTATTTTTGTGATTGGCTTTACCTTTCCTTTTATTTTTAACACCATCCTCAACTAATGGGCTATGTAATGTTCAAAATTTTATTAAGAAACAAAAGAGGTGTTTATCATTTAGACATCTATTTCTCTTTTTTTTTCTTCTTCTTTTTCATATTTATGTCTTTATTCTCTATCTCTCTTAATTTAACTCTTTTTATTAATTAAAGTAAAAATTTGGCAAAATTATTGTTTTGATCCTTTAAGTTATTTTAAAATATTAAATTATTTTTTAAAGTTATTTTTAATACTTTGGTCATTTTTAAAAAATCTCCGTTACAATAAATTGCAAATTCATATACCATTTGAACTGGTTTTTGCGTTGATCATGAATATACAATCAAATTTATCAAACAACTTACGGTTCATGAGAATCAGGTAAAAATAGACGAAATACATAATGAAAAATCAACGATTCGACCAAAATACACAATCAAACACAAAATTAATTACATATTTGTGATCAGCGCGAAAAATAAGTTCAAATGGTATATGAATTTGTAATTTATTGTAACGGGGATTTTTAAAAAAGAACTAAAACGTTAAAAAAAACTTAAGAAATTAATTTGATATTTTAAAATAATTTAAAGGACCTAGATAATAGTTTTATGTAAAAATTAATAGAAAGATTAACATTAAAAGAAAAATAGAGACTAAGAATAGAAATTCATTTTAATTTATCATTTGTATAGCATTGCATAATGATGTAATTAATATTCTATAATACTCCATTATTTTGTAAATTATTACTTTTTAAGCTTAAAGTAGTATTAGTTATTGTTTTGTCAATGTTTTTATTAACAAATGACAATCTCTTACAGAAGATGATTACTTTTTTTGTTTTTACCAATATTTGATCCATTGAACTAATTTAATTTAGAGTCATTTCTGGCATCAAATGGTTCCAACGTCAATCACCACTAGACTAACTAATTATTATTATTAACAACTTATTATCAGTGAAAAATAATAATTAATAATTAAAAATATTTTAAAAAATAATTGTATAAAAAGTAATCACATTTATTAATTATTTTATATATAATTACTTGTTAAAATCTGATTACGATGTTTCTCGTGACTCTCGGATCGTGTCATTTTTGTTGTTCTCCTGGCTAGTGATCATTTAAAGTTATTTTCTATGAAAACCAAAAACTTATTGTTATTCTATGCATTTATGTTTGATCTGGAGTGATCAGAATGGATCGTCTTGACCTTCAATATTGGGCAGCAACAATGGTTGTAGGAGAGGAGGGAGTGTACCTGCAAGGTACTCCAATGTCAAAATAAGTATTTGAGTTAAAGAGAGAAAGCAAGTACGAGTGTTTAGGTATGAGTAAGAATGATTAGAATACCTGACCCTCTCAAGAGATAGGATATTTATAAGACTTCCCCAACGTGGGGCCAAGGTCTTCCATGTGACCGAAATATCTGGTCGGCCAATGGGGGAGTGTCAGGTGGAAGATCTAGCGCATGATCTTTGACTTGGTCCAACTGTCCCTGTGACTTTCGGAGGGACAGTTGGTCGCATAAACTGTCAAGCGCGTGAGGGGCATGTCCCCAATGGCTATACGCTCCAACGGTTATATTGTGCTCAATGGCTATATGGTGCCCAACGACAATATTGTGCCCTGTGGTCATATTGGGCCTGACTTTAAGCCAGACTGGATTGGGCCTTGCCCAGCTGTGGGGCATGTGCCAGTCCAGTCCAGAACAGGAGCCCCCCAA
Organism: Lathyrus sativus; assembly: GCA_963859935.3. Classification (NCBI taxonomy): domain Eukaryota; kingdom Viridiplantae; phylum Streptophyta; class Magnoliopsida; order Fabales; family Fabaceae; genus Lathyrus; species Lathyrus sativus. Next base: position 533,914,050 of record OZ012736.1, read on the forward strand.
GTTGTTGCTTCGAGGTAAGGAGTAATGACTTGAGTTAGCCTAGCTGTTCGACCAAGGGGCAAGAATCGTATCGCGGAGAGATCTTTGAGATTGCCATTAATTGAGCAAAAAACTTCAGGGACACGATGGTGCGTAGCGTGTGTTAGCATGGTCGATTGTTGGTCGCGTGTGACCTCCTCGGAGATGCTAGGACGAGATCGGATATGAAAGGTGCGTTTTACGTCGACCAGACTTGCTCTTAATATGAAGAAAACGTCGATGAGACTCCTGCTCAAATACTGATCAGGTGACGTCGTCAAGGAGAATGAGCTCGCAGGGAACTGAGAGACTTGTCTTTTCATAAGCATGTGAGGGGTTAGTTTTGAGAATTCCAATTGACACTTTTGCCACGTGCGAAGGTGTAATAAATTTTGTTGAGGTCTAGGATGCTAGAAGGCTAGGCAATGATGACATTTTGCCCTTTGCGTTTCCCCATGTGAATAAGAGAGCCTATATAAAGGGGGGAAGAGGATTCATTTTCACTTCACGAAAATTTCTCTCTTCCTTATCTTTTGTTCTACAACAAACGTCCGTCGCCTAAGATTCTGTCGCCACCGCTCGCTACTCTTTCCTTCCCCAAGATCTTCATCTTCAACCTCTGCACCCAAGTAAGTTCTTCAGCCTTCTTGTGAAAATGTTTGAATTTCTGGCAATTTGTCTTGAGTTCACCGGCGGTTCGTGAGTTTTTCGTTTGAAGTTCACGTGTTTCTTGATGAACACATAAATTTTATGGGAAATTTATGAAGGGCTTGAAGAACATACATTTAGGATGTTTTATGTATGTAGATCTTCCTAGGTTGTTGTGTGAGTATGTTTCATGTTTGTTGTCGGACAGGGGTGTCCTCGCAGTTGAGGGTTTTGCCTTTAGGTGCCCGACACATCGTAGTAGTCACGGGGCGTATCCCCCTTAGGGTCTTTACGAGTCACGGGAACATGTCCCCGATTTCAGGGAAGTATTTCATTGAGACCATTTGCCTTTGATAAGGGCTTGAGACGAGGACACATCCCCGCACTTAATCCACACCCTTTCACTTGATTTGTGGTGGAAGGGTGGATTTGATCTCCATCGAAATCACTATTGCTTTCTTTGCTTTTCAGGTGAAATGGCTGATCGAAACGAGGGAACCGTCCCCGACGTTGAGGAAAATATTAACAAAGAAGCGCCTCCCGCCGAGTATGCTAACGTGCATGTCACCGAGGGGGACCTTAGTTGGATCTCCCATGAGCCACTCGCGACGAAGTCAACATTTATCGAGGAGGAGGCCAATAACTTTGATTTCCTCTAAGATAAGGCCAGAGACGCGCCCATGAGTTGGAGGGAGATTAGCCCAACAGAGAACGACCGAATATGCTCGATGTATCCGGGGAGGGGATTCCCTTTGTATGAGTTCACTTTTAAGGAACCAGGGTATCATCTGTCTTTCCTGGACTTCCAAGGGGGGATATTCTGCCATCTCGAATTGTGTCCTGCCCAGCTCCATCCGAATACTCTGGCGTTCATTCGGGAATTTGAGCTAGTGTGTCGTTATCTCTGGACAAGGGCTATCGTGGAACTCTTCTTTTGCATCTTTCAACGGTAGAGGAGCATCTCTGAGCCGAAGCAGAGTTAGGTGTCTTTCAAGCAGCAGAGAAGGCTATTTTGGCCCTATTCAGAGTCTGTCAGAAATTTCAAGTTTAGATTTCTGGTCGTAAAGACCCTTTCAGATGCGGCCAAGAGCTCCCTGGTTATGATGGAGACGATAAAGGAGGATGGTTGGGAGGAGGTGCATCCCATGTCAAAGTTTCCCTTGGAGTAGGTGTATACCCATTTTTAGTATAGGACAGACCAATTTCTTGTGAAGCACAATCAACTGTGCTCTGAGGATAAGAAATCTCTTCGAGCATTGACAACATTCGTGGAGAGTTTCATTCCCGCCGCTGTGGTGGACAAGGATGGCTACCTGCTCTGCATGGCCAATGCCCCTTTTCAGTATAATACTTCATCTTAAGATGAACTGTGGAAGGGATATCGATTAGTTTGACAAGTGTCGATCTCCCCAGGATGCATTGGTATAAGAACTGAGTCTTAAACGTTTTCGCAGCATCCTCTTCCCCAAGCGTAACTTGGAGCTCTACATATCCCCAGGGTCTAGCCGTGGCCCCGTTAAATCCTTGAAAATCTGACCCTACATATGAGGACAGGTTCTTCTGGTCGAGTTTGAGGGCGCGGAATAGGTTGGTGTACATGATGTCCACCGAACTACCCTGATCGATAAGGATTCGGTGGACGTCAGTATGGGTTAACCTGGATCTGATAAGAAGAGGGATGTGAGAGTTAGGGGAGCCTCCGTGGGTCTCTTCATGGTAGAAAGTGATTGGGTGGGATCGTCCTCGAAATTTTTCGAGTGTTGAAAGACGATCTGGACTACAGTCGATTAGTTGGTCCAATTTTCTCTTTACTGATCATACTGTGAGTTCGTTGTATTTGCCGTAGGAAATAACCATTGTGTTGGGGAAGGCCTCCCAGGGGTTGTGCGTAGAAAAATATGCAGGCCCCTCGAAACCGCTGGGGATGAAAAAGTCCTCTGGTCGCGAGATAGACATGGAGACTAGAGGGGGAGGGCTAGAAGATAAGGCTCTCATATCTGCTTTCTTGGATTCTGACATTTCTCCTTGTGGGGCTTCTCCTTTCTTCATATACTGCTTTAGGTGGCCCTCTTTAATGAGGATTTCAATGGCTTCTTTCAAGTGGACGCAGCCTTCTGGCATGTGGTCGGCTGTGATGTAAACGATAATATTTGCTTCGGTCGGTGTTACTCTTCGAAGCTGTTGGCTTGGGGAATTAGATGCCTTGTTTCTTGAATTCAACGTTAATACATTCATACAGAATACGCTCGCGGGGAGAGGTTAACAGGGTGTATTTGGTGAATCGACTTGCAAGCCCTTTATTGTCGCGGGGACGGTCGCCTCGTCGCCTATCTCTGTCCCTCTTAGAAGTTTCTGCTTCGTCTTTCTTCGATGCTCTGGAACTCTCTTGGTCCCTATAATCTCTGGCTTTATACGCGACCTTCTTTTCTTCGTATTGAATATAGGATTGTGCCATGCGGAGAAGCTCGGCTAAAGAACAAGGAGGGTCGATCACTACTGCCTTACGGAAGTCATTTTTCGGCCTCTGTCCCTTTTCCAACAAATATTTTTTTATGTGGTCGGTTGTGCAGATTTTGACCGCTTCCTTAGTGAATCTGTCGACATAACCGTGAAAAGGTTCGTCCCTGCCCTGGATGATACCCTTAAGCGTGGCTTCGGATATCGGATGACGCTTGGAGGTAGTAAAGTGTCGGGAAAACTGCTCCTTTAGACTCCTCCATGGCGTGATCGAGCCCGAGGAAGGCTCTTATACCAGGCCATAACCTCTTTCCTGAGGGTGATGGTGAACAGCCTGTATTTGATTGCCCCAATGACATTGTGGTAGTGCAACATGGTCTCGATGTTTTCTATATGGTCACCAGGGTTGGTAGTACCATCATAAAGAGCCAGAGGGGGAGGTTTCTCTAGCCCACGAGGAATGCATGTGTCCATGATTTCCTGTGACTGGGGATCGTAGGCGCTGACTTTGTCGCTCGTGTTGGGAGGCCTGATGAACGAATAACTGGGTCCCTGACTCTTGCTGCATCGAGGAGAACGTTCACGTCGGCTTCAGTGCTCTTCGTGAGGCTTTTCGAAAGGCCTGGTCCTTTTGGGTGTTGGGGAGTTCCTGGATCTCCGGGGAGGGGTACGATCGCGTCTTCGGATCATCTCGTGTCCATGCTTCTTCAGTTTGGATCGTTCTTTGACTGAGGAGATGCTTTTAGATTCGTCTCGGCGATGCATCTGAAAAGGGGAATGTGACCGACGAGATGGGATGAGGGATCCCCACGGAGAGGTCGTTCTCCGATGGTGTTCTCCAGCATGTGGATTTTTTCTCCTGGTTGGAAGAGTGTTGCGGTTAGAATAGGATATCAAATTATTAATTAATTTGAATCCCATCTTTAGTTCACAACCGCTCTTTAATTTATCCAAAGGAAAAGGTCAAAAGAGGGAAAACCTAATTTTGCATCGTAAAGACAATGCAGGGAGAGACCTAGGTAAGGGGTTGGTTAAGCTTAGGGAAGGTACTAGCACCTTAAACTTCTGTAGTACTCTACAGGAACCTTTTGTTTATTGTATGCCTTTTTACTTTTATTATTTACTTAAAGTATATATTGCTAAGGGATAGAGTGACCTAAAAGACCTAAGGGTTAGTCCTAAGTTTACTCGGCAAGATTCGCACCTTGTGCCTACGTATCCTGGATAGGGAATAGAATCAGAGTAATCGTAGTTTCCCTCGAAAGGGAGGTTAGAAACTTCTTGACTGTGGTCAAGGTTTCAATGGGGAGTAAGCATTTCTTAAGGAAACGCTTACGTTGAGTGCGGCGACTCCTATTGCTAAGTTGAAAATAGTTGAATTAAAATTAGGGTTAAATTAGGTGTTCCACGACGGGAAACCCTAAAACAGAGTACGGCGACTCTTTGACCTAATGCTAGGGTAAATGGCATTTTCGTCCACGGCGGGACACCTAAGCGATTAGGGTTTTGAAATGGTCAAACGTTAGGGTTATTGACTCGGCGGTCAAACGGCTAGACCTAATTCTTCGGAAGGGATTCTAACGGAAAATCATGCAAGATATAACAAATTATTATACGGCAGAATTAAAGTACGGAAAATAATGAAAGCGGTAAAGAAAACATCGCGATGATCACTCGCGTAAATTACAAATCCCCAAAATGCAAAAAATAAAAATAATCGCGATCATGTCCTCGCATAAATTACATCCATGAAAAAAACTGCGGAAACTAAAAGGATTACTAGTCAAAGCCAAACGAGAGACGATGAAAGCTAGATGAACAGTTAACAGGAACGGCTAGGAGATTTTTATTTTTTTTTAATTTTTATTTAAAAACAATTTATTACAATTTATTAAAAACTTTAATTTAAATTAGAAATCTAAATGTTTTTTTAATTACAATTAACTATAAAAAAATGTTACTAACTATTAATTATATAAAAAAAAGAATTACTAACTATAAGTTAAAAAAAAGAATTACTAACTATAAGTTAAAAAAAAATTACTAACTATAAGTTTAAAAAAAGAATTACTAACTATAAGTTTATTAAAAAAGTGTTTTTAATTATTAGTTATTTAAAAAATAAAGTAATTATTAGTTGTTCCAAATAATAAAAAGGGGAGGGCGGTATTCATGCAGACAACTTCTAGGTTTTGTTCCAAATCTCTCTTCTTCTTCCTAAACGGCGGCGGCGGATCCCACGGCCATTGGCGATTTTCGAAGCCTTTCCCTTCCTTCTTCTTTACCTGTTATCCCTCCCTCTTTGTCTTGCTGAAACCTGAAAAATGAAACCCAGGAATTTCGTTATTTACAAAATTAAATGCTCACCTCGTTAGCGGTTGGGATTTGTTGATGATGATGCTTAATGAAGGAAGGTGATGATGATTCTTGTTGATCTTCTGAACTTTCTCTTCTTCAAAACTCCTCCCCAGCTCTTTCAATCTCTTTTCCTTTTCTTCTTCCTCCCATTTTCTCAAATGCAACTCATGTTTATATAGGTAACAAATTAGGGTTAACTCTAACCTAATGCCCACTTTAAAGCCCAACTTAAATAATTAGTCAAAACTAAATGAAATTTAAACAAACTAAAATAAACTTAAAACTCTATTTATTTATACTAAACATTAAAAATATTAATTAAATAATAAAAAAAATTATTTTTATTATTTTTTTAATGAAAATAGAAAAGTTAGAATAAAAATAAAAGAAACAAAACAAAAAGTGAAGAAGGTAGGATTCAAACTCTCGACCTCTCACACTCACAACTCCTTACACACGGTCTCTTGCCAATTGTGCTATATTATTCATTCAAAAAAAAGTGGCACTAGAAACCCTATAAAGGTGGGACAAATTTGAGGTACTACAAAGAGCATATAGTTAGATTTATTGAGGGTGGCGATGAGGGCCGCAGTGCAAGGGTCAGCATCTTATGAGATGATGATAGGCTTGTATATACGGTCGGAACTTTGGACGCGAGGCTTCACGTTGTCAAGAGATGTTGGTTTTCCATCCTTGTAATCAATTTCTCCAGTGGTAGCTCTGGAAATGAGGGTTTCGCCGCAACCCAGAGTGGCGACGACAGAATCTTGATGGACGTCAATATGGTGAGAGGCCATGGCGATGAAGGTTCAGAGGTAGCTTTGGTCTTTTGTTTGGGAAGATTTGGAAATCTTGATTAAAAAAGACGGTGGAGTTGGTATTTCCACAGACGACGCACTGATCTAGAGTGATCAGAATGGATCGTCTTAACCTTCAATGTAGGGCATCAATAGTGGTTGTAGGAGAGGACGGGGTATACCTGCAAGGTACTCCAATGCTAAAGTAAGTGTTTAGGCTAAAGAGAGAAAGAAAGTACGAGTGTTTAGGTATGAACAAGAATGATTAGAATACCTGATCCTCTCAAGAGAGAGGGTATTTATAAGATTCCCCCAGCGCGGGGCCAAGGTCTCCCATGTGACCGAAATATCTAGTCGGCCAATGGGAGACTACCAGGTGGAAGATCTAGCGCGTGATCTTTGACTTGGTCCAACTGTTCCCTGACTTTCGGAGGGACGGTTGGTCGCGTGAACTATCAAGCGCGTGAGGGGCACGTCCCCAACGACTATACGCTCCAACGACTATATTGTGCCCAACGGCTATATGGTGTCCAACGACTATATTGTGCCCCATGGTCATATTGGATCTGGACTTAAGCCAGACTAGATTGGGCCTTGCCCAGTTGTGGGACATGTGTCAGTCCAGTCCAGAAACCAGAAACCAAGGCATGTCATAAATATGAAATTATTTAAATTTGAATCTTATAAGTTGTATTAGTTACTTGCTTTTGATGTTGTTAAATTTTGATTAGGATGTTTCTCGTGACTCGTGATTCACTGATCGTGTCATTTTGTTGTTCTCTTGACCGGTGATCATTTAGTGTTGTTTTCTATGCAAACCGACAACTTATTATTGTTCTATGCTTGTCTCTTAAAACAAAAACTAATACATGTCAAAAATATTAAATGATTTAAATTTGAATCTTATAAGTTGTATTAATTACTTTCCTTTAGTGTTGTTAAATTTTGATTACGATGTTTCTCCTGACTCTCTAATCGTGTTATTTTGTTATTCTTCTGGCTGGTGGTCATTTAACGATGCTTTTTATGCAAATCAACAACTTATTGTTGTTCTATGCTTGTCTCTTAAAACAGAAACTAATACATGTAAAAAAATTAAATGATTTAAATTTGAATCTTATAAGTTGTATTAATTAATTGCCTTTGGTGTTGTTAAAGTTTGATTACGATGTTTCTCCTGACTCTCTAATCGTGTTGTTTGTTGTTCTTCTGGCTGGTGATCATTTAGTGACGTTTTCTATGCAAACCGACAACTTTTTGTTGTTCTTTGTTTGTCTCTTAAAACAGAAACTAATACATGTCAAAAATATTAAATGATTTAAATTTGAATCTTATAAGTTGTATTAATTATATGTCTTTGGTGCTGTTAAATTTTGATTACAATGTTTCTCTTGACTCTCTAATCGTGTTGTTTTGTTGTTCTTCTGACTGGTGATCATTTAGCGACGCTTTTGATGCAAACCGACAACTTATTGTTGTTCTATGCTTGCCTCTTAAAACAGAAACTAATACATGTAAAAAAAATTTAAATGATTTAAATTTGAATTTTATAAGTTGTATCAATTACTTGCATTTGGTGTTGTTAAATTTTGATTATGATGTTTCTCCTGACTCTCTAATCGTGTTGTTTTGTTGCTCTTCTGGCTGGCGATCATTTAGCGATGTTTTCTATGCAAACCGATAACTTATTGTTGTTCTATGTTTGTCTCTTAAAATAGAAACTAATACACGTCAAAAATATTAAATGATTTAAATTTGAATCTTATAAGCTGTATTAATTATTTGTCTTTGGTGCTGTAAAATTTCATTACGATATTTTTCTTGACTCTCTAATCATGTTGTTTTGTTGTTCTTCTGACTAGTGATCATTTAGCGACATTTTGTATGCAAACAGATAACTTATTGTTGTTCTATGCATGTCTATTAAAATTAAAAACTCAAAAATATTAAATGATTTAAATTTGAATCTTATAAATACTAATTTATTAATCTTCCTTGATGAATTAAAATTTATTAAGTTATTATTGAGTAGATATTTCATCTAGTACATTTCAATCAAACATACAATAATTTGTTTTAGAAAATACAAAATAAATAGTGACTCTTAAAAGTAAATATGTGTCAAGCTTTTATAAAACTTTTTAGAATTAATCTACTTGAAAAAAAACTATAAGTTTAACAAATAAATTAATAAAACCTAATATTTGTAATAAGAAAATTCTGTAATTGATTACCACATGAGTGTAACTGATTAACCAATTACAATATTGTTTTAGATGTTGTTTCAGCCGTAATCAGTTACATGTTTTGTATATCAATTACAGGTCTGAGAATTTAGTTGTCCTTATTATTTTAATGATGTAACTTATATCTCAGAGGCATTGTTTTCATTGTTAATTTATAATTATCACCCTCAATTTGTTTCTCAATCTCTATCCCTCTCTACCCTCAATTTCTCCATTATTCATTAATAAATGTTTCCAAATTCTTAACAATATTTATAAAGAATTATTCAACAAAATAGTAACTCCATAAATAAATTGATTCTGTTGAGAAAAATCGATTTTGAATATTTGTTAATATTTATGAATTAATATAATTTATTAAACTAGTTGTAACTATTGAACTTATATGGAAAGATTAAAGAAAGGAGAATGTTTTACTTGTACTTTCAAAGTAAATTTTGGTGTATTTTTTACATTGGACAAAGATAGTATTTATACTAATAGAAATGCAACTATTACACTAATGTAATAATTGGACTTACTATTTCAACTTTGACAAATTATGTATCTACAATAATTTGTCATTACTATTTAGATAAATATTTCTAAATAATAATATTATAACACTCCCCCTTTGAAATATCTATTACGGTGCTCCATCGAAGTCTTATTAAGGAGAAACTTATGGGAACATATATTGTCTCGTTAAAAACCTTATTTGAAAAATCTATTGGGATAAAAATCTTGATAAGGGAAAAAGAGTACAACACGCTGCTCCCCCTCAACAGAGCACATATAGTTCTTCTGTGAGACATTGGATCGAACTCTAGTGTGGTCGAAGTCTGTTCGCAAGTAATGCGTGTTGTAGTCGAAGTTTGTTCTAACATGCATGAGTAAATATTGCTAAGGTTGTTAGCATGAGTAAATATTGCTAAGGTTGTTAGCATGAGTAAATATTGCTAAGGTTGTTAGCATGAGTAAATATTGCTAGGGTTGTTAGCATGTGCTATTTTATTATAAATAGGATGCTAGTTTCCCAATCTTGGCATAAGGAAAAATAGGAAGATAAAATCCTAATTTCAAGGGAGAGAGGTTATTTTGTTATTCTTGTATACTTGTAATCTTGTTCTAAGAGAAAGGAAAGAATAACAGTTTAATAACCAATCCTTGTTGTTCCTTGTTGTTTTACCTTGTTTTCTTTGTTAACCCTAACCCTTGTGAGTTTCTTGATCATTAAGAAACCGTTTATACTTTGTTTAAAGGTATCCGATTCACAACAAATTGGTGCGGTGAGCGTGGAGAAGATGCCTTCAACAAAGTATGAGATTGAAAAGTTCACTGGAGTGAACAACTTTGGTCTGTGGCGCTTGAAGATGAAAGCCTTATTGGTTCAGCAGGGTTGTTTGGAAGCGTTGAAGGGTGAGGCAGCCATGGACGTTGCGTTAACGGCAAAAGAAAAGACGGGCATGATCGAGAAAGCCCACAGCGCAATATTATTGAGCCTTGGTGATAAGGTTCTTCGACAGGTATCAAAGGAGACTACAGCATCAGGATTATGGGTGAAACTTGAAAGTTTGTACATGACCAAATCTCTGGTGAATCGACTATACCTGAAGCAAGCTTTATATTCATTCAAGATGAGTGAAGACAAAGTGTTGGCTGAGCAGTTGGATATGTTCAACAAGCTGATTCTTGATCTTGAAAATATTGATGTGAAGATCGATGATGAAGATCAAGCACTATTGTTGCTGTGTGCTTTGCCCAGAACACATGCTCACTTCAAAGAAACTCTCTTGTATGGAAGGGAGTCCCTGAACTTTGAAGAAGTTCAATCAGCCTTGTATTCTAAGGACTTGAACGAACGAAAGGAGCATAAACCTTTGACGGTGGGCGAAGGTTTGGCCGTTAAGGGAAAATTCTTGCGAAAGGATGGTAAGTTCGACAAGAAAAAAGGTAAAAGTCAACAGAAGTCTTATAGTGGCGAAACATCTAGTATTCGATGTTACCACTGTAAGAAGGAGGGTCACATAAGAAAGTTGTGCCCTGAACGCCTGAAAGATCATGGAGGTAATGGCAATGCAGCCATTGTTCAAGATGACTTCGACTCATCTGATGTTCTTGTGGTTTCAAGTGGCGACTCGAGAAAAGAGTGGATTATGGATTCAGGTTGCACTTGGCACATGACTCCAAACAGAGAATTGTTCGAGGAGCTATGTGATCAAGATGGTGGATCTGTGCTGTTAGGAAACAACAAATCTTGCAAAATTGCAGGTATTGGATCTGTGAGATTCAAGCTCCATGATGAGTCAATAAGGTTATTGACTGAAGTCAGGTACGTACCTGACTTGAAGAGAAATTTGATTTCTCTTGGTGAATTCGACAGAAAAGGATATGTTTTTCAAGGAGAGAAAAGTATCCTAAGAGTCATGAAGGGGTCGAAGGAAGTCTTGAGAGGCGTGAAGAAACAAGGCTTGTATACCCTTGAGGCTGAGGTTGTAAGTGGTTCGACAAATGTTGCATCCACGAAATCTATGTCGAAGACAAAATTATGGCACATGAGATTGGGCCATGTCAGCGAAAGAGGCCTGGTCGAATTGGGGAAGCAGAACCTGCTAGGAGGTGACAAAGTCGAAAAGTTGGAATTTTGTGAATCTTGTGTATTTGGTAAATCCTGTAGGGCGAAGTTTAACAAAGGCAAGCAAAGAACACATGGATCTCTGGATTACATTCATGCTAATCTTTGGGGGCCTGCAAGGAATCCTTCACACGCAGGTGCAAGGTATTTTCTATCCATCGTTGATGACTATTCCAGAAAACTATGGGTATTCATTCAGAAGACGAAGGATGAAACTTTTGAAAATTTCAAAAGTTGGAAGATTCTAGTCGAAACTCAGACTGGCAGAAAGGTTAAGAGGTTGAGAACCGACAATGGCCTTGAATTCTGCAATGAAGCTTTCGACAGTTACTGTGTTGGGTCTAGGATTGCAAGACATAAGACTGTAGCAGGTACTCCTCAACAAAATTGCTTAGCTGAGAGATTCAATCGAACAATCCTTGAAAGGGTTAGATGCATGTTGGTTAGTGATGGATTGAAGAAGGTGTTTTGGGCGGAAGCTGTTTCGACAGCAGCTTACCTGATAAATAGATGTCCCTCAACTGCCTTGGGAATGAAGACACCTGAAGAAGTTTGGTCGGGACATCCACCTAGTCTCGACAGACTGAGAGTATTTGGTTGTGTGGCCTATGCTCATATTAGGCAAGACAAGGTCGAACCTAGAGCTCTGAAATGCATGTTCATGGGATACCCTGAAGGAGTCAAAGCTTATAGGCTATGGTGCCTAGAGCCAGGTCACAGGAGGTGTATCACCAGTCGAGGTGTAGTTTTCAACGAAGCAGAGATGGCTTTCAAGAAAACTGATGATGCTGACGAAGAGCAGGAACAGGGAGAGATTCCTGTTGAGGTGGAGCATGTTGATGCTGAATTGCTTACCCCAGATGAAGTCGAAGAAGACACAGAAGATGTTGTCGAAGATGAGGAGACTGATAATGACTACCTGCTAGCAAGAGACAGGTCGAGGAGAGTCATCAAGCCACCTCAGAGACTTGGGTATGCAGATCTTATAGCTTATGCCTTAATCTCTGCAAGTGAGGTTCTAGACGAAGAACCTAGAGACTATAAGGAAGTTATGAGGAATCAAAAGAAGACAAATTGGTCTTTGATGTATGTTATGGTCTGTACTAGACCCGACATAGCATATGCAGTAAGTCTTGTAAGCAGGTACATGGCGAATCCTGGAAAGGCTCACTGGCAAGCATTGAAGTGGATTTTAAGGTAAATAAATGGGTCTCTAAATAGAGTCCTAATTTATGGTGGAGCCTTAGGTGAAGATAGTAAAGCAGCAATCGATGGATATGTCGACTCTGATTATGCAGGTTGTATGGATTCCAGAAAATCTATCTCTGGATATGTGTTCACTATGTTTGGGACAGCAATCAGTTGAAAAGCAACACTTCAGAAGGTCGTTGCCCTATCAACCACTGAAGCGGAGTATATTGCCCTAACTAAAGCTGTGAAGGAAGAATTGTGGCTTGAAGGTTTTGCAAAGGAGCTAAAACTTCAAGGTCGAGTTATCACTGTTAAATGTGATAGTCAAAGCGCAATACACCTGTCGAAGAATTCAGCCTATCATGAGCGAACCAAGCACATTGATGTGAGGCTGCATTTCATCAGAGGGGTAATCGAGCATTGATGTTATAGAGTTAGATCCAAGGAGGAGATTTGTGAGACATTGGATCGAACTCTAGTGTGGTCGAAGTCTGTTCGCAAGTAATGCGTGTTGTAGTCAAAGTTTGTTCTAACATGCATGAGTAAATATTGCTAAGGTTGTTAGCATGAGTAAATATTGTTAAGGTTGTTAGCATGAGTAAATATTTCTAAGGTTGTTAGCATGAGTAAATATTGCTAAGGTTGTTAGCATGAGTAAATATTGCTAGGGTTGTTAGCATGTGCTATTTTATTATAAATAGGATGCTAGTTTCCCAATCTTGGCATAAGGAAAAATAGAAAGATAAAATCCTAATTTCAAGGGAGAGAGGTTATTTTGTTATTCTTGTATACTTGTAATCTTGTTCTAAGAGAAAGGAAAGAATAACAGTTTAATAACCAATCCTTGTTGTTCCTTGTTATTTTACCTTGTTTTCTTTGTTAACCCTAACCCTTGTGAGTTTCTTGATCATTAAGAAACCGTTTATACTTTGTTTAAAGGTATCCGATTCACAACATCTTCTTTAAAGAACTCGAAGTTGACGTATTTCGATATTTTGTACATGTTTCTTGAAAATTGATGTAGGAAGTGCCTTTGTGAAGAGATCTGTCATATTATCACATAAACAGATATATTGAATATTAACCTCTTTGTTTCTTTCAAGTTCTTGTGTGAATGAGAAGAAATTTGGAGGGATATGCTTGGTTATGCTCCTTGGATATGTCTAGTTATCGATCGTAACCATCTACATTCTTTGTTTGCTTCATGAAGAGCAATTACTTCAGCATGATTTGAAGAAGTTGCTACAAGTGTTTGCTTTTGTGATCTCCATGATATTGCAGTGTTACCATATGTAAATATATATTCAGTATGTGATTTAGCATTGTGTGGATCTGACAAATATCTTGCATCTGTATAACTGAGTAAAACTGGTTTTCTATTGTTAGAATAAAATAAACCAAGGTCCGATGTACATCAAAGATATCAGAATATATGTGTTATTCCTTTCTAATGTCTTTTTGTAGGACATGAATTGAATCTTGCTAATACATTTACTGCAAAAGCTATATCAGGTCTTGTATAGTTAGGAAGGTACATGAGTACCACAATGACACTGAGGTATGGTACTTCAGATTTAAGATATTTTTCATTACCTTCCTTAGGTCTAAAAGGATCATTTTTATGTTAAGTGTTCTACCCATCATTGGAGTACTTAAAGAGTTTGCTTTCTCTATGTTAAACCTTTTCAATACCCTTTCGATATAATTTGATTGATGTGCCACTATACCATCTTTAGTATACTCAATTTGTAAACCAAGGCAGAACTTTGTTTTTCCCAAATCTTTCATTTCAAATTCTTTCTTTAAGTAATATCTTGCTTCCTTTATTTCTCTATTAGTTCCAAGGATATTTAAATCATCAACATAGAAAGGAATTATTACAAAACTGGATATTGTTTTTCTTATAAAAACACAAGAGCAAATAGGATTATTTTCATAGCCTTCTTTAAGCAAATATTCACTTAGCCTATTATACCAAATGCGCCCTGATTGTTTTAATCCATACAATGACCTTTGCAACTTAATTGCATACATTTCTCTAAGCTTTGATGTCTCGGGCATTTTAAATCCTTTTGGGATTTTCATGTATATATCAGTATCAAGTGATCCATACAAATAAGCAGTAACAACATCCATAAGATACATATCAAGATTGTTAAATACTGATTGTCATACCCTAAATTTGTCCTACCTTTTTTCAAAATTTTCATTTGCCCGACTTTGTTTTTAATTTACCTCGCTTATACAGCGTAGCGTATTTTTAAGCAAAAACAGGCATTTTCGCTTTTTAGCCCAATAAGAGTATGCCACGTGGCATTTTTACTTATTAATCGTTTTGTTATTATTTTAAATAATGTAATATATTTGTAATATTAATTAACTAGAATAAAGTTTTAATTTAAAAATAATTAAAATTAGAATAGGTTTTTTTGAATTAGAAATAGGATTAGACTTTTTTTTTTTATTAATCAAATTAGAATTTCATTTAAAAAATATAAGTAGTTTTGTTATTTTTATTAATTGATTAAATTAGAGATTTAAATAGTTAATTTTAAATTATTGATAGGTTTTTATTTATTTATTAGAAATCAATTTAGAATTATATTAATTACTTAATTATGAAAGAAAAAGAGAAAAAATAATAATAAAAATTGGAGGAGAATGAGAAAACACGGTAGATTTGGAATTAGGTTTAGTTTTTTTGGGGATAAATAGGAATCACTGTTCACCATACCCTAGGAGTAAAGGGACATTGTTCACAAAACCCTAAAAAATAACGGTTGCCCCTAATTTTGAAGGGCAGCCCTAAAAAAAACCCATCCCCAAATCGGCGCCGCTCACTCTCGTCATTCCCACCGTCCTCGCTCTCTATCTCACGCGAAACCCCCTCCTTTTTTCCTCTTCTCCTTCCTCAAGATCCGGCCACCACCGTTCAACCCTCCGTCTTCATCATTATCACGAAAACCTTTTTTTCCTCTCCCCACAACCACTATCTCTAACATATCCGCGTCAGCCACACCCAAACATGTCTGGACCCGAACACCTCGTCCTCCATTCTCCAACCCCAACAAACAACAACGTCGTACCAGAACCCAACGCGTTCAACAACCTTGTCACGCTAACTACTCCAAAACCTCACATTCACGTCGACGCTTCCATCATCAAGACAGGCTTCGATCCCAACACATGCCGTTCCAATTTCCTTCTCAAGACTTTTCTCCAACGCGGGGATTTAATCGCTGCCCGCAAACTGTTCGACGAAATGCCTCACAAGAACATATTCTCCACCAACACCATGATCATGGGTTACATCAAATCTGGCAATCTTTCTAAAGCCAGAACCTTGTTTGATTCCATGTTTGAACGGAATGTTGTTACATGGACAATGTTGATTGTTGGCTACGCTCAAGATAATAGATTCCGTGAAGCTTTTAGCCTTTTCGTTGAGATGGGTAGGCACGGGATCGACCTGGATCATGTCAGTTTGGCTACTCTGTTATCTGGGTTCACTGAGTTTGATTATGTTAATGAAGTGAGACAAGTTCATACCCATGTTATCAAATTGGGTTATGATTCAACGCTTGTGGTTACTAACTCATTTCTTGACTCTTACTGTAAGACTGGCAGCCTTGGATTAGCTTGTTGCCTGTTTAGTGATATACCTGAGAGAGATTCTGTGACTTTTAATGCCTTGTTGAAGGGTTCAATCATGAAGCCATAAACCTGTTTTTCAAGATGCAGGAATTGGGGTATAGGCCATCGGAATTTACCTTTGCTGCGATTTTAACAGCAGCATACCCGGGTTGCTGATGCTTACTGCGAACAGATTACTCAGGAAGTCAGCCGCCTTGTGAAGGCAAATGCTTCTCACATAAGATCCCAGTTAGGATGGCATACAATTACATCACTACTGTCCATCACTGCTAGGCATATTGAAGCATCTGAGGCTGGGTTTGATACACTTCTTTTCATTATGTCAGATAGTGCCCACTTGCTTCCAGCTAATTATGTTCTCTGTGTAGATACTGCAAGGCAGTTTGCTGAGTCTCGTGTTGGCCAAGCTGAGCGATCTGTGCGGGAACTAGATCTAATGACAGGGTCTGTTAATTGCTTGTCCCAGTGGACTAGCGAGGCTAAGGAGACAATGGAGGAGGAGCAAATGTCTAAGTTGTCAAAGGATATTGCAGACATGTGGTTGATACTTGGACAGGGTCTAAGGAAAGTGTGTTTAGACCAGAGAGAGGAGGTTAGAAATCATGCTTTGTTATCTTTGCAGAAGTGCTTGACAGGAGCAGATGACATTTATCTCCCATATGGTAAGTGGCTAGACTGTTTCGATCTTGTGATCTTCACCGTGCTTGATGATCTTCTTGAGATTTCACAGGGACACTCCCAGAAGGACTACCGCAATATGGAGGGCACCCTTATCTTAGCAGTGAAGCTCCTGTCCAAAGTTTTTCTTCAATCACTCCCTGTTTTATCACAACTAACAACCTTCTGCAAGCTATGGTTAGGTGTACTGACCAGAATGAAAAATATATGAAGGTGAAAGTTAGGGGAAAAAAAGTGAGAAGCTTCAAGAAACAGTGCCCGACCTACTTAAGAACTCTTTGCTTTCTATGAAAATGAGAGGACTCAGAACATTTGCAGCACAAACAGGGTGAATCAGTATGAGGCTTGGCACCTGAAGAAAAGGTTTTTGTCCCTTCAACTGGAATCACAAGCCTTGAAGATACCGGTTTTGTTGGTTAATGAGATTCAATGTTGTTTCCATTTGAATGGGTTTTTTCTGCTCATACTCGATACACACCGATCCCTGAAGTTAAAATACTGATTATTCAAAATACTGTGAATCATATTCAGTTGTTAATTTTGGTTTGCTAATGGTAGATGCAGATATATTACAAGAATTCTCAGGCCAAGATTCAGAAGTTTTTAACGGCGTTATAGCTATTGGTTTACCGCAGCAAAATTCCTCAATGCTGAATCACAACGACTCTCGACAGTTCAAGATTTAGACTCAATATTGGCTTACGTCGCGGCTTCTGCACATTGAAGAAGTAGCCACCGTTTCCTCACATCCGAGAAATGGCGTTCATAATATTGAAAGCAGACAACTGGTAATAATATAACCTCGTTCCGACATTGAGTTCGACATCGGTAACACTCTAATTTAATCTGTTGTTATGAGTTTCTTGTTGTTTTCCTGTGCGAATGCTGAACAATATGGAATAATTTTGATACTGCAGTTTTTACGGTTCTTTTTATTACTTATTTTGAAACCAGTTGGTATTGATAAATTGAATAAAAACCTGTTATGCTTGTGAAGGGGTTCTGTAAAACTGTTGATTCTGTAATAATAATGTGCTGCTGAAATAGTTATCTCGCAATTTTAGTTTCATGTTTCAATTTTGACACTACCATATATATTGAGTTGTTGCTGTCGAGTTCTGTTTCGTTGTGGTGTTGTGCTGCTAAGTGATTTAGTTTACATCTAGTCAAATTGATTGGAAATATGACATTGTTTCTACACCACAAAGTGACTTTGTTTTTCAAGTGCCATTGGAGTAATGCTGATGGTTGGAGTATTACGAACCTTTTAGCAGATTTTTAATCCAATTTTATGCTTTTATGGTATTTGTATAAGTTTGTGATGCTTATTATATGGTTATATGTTAATTAAAATTTGTATGTTTAAGGTTTGTAGGTAAGGTCATGATGTTTTATATGTGGTTGTTGTCTATTCCTGCGCTAGATAGCATGGCCTTGGTGTTACGGTCTATTCTAATCACCGTTGCATTAATTTAGAATTAAGTACACAGGTTGGGTTCTAACAATTGGCTAAAGCCTATTTTCTCTTTCAAAAATTTCCATAATCATTTCTTACTAAAAATCACCTTTGGTTGAGTTCAAAGTAAAGTTTTATAAACAAATCTTGGACCGTTTCAAATGTACATTTTTAAAAAAAACTTGATTAAATTTATTTTCTAAAGTACTTTTTTTTTATTATTAATTATGAAAGTAGTGAATTCTTGGAGTCTAGCATCCCTTGAGTCCTTGGACAACCGCTCTTGAGGCGCACGCTTTGAGCTGTGGTTGTTCCGTCTTTCGGTTTCCAAAACGTTTTTTACTCAAATTAATTGAAATTTCTTAAAGATATTTTTAAATACTATTAGATATTTTAATAAGAAATTCAAATTATTCTTTCTTTTAAAAAATATAAATCTCAAAGTTATTATCAAATAATATTTTGAATATTAGAAAATTATATTTCATTAAGTTAAAATCTTCTTTAAGATATTAAACTTTTTCTCAAAACAATTAATTATGATTAGTTTTTCTCAAACTTTTTACAATTGATTAATTAAATAAAAATTAAGACTATTTTTCTTAATTAAATTAAACTTTTTCCTAAACAAATTTCAAGATAATTAAATTCTTGGATCTCGCCTACCTTGAATTTTTCAAGAGACCGCTCTCGAGGTGCACACCTCGAGTTGTGACCCTTTCGATCTTATTTTCTAGAGTACATAGCACGCCTAGTCCGAGTACGCTAATATTCCTAATTTATTTTCATAATTAAATCACGAAATAATCGAGTTCCTGGAGTCGCGCATTCCTCGAATTCGAGAGTGACTACTATTGAGGCGTACGCCTTGAATGGTGTGTCGTTCGAATTTTCGTTTCTAAAACACATCCTCTAATTATTTGGATAAATACTCACTGTCCAACAAACACTATTTTATAATTAATGGGATGAAAAAGATTGTCGTTGGGATCTAGCATTCCAACGATATCCCGACTAATTGATTACGAGGCCGACGTCTCGTTTATCGAGTAGTCGTCATTCCTCCCAAATTTTTAACCCGTCTAATCTCGTTCCTCATCTTCGTGCGATCGAGTCTAAACCCTAGTATGTCTCTAAACCATACGTCAAATTCAAACCATTTTCTCGATTAAATTACGAAAGAATAGAGTTCTTAGAGCCTCGCACTCTTTGAATTCTTGAGTGACCACTCTTGGGGCGTACGCTTCAGGTTGTGGATTACTCAACCTTTCGTATATAAAATTCATGCCCTAATTATTTGGACACATATCGTCATTGTCCATTCAAATACATTTTCATAATTAATTGAATGAAAAAGGTATCATTGGGATCTAGCATTCCAATGATATCCCGATTAATCGATTACGCGACTGACGTCTCGTTTATCGAGTAGTCGTCATTCTCCCTCAAAATATTCAACCCAACTCTCTTCTCTCGCCCCCGTGCGTTTGAAACTTTCTCAAACATATTTCGAAGTTAGTCGAATGAAAAAGGTGTTATTGGGATCCAGCATTCCAATAGTATCCCGATTAATTGATTGCGAGGCCGACGTCTCGTTTATCGAATAGTCATCATTCTCCATCAAATCACCTAACCAAACTCCTTTTCTCGCCCCCATGCGATCGAAACCTTAAACCTATTCAACCCAACTATCTTTCCCCGCCTCCGTGCGATTGAAACTTTTTAAACACAAATTCCTCGCCCTCGTGCGATTTCCAACCAAAATACCTTTTACCAAAGAACATTGTTTAATCCCTTCTTCCGCGCATAACAAACTAGAGCTTCAGCCTCCCCTAGCGAGCAGACAAGCCAACGTTTAGCAGTTAGAATGCGACATAAACACTCGTTCGTTCACAAACCTTTTACCGTAGTTGGCCGAACTACGACTGCTCTGATTTCTCATTTACCAATGAGAATACGTAGGCACAAGATTGCGATGATCTTGGCGAGCACAATCCCCTCTTTACCCGTAGTCCCACGAACTACGAATGCTCTGATTTTCCACTTCTTATAAGTGAAGATACGTAGGCACAAGGACCCCAATCCTTGGCGAGCACCCTATCCTAAACCATCCATTCCCCCCATAGGAGAAACCTTAGAAGAAAACAAACAAGCATAGATAACTTTACTCTCGAATCGATCAAGAGGTTCCCGTTGAGTACAACGGACGTAGAGGGTGCTAATACCTTCCCTCTGCGTAATCGACTCCCGAACCTAGAATATTGGTTGCGACGACCATGTTCTTATCTCCTTAAAGGTTTTATCGATATTTTCCTATTCCATCCTTGGAATGAATAAAGTTCGGTGGCGACTCTGTTTCGAACAGTATTTTTTCGCGGCCATCGCGAGGATCGTATTTTTCGAGGTACGACAGATGGCGACTCTGCTGGGGACACGCATTGCCCTATGCAAGAGAGAGTCAAGCCTAAATTGACTCGATTCGAGTGTACTAACCTTTTGCTTAACTGTTTTCTTTATGTTTATTTTCTCCTATTGTTTATTGCTTATTTTCTCTTTCTATCGTATGTTGTTTATTATATTTGCCTGCTGGATTCGGGGATAACGTTGCAAGTAGAGCTCTACACCCGAGCTTTGGAAAAAGAAGAGAGAAAACATAGTTTAGAATTGGTAGTAATTAGTGTTAGTCCCCAAGGACTCGCTCCTTGTGTGCCTAGCATGAAAGCTCCTCCAGAATAGACCTTTTCGTAGATCCTATCGTAACGCAGCTAGCCTGTTACACGATTTGATTCATGAAGGGTCCATGACTCTGGGAACCACTCATAGAACCAGTTTCTATATTGGTATTCGTGTAATGTTAATCTCCGAGGACCCGCTCCTCGTGTGCCTAACATGAGGACTCCGCTCAGGATAGACCTTTTCGTATTACCGTCATAATGCAGCTAGCCTGTTGCATGATGTTGATGCGACTGGTGTCTGTGATCCTGGGAACCTTATCCATCAACATAGAAGCTATCCCGTGAGTGGGTCTGTGGGTACAGAATCTAGAACTTGCCTTGTATAACCTACCAATTACAAAGCTTTGACTTGCTTATGTTATCCTGGATCCTGTTTGTGCCTGCATTGCATTTGCATATCATCGCATTTGCATTTCATTTGCATTGCATATTTTCCCAAA
The DNA here is from genome assembly GCA_963859935.3 of Lathyrus sativus. Classification (NCBI taxonomy): domain Eukaryota; kingdom Viridiplantae; phylum Streptophyta; class Magnoliopsida; order Fabales; family Fabaceae; genus Lathyrus; species Lathyrus sativus. The sequence goes on from OZ012736.1 coordinate 533,935,342, forward strand.
ACCAGAAAGCTCATCCATCCTTTGTCCATAATCCGCAGTTGATTTCCCGACACCCGTATCGGACTTGAACCAGCTTTTGGAAGAATCATGAGTTCAGAAGAGCAGAACCAGTTTGCATCAAGAGCAGATGTTGACTTAATGAAGAACCAGTTGGACCAGCTTGTGGAAGCTATGCTAGCCTTTTCAAGGAGAGAAAATAAATCTCAACGACCTATAGTCACTAAAAACGTCATACCCCAGCCTGTGCGGATTCCTGTTAAAGACCAGGTTATACAAGAGCGTCACATTATTCAGGATGAACATACCTCGTCTCATAATGTTGTTGAATACCATAGCTTCGCATTCACTACACCGAATTCCCAAGTGGCAAGCTTGGTGGGGAATGTTGAACGACCTCAGGATGATGAGTTTGCTGAAAAATGTCGTGTGTTGGAAGAGAAAGTTGAAGCCATGATGGAGCGTGATACTCCTGATTTGAATGCTTTGAATATGTGTTTGGTACCCGGACTTGCAATACCTCCAAAGTTCAAGATGCCAAATTTTGAAAAGTACAAAGGAGATAGATGTCCAAAGCAACATTTGGTAATGTTTTGCAGAAAGATGACGTTCTATGCTCGCAATTACAAACTTATGATTCACTGTTTCCAAGAAAGTTTGAGTGGGGCATCATTGAGTTGGTACATGCAGCTAGAGAATAGCCATATCCAGTCATGGTCGGACTTAGCCAACGCCTTTGTGAAACAATACCAATACAATCTTGATGTGGCTCCCAACCGCATACAGTTGCAAGGCCTATCTCAAGAGGAAAACGAGTATTTCAGAGGGTATGCTCAGAGATGGAGAGAGGTAGCTGCTCGCGTCCAACCACCGCTCTTGGACAGGGAATTGGTTGACATGTTCATAGAGTCTTTGCAAGAACCATACTTGGAAAAGATGATAGCCAATGGGACATCCAACTTCTCTGACTTAGTTTCAGTAGGAGAACGTATCGAGAGTCATCTCAAGAAGGGAAGGTTCATGACATCTCGAACATCCCAGCTGGTGAAAATGAATCAGTTGTCAGCTCCCAAGAGGATGAGATAAACACGATCAGGGACACTCCCCATGCTCCATCCTCGGTGCCTTATCTTCAGTACCCAATCATCTCAACTGTTCAAAGTCAGCAATCCTATGGGTCTACCTGTGGGACTCCGGTCTCTTCACATGGTCAATATCCTCCTATCAATAGAGGTCCCCATTATCAACAGCAGGTTGCGCATCAACATGCTCCGCAACGACAACATTACTATAATCAAAGACCAAAGAGACACTTTGATCCATTACCAATGCCATACAATCACGTGCTACCACGTTTGATTAGTAGTGGACTGATAGTGCCAAAGGGTTTGGATCCTGTGATCCCACCATATCCACCAGGCTTTGACACCAATGCACGATGTGGCTACCATGCTGGCGCAATGGGGCATTCGATCGAAGATTGCAAACAGTTCAAGAATAAGGTTCAAGATCTGATCGAGTCCAAGCTAATCTCGTTCACACCTCAAGGACTTCATATCAACATCAAACCTTCATCTGGTCAAGTGAGTTCATCAGTTCATGGCATGGAAGAAGCTGCAGAGAGTAGATATGAAGAAGGTTATCATACTGGTCTCGATGAGCAAGAAGGGTAGCTCAACTATGATGCAAGAGAGAAAAGTCCAGTTCCTCAATACTGGCAATTTCCATATTGTTTTTTCGCATTTGTAGTTTCTTTTCTGTTATAATGCTACTTGCTTTTAGACATTGTTTCTTATTTATGGTATTGTTAATGTGATGATTATGCATGTTTTTGATCAAATCCATTCGTATTCACTCACATTTTCTCATTTATCACAAAAATCACAACAAAAAAAATCACTTCCTTTATCACATTGTTGTTTAGCAAAGATTTGAGGGAGGATGACGAAAACGAAATACCCATAGTTGCTGATAGTATGCTTTTGGATAAAATCTCGTCGATGATGTACAGGCATTGTTTCAAATCCCCAAACACCGGAGAGATAAGGAGTTAGTCCCTAGTCAACCACTTTGAGCCTAGAAGTAGGAGTTTCCTTCGGATTTCTAAACCCTTACACTTAACCTGGGGCATGGGTAGTGTTCAGTTAGCCTGATTACGCACTTAATCACGAGGCAAGATCCAAAAGTCATGACGGTTCATCAATAACCCTTGACATGGCAGTCACAATCCTTCAAAAAAAAATTCAAAAGCCTGCTAAGTCAAACACCTCAAAAGGAGACTTAGGCAAAAATCAAGGCAATCTCGATGGACTCGAAGAGCAAAAACCAGTCCATGCAAAAGTTAGGGATCAAAAACAAAGCAAAAGAGGCCCTCGAAACCCTCAACAAAAACAAAATAAGATTCAGTGGCCACCCGAATCAAGGGGCTACTGACATCCATCAAAATAAGGTGGCTGCCATTTCAGGCAAACTTTAAATCATCAAGTTTATACCGTCAAGACAAGTGTAGGATTAACTGAGCGTAGTATTGGAGATCATTAAGAAGAAGGGGTGGGTACAAATCAAATTTGAGACTTCTATCCTTTGTTTCTATAACCATGAACCAGACCACGATACAACCCTTAAAAGAACTAATTGAGGCGGGGTTTTATTCTGAAAGCATATTTACAGCAAGGTTGCGTAACCTGACTCCTCACATGATTGCTAATCACCAGCATTGGTGTCATTATTCTTGCTATATCTTTTGCACCAGATAAATTAACACTGCGTTTGGACTAATAGTCCGCTCGTCACACACTGTCACATCATTCTAATAAATGATCCTTTCAAATTTTGCATAAATGTCACATTAAAATTACCATTTTTTTGAATGAACACTTTTAACTACAAGTCAACACTTGACATAATAGAACTACCAACAAAGTGCAGTCAAAGAAGAACTTGATCACTCATTGGTGTTGACCTGAATCAAGACTTTCTCATAACCCTGCGAATCTGGGGCAAGTCCTTCTGAGGTTTAAATCGGGGCAAACCACTACAAGGTTCAAACTGGGGCAAGTTCTTCCGAGTTTCAAACATGGGCATATTACTACAAAATCTAGACACTGGGGCAATCATCGCAGACCATGTCATGGTATAAATCTTTAAGAAAAAATCTTCAAATACCCTACAGACTGGGGCAGGCTAGATTGAACAGGGGCAACTCCCTTCTTGCATCCAAGTTGGTCAAGCAAACCGTGCCAGACGCCAGTAATTGTTGAGTTCACAACAAGCGTCAAAAGCCTCAGGGAAGAGCAAAAGCATGATCAACATGCATTGGTTAAGTCGCTACGCTCAACATGCCTTGATTACGTCGCTGCGCTCAACATTTGCAAGCCATCAAGGCATATCAGCTAGAAGCTAGGTTCTTACGAGAACGAGTGCACAACTTCTGCAAAGGATCTAACTTGGGGCACCGAGAACATCCACATTTGTCTTCTGACCATAGCATCATAAAATACCGTGTGTTGGAAAGTCAAATAATTTCACCAAATAAAAGTCCACCTGGTTGGCATCATCGTAACCAAAAGTCCAACCCTGCTTGGCATCCCCAAAAGTCCATATTTATTGGCAACCAAATAAAAGTCCAACCCCACTTGGCATCTCTTAAAGTCCAACCCTGCTTGGCACCTCTCCAAAAGTCCAATTCATATTGGCAACTACCAAAAGTCCACCCTTGTTGGCACCTTTAAAAAACCAATCTCCTGCTTGCATTCACATATGCATCATACAATTGACATGTATCATACGCATACATAGCACGATCATTTCCTCTTTCAACCCCCGAGTTGATATTTTCTCGACCCCCGAGTCGATATTTTCCTTTTCCTCCTTCAACCCCCGCGTTGATATGCCTTTATTTCCTTCGACCCCCGAGTCGATATTGTTCTTTATGTTCTCAACCCCCGTGTTGATATTTTGTTTTCCTCGACCCCCGAGTCGATATTTACCTTTCTTCAACCCCCGCGTTGATATTTACCTTTCTTCAACCCCCGAGTTGATATGTCTTTATTTTCTCGACCCCCGAGTCGATATCTTTGTTATCTTTTCCTCTCGACCCTCGAGTTGATATTTACCTTTATTTTCCTCGACCCCCGAGTCGATATTGTCTTTATTTTCTCTCGACTCCCGAGTCGATATTTGCTATTCTTCTTCAATCCTCAAGCTGACTTGTTGTTCTGCTTTATCCTCGACCCCCGAGTCGATAGTATATTTGTTCTTCTCAACCCCCGAGTTGATGTGCCAGTATACCTCGTAAATCTTTTCACCTTGTTTCACCTAATACCAAAAATAATCCTAAACTAGAAATAAAGCCTTACCAAATCCCGTTACCCGGTTGCATTCTCATGCGCATTACATTTCAATCATTTGCATATACATATTGCATTCCATAGCAGTTGCATCATTTGCATATTTGTGCATCATCAAGCATTACATTCCTGTCCCCAGCGACATAGCATAACAGGATCCAGGATCAGTTCACAAGTATCCTGACCGGTCCTTTATGAAGTCGACAATATTTCTCTAAACAGAGTTAATACTGCACGTGTTCAAAGAATTCCATCCCCAGCAAGTCATTCTTCAACCATGCAGTTGATAATAACGATTCCCAACAGTCGTTGCTCTTATTGCTCCCCAAGCAGAGGTTATGGAAGATTTCTCCCCTGCAGAGTTTGGACAACGCTGTTCCTCTAATAATAATTTTAGCTCAACTATTCCTCAGCGAAATTATCACTCGAGATACTGCTTTGGTATCATCGAAGAGCCTTAATGGATAAGGTACTGCTTCGACCACCCGAAGAATCTCAAGTTTTGTTCGAGATACTGCTTTGGTATCATCGAAGACCTTTATGGGATAAGGGACTGCTTCGACCACCCGAAGAATCTCAAGTTTTATTCGAGATACTGCTTTGGTATCATCGAAGGACCTTAACGAATGAGGGGCCGCTTCGATCACCCAAGGAGGATCGTTTGTACCGTTTTGGTATCATCAAAGGACCTCAACAAATGAGGGGCCGCTTCGACCACCCAAGGAGGATCACTGATACCACTCTGGTACCGCGAAGAACCTTATTGGATAAGGGACTGCTTCGACCACCCAGGGAATATCAGGTTATCTCGTTCATCTATTTTTGCATCCTGTCATCCCGTTCAGGTATATCCCATCTCTTTGCATTTTACTTGCTTGTCGGACAAATTTCGGGGTCTTTTTGTATCTAATTGACTTCCACCCTGAAAATGAACGCCATGCAGCTGTTCATTCTCTCAGGTTCAAGGCAATTAGATAGGGACATCTGTCATACCCTAAATTTGTCCTACCTTTTTTCAAAATTTTCATTTGCCCGACTTTGTTTTTAATTTACCTCGCTTATACAGCGTAGCGTATTTTTCAGCAAAAACAGGCATTTTCGCTTTTTAGCCCAATAAGAGTATGCCACGTGGCATTTTTACTTATTAATCGTTTTGTTATTATTTTAAATAATGTAATATATTTGTAATATTAATTAACTAGAATAAAGTTTTAATTTAAAAATAATTAAAATTAGAATAGATTTTTTGAATTAGAAATAGGATTAGACTTTTTTTTATTTTTATTAATCAAATTAGAATTTCATTTAAAAAATATAAGTAGTTTTGTTATTTTTATTATTTGATTAAATTAGAGATTTAAATAGTTAATTTTAAATTATTGATAGGTTTTTATTTATTTATTAGAAATCAATTTAGAATTATATTAATTAGTTAATTATGAAAGAAAAAGAGAAAAAAATAATAATAAAAATTGGAGGAGAATGAGAAAACACGGTAGATTTGGAATTAGGTTTAGTTTTTTTGGGGATAAATAGGAATCACTGTTCACCATACCCTAGGAGTAAAGGGACACTGTTCACAAAACCCTAAAAAATAACGGCTGCCCCTAATTTTGAAGGGCAGCCCTAAAAAAAACCCCATCCCCAAATCGGCGCCGCTCACTCTCATCATTCCCACCGTCCTCGCTCTCTACCTCACGTGAAACCCCCTCCTTTTTTCCTCTTCTCCTTCCTCAAGATCCGGCCACCACCGTTCAACCCTCCGTCTTCATCATTATCACGAAAACCTTTTTTTTCCTCTCCCCACAACCACTATCTCTAACATATCCGCGTCAGCCACACCCAAACATGTCTGGACCCGAACACCTCGTCCTCCATTCTCCAACCCCAACAAACAACAACGTCGTACCAGAACCCAACGCGTTCAACAACCTTGTCACGCTAACTACTCCAAAACCTCACATTCACGTCGACGCTTCCATCATCAAGACAGGCTTCGATCCCAACACATACCGTTCCAATTTCCTTCTCAAGACTTTTCTCCAACGCGGGGATTTAATCGCTGCCCGCAAACTGTTCGACGAAATGCCTCACAAGAACATATTCTCCACCAACACCATGATCATGGGTTACATCAAATCTGGCAATCTTTCTAAAGCCAGAACCTTGTTTGATTCCATGTTTGAACGGACTGCTGTTACATGGACAATGTTGATTGGTGGCTACGCTCAAGATAATATATTCCGTGAAGCTTTTAGCCTTTTCGTTGAGATGGGTAGGCACGGGATCGACCTGGATCATGTCAGTTTGGCTACTCTGTTATCTGGGTTCACTGAGTTTGATTCTGTTAATGAAGTGAGACAAGTTCATACCCATGTTATCAAATTGGGTTATGATTCGACGCTTGTGGTTACTAACTCATCTCTTGACTCTTACTGTAAGACTGACAGCCTTGGATTAGCTTGTTGCCTGTTTAGTGATATACCTGAGAGAGATTCTGTGACTTTTAATGCCTTGTTGAAGGGTTCAATCATGAAGCCATAAACCTGTTTTTCAAGATGCAGGAATTGGGGTATAGGCCATCGGAATTTACCTTTGTTGCGATTTTAACAGCAGCATGCCCGGGTTGCTGATGCTTACTGCGAACAGATTACTCAGGAAGTCAGCCGCCTTGTGAAGGCAAATGCTTCTCACATAAGATCCCAGTTAGGATGGCGTACAATTACATCACTATTGTCCATCACTGCTAGGCATATTGAAGCATCTGAGGCTGGGTTTGATACACTTCTTTTCATTATGTCAGATAGTGCCCACTTGCTTCCAGCTAATTATGTTATCTGTGTAGATACTGCAAGGTAGTTTGCTGAGTCTCGTGTTGGCCAAGCTGAGCGATCTGTGCGGGCACTAGATCTAATGACAGGGTCTGTTAATTGCTTGTCCCGGTGGACTAGCGAGGCTAAGGAGACAATGGAGGAGGAGCAAATGTCTAAGTTGTCAAAGGATATTGCAGACATGTGGTTGATACTTGGACAGGGTCTAAGGAAAGTGTGTTTAGACCAGAGAGAGGAAGTTAGAAATCATGCTTTGTTATCTTTGCAGAAGTGCTTGACAGGAGCAGATGACATTTATCTCCCATATGGTAAGTGGCTAGACTGTTTCGATCTTGTGATCTTCACCGTGCTTGATGATCTTCTTGAGATTTCACAGGGACACTCCCAGAAGGACTACCGCAATATGGAGGGCACCCTTATCTTAGCAGTGAAGCTCCTGTCCAAAGTTTTTCTTCAATCACTCCCTGTTTTATCACAATAAACAACCTTCTGCAAGCTATGGTTAGGTGTACTGACCAGAATGAAAAATATATGAAGGTGAAAGTTAGGGGGAAAAGAAGTGAGGAGCTTCAAGAAACAGTGCCCGACCTACTTAAGAACTCTTTGCTTTCTGTGAAAATGAGAGGACTCATAACATTTGCAGCACAAACAGGGTGAATCAGTAGGAGGCTTGGCACCTGAAGAAAAGGTTTTTGTCCCTTCAACTGGAATCACAAGCCTTGAAGATACCGGTTTTGTTGGTTAATGAGATTCAATGTTATTTCCATTTGAATGGGTTTTTTCTGCTCGTACTCGATACACACCGATCCCTGAAGTTAAAATACTGATTATTCAAAATACTGTGAATCATATTCAGTTGTTAATTTTGGTTTGCTAATGGTAGATGCAGATATATTACAAGAATTCTCAGGCCAAGATTCAGAAGTTTTTAACGGCGTTATAGCTATTGGTTTACCGCAGCAAAATTCCTCAATGCTGAATCACAACGACTCTCGACAGTTCAAGATTTAGACTCAATATTGGCTTACGTCGCGGCTTCTGCACATTGAAGAAGTAGCCACTGTTTCCTCACATCCGAGAAATGGCGTTCATAATGTCGAAAGCAGACAAGTGGTAATAATATAACCTCGTTCCGACATTGAGTTCGACATCGGTAACACTCTAATTTAATCTGTTGTTATGAGTTTCTTGTTGTTTTCCTGTGCGAATGCTGAACAATATGGAATAATTTTGATACTGCAGTTTTTACGGTTCTTTTTATTACTTATTTTGAAACCAGTTGGTATTGATGAATTGAATAAAAACCTGTTATGCTTGTGAAGGGGTTATGTAAAACTGTTGATTCTGTAATAATAATGTGTTGCTAAAATAGTTATCTCGCAATTTTAGTTTCATGTTTCAATTTTGACACTATCATATATATTGAGTTGTTGCTGTCGAGTTCTGTTTCGTTGTGGTGTTGTGCTGCTAAGTGATTTAGTTTACATCTAGTCGAATTGATTGGAAATATGACATTGTTTCTACACCACAAAGTGACTTTGTTTTTCAAGTGCCATTGGAGTAATGCTGATGGTTGGAGTATTACGAACCTTTTAGCAGATTTTTAATCCAATTTTATGCTTTTATGGTATTTGTATAAGTTTGTGATGCTTATTATATGGTTATATGTTAATTAAAATTTGTATGTTTAAGGTTTGTAGGTAAGGTCATGATGTTTTATATGTGGTTGTTGTCTATTCCTGCGCTAGATAGCATGGCCTTGGTGTTACGGTCTATTCTAATCACCGTTGCATTAATTTAGAATTAAGTACACAGGTTGGGTTCTAACAATTGGCTAAAGCCTATTTTCTCTTTCCAAAATTTCCATAATCATTTCTTATTAAAAATCACCTTTGGTTGAGTTCAAAGTAAAGTTTTATAAACAAATCTTGGACCGTTTCAAATGTACATTTTTAAAAAAAACTTGATTAAATTTATTTTCTAAAGTACTTTTTTTTATTATTAATTATGAAAGTAGTGAATTCTTGGAGTCTAGCATCCCTTGAGTCCTTGGACAACCGCTCTTGAGGCGCACGCCTTGAGCTGTGGTTGTTCCGTCTTTCGGTTTCCAAAACATTTTTTACTCAAATTAATTGAAATTTCTTAAAGATATTTTTAAATACTATTAGATATTTTAATAAGAAATTCAACTTATTCTTTCTTTTAAAAAATATAAATCTCAAAGTTATTATCAAATAATATTTTGAATATTAGAAAATTATATTTCATTAAGTTAAAATCTTCTTTAAGATATTAAACTTTTTCTCAAAACAATGAATTATGATTAGTTTTTCTCAAACTTTTTACAATTGATTAATTAAATAAAAATTAAGACTATTTTTCTTAATTAAATTAAACTTTTTCCTAAACAAATTTCAAGATAATTAAATTCTTGGATCTCGCCTTCCTTGAATTTTTCAAGAGACCGCTCTCGAGGTGCACACCTCGAGTTGTGACCCTTTCGATCTTATTTTCTAGAGTACATAGCACGCCTAGTCCGAGTATGCTAATATTCCTAATTTATTTTCATAATTAAATCACGAAATAATCGAGTTCCTGGAGTCGCGCATTCCTCGAATTCGAGAGTGACTACTATTGAGGCGTACGCCTTGAATGGTGTGTCGTTCGAATTTTCGTTTCTAAAACACATCCTCTAATTATTTGGATAAATACTCACTGTCCAACAAACACTATTTTATAATTAATGGGATGAATAAGATTGTCGTTGGGATCTAGCATTCCAACGATATCCCGACTAATTGATTACGAGGCCGACGTCTCGTTTATCGAGTAGTCGTCATTCCTCCCAAATTTTCAACCCGTCTAATCTCGTTCCTCATCTTCGTGCGATCGAGTCTAAACCCTAGTATGTCTCTAAACCATACGTCAAATTCAAACCATTTTCTCGATTAAATTACGAAAGAATAGAGTTCTTAGAGCCTCGCGCTCTTTGAATTCTTGAGTGACCACTCTTGGGGCGTACGCTTCAGGTTGTGGATTACTCAACCTTTCGTATATAAAATTCATGCCCTAATTATTTGGACACATATCGTCATTGTCCATTCAAATACATTTTCATAATTAATTGAATGAAAAAGGTATCATTGGGATCTAGCATTCCAATGATATCCCGATTAATCGATTACGCGACTGACGTCTCGTTTATCGAGTAGTCGTCATTCTCCCTCAAAATATTCAACCCAACTCTCTTCTCTCGCCCCTGTGCGTTTGAAACTTTCTCAAACATATTTCGAAGTTAGTCGAATGAAAAAGGTGTTATTGGGATCCAGCATTCCAATAGTATCCCGATTAATTGATTGCGAGGTCGACGTCTCGTTTATCGAATAGTCATCATTCTCCATCAAATCACCTAACCAAACTCCTTTTCTCGCCCCCATGCGATCGAAACCTTAAACCTATTCAACCCAACTATCTTTCCCCGCCTCCGTGCGATTGAAACTTTTTAAACACAAATTCCTCGCCCTCGTGCGATTTTCAACCAAAATACCTTTTACCAAAGAACATTGTTTAATCCCTTCTTCTGCGCATAACAAACTAGAGCTTCAACTTCCCCTAGCGAGCAGACAAGCCAACGTTTAGTTGTTAGAATGCAACATAAACACTCGTTCGTTCACAAACCTTTTACCGTAGTTGGCCGAACTACGGCTGCTCTGATTTCTCATTTACCAATGAGAATACGTAGGCACAAGATTGCGATGATCTTGGCAAGCACAATCCCCTCTTTACCCGTAGTCCCACGAACTACGAATGCTCTGATTTTCCACTTCTTATAAGTGAAGATACATAGGCACAAGGACCCCAATCCTTGGCGAGCACCCTATCCTAAACCATCCATTCCCCCCATAGGAGAAACCTTAGAAGAAAACAAACAAGCGTAGATAACTTTACTCTCGAATCGATCAAGAGGTTCCCGTTGAGTACAACGGACGTAGAGGGTGCTAATACCTTCCCTCTGCGTAATCGACTCCCGAACCTAGAATATTGGTTGCGACGACCATGTTCTTATCTCCTTAAAGGTTTTATCGATATTTTCCTATTCCATCCTTGGAATGAATAAAGTTCGGTGGCGACTCTGTTTCGAACATTATTTTTCCGCGGCCATCGCGAGGATCGTATTTTTCGAGGTACGACACTGATAAACCAATTAAATAACGAAAAGTAATGGAATCCATAACAGGAAAATAAGTTACATTATAATTGATTCCTGGTCATTGGTAAAAACCTTGTGCAACAAGACGAGCCTTATATTTTACAATCTCATTTTTCTTATTTTGTTTACTTAGAAAAGACCCACTTATACCCAACCGGTTTCACGTCTTTTGGTATAGTCGTAATGGGGCCAAATACTTTTCAATTTTTAAGAGAATTTTATTCAGTATCTATTGCATCCTTTCAATTTTTTCAATCATGTCTATTTTGACATTCATTCATAGTTCTTGGTTCAGGATCATCATTTTCATTCATAATTTCACATGCAATGGAGAATGAAAATATTTCATCTATATTTATATCTTTTCAGTTCCACAAAGTTCCAGTATCAACATAATTAATTGAAATTTCAAGATCATTCTTATTTTGATTTTGATTATATATGATCTCATTATCATCATATTGTGCTTCACTGAGAGCACGCTTTTCTATTGTGGTTTATTATTATCTAGTGTCTTTTCAAGATCACTTTAAACCATATTCACCTTTTATATCCCTTTTCTTTTTTGGGAATGTTTGTCTTTGGATCCCATAGGCCGGCCACGCTTCAAGTGTTCCTTAGATGTACTTGCTACATAACTTAGATTTGAAATCTCAATCCGAGCAGAGACATTTATAGCTGGTATGTGTAGCTTTGTCACTTTTTTCAAATCAGTAAAAGAATCTGAAAATTGATTTTCTAAATCTTGTAAGTGCAGAATTTTCTTTACATTTTCTTCCCATGATTTATTATATGGGTCTAAATGTAATAAATAGGGTACATACCATGTTATCTCATTTTCTATTTTTTTTTTTAATTTTCTCCCCTTAGTGTTGGAAATTTTGTTTCGTCAAAATGACAATCAGCAAATCTTGCCTGAAAAACATCATCGGTTAAAGGTTCAAGATATCTAATAATAGAAGGTGATTCATACCCCCACATATATTTCAAACCTCCTTTGAGGTCCATTCTTTGTTCTATGTGGTGGTCACAACCAAATATCTTTAAATGAGAAATATTTGGTTCCTTACCAATTGCAAGTTGATAAGGTGTATATTTATTATTAGCACTTGGCCTTAGACGGACGAGTGTTGCAGCATGTAAAATTGCATGACCCCAAATGGTAACTGGTAGTTTAGTTTTCATAATTATAACAATATATTGAAGACGTTTGATTAAAGACTCGGCTAAACCATTTTGTGTATGCACATGAGGAACAGGATGTTCAATAGTAATTCCAATTGGCATGCAATAATTATTAAATGATTCAGATGTAAATTTACCAGCATTGTCAAGTGTAATTTTCTTTATACTGTAATCATGAAATTGAGCTCTCAGTTTAATTATTTGTGCAAGAAATTTTGCAAATGCCATATCACGACTTGACAGTAAACATACATATGATCATCTACTAGATGCATCAATTAATACCATAAAGTACTTGAATGGTCCTGACGCTCGATGGATAGGTCCACATATATCACCTTGAATTCTTTCAAGAAATGCAGGTGATGCTGTCTGAACCTTACATGGCAAATGTTTTATTATTAGCTTGCCAAGAGAGCAAGCTTCACATGGTTTATCTCTTTTTGTAAGTTTTAAATCTTTCAATGGATGATCATGGGTACTTTCAACTATTTTATGCATCATTGTTGAACCAGGGTGACCTAAACGATCATGCCATAAAGTCGTCATTTTGGGATCTTCTTTTACTACTAAATTAAATTCAATTGCATGTATATAAGTATAATGTAATCCAGAAGATAATTTTACCTTCAGCTTCAGTTTCAGTATCATATCCTTAACGATATATGTCATTAAAACTCAACAAATTTCTCTTTGATTTTGGAGAGTATAAAGCATTATTAATGATAAACTTTGTTCCATTTGGTAATATGAACATAGCATTACATGTTCTCTCAATCAAATCTGCAGGACCTGAGATTGTATTTATTACACCTTTAGTAGGATTTATTTCAGTGAAATATTTCTTACATTTGAGGATTGTGTGGGTAGTTTCACTGTCTGGATCGCAAATGTCTTCAACATGTTCCATGTCTAACCTTCTTGAAATAGAAATAAAATTAAATAGAGAGTAAATCAACACAACATATTTAACATTATTATTTCAAACATTGGATACACTAAACAACATACAAATACTTAAGTTTGTATATAGTTCAAATATAAAATTAATACAAGCATATCACATATTATTCAAAAAGTTTCTTAATTCATTGTTCCTTCAACAAAATCAACAACCTCAAGACATGTAGTATCATTTTTGAGTTCAATTTCATTAAAATTTACTTCCTTCCCCTTTCTATCTATAGATGCCTTGTTTCTTTTACACAAATTCTCTGGTGTTCTACACGTCTTAGACCAATGACCTTTTTTTCAGCGTCTATAACACAAACCATCATGATTCCTCGAGGGACTCTACCTTGACGATACCTGTTAGTTTGGTCATATCTAGGAAATCTATAATTATTCACATAACTTCGTCCACGACCTCAACCACGAAAGTGATTTCGACCGTGATATCCACCTCAACTAGGACCCTCAAAATGAGCATAACCTTCACGTTTTTTATTACGATTATAGCCGCCACGCTTTTGATTAAATATTGTGACATTCATCCCAGGATATGCTATTGTTCCTGTGGAACGTGACTGATGGTTTTTGATAAGGAGCTCATTATTTTGTTCTGCTATTAGAAGGGCTGCAACTAAGTCAGAATACTCAGAAAATCCCTCTTTTCTGTATTGTTGTTGCAACAAAACTTGGGATGCATAAAAAGTTGAAAAAGTTTTTTTCAATTTTTCTTCTTGAGATATAACTTTGCTACAAAATTTAATTGTGCTATAATTTGGTGCATGACAGGGTTATATGCAACAATACTTTTATAATTTTGGAATCTTAATTTGTTCCACTGATCCATTAATGAGGGTAACAAGACTTTTCTCTGATGTCCAAATCTTGCCTTAAGTTTGTCCCACAAAATCTTGGGATCTTTTGCATATGAATATTCTGTTCGTAAACCATCGTCAAGGTGGTGTTTGATTATTCGATTTACTTTTGATTTTTTTCATTCCATCTCTTCTGGGTCAACAACTGACTTTCCTGAAATTTCTCCTTCAAGAATTTTATCAAGTCCTTCACAAGCAAGATACTCTATTAAGTTGTTATTCCATGTTATGTAGTTGTCCCCAGTTATGCTTAAAAATTTGAAGTGGTGCTTAACATTTGACATATTTCTATCTAGATTTCAAAAGATCATAATCAAAATTTAATACATAAACAAAAAATATATGTCAATTTATTCAATAACAACTATTACAAAAACCATGATCATGTTTTATTCAAAAACTTCTATTAATAAACCAAGTTAAGACTAGTAATGGTAAAACAATCAATATCATTAACGCTACATAATCTTTACCTAGTTCATCATGCTTGATAATACCGATGAGGAATAAAATAATGACAAGTAGATGGATGAACAAAAGAAAATATTTAGCCATTTGAAAGATATGGATAACTTTTTTAGAATGATATGGAATTTGTGAAAGAAGTTGAATTATATATAGATAAATTTGTAAAACGGCCGTTATAGTTACCGTTTGGAAAAGAAAAGATAAAAAAGTAAAAAGAAAAAAAATATATCATCAAATCAAATTTAAAGTGTGTTAAATATCAATTAGCTATTACAAGAGTTTAGAGATAATTATAAGGTAACATGTGGGGTTTTAGACCTCCACTAAAAATATAAAAGATAGTAACTGAATATAAAAGTTAATAACAAAATATAAAAGTTAAGAATTGAATATAAAAGTTAGTAACTACATGTAAGGCTTTAAACCTCCATTGAATATAAAAGTTAGTAATTGAATATAAAAGTTATTAGCAAAATATAAAAATTAAGAATTGAATATAAAAGTTAGTAAATGCATACATGACTTTAAACCTTCATTAATATAAAAGTTAATAACGGGATAAAAAAGTTTATAAAAAAAATATAAAAGTTAGTAACTGAATATATAAAAGTTAATATCTGCATTTGGACTTTAAATCTCCATTAAATATAAAAATTAGTGTCAGAATATAAAAGTTAGTAATTGCATATCGAGTTTTAAACCTCCACACAATATATAACACACTTATTATAGAGAATTTGACAAGTTGTCAATTTTCTATAGCAAGGGGGTAAAATAAAAATAACGATAAAAATCATTCTAGTTATAAATCACTTGACTAATTGTCAGTTTTTCATAACCATAGTAAATAATAAAAATTATAGCAATAATAAGATTAAAGTGATAAGTTTAAAAAATATACCTAGTGTAGTAATAACTTCCGATAAAAACGATCATGATGATAACGTATTGAGAAAAATCAATTTTAAATATTCATTAATATTTATGAACTAATATAAATTACTAAACTAGTTGTAACTATTGAACTTAGATGGAAACATTGAAGAAAGAAAAATGTTTTATTTGTGCTTTCAAAGTAAAAAATTTACATTGGCCAAAGATAATATTTATACTACTAGAAATGCAACTATTACACTAATGTAATAATTAAACTTACTATTTTAACTTTGATAAATTATGTATCTATAATAATTTGTCATTATTATTTAGACAAATATTTCTAAATAATAATATTATAACAAATTCTTCCCATTATGATAAAAGGACAAATTGACCATTAGATAGATGTAGAGATAGGAATTTGTTTGAGTACTTCCCAAACAAGCCAATGCACTGTCGCGATCCGGCATTTACTGAACCAACAACCAAGCTCTATTCGTAAAATGACAACTTCTGAAAATGATCCATATGTTATACAGAACTGATACGTCTCAATGTAAACACAACAACTAAATACTCAATGTAAACACAACAACTAAATTTTATTGAAATCAATACAAACAAAATGTTTCTTAGACAGATCACTAATCTAGTTTGACTCAACATAAATAAACACAATAATGCCTGGGAAATAGTTTGATAGGCTTTATTCCATAGGAGAGTCAATTTTATAATGACTACATAAGCGTCATAATACGAAAGAATAACATGACAAAACTCCACCCTTACACTGCCTAACTCTCTAATAAAGTTCACAATACATGAATCTGTGGCTATGTGCCCTACAAGCAATAATAAAATTGATATTACTCAGCTCTGGATTGGCCAGCACGGGAAGAGAGGATGATGCCAACAATGAGACCATACAATGCCAATGCCTCAGCAAAGATGAGAATGAGAATCATACCGACAAAAAGCTTTGGCTGTTGGGCATTTGCTCTGCAAAAACAGTTCATTTTCAGGAGTTAAATTCAATACTGTGAAATGAAACCTAAACAATCTCTCTGAACATAGCATCACAGTATATCTAAAGCAGTAGCAGCAACAGGTATAGTGATACTGATTTATCATTTAAATGATCTTGGGGCTTGTAATTTTATCAATAACAGACTAACACGGACTTGTACACCAGAATCGTACAAAGAAATAAATAAGGTCAAATAGCTGCTTAGTCATTATATATTTTTACAAACATATATAAGAAACTCAATATTAATGCTATTTCTGCCTATAAATGATGTGTTTTATCTTAAACCAGAGTAACTAGAACTAGGTATGAATATCCATGTTACTCTATTTGGATTTGGACACCCCATTATACCCCAAGTACCTAACATAGCACAACCCCCTGAGAGCTAACGTACCGATAACTACACTCTACATTGCTTTACTTGGCCTTTCCAATCAATGAATCAATCCCTCCATAGGAAGTCCTTTTGGAGCCACCGGAAATCAGCTGTAATGAATGTTGTTAAATAGCAGGTATAGTGGTGTTCACCACCACTGCGTAGCAGAATTTGGACAAAAACCGCTATTATTTTGCAATACATTATTTAGTACAAAATGATGTTAAATAGCCGCTATAGAGGGGCACTATAACACCACTGTATAGCAGAATTTTAACGATCTGTTGTTTTCCGCAATGTTCAATTGACAATATTGGCTCTAATACCAATGGGTAGATATCAAAGATCTTGGGGACTCTTAGAAGCTACTATAAGGGGGAAGAACTAAGCCACTTAAAACACTTCATCAAACATCCCATACTACTGGGCACCCCATAATACCCAAGTACTATCACATTCATACTGCTGAAATTGGGCTACTTCAACATGTTGAGTTTTCACATATGCATGGTAGATAATTTACTAAATTACAAGAAAAATAAAAACCAATACAAAAAAAACAAAGCAGTGGCAATTTGATTTGTGAGAAAAGATCATTCATCATTAGAATTACCAAAACTGAAAAACATGGAGAATGCTGAAAAGATTAAAACCCAATTAAGATTACCTTCGACCTCATGTCTGAGCTTTTAAACTCAAATAGATATCAAAGTAACATTAGAGAGTTCAAGAAAAAGTGTATTATAAGCTAATTTCAACAAAATGTTGGAAGTTATTACTTACAAAACTTATAGATGTAACTTGGATAAACTTTTAGCAACTACTTATACAAAAACAACCAAGTATTATCCCACTAAGTGGGGTCCATAATGTTCTATCAAGGACCATGCTTTTATCGAAATTGTTAATCCCAAGATCTTTCTTAACAACTACTTATATGAAAATAAAATTTAAATAATCCTACTATGATTTAGAGTCTTCTAACTAGTAAGTTTTTTCACAAACTAGCAATGATCTTCTACATCTAAACTCGCAATATATTCAAAAGCCCACTCATCTAATTTCCCCATTACCACCTATAAATTTATAAGGGCTTCTTTCATTAGATATCAGAATCCAATACTTCTCTCAATCAAAAAGCCCCGGTATGTTACAAATTATCCAACTTGAATGATGCCAATAACAAAATCATCTCAATTTTTTTTCTTCAAGAGTGTTAAAAAGTTCATCCAAACTGGCTCTAATAAGCATGGCCTTTATGCACATTGTAGCAGAATAACAAATGATCTCTATCCATGAGAGGAGAAGACGGCAACACCACTAGTGACACAACCAAGAAAATAATTACAAGAGTGTGCATTTTATCTTACTCAACCACATAACAGATATACATTAAGTTTATCTAAAGTCCACAATATCAATTGAGAAAATCAACAATCGATATTGCATGTAAACTGATTTTTCTTGTTTTATTAGCTACTAAATTTAAAAGATTTGACACTATGAATTGACACTATGTCTAAATGTCCAATACCAACACGATTCTTACACAATTAAATACATTCAATAAATTATATATTCTCGTACTATTAACATTGTCTACCCGTGCGTCTGTGTCAGTGATTTATAGTATATATCATATCAAAGAAGAAAACAAAAATTAAGGACAAAGTAAATCAATAAAGACAATCAATCAGTTAGGAAATTGAGAGAAACATGAATACACAATTATTCAGAATCAAATCAAAATAGAACATTAACAAAGGCATAGAGAGAGATGTAAAAACCTAACACCAGCATCACCAACAATGCCAATAGCCATGCCAGCAGACAAACCAGCAAGACCACAAGCGAGCCCAGAAGAAAGATGAGCATAACCATCAAACAGATAATAAGATTTCGCCTTAGGGTTAATGCCGGTACTAATAATAACAGCGATAATCAAACCATAAATACCCAAAACACCGGCCATAACAACAGGCACGATCGATTTCATGACAAGTTCAGGTCTCATCACACCCATCGACGCTACACCAACACCGCTCTTCGCAGTTCCATAAGCCGCTCCCATACCTACGTTAAATTGAAACTCAATTTCGCATCGGAATTCGATTAGAATAATTGATAATTGATTGAAGAGGAAAATAATAGGGGCTTACATGAGAAAACTAGGGCAGCGGCGGCGCCGAGGAAGCCGAAGAAAGGAGCAGTTTCATCGCCGCTGAAACCAGCCATTATTTGTTTTACGAATATGTGATGAAGATGATGGAGGTGATAGTAGAGAGGTTATAGATCTATTATTATTATTTATGGATTTTTGTTTTTAGTTTTATTTGTTTTGGATTGGACCAAAGGAAGTTTCTTGAGTGGTCACCCGCTATGTTTGTTATCACATACACCGCGTCTCGTTATATTCCGTCTTTTTTAAATCTATAAAAATAAGGTTTCGGCTAATATAACATTGTTTAAGGAGAATTAATATAGCTAGGGTGAATTAATATAGCTAGGGTTTCACCCGTTTAATTTTGAAATAAACAACTTTTAAGTTTAATAATTAAAATATTAAAGATTTACACTGCTGTCATATTTAAATATGGGAGAATAGTAGTGTATACCACACGTTTCAATTTTAGTTAACAATTTATTGTTATTCATTTCACAATAAAATAGATGGGATCATAGTTAATTTAATTCTCCTTAACCAGTGCTCTGATGGCACTTGATAGCATTTTCCAAAAAATAAAGGAAAAAAAATGTGTCCATATTAAATTATTTATGAGATAAACTTACTCCAAATAATTTTTTTTAATTTTTTTAAAATTATATTCTTTAAATTTTATATAATATTATTAGATTCAATTTAGAATAAGTTAAAAAAAAGTTATTTTTGAAGTAAGTTTATCCTTAAATTATTATACATTTTAAAATTATTATATGTTTTAATATTCTTTTATAATTCAAAAATATTTTTTTAAAAAACTCATTTTATGTTAATAATTTAAGAGAAAATTACAATCACATATCCTGATGTTTGTTAAAAGGAACATTTCCTCTAGTTTTAAAATATGCATAATTTTTTCTTAAATTTATATATTACAACGAACATTTTTAATTTTTAATGACAAACAACAAAATCGTGAATTTTTTTTAACTAGCCATTTATTGCAAACAAATTACCAATTAAACGAGAGTTTTAAAAAATTTATCAAAGTAGCAACATCTTCAACAGACAGTCACCAGATGGATTGGCGAATGAGGCAAAAATTGAATTGGGCTTGTAACCAATTCGCCAGACGGATTGGCGAATGAGGCAAAAATTGAATTGGGCTTGTAACCAATTCGCCAGACGAATTGGCGAATGAGGCAAAAACTGAATTGGGATTGTAACCAATTCGCTAGACGGGTTGGCGAAACAGGTATAATGGGATTTGGGCCGTAACAAAGTCGTCAATCCATTGGGCGAAATAGACAATTTTTAGGGTTTTGATTTTTCCTTTATTTTTTTATTATGTTTTTAATTTCAATTAATGTTAAAATAAAGTTTTTTATATTTTAAATTAGTAATACTTTTTAAATATAATTATTAATAATAAATTTAAAATAATTAGGTTTAACGTTAAAATTAATTTATTAATTAATAAACTTTAAATAATTAGGTTTAATGTTAAAATTAATTTTTAATTAATAAATTTTAAATAATTAGGTTTAGATTTTAAACCTAATTAAATAAATTTATGTTGATCTCAAATTAATTTATAATTTTAAAACATAAAAATTGAGTGTTCATTGAAGTTTAAATAATGTAAATTTTGTAAGGGTGTTTAAGTCATATCATATGGGGTACGTACCATTTTTTTTACTATAAATACGACTGCAAACACATGTATGTTTTCACAACATTGTATCCCAAAAGACTGAAGCTTTAGTGCATTTTGAGTTGAGTGGAGCCTAGAATGTCTGCATTTCTAAATCAACGTTCATCATCGTCGTCATCATCAGCTTCGGAGGAACCGTTTCTAGAGTTCGATATAATGAAAAGAAACGTCGTAGTTGTGTTTTCAGCAACAAAGCCTCCAATGAAGGTGCTCTTCTGGAATACGCAGACGTTGGAGCACTTGCACAGGGAACTGAACCGCTGGCTAGAAGGAGACATTGGTCCAGGAGAATAGATTAGGAAAATCGAGAGGCTGGTCGAGGAGACCGGGAGAAACGGAGTGACTCGTGAATGGAGAAAAGTGGAAAATGATATCGGTGTCCTTGTGATGATGTTGACACCAAAGAAGATAAAGTTGATGGTCGTGATATCGTAGACGCTTTGGTGTAGTGTTCTGTTTTAAGTCTTTACGTTGTTGTTATGTTTGTTTAATTTATGTTGCCTTCGCGCAGTGTTCTGTTGTCATGTTGTTGTTGTGTCAGTTTACTATGCTTTTAATTGACTGAAACCTAGTATTATTCGAATGAAATTTGCTATTAATCTTATAAAAGTTGCTATTAATCGAATGGAATTTGATATTGATTTAACGGGACAAGATTACATATGAAACTATGATTTGCTGCTTGATCCTATGTTAGGACATTTTGTTCGATTGTGTCCTGGTTGCCGACACGAACTACACAATCTCACCAGCTTGTCTGCGGTATCCATCTCAATTCGAATGCGCGTGTTGTTAGGCCGACCCTTCTTCTGTCTGCGCATCAAGTCATTATGCCAAACAATTTCACCTTCGTATTGAGGCCAATAGTCCTCATTTGCCACCACTTGAAAGCTGCATGTATAGACATTGCATAGACTAATGACTTGGTAAGCTGCAGAAAGAAGGTTGGCTGGGTCCTGGCGCAACTTGGAACATGCTGCTATGACATGAGAGCATGGCATACGAAATGCTTGAAACTTTCCACAATCACACCAGCTTTTATCCAATTCAACACGGTAACATCCCCTAGGCCTTCCTTCGTTGTGATCCATAGACTCGGCAACACTGAACCAACCAGTTGTACGGTCAAAGATTGTGACCACGTGTGTGTTGGCTTTGGCAGCTTCCTCTTTCATGAATTTCATTGAAGTATCGCTATACAGCTGGCTCAATTGTAATACTGAACCCCACTTCGTACGTCTGCTATCAAAGAGTGATCCTAGCCTAAAATAGGTTGCCTTTACCAAGGCAGTTATTGGGAGGTTTCGGATTCCCTTGAAAACATAATTCATTGATTCGACGAGGTTAGTTGTCATGTGGCCCCGTCTCACCCCATTATCGTATGTCCGCGTCCATTTCTCCTGATCAATGTTATCAATCCATCGTAATGCAGCTGCGTTTGTTAGTCTGATCTCGTCACGGTAGTATTTGAATGTGGGTTCAGTCAGTGCATATCCTGCGTTCACAACCTTCTTCCGTAGGGTCTTGTCTTTGATTTCACGCATGAAACTTTGGGCAACGTGCCTTATGCAAAAGACGTGGGTAGATGGAGGATCCTGCCAACCGTTGTCATGGTTGTTGTATGCACTCTCTATTGATGCGTGTCGACCAGAGATCAAACATAAGTTAGGTTATGGAGACACGTATGAGCGGAGGTTTTTTAAGAAAAAACTCCAACCCCCAGTAGTCTCCCCTTCCACTATAGCGAAGGCTATTGGAAAAATATTGTTGTTCACGTCCTGTGCCACAGCCATGAGAAGTGTGCCCTTATATTTTTCGTATAACCATGTTCCGTCAATTTGAATTATAGGCTTACAATATGCAAACCCTTTGATGCATGGTTCGAACGCCCAAAATACTCTGTGAAAAATTCCATTTCCAGCAACGCAAGTCCCGTCTGCTGTACATGCAGGCAGTGTCTCCAAAACCGCAACAGTTCCCGGAGAGTAGTGTTTAAGAGCCACCAGGAATTTCGAAAGTTCCTTGTACGACTCCTCCCAATTTCCAAACACCCTTTCAACCGCTTTAGTTTTGACAATCCGGGCTTTTCGGTACGAAGGAGTGTAATTGTACCTTTGAGCCATATGTGAAATTATGGTACTGACCTTCAAAGACGGGTCTTCGCTAACGAGTGACAGAATCTCATCGCAAAACAATTGAGAGCTGAGTTTATGATGGTCTTGCATCGGATTAGAGATGATACAACTGTGGGACAAGCCTATGGACCCTATCTTTTAGGAATCGCTTCTCTTTCTGAAAGACGCTGTTAATCGGAAGTGGCACTCCTTGTTACGACAATAGATCGTATACCGCGTCGGATTTGTCTGATCGACTCTATAATCGGCAGACAACCCCATGTGAAACCGTTTGATTGCCCGGACACAGTCTTCTTTCGTACGAAACTCGTCACCCTCCTTTAGTTGCCCTTCTGTTGCGTAGTTGGGATCGTAGAAAACATCCGTCGAGGGTTCATCATCACCCAAGTCGAGAGTTGTCATGTGTTGAGGTAGACAATAAACATTGTCGGGTGGAACCTCATCGTCCTGGTTGTTCACCATATCGTCAACAATGACTTCAGTTGCTTCTTCTTCTTTGTCAACAACATTAACTTCAGCGTGTTCATCGTCAGAATCGCAAAAAACTTAAGAAGAATCAAGTTGTTGAGACAGTTGTTGCTGTTGTAACGTAACATATAACACGATGTCTGAGAAACCAGAATTCCTGTACTTTTTATGGTTGTGCTTATCTTCTGCAAGCGTGGGGTTGGTCTAGGATGCCAATGCTTGCTCCAATAAACAGGAATTCTTTTACGTTCCCGTACGCCAACAAGTAAGTATCTTTTCAAGATTATTTAGCAGCTACATATTCTTTTTCAGTTAATAATTTCTGAGATGTGTTTATTTTTTTAGGTGGTCTGTTCCAGGGATGAATTATTAGAGATGTCCAAGGCACTCTATAATTCAATACCGCGACCTAATTGACCACCTTGGGCCAGATGATGTAAGTTATTTAC
This sequence comes from Lathyrus sativus, assembly GCA_963859935.3. NCBI lineage: Eukaryota > Viridiplantae > Streptophyta > Magnoliopsida > Fabales > Fabaceae > Lathyrus > Lathyrus sativus. The sequence goes on from OZ012736.1 coordinate 533,959,417, forward strand.
CATTAATTTTTTTAATGTATATGCATAAACCTCTCAAACTCTGTCTAACTTAATTGTCCAACTTTATTGTAGTTTGTCTGGATGCCGTACGAGAGTCTCGACCACCAGCCCAACCCCGATGATGTCGTTGTGTGGATATCAAAGACATCCATAATTAGGTTCACTACGGTGGAGATGCACCAAAGTGACCGGGTGAAACTACAATTTAGGATGCATCAGGATATTCCAGATGCTCCAGTCGACTTGGGGCAGTGGCATCAAAAGCGGGTGGACGCACAGTGGAGTGTTAGTGATTGAAAGGAGTTTGCGAAGGAGTTGCGTATACATTGGAAAAGAAGAAAGCAGCATGTCTTAACCGATCGTGTTGTGCATGGGGCTAGGCCAAGTCTTCAATATATGACTTGGTTTAGGTCTGTCACGACATCTCAGCCTTTCCTGTCCCAGCCAACCTATTTGGCCGACCCAAGGGAACACGATTCTTCGTCAAACACGCAACAACAGTTCAACGCCCAAAATCGGCCTTACGAAAACCCATACATGCCAACAAATACCCCTATCAACAACAACATCCTTACATGCCACCCACCCAGTCCCAGCCTCAACCGCCATACCATTATAGCCCTGATACGTCTTTTGAGCCTATCCCCTCCACCTATAGCCCTGATATGTCTTTTGACCCTACCCCCTCAAACTACCCCGCCAACTGTAACAGCCCAATTTTCAATAATTAATTATTTGTGTTAATTAATTGATTTATTTGGATTATTCTAATTATTTGAATAATTAGATGATTGTTTAAATGGACTGATAGATGTTTTGAGAGAGGAAATATAGTGGAAAGAAATAAAGGGAAAGACATATATATGAGGAAGTGGAAAAGAAAAAGGGAAAAAAAAACAAGGAAGAGAAAGAAAGGGGAAAGAAAGAAGAAGAAGAGAAAAGGGGAGAAAAAGAGGAAACTTGGAGAATCATCAAGAACATCCTCTGGCTCCGATTAATCAAGGTAAGGGTGTGAAATATTACTATCTTAATCAATGTGTATGATTATGTATGTGTGGGTTTGGATTTGTTGGGTGTTTTTCTATATTTTCCATTTTAGGTCGAAACAAGTTTAATCGGTAGAAACCGAGTTTGAACAGTTAGAATCTGAAATTGACGGCGTATTTTAGTCGGGTGATGATGGGCTAAGACTACTGAGGTCGTTGGGATGGAATCGGTTGATTTCGAGGTGATTGGAAGATTTTTGGACAGTTAGGGATTTCTGAGTTCGCAGGTTGGCCAGGCGAGTGGCAGCGAAGCTTCGCCAGGCGAAGCCTAGCGAGTGGTCAGCGAACCAAGTCAGTAGCAACACCCTGTCTTCGCTGGCAAGTTTGCCAGGCGAATAAGTGTGGCGGAGTCATGCTCTGGTTATGTAACACTGGGATCGTTGGGTTATGCCTTAGAGATATCTTATGTATTCTAAGTTGTGTTTTAAATGTTTTTTTGAAATATGTGATAATGACCTTTGTGCCTAAGTGTTGATGATTATGTGATAATATGAATATTCTGTGAAGGGATTTATGTAAATAAATTGAATCCGCTGCTACATTCAAGATGAAAATTTAATAGCATGACTATTTATTTCAATGTTACATGAGTATGACAGGTGAATGTTGAGATTTTGTAAAATTGTGTGACGCCCTTTTGTGAAAGCATGTTAATTTACTCTGATTAATTATGTATTATTCCGTGGGGTTAGAAGGGTTTACATTAGTGGTATCAGAGCAGGTTGGTCCATCCGGCCAAGTTGTCTAATGTTAGTTGTTCCCTTGTATGCGACATGTGTGTGCAACACTGTTAGTACATGTTTGTTGTCTAGCCTTTGTCTGCATAAGTGGGAATGATCCAAGTGGGGAAGAAACTTGTGCCTCTCCAGGATGCTGCAAGTGTGAAGTTGTAGCTCAGTGTGGTTGAATGCTCTTATAGTTTGGTAAAGATGGTTTATACCCCATCATGATTTTCGACTGTCTATTGACAAATTGAGGAACTGATCACCCTTAATCTCTTGTTGATATTAGTTGGGATTGTGTTGGATGGGATAGATGTGTCTTGCAAGCAGTGAATTTTTTTGAGTGAAGCTGAGCGCTTAAGAATTGTTTTGATGAGTCGGCGAAGGACCGTGATGAGATGTTTAATTCTGATGGGAATTCTGAGTATTAATGAAAGTGGAGAAGCTGGTGGTTTACCGATTGATTATAGTTGTCTGAGAGTTATCCTGACAAGATAAGTGATATACAGACAGGACGTAAGGTGAAGTTGTGATCGTCTTAGTTGCGGAAACTAGTCATATATTGAGAGCTCCATATGGTATGTCTGTTTGGGTGGCCAAGGAATTAATATTGAGTGAGTAATTTTGAGACTTGTGTCTGGTGTGTATGCTACGGCAACAGGTTGTGGAGTCGAGTATAAAGATGGATAATGACTTGCGGTGATTATTAAAGAAAGTAAGATGTGGAATACAATATTGGTATAATTAGACCTTTGAAATTTCAAGAGTTGAAAATGTGTTGAGTGGCCTTCAGAGTGTGAAAATGTTGTTTTCGTCTTTTGACGCACCATTCGAAGCGTTGGGCGCTATTTTAATGCTCTATGTGATGGTGAAGTAGTGGCATGGAAATTAATTAATTTATTGATGGAATGTGTTTGATAATTCGAAGAATATAGAGGATCATGTTGAGCATCGGGAACTTGTGTTATCAGTGTTGGAGGAGAAGCGGTGATATGCCACTGTGAAGAAAGTTCAGAGAGTCTTGGAGAGAGCCGTCAACAAATCGTGTGTGGATTCTTGCCGAATTCGACAGAACTGTTCGTTGTGTTTTGTGGTGTCTCGTGGGTATGATTGAGAGATATGTTAAGTGCAACATCAACAAGTTTAGTTGCTTGGAGGCAATTTAAAGTATATAAGAGGGATTATCTGACAAGTGACTTAGAGTTGGTCGTTATTGTGTTTGTGCCGGAGTTGGAGGCTCCAATTGGTTAGTGAGAGATTTGAAATAGTTGGTGATCTCAAGAGCTTAAGGTATTGGTTTGAATTGGAAGAATTGAATATGAGGCAGAAGGAAAACAATTGGAATTCCTGAGGGATTATGGCTTTAGATTGAATTACCATTCGGGTAGAGCAACGTGGTAACTGATGCATCGATTTGAAGATTTGGTATATACTGATCATGATGGTTGAATTTGATGAATTAAGTCGAAGGATTGATTTTCGTATTTATGGGAATGGTATCATGAGATGTCGTGATAGAGTTGTGTTATAGATATTATTAAGTGGAATAAGAGTATTATGGTAGATGGAGTATCCATCCTAGTGCTATAAAGACGTAACCATTGTATATTCCAGAGTTGTAATCGGATAGTATTCCCATGGATTTTGCATTTGGTTTTCTGGAGAATTTGAGGAATATGGTTTTAATTGAGTGATTTTGGATGGAATGACTAGATTGGCTCTTTTCCTACCAATGAGGATTAATCATTCTATGTTAGGGCCGGTTGAGATGTATATCACTGAAGTGATAAAGATTGTATGAGCTGTCATCGAATATGGTGTCAGATGGGGATTTGAAGCTTTGTATGGTAGGAGGTGTATGAATCCTTTGTATTGATATGATTCAGGTGAAAGTACTATGCTCGAACCTGAGGATTGTGTAAGAGACGACTGAAAAGATCAAGAAGATCCAAGAAAGGACGTGTTCTGAGAGTTTCAGTGGTGATGGGTGTTGATCGAGCTTTGAAGTCTCGGAAGCACACACTGTGTTTTGTTGCTTAGTATCAGAGTGGCGCAGCGGAAGCGTGGGAGAAGTATCATGTTAGATTATCTTACCGCTGTCGCTTGTAAATTTACATTATGTGGTATGTGCCTAATTAAGGAAGTGCAAGTGCATTCATTCAGACAGATGGTGTACAGGTGAGGAAGGATTTGACTGTTGAGACGTTGCTAGTTCATATTGATGAGCAAGAAGTAACTTCGAGGTAATGAAGATTTCTTCGGTAAAGACAGTTGGGGAAACCAATTGGAGGAAGTGGGATTTGAGAGATTGGGACGAGGGAGTCGTATCCGACTCGGTTCATTGAGGTAATATTTTCGAGGACGAAAATTCCTAAAGTGGGAGAGAGTTGTAACAGCCCAATTTTCAATAATTAATTATTTGTGTTAATTAATTGATTTATTTGGATTATTCTAATTATTTGAATAATTAGATGATTGTTTAAATGGACTGATAGATGTTTTGAGAGAGGAAATATAGTGGAAAGAAATAAAGGGAAAGATATATATATATATATATATATATATATATATATATATATATATATATATATATATATATATATATATATATATATATATATATATATATATATATATATATATATATATATATATATATATATATATATATATATATATATATATATATATATATATATATATATATATATATATATATATATATATATATATATATATATATATATATATATATATATATATATATATATATATATATATATATATATATATATATATATATATATATATATATATATATATATATATATATATATATATATATATATATATATATATATATATATATATATATATATATATATATATATATATATATATATATATATATATATATATATATATATATATATATATATATATATATATATATATATATATATATATATATATATATATATATATATATATATATATATATATATATATATATATATATATATATATATATATATATATATATATATATATATATATATATATATATATATATATATATATATATATATATATGAGGAAGTGGAAAAGAAAAAGGAAAAAAAAAAGAAGAAGGAAGAGAAAGAAAGGGGAAAGAAAGAAGAAGAAGAGAAAAGGGGAGAAAAAGAGGAAACTTGGAGAATCATCAAGAACATCCTCTGGCTCCGATTAATCAAGGTAAGGGTGTGAAATATTACTATCTTAATCGATGTGTATGATTATGTATGTGTGGGTTAGGATTTGTTGGGTGTTTTTCTACATTTTCCATTTTAGGTCGAAACGAGTTTAATCGGTAGAAACCGAGTTTGAACAGTTAGAATCTGAAATTGACGGCGTATTTTAGTCGGGTGATGATGGGCTAAGACTATTGAGGTCGTTGGGATGGAATCGGTTGATTTCGAGGTGATTGGAAGATTTTTGGACAGTTAGGGATTTCTGAGTTCGCAGGTTGGCCAGGCGAGTGGCAGCGAAGCTTCGCCAGGCGAAGCCTAGCGAGTGGTCAGCGAACCAAGTCAGTAGCAACACCCTGTCTTCGCTGGCAAGTTTGCCAGGCGAACAAGTGTGGCGGAGGTTCGCCAAGCGAGTGTGCTAGCGAGTAATTCCAGAATAACTCCCAGTGGTCTTCGCTGGCAAGTTCGCCAGGCGAACGTAGTAGCGAAGGTTCGCCAGGCGAAGGTCGGCGAATGTGACAACATTTTCTTTTATTTCCTATGTTTTCCATCCAATTGTCGATTGTTTTGGTTTAATTATGTTTAATCCTTATCTGAGTGGATAGTTGATGTGCTGTTATGATGTGATGTGATGTGATGTGCTATTGTGATGTGATGTGCTAGTGTAATGTGATGTGATGTGATATGATGTGTTGTTGTGATGTGATGTGCTGTTGTGATGTGATGTGATGTGATATGCTGTAGGTAGCCGTAAGGCGTGAATCCTAGATTGTGAATCGTGGAGTGTAGAATGTGGCTGTTTGGCATAATTATTGTGAATACATATGGATTGTATGTGATAATATGATGTGAATTGTAGAAGCATGAATAAGGAATATGCTTAGTTATGTGTATATGTGCATTGTTTAAATTGATTAAAATGCATGATGAATCGGGATGAGGTTCGTTGCCGTTTGGCACGAGATTGTGAATACATATTGATTGTATGCGATAGAATGCATGAGAACTATATTGTGAATATATGTGCATTGCTTGGTAAATGTGAGAATGATGTTGAAAATATGTATATGTGCAAGAGTCGTATTCACTGGGGTAGAATGACTAATGTGTCGTTCCTAGTGGAATGATCGCCGGGGTAGAATAACTGAGATGTTATTCCTAGTAGGGTACAACGATGTACCCATAACCCCAAAAAGGGGATTGGTGATCATTGATTCCTAGGAGAATCTGCTGAATGATATTTGATTCCTAGGAGAATTTGCTGAATGATATTTGATTCCTAGGAGAATCTGCTGAATGATAATTGATTCCTAGGAGAATCTGCTGAATGATATTTGATTCCTAGAAGAATCTGCTGAATGATAATTGATTCCTAGGAGAATCTGCTGAATGATATTTGATTCCTAGGAGAATCTGCTGAATGATAATTGATTCCTAGGAGAATCTACTGAATGATAATTGATTCCTAGGAGAATCTGCTGAATGATAATTGATTCCTAGGAGAATCTGCTGAATGATATTTGATTCCTAGGAGAATCTTCTGAATGATATTTGATTCCTAGGAGAATCTTCTGAACGACCGTGTGCCCTTGTGGGGTGTGAGCGATGGTTATTTTTGGTTCTTCAATTGAACCTGCTGAAATGAGTCGGTACCGCATTTGCATATGCATAGAGTCGTGTGTCGGTCTCTATGAGTTGCATGTTGTCATCTTTATATGATGCATTGGTGAAATAAACATGAATGTGAATGTTTATGTGAATTGGTGATGAAAAGAACATATTTTGTATGTTTATATGGAATGATTGGAATTATGGATGTACGCATGATAAATATGCTTGATGGTTATCCATACTTGTTTATATGTAAATAGCGATGTATATGAGTGAATCGTGAATGTATGTATGATGAGATGCTTGGTTATATATATATATATATATATATATATATATATATATATATATATATATATATATATATATATATATATATATATATATATATATATATATATATATATATATATATATATATATATATATATATATATATATATATATATATATATATATATATATATATATATATATATATATTCTATAAATTTATAGAACAATATTTATATTTTTATTGTAACTATTTTTTAATTATAATATCTCTAAAATAGTTTTATATTCTTTCTATTTTAAAAAATTAAAAATTAAAGTACTTTTATACATTAATTACAATAATAATACTCTAACAATTTTAACATCTAATTTTAAAATTACATTGCAAAAATTTAAATACGATATAATTCATATCTCTTTTTTTTTTCTCTTCATTTTCTCATATATTAATAACATGTTCGAAATTCAATCCATTACAAAAATTTAATCTTATTCTAAGAAATATTTTGAAAGAGATGAATTCATGACTCATTTAAACCTAAATGTTCTAATAACACAACAATCATTTCAACTGAGTATATTTCTCTCGATTACAAAATTAAAAAAGATGTATTAGAATTTGACCTAATTCATCCTTACAAAATCGACTTGTAAGGTGAAACATGTCACTTTCTATATAAACTCTTTAAACCAATGTTTTAAAAATCGGATCAGAGATCGAATCGGTAAAACTTACGGTTTAACGTTCAATTGGTTAAACCGGTTTAACCTACGGTCGAACCGTTTATTAAATAAAGTAATAATATGTAACTAATTTCATATATATGTCACACATTATTATATGTTCTCAAATTAATAAAATAAATATTTCAAAAATCTATTACAAACTTAATACAACAATACCAATAATACATAACATAATATAATTTTGCACTTCATTTCAACCATCATTTAAGAATACTTTGACCAAACTAAAAAATTACAATAAAATAAATTAAACTAAAGTTAAAATAATAGAACATAATAACTAAAATAAAGTGTTCAAATAATTAAGAATACCTAAATTAAATATGATGAAGTACCAAAATATAAATAATATAATATACTCTATTAAACAATAAAAAAATCGAATTTGAGTTGAACTACAACAAACAAGTCTTAATTGACAACAACAAACAATATAGACTTGAACGAAAATCAATAGAGTTGAACATCGTGACTATGTTTAAAAGAGACAACATGATGATGATGGAGTGTGGTTGAAAGAAAAATTATAATAAAGTGACAAACCATAGAAGTTTGTATGTTGTAAAAAACACACGAAATTCTTTTTTATGATTGGGATATGTATGTTAAGTTTAGATATTAATATATTAATTTTTTTTTTTAAATTTAAAAAATGATCAATTTGATGAATTTTTTTGAACCGGACGATTTTTCAAAACCGACTCTGGTTCTTTGGTTCGAATGGTTTTGGATGGTTCAATCCGGTTTTTCTGGTTTAACTTCAATTTTGAACCACTAGCGGTTTTGAAAGGTTGAACCAACCGGATTCATCTTCGGTTCCCAGTCCAACCGGTTGAACCGGCCGGTTCGGTCCGATTTTTAAAACATTGCTTTAAATGCTATATGTCTAACCAATGTGAGACTTGAAAATTTTCTAATACACCCCTCACGCCCATCACTCTATTGAGTTTGGTGCGTGAATATTAACAGTGAGTGACTCATGATCCGATTGATAGGCTTTGATAACATATTAGAGTTTGACATAAATCATCTTTACAAAATTGGCTTGTAAGATAAGGGTGTCACTCTTTATATAAACTCTTTAAATACTCTATGTCTAACCAATGTGAGACTCGAAGTCTTTCCAATACGATGTGCGAAATCAAAAACTATTTTTTAATCTTTAAATCTCAACAACAAAAATAACAATAGAAACAAACATCTTTGATATCAAAATATTTATTACACAATTTTTAAAGATAAGTCGCTCTCAGTTAATCTTGAAATATGATAGTGTAGTGTTATATTCATAAAAATACTATATTAGGGTGATGGTTATAGGATGCCTAAAGACAGACGATGATAACATGTCGCCCAATGGGAGTATCGCCTCACTCCAAGGTCTTTCTATCACTCTATCATGGGAAACATGGAAAAAGTTGTTTCTATGGCAGAGAGAAGTCAAGACAATTAACTAACTCACGTCCTCCTTGAAAATAGGGATTCAATGGTTCCTATTGACTAAGTGGACGGTGACCCTTTCCAAGAGAACCCTAGGCTTTAAAGGTCTCTATAAATATACCTCCCTCGAATGGGAAAACATGTCATATTTCATTCTGATCACACCTCTCACATGCTTATAACAAGCACATCATCCATCTATAAAGCCTCTTAACTCAGGTGATCAGGACTTGTAAAGCCATCACAAAACACAAACGTACATGGCTTTTTGTTGATATGGACAAGTCTTAATCGCCATACAACATAATATACCTATTAAAAACTTCGAATCTCCCTACAATAACAGGAGGAATAAACACACATATACTTTTTGACTAGTACAAATAGATTATACTGTTTTTTTAATCTTTAAATCAAATAAACAAAAATAACAATTGAAACAAACATCTTTGCTCTTAAAGTACTATTACACAATTTTTAAAGATAATTCACTCTTAGTTAATCTTAAAATATAATGAAGTATTCAACACCTTTTTAAACTTAATCTTGTTTTAACATTAAATTAAAAGTTTGTGAAAATTTTGAACTAAATTATGAGTATGACAAAGATGTGAGTCAACGGTTATTTGGTTAGTTTAGGTTTACTAAACTATTTAGAAAAAAAAATTAAAGTAAAACAAAAATAAAACATTTCAAAATTTAAATTTAATAAATATTGGTGGCTTTTTATATTGAAAGTGTGACGAAATAAAAGCGTAAAAGTGGATTTAACATTAAAAATGGAAAGAAAGAGATAATAAATGGTTAAAAAAGAAAGAAAGTAAGCTAAAGAAATGAGAGAAGTATATTTGATTAAGTTCACGTGAGTTACTAATGTAAATATTACGGGTGACAAAACGGGTCGGGTCCACTGGATCGGCTCGTTTGTCCTGTCATTTTTGACGGGTTGGACTGAGGTTTTCGGTTCGACACTTTAAGCTGACCCGCCCCACCTAACCCACTTGAAAAACTGGCCGAATCGGGTCGGGTTTTTCCCGTGGGCTTTTTGTTAAAACTTTTTTATTTTCTTACTTATAATTAAAACAAATTTAACTATAAAAACAACACTCTTCTCTTAGGATTATATTGATTGAATTGTATTATAAATTATTATACAAATAAATTGAATTATAATTGTAATGTTCTGTCTATAACTTTCTAATACATGTGTTGATTGGAAAAACTTGAAATAAAAGAACAATTGTATGGCATGCTGAATTATTAAGTTGTCAAACATCAGCTCACGTGTTTTCTTTAAAAATAGATGTTGATTTTAAGAAAATGAAGGATTTGATTAGTATATACATGTGACAAATTTAAGATTTAACTGTTAAGGAATCAGTCAAAATAAAAGTCTATATGTGTAAAGAGTGAGAAAGTCAAGTGTTAATATTTTATGCACTGTGATGTTTTATGCAGTGTAATTGTTATCATTGTTTGTCTTTTGTAAATTCTTAATTCGCTTCTTTTAGTAGTTAGTTTTTAAATAGAATTAGGATGATATGTGTTTATTTATTTTGATACATTTTTTTATTGTGGTTGAGTTTATTTCATTATTTTTTTATTGTAATTGATCTTTATTTTTTATTTTTTAACTATTTGGACTTAAGACATGTTGAAGTTCTATTATGTCTTGTTAAAAAAATCTTTTATCGATATCTTTGATAATAAATAATTTTCTTTTAAAAATTATGTAGTAAATTAAATTGTAAAATAAAAAATAAAAAATTAGTGGACCCGTCTGCAAACTAGTTAGTAAATAGGGCGGACTTAACTTTTGAATTCAGACGCTTAAGTTGACCCGTTCCGCCCTACTTTTGAACGGACTTAAATGAAACGGTCTAAATGGGACGGACCGTCCACTTTGTCACCCCTAATAAAAACTAATTAGAACAATCTAGTTAAATAAAAACTAATTAGAACAATCTAATTTAACTCTAAAATTAAAGTGAGAGAAATATATTTGATCTATGATTTATTATATGTTTTTTTTTGTTTAATATGATCTATTAAAAAGTGTAGTTTAGTTTAAAATTTTATTTTAAAAATCTATTTTATATTAAATTATTTAAATAGTTAAGTTTACTTTTGTTTTATATAAATTTAGCTTTTATATATATATATATATATATATATATATATATATATATATATATATATATATATATATATATATATATATATATATATATATATATATATATATATATATATATAAATTAAATATCCTGAATCTAATATGTTCAATTAAATAAGTTTAAAAATATTAAATCTAATATTTTAATTAAATAGGTCAAATCTTAAATAAACAAGGTTATAAATTGCTGTAGGATGATCAAACATATTCTCACCCTTAAACAAAAGTGAACAAATATTGACATTTATACAATCTGAAAGCATATATTTGTTCTTAAAAAGCTAAAGAGGAGGGTTAGGAATGTTCACTTTAATGTTCTCTCTTAACACCTTTTATTTATACATATCAACATTTTGAGAATGCACTTCACATAAAGTGTGAGAGTCACATATATTTTGCTCTAACACAATAGTGAATGTTAGAAAAGAATGTTAAATAAATTACTAAAACTTGAATTCTAACAAACAAGAGGTGGATTAAAAGAAATAGCAGGGCATGAATATCAAGTATCCCTTAAAAACTACGGGCCTTAATATTTGAAAATTGGACATTTTACTCTATTAAAAGCAAAATTTTATTATTATTTAGAACGCATATTTCCAAAAAAGGACTAAACATCCTATGTATCCAAGTGAATTTCAAATATTTTCTAGAAGTTTCAATTTCAAATACTTTCAATTTCATTTCTCATATAGAAAGTTACCAATTTAAATACTTTCAATTTGACGAAGTTTGTATGTGTACATATTTTGAGTGAGCATATTATCACAATTTTTTATTGGTGTTCAGAGTGATATGATAGCAAGTGAAGTTAAAATGTTGTGAGTTTATGTATATGTATTATGTGTGTATATATTATGTATATAAGAGTAAAGTCTTTGTGTATATGTTTTATGAGTCTTGTACTCCACGCTAATGCCCTAATTAGGATTAGTGTTGAATTTTTGTGTACACTACTATGTTTCAGTAATTTGGCATAATTGGTTTGTCTTAGTTGAGTTGTAATATTCAACATTATTAATTGAGTTGTAAACACTAATCAAGAGTTGTGTGATTGAGAAGAAAGTGGGTAGATTCTCATATTTATGGGGAGTTCTTAAATAGAAAGTCAATAAGATTAGGAAGAGATTTTGAACAATATAAAGTTTATTGGTTCTTGTAAGACTAAAGGTACTAATTCAAAATAGTGAATTTCCTTTCTTGAGTACAATGCCCTTTAGAGGTAGGTGTTGTGCGCACCGAACTAGATTATCAATCTCTTGTGTTTTTATTGCTTTTCTTATTGTGTTTCGTATTGTTGTTATTCTGATTTAACTTGTTGGATCAGTTGTTCCAACATCGTGTTCATCATCTGTCCCCTAAGAAATGTAATTTCAATTTTCATATTTGGATTATCTTTTAGGGAGTTTTAAATTCTTTTGCTTAACCACTTTGTAGTCATCATCTTCATATTGTATGATCTGTTACACTTATGAATATCCACCACTTTCCTTGAAGTCCAATAATTTTCATTTGGTAATTTGCCACAGTAGACATTCCACTCACACATTTTTTTACATATCACTCACAACCTTTGTTTGCCATTTTTAGAGAACTTAAGATCCTTGTCTGACTGAACTCCATATGTAGTAATTGCCTCCTTAAAATCAATTTTTGTAGCAAAATAGATTCTTAATTCTCATTTATAGTCTGGAATGTTCTTTGACATTTTGAAAAATGGACATTTCTTCCTCTTACAACTACTTTCATCATCAATTTCACACATACTCTTCAATTCCTCACTATCATCTTCACTTTCACCCTCATTAAAATCCTCTTTTCCTTTAAATTTTTTCTTAGTACCATCTGCATCATTAACATAACCCAGTAGGTTCCAATATCCTCTTCCATAAAACCATCATTGCCGCAACCTTCATCTGAGTCTTGAAAGACAACATCTAAAACACTATCATAATGAAACCCACGTAATCACTATCATCTGTTTCACTACCAATAAGACCATAATCATTAACCTCACACTCACTTATGTCAATCTTATTCACATTAAAATTTGCCTCTAACCTCACCCTCACTCATATGATCAACCCCATTCACATCAACATTTGTATTTCCAACCTCACCCTCACTCATGCCATCTCCATTTACTTCAAAATTTGTGCCTCCAACCTCACCCTCACTCATGTTAGCCCCATTCACATCTATATTTGTGCCTCCAACCTCACTCTCATTTAGACCAACCTCATTTACTTCAACATTATCAGCATCATTCGAGTTAGCTACATTCTCATTATCAATCACATTCAAGTCAGCACCATCTCCTTTACCATTGACAACTTCATCAACCAGTTTTCCAATCACAAATTCTTCATCAAGGATAACAAGCATCAACTAGTTTTGTATTCTCATCCTCTATAAAACCATTATAATAATCAGGTTAAGAAACCCAATGTTATATACACATATGAACACTCAAATGTACCTTACATAAATCAATTATCTCTTAGGCACCTGTGTTACCACTCAAATTAGACATACAAATTGTGGGGTGTTAGATCCCATTTAGATTAGATATTTGGTTTCTTTTTGGTAGTATTTTCACTCAATTTTATCTATTAATGTTTGATTTCGTAGTTGAATTGGTTTAGTTTGATTTTATGCGATCCAAGCGAAGAATGTTTGTAATATTGCTGTTAGTGTGCAGGATTGACACTATTAAGTGCACTTGGGATCAAGGCAAAGCAGTTGGGAGATGTTGCAAATCAAGACATTCGCCTGGCGAGCCACAGCGAGTGCCAGCGAATATTCGCCAGGCGAGTGCAGGCGAACTGGGGCGAATAAATCAGATTTAACTCCCAGACCCAAAGGATAGGAAGTTCGCCAGGCGAAGGTTCCAGCGAAGCTTCGCTACCATTCTCCTGGCGAAGGTGCTGGCGAAGAAGTGGTAGCTTCCCTCATGCAGATTCCAGTAGCAAAACCACCCAAAGTTCGCCTGGCGAGTGAAGCCAGTGAATGTTTGCCCGGCGAGTGTTTATTCGCCTGGCGAATGCACGATTCCTAAGGGCGGTTTGCTGATCAAAGGCACTTTGAAGTGCCATGTTAAGTTGGTTCGCCGGGCGAATGAATGCCTTCGCCAGGCGAATGTGCGCAGACATCACATCATTTTTACTTTATTTGTTGCTCTATTTAGCCCATACTTGGGACTTGAAAGAGAGGATCTTGCCAAATCAAAAGGAAGACATTATTGGATAGCTCTAGAACCCTAAATACTTGAGTTCTTCTTCATCTTTACTATTTTGGTAATCAAGAGAAGTGGAAGCACATCCTTCATTGTTTCTTCAAAGTGGATGTTCTTCATCTTCTCCTTTCTTCTTGTTAAAGCTACCATGAAAATGTGTAGCTAAACTCATCTTTTGTCAAGGTTAGATATAGGTGATTATTAAACTTTGTATGTGTATGGATGATCCTCATTTGTAAACTCTTGGATGATTAATATATGGTGAAAACTTTGTTTCATTTACAATCTTTTGTGTTGGTTGATGATTGAGAAATATTTTCCAACTCTAGACCTAGGTTTTCATCCTTCTCTTTTCTTGAGCTAGAGATAGTCTTGAAATGTTTTGTTCACTTATAATGTTGAACTTTAAAGTTGTCATTTGATAGATTGTGTGAGAGATCAACAATGGATCAAAATGGTAAATCTCACAATATGAGTTAGAGATAATCATATTGGGAGGATGTTGTGGATGTATTGATCATTAAAAGGAGTTTGTTAAATGTTGATTGGAAATATGCATGCAAAGTGATTACCGAACCTTAACTTTGGCAATATTTATTAAAACCGTTCAAATCATTATTTTACCGCATTTATTACTCACATGCAAAAGTTACCATTGTTTTAAAACCAAACACTTTGTTACTACAAAGTTACGAATTTAACAACTGTAGAAAGGCTGCAAAATTTCATATTCCCTGTGGAGACGATAACAAAAACCCGACACTTAACCACTGTTTTAACAAAATGGCGCCGTTGCCGGGGAATATAAATTGATATTGCAAGCATCGCAATAGTTGTTGAATTTTTAGCTTTGAATTTTTGACTTGTGCTTGTAATTTGTTTGGTTTAGTGTGTAGCCCTTGTTTATGCGAGGACAAATTCCCGAGGACCAACTCCTTTTTGATCCCGAAATCGAGAGGACCGCGAGAAGATTGAATAGCAAAACAAGACGAAGGAGGCAACTTGCGAAGCAAAGCCGAGAACAAGGAGAAAGTTCTTCTACTACAACACCACCAATACATTTCACACCAGTTATGGCAGAACCACCACCACCTCCAGTTTCAACTCCATGTACAAATAGTCCGAGACACACGGCTCAGTTCGCACGAAATCTCCAAAATGGAAGACAAGCGGAGATGAAGACGGGGATCCTTGCTCTAGTCTATCAAAATCCTTTCACAGGATTAGACCACGAGGACCCATTCACACATCTTACCAAGTTCTATGAGATTGCGGGCGCAACTGGAGCTACTGAGGCTGATGAAGAGTCATTGTTCAGGAGACTATTCCCTCACTCCCTAATTGGGAAAGCGAAAGAGTGGTATCTTGATCAATCAACGACAATTATGACGGACTGGAATTTATTGGAGGAGAAGTTCCTTGAACGGTTTTTCCCACATAACCGGTTCATGGAAGCTAAGACGGCAATCGCGATATTTTCCCAAGGAGCGAATGAATCGCTAAACGAAGCCTGGGAGCGCTACAAGTCCATGTTAAGGAAGTGCAAAGGCCATGGTTTCGATGAGCTTACTCAAGTGCATATTTTCCGCAACGGACTCCTTTCGGTTCACAAGACCTTATTGGATGCCACGGCGGGGGGATCTTTGATGTCAAAGAGTGCCGATGATGCAACATCTATTATAGAAAAGATGGCACTTAATGATCATCAAGGGAACCATAACCGAGGGGTAACTCAAAGAAAATCGGGAGTGCTCGAGTTGGGGACGAATGATGCAATTCTTGCCCAAAACAAGCTCATTTCACAACAAGTGGAACTTTTAACTCAACAAATCAAGGGGTTGAAAGAACCATCAAAAGCTAAACAAATAGCTTGTTGTGAACTTTGTAAAGGCGAACACGATACCGAATATTGTCCGCCTCCCGGATTTGAAGAAGTTAACTACATGGCAAACCAAAGAGATTATCAACAAAGGCAACCTCAACAACAACAACCATATCAACATCCTCAACAACAACACCAACAAAACTATCAAGGTAATCAAGGATACCAATCTAGAGGTAACTACCAAAATAACCAAGGTTATGGAGGTGGTAACTCTAACCGTCAAAATCCGTATGCACCTCAACAACCGCCGGTCGCAACTTCTAAGCTAGAAGATACATTGACGCAATTCATGCAAATGTCTATAGCAAATCAAAAAAGTAATGATGCGGCGATAAAAAATCTTGAAACTCAAGTTGGGCAACTCGCTAAGCAATTAGCGGAACAACAAGTCGGACCATCTTTCTCGGCAAATACGCAAACAAATCCGAAGGAGTATTGTAAGGCGATAAGGACGAGAAGTGGGAGGGAGTTGATTGACGAGAGTAAAAAAAGAGAGGTGGAGAAAAAAATTGATGAGAAACTTGATGGAGAGGTTGGTGAATGGAGTGAGGAGGAAATGGAAAATAATGAAAAAAATGGTGAAGTTGAAAAAGAAAAAAAGGTTGAAGTTGAAAACAATACAAATGAAG
Source organism: Lathyrus sativus (assembly GCA_963859935.3). NCBI lineage: Eukaryota > Viridiplantae > Streptophyta > Magnoliopsida > Fabales > Fabaceae > Lathyrus > Lathyrus sativus. Next base: position 533,976,411 of record OZ012736.1, read on the forward strand.
TAGTAGAAAATAACGAAAGTGAGAAAGTGAAAGTGGATGAAGTGAAAAAGCAGAGAGAAAGAAACGCAAGAGCGTCTAGAGGGAAGGAGGTAGTGAGCACTACTCCGATTCAAAATTTACCGTATCCTCATTCCCCATCTAAGAGAGAAAATGAACGGCATTACGCCCGGTTCATGGATATTTTCAAACAATTGCAAATCAACATTCCGTTCGCCGAAGCTTTGGAACAAATGCCGAAGTATGCCAAATTCATGAAGGACATACTTACGAAAAAGCGGAGGTACACGGAGCCGGAAACAATAGTACTAGATGCAAGTTGTAGCGCCATCATCCAACGTACTCTACCAAGAAAGGAAGTTGATCCGGGGAGAGTCACATTGCCGGTTACCATTGGTGACTTTTATGTGGGAAAAGGATTAATTGATTTGGGGTCAAGCATCAATCTTATTCCTTTGTCTATTGTGAAAAAGCTTGGCAACATTGAGATTAAAGCCATCCGAATGACGTTACAATTAGCCGATAAGTCCACTACTCATCCTCATGGAGTAGCTCAAGACGTGTTGGTAAAAGTGGACAAGTTCTTTTTTCCGGTGGATTTTATCGTGATCGATATGGAGGAAGATGATGATGCGCCTTTGATTCTTGGAAGGCCTTTCATGAAAACCGCTCGGATGATGATTGATGTAGATGACGGTTTGATGAAAGTGAGAGTACAAAACGAAGAGGTCACTTTTGACCTTTTTGAAGCAATGAAGCATTCAAAGGATAAGCATGATAGTTTCCGAGTTGACGTAATTGAGGAAGCAACCGATGAAGTTGCAAAGCATGTTCACAACATCACTCCTATTGAGCTAGCCCTTAATGACTCCTTTCAAGTGTTCACTCTTGAAGAAGAGGAAGCTCTAGATGAATGTTTGAGAGAGCTAGATAGTCTTAAGGATTTGCACCCATGGGAAGTGGAGGAAGAAGTCTTAAAAAAAGAGGACAAGGATGAAAAGCCAATCATTGAATTGAAGGACTTACCAAGTAATTTGAAATATGCATTTTTAGATGAAACCAAGGAGAAGCCGGTTATCATTAGCAACCTCTTGTCAAAACATGAAGAAACTCTTTTAATTGATGTGTTGAAGAAAAATCAAGAAGCAATGGGATGGACTCTTTCCGATCTAAAAGGAATTAGTCCTTCTTATTGTATGCACAAAATTTTAATGGAGGAGGATTTCAAGCCGGTAGCTCAACCGCAACGCCGTTTGAATCCTACAATGAAGGAGGTTGTTAGGAAAGAAGTTGTAAAGCTTTTGGATGCGGGAATGATCTACCCGATCTCGGATAGTCCTTGGGTGAGTCCGGTACATGTGGTTCCTAAGAAGGGAGGCATTACCGTAATCCGCAACGAGAAAAATGAGTTGATTCCCACAAAGATAGCAACGGGGTGGAGGATGTGCATAGACTATAGGCGGTTAAATACCGCAACTAGAAAAGACCACTTCCCACTTCCGTTCATGGACCAAATGCTAGAGAGACTCTCGGGACAAGAATTCTATTGTTTTCTAGATGGCTATTCCGAATACAACCAAATTGCGGTTGACCCGGCCGATCACGAGAAGACCGCATTCACATGTCCATTTGGAATATTCGCCTACCGCAAAATGCCATTTGGATTGTGTAATGCGTCGGCAACTTTCCAAAGATGCATGCGAGCCATTTTTGCCGATCTTATAGAGAAGACAATGGAAGTTTTTATGGATGACTTTTCGGTGTTTGGGGGATCATTCGGTTTATGCTTGGAAAATTTGAAAATTGTCCTTGAAAGGTGTGTGAAGACCAATCTAGTGCTAAATTGGGAGAAGTGCCACTTTATGGTTACGGAGGGGATTGTTCTCGGCCACAAAGTCTCGTCAAAAGGACTAGAAGTGGATCGTGCAAAGGTAGATGTGATAGAGAAATTGCCTCCTCCATCTAACTTAAAGGGAATCAGAAGCTTTCTAGGGCATGCCGGTTTCTACCGGCGATTCATCAAAGACTTTTCAAAGGTGGCTAGACCTTTGAGCAATTTGCTCGCCAAAGACCAGGTATTTCTCCTTACTGATGAATGTTTAGAAGCCTTTGAGATATTAAAAAAAAATTTAGTCACCGCTCCAATCATAGTCGCTCCAAATTGGAATTTCAATTTTGAACTGATGTGTGACGCTAGCGACTATGCTATCGGAGCGGTGCTTGGCCAACGGAAAGAAAAAAAATTTCATACCATACACTATGCGAGCAAAGTTCTTAATGAGGCTCAAGTTAATTACGCCACAACAGAAAAAGAATTGCTCGCAATAGTGTATGCTCTCGAAAAATTTCGGTCATATCTCATTGGCTCGAAAGTTATTGTTTACACTGATCATGCGGCGATCAAATTTCTGCTAACCAAGCCGGATTCTAAGCAAAGGCTTATCCGGTGGATCCTTTTATTGCAAGAATTCGATGTTGAAATTAAAGACAAAAAAGGATCCGAAAATGTGGTAGCAGACCATTTGTCTCGCCTTGTCAACACTGAGGTGACTAGCTTAGAACAGGACATCCGAGAAGAGTTTCCAGACGAAAAACTTTTTAAAGTGCAAGTGAGACCGTGGTTTGCGGATTTCGCAAACCACAAGGCGAGTGGTTTCGTGCCGCTCGACCTAACTCCCAACCAAAAAAGGAAATTCTTATCGGATGCCAAGTACTATGTGTGGGATGATCCATACCTGTTTAAGCTGGGAGGTGATAATTTGTTGAGGCGATGTGTTACGGGTGATGAGGCCCAAAGTATCCTATGGCACTGTCACAATTCGCCATATGGCGGGCATTTTAATGGGGCAAGAACGGCGAATAAAGTCCTTCAATCGGGATTCTATTGGCCTTTTATTTTTAAAGACGCAAATGCCCATGCGCAAAATTGTGATAGTTGCCAAAGGATAGGTGGTATTGGAAAGAGAGATGAGATGCCTCTTCAAAATATTCAAGAGGTGGAGTTGTTTGATTGCTGGGGCATTGACTTTGTCGGACCATTCCCACCATCTTTCGGAAATGAATACTTATTGGTGGCTGTTGATTATGTGTCTAAGTGGGTTGAGGCGATTGCCTCACCGAGAGCGGATGCTAAGACGGTAATAAGTTTTTTAAAAAGAAATATTTTTTCCCGTTTTGGTACCCCTCGAGTGTTGATAAGTGACGGAGGATCACACTTTTGCAATGCACCGTTAGAAAAAGTCTTACAACATTACGGTGTAACGCATAAGGTGACAACTCCGTATCACCCACAGGCTAATGGTCAAGCCGAGGTCTCAAATAGAGAGATAAAAAAAATTCTGGAAAAAACTGTGTCTAACTCTAGGAAGGATTGGTCACAAAAATTGGATGAAGCTTTGTGGGCGTACCGCACGGCCTATAAAGCTCCAATTGGGCTAACTCCATTTCAATTGGTTTTTGGTAAAACCTGCCATTTACCGGTTGAAATGGAGCACAAAGCCTTGTGGGCTTTAAAATTTTTAAATTTTGATCAAGAGCTGGCCGGTGATAAAAGGAAAGTGCAACTTCTTGAGCTGGAAGAGATGCGCAATGCCGCATACCACTCAAGTTGGTTGTACAAAGAAAAGGTGAAAGAGTACCACGACAAAAAGCTCCGCAAGAAAGAATTCGCATCCGGGCAGCTTGTGCTGTTGTTTAATTCCAGGTTGTGGCTTTTCCCTGGAAAATTAAAATCTAAGTGGTCCGGACCTTTCCGAGTCAAAGAAGTCAAATCTTTCAGAGCGGTGGTAATTGAGGATTTGGAAAAGAAAGACAGCTGGACTGTAAATGGTCAGTGCCTCAAGATATATCTCGGCGGTCAGGTGAACCGAGACAGCTGTGCGTATCTTCTTGATGGTCCGTTGTGAGCATCATGGACCGTCGAGCTTATCCGACGTTAAACAAGCGCTTGTTGAGAGGCACCTCAACATTGTAAGTATTTACCCTTTTTTATGTCATTTTATGCATTTTTGGAAAGTGTTGGAAGTGGACTAGTGAAGTGGGCAATGCAGTGGAACTAAGCAAAACCTGTCATGTTCGCTAGCGTTCGCCTGGCGAATGAAGGCGAGTATTCGCCTAGCGAGCCTTAGCGAGCTTTCGCTGGCATTCGCCTGGCGAATATGCGGTATCAGAAAAAAAAATATAAAGGGCCACCTGGGCCCAAAAACCGTTTCACCTTTTCATTGCATCAGAAACCCTAAACGGTTTTCTTCTGCCTCACTCTCACAATCCCTTCCAACCTTCTTTCAATCCTTTGCTGCAGATTCATCACTAGCAATCCAAAAGGTAAGTGTTCTTGTTTCCCTTTTTCAATTTGTAATTTGTTAGGTCTTGTTCTTGTACTTCTAGGCAAATATATTTTTGTTCCAAATTTGTTTAGGATTCGAACTTCTGCATTAGGAAATTAGTGATTGCATGTTAAACCCTTTTCGATTTTCTGTGGAAATTTGCCATTGCATGTCAAAATTACATCTGGTAATGAGATGGTGGTAGAACATCATTGTTTTAAAGAATAAAACCATTGCAGAAGTTCTGGTTGTGTGTGCATTTTCGCACCTTCGCTGGCATTCGCCTGGCGAAGGGAAGCGAAGCTTCGCCAGGATTCGCCCGGCGAACCTAGGCGAACGCTGCAGTATGTTTTCTTTTCTTACTGTGATTTGTTTTATTTCGTTTAACATGTTTGTTTGCTGTGTTGTTAGCTGTTTTGTTGTGTTGTGTTTGCAGAATGGGACCTAGAATGACCAACCCTCTAAAAAGGAAGGCCACCACCTCTCGCACGGTTCCGATCCGTTTCGATCAGGACCGTTTCAGAGGAGCCACGCACGCTGCCCGTTATGAAGCTCTTGAGAAGCGGAACATTGTCCCTGAAAAAAGGTTTAATCTGAGTGACACCGGCGACTACCGCACCATTGAGGCTCTCTTCGCGGCAAAGAGGTGGCACCGGGTGATGACTCCACTTGACGGATACAACGCCGAGATAGTGCGGGAGTTTTATGCAAATGCCCTCCCGGATGATGGTGAAGTTTTCAGTTGGACCTCAATGGTCCGAGGCGTTATGGTAAGATTCGATCGACGATCGATTAATGCTGTTTTGGGTGACCCTCTGACATTGGCAGGTAGCCAGATTGATGACTACCACCGGGACCTTAACAAGCATCGTGATCAAGAGGCCATGACCAGAGACCTATTAGTGGAAGGCCGCGAGCCAGTGCGCAATTCATCTGGGGTTGTTGTCAGATATCTGAGAGCTGACATGAAACCATTGGTACAGCTGATCTTATTGTTTGTGCTGACAAATGTTGTACCAAGGTCCCACCATAGCTCGGTGCCCGTGCCTATTGCACACCTTATCCATTCCATTCTGCTGAACGTTCAGATCGACATTGCCCGCATCATTGCGGATGAATTACGGGCTGTTGTGCTTAGTGGACGGGGCGGGATAGCGGCTCGCAAAAATGCCCCGCTAGCTTTTCCTTGTCTGATCATGTCTTTATGTGCTGAAGCTAGGGTAGACATTCCTCAGAGAAGACAGGTTACTATCCCAGCTGCGATCGACGACAAATATGTAGATAAGTTCTGTAGAGTCAAACTCGTAGCTGGTGCGAGTTCTGGTGCCGATACTACTGCTGGTGGACAGGCCAGTGGTCCTGCCGTTTCTGATCAGGCATATTCTTCTTTTAGCCCTTTCCATCAGGAAGTCTGCAACTATAACTGGGATTGGATGGCCGCTCAGCAGCGAGCCATGTGTGATATTCATGACTCGATGCAGATGTTGCAGCTTCAGATTCGCGACCCCGCCGGCACCCACTCTATGATGACAAGGGAGCAATTCCTTGCACACGCTGGATGGCCTGTGGACAGGCCTAGTTTTGGTGGGGAGGATGATGCTGAGGATGATGCTGGGGATGATGCTGATGAGGATGATGATGATGATGCTGAGGATGATGATAATGATGCTGAGAATGATGATGACGGTGGAGATGAGTATGATTTGTCTGAGGAGGATTGATTGCTCGTTTGTTTCATTGATTCACTTTGAGCTACAAAGTGAAGTTTCCTTTTTTATGTTATAGTTCATTCGGTTATTTTGCAGTGTACTTTGTTTGTTGTGATGTTGTTGTACTTGTACCTTTCATGGTACTTCCGACAGTATTGGTGTTCAGTTTTTTTTTATGGTTATGCATTTTATTTTTAGTTAATTGGTTTGAGTTTTTAATTATTTAATCTTTGATATTAAGTTTTCAAGTTTTAGTTTAATGTTGTGCATGAATTCTCTCAAGTGGGACGGCGATGATAGTATCGTTACCACAAAGGTGTTAACAAGGCATTTAGTGACTTTATTCTAGAAAATGTTGAGGAACTTGTTAGTTTAGGAACAACTCTTGAAACTTTGTTTCGTTTTGCAACTTTATTAATTGACATGTCATTTAGGTCCTTTACCACAAATGTAAGAAGCTTCTTGTTCTATGTACAAATGCTATGGATGAATGGTGAATTTTGTGTATACTTGTAATTCATACTTTGTCTTTTGTTTCGTATAATTTTGTGGAAGTTCTTGAGAGGATCAAGACACTTGTTTCTGTTGAGCACAACCAGTTCTAAATTCAAATATGCCTGTGAGTTGTGAGCATTCGTAAACCATTTTGAGCCTAAACAGTTGAATCCTTGCTTAAAAAGCAAGAGTTCAAAAATCTTGTTCTTAAAACCTTGGAGATTTTGATTCATTGTTCTTTTGCTAAAAAAAAAAAGTAAGAGCATTCACTTAGGGGACGAGAACAGACAAGTTGGGGAGAATGAAAGTAAGGTGGTCAAGTTTTCACAACTATTGAGAAACCAAGCAAGCATTGAAAAGAAAATGTTTCAAAAAAAAAAAAACACCCGTTTTTGCGATTACAGTGTAGAAAAAAAATATATATATATATATATGAAAATATTTGCTTGTTTGGTAGAAAAATATTGAAAAACAAAGTTAGTTGTGAAATATGAGTTGTGAAGGGTTTCAAATGAGGAACTTGTTAAACAAGTTGAAGATGTGTAAATAAGTGTAGAGTGAATGTCTCTCCTACATCGGAAATTTCGTTCAATGGCTTTAGATATGTCCCTTGTTTGTTAACCCGGCCAAGCTATAACCTTTGAAGACCTTTGTGATCTTGAACTTCCATAATTTTGTGGTGAATATGTAGATATTTTATGAATTATGTAGTATTGCATTGTTCATCATTGGAGTGAATTTTTGTCCCACGCTTGCACGTGTTTTTGCTTCAATCCTTTTTCGAAGTGGAGTGTTAGAATGACTTGTCATGAGATTTAGTTGTTGCTTGAAGCATTGTTTAAAATTTGTTCTTAGAATTTAGTTCTTAAACATTATCTATTGTGGAATTATGTAATATTTTGTGACCTTGTTGCACATATTGTGTATTTGAGCCATATAGTTTCACTTGAGTTGAGTTGGTCTTGAGCAAATCCTCATTTTGTTTTGAGAGGCATACTTTGCTTGAGGGCACGCAAATAGGTAGTTGGGGAGAGTTGTTAGATCCCATTTAGATTAGATATTTGGTTTCTTTTTGGTAGTATTTTCACTCAATTTTATCTATTAATGTTTGATTTCGTAGTTGAATTGGTTTAGTTTGATTTTATGCGATCCAAGCGAAGAATGTTTGTAATATTGCTGTTAGTGTGCAGGATTGACACTATTAAGTGCACTTGGGATCAAGGCAAAGCAGTTGGGAGATGTTGCAAATCAAGACATTCGCCTGGCGAGCCACAGCGAGTGCCAGCGAATATTCGCCAGGCGAGTGCAGGCGAACTGGGGCGAATAAATCAGATTTAACTCCCAGACCCAAAGGATAGGAAGTTCGCCAGGCGAAGGTTCCAGCGAAGCTTCGCTACCATTCGCCTGGCGAAGGTGCTGGCGAAGAAGTGGTAGCTTCCCTCATGCAGATTCCAGTAGCAAAACCACCCAAAGTTCGCCTGGCGAGTGAAGCCAGCGAATGTTCGCCCGGCGAGTGTTTATTCGCCTGGCGAATGCACGATTCCTAAGGGCGGTTTGCTGATCAAAGGCACTTTGAAGTGCCATGTTAAGTTGGTTCGCCGGGCGAATGAATGCCTTCGCCAGGCGAATGTGCGCAGACAACACATCATTTTTACTTTATTTGTTGCTCTATTTAGCCCATACTTGGGACTTGAAAGAGAGGATCTTGCCAAATCAAAAGGAAGACATTATTGGATAGCTCTAGAACCCTAAATACTTGAGTTCTTCTTCATCTTTACTATTTTGGTAATCAAGAGAAGTGGAAGCACATCCTTCATTGTTTCTTCAAAGTGGATGTTCTTCATCTTCTCCTTTCTTCTTGTTAAAGCTACCATGAAAATGTGTAGCTAAACTCATCTTTTGTCAAGGTTAGATGTAGGTGATTATTAAACTTTATATGTGTATGGATGATCCTCATTTGTAAACTCTTGGATGATTAATATATGGTGAAAACTTTGTTTCATTTACAATCTTTTGTGTTGGTTGATGATTGAGAAATATTTTCCAACTCTAGACCTAGGTTTTCATCCTTCTCTTTTCTTGAGCTAGAGATAGTCTTGAAATGTTTTGTTCACTTATAATGTTGAACTTTAAAGTTGTCATTTGATAGATTGTGTGAGAGATCAACAATGGATCAAAATGGTAAATCTCACAATATGAGTTAGAGATAATCATATTGAGAGGATGTTGTGGATGTATTGATCATTAAAAGGAGTTTGTTAAATGTTGATTGGAAATATGCATGCAAAGTGATTACCGAACCCTAACTTTGGCAATATTTATTAAAACCGTTCAAATCATTATTTTACCGCATTTATTACTCACATGCAAAAGTTACCATTGTTTTAAAACCAAACACTTTGTTACTACAAAGTTACGAATTTAACAACTGTAGAAAGGCTGCAAAATTTCATATTCCCTGTGGAGACGATAACAAAAACCCGACACTTAACCACTGTTTTAACATGGGGTCCTTGTAAAGTATTGTTCTAGGTTCCAAATGTTTGAGGTCTTTAATTATCCCTAACACCACAAAAAAGCTCCACTTATCTACATCACATCTCACTCTAAAACTAATCCCTCATAACTAGACAACTTATCATCTTTAAATGAACCTCCATGGTGTATAATTAGATGAACAAATTCATCCATATTTTGCCTAAAAATAAAATATTTAGAATCAGAACCAACACAAAACCCTAAATCATTGAGAAAATCCTAAAACTAACTTTATACCCTAAAAGGAGTATAATATGTTAATAACCACACGTCAATATTCAAAATCTAAGACAAAAATGGGCGAAAAATGAAAAATGATAATAACCCTTAATCGAAGAGAAGAGATTACATTACCATAATATTTGTCTCTTTTTCCGTTTTAAAAATTAGTTGTATTTCTTCTTCTTCTTCTTCTTCTTCTTCTTCTTCTTCTTCTTCTTCTTCTTCTTCTTCTTCTTCTTCTTCTTCTTCATTGTTCTTCATAATTTCCATCATTCATCGCATGCTTAGTCTTCTTTAAATACTTTGTGAGGTATAAGCGTTTGTGAGGTGAATACTTTGACTAACGTATTTATGCAATTTAGGTTTTATCAATGACATGTCACCTAATAATAATCTAGATATGCACTATATGTGTATTTAGTTTGACTTTGATTAACGTCTACGAAAACAATGACAAACATGATTCTTAGAATAATTGAGAAAGCAAAATAATCAATTTTAAAATTAAAGAACTAAAATAAATCTCATGCAAAAGATACAGAAAAAAAATTGTCTTAAACCTATTTTATATTAACAACATATAAATTAATTTTTTCTGCCCTCTATCATAATTCAATTTTGGATCAGTTCCTAGTTTAAACGGTAACTTATTTAAAAAAAGTGTACTAATTTTAAATGTTAACTTTGAAAGAGAGGAAACTAACTCATTTAAAATTTGTTGGATACCAATCATACAAATTAATGTTAAAGAACAAAAGTTCAAGGAATATTGAGTTTAATTCATAATGGAAACAATACTTAACCAGTGTTATGATCTCTCGGCACGAATTCTAGATTAATAAAATTAACTATACAGAAACACAAATATAAACCCACAAAATCCTACTTATTAATTTTTAAAATGACTAATTTTCTTTATCAAAATAGCTAATTTTCTTATCATTCCAAATTTCCAATTCATATGCTTTTTCTTCCAAGTTCCAACCACACAACTACACCTTATATTAAAAATATTAAATTTTGTTGGCAAAGATCAATTTTTGTCATCATCATTGTTTAAGTTCAAATAATGTGTCCATTGAAATTCTTACCTTACCACTTTTTCCGAACCTTCACAGTGAAGAACCAGTACTGAGCATAATTCCATTTCAGATATGGCACAATGTCTGAAAGATGTATGATAAAAGTTCAATAAGCACATCACTGAAATAATTATAAGAGGCAATGTATGACACTGTCACTAACATGGAAGCGTAACTATTCTACCAAACTGTAGAAATCTTCAATTCCAATACATACATATACTAATGCCTCATCATTCATACTTCTTTTAAAGCATGAATTTCTCATTGCATTGCCAAAGCCAAAGTTAAGGGCAAAGTGAATTGTAACACAGTAATGTGTTTGGTACGTATGCATAAAAACAGTGAGATTATAATTTGAGTGAAAGTGGAATCCACAACCTTTTGACAAAACCTGATTTGTAAGTGCAAAACTTTAAGAAGCATGTTTGTGTAACACAAGCAACATGAGATTTGATAAGTCAATTTCTATAAGTTGTGATCAATTTGAGTTAGACCCTCCACTGAAAACTGATAATGAAATTCACCATCATCTCTTGAGAAAGACCCTTCAGCTAGCCTATGACTATCATATTCATAGCCATTCTAGCTTTCTCAATCAAGGACCATGCTTTGAGAGTTTGTGTTCAAATGAATTACTTATCCATCACTTTCATTTCTTTCTAGTACCTAATTGTTTATGGGAACAAACCAATTCAAGTGACAATTAATATAACAACATATTGTATAACATAATTTTTTATGTTTTCAAGTTGAATATATATTTGGATCTTTATCAAATCAACAATTCGCATATGGACCGGCTTTCAATATCTTAGACATCATATACTATTATGGTGTCTGTCAACTTCTCAAAATCGTCCTTATTATTAGTCCTTTATTGCATTAATGATCTAATCGATGTTAAATCAAACTTTATTAAGGATGACAAACGGACATGTCCGCTCCGATTAGATTCATTATACAAAACATTACAAAAAAACAAGATAGGACACATAATTAAGGATGTTGACCTAAAACTTTGTCTTGTCTTGCAAAAAATAAGGGCGGATTTAATCCACCGACATTATTTTTAAAACCTAAAATTGCAAAAAGTTATGCTAATGTTTCCACTAATAAAAACCCGAATAAAATTGGGTAGAGAGGGGCAGTTATATTACAGAATGCATGACTAATATTTTTGTGCCTGTGCAAAAAATTACAGTAAAATAGATATGCCTGACTAATCGGATTTATTTTGTTACCTTTTTTATCTTTGATACTATTTTAAAATATATGAATTAGGAAATCTATATTTATTTATATTTATAAATACATATATTGATCAACGTGACTATTAATATAAGCCTCTATGATATTACATTACATTGAGACATAGACATATGTTAAACCTCCTCTCAAATCCTATAATCATTATAAACAGTTAATTAAAAGAAACTTCCATTGGTACATCACCATGACTCCATTAGAGAGAATCATTGATAAAAATTATAATGAATCCAAACTTTTTAAAACGAGTAATAGAAATTGGGCACAACACGTCCACTATTGGTAAACATAATAATCAATCATCACTAAATAGAATGAAAAATTACAAATTGATTAGTGCAAATAATTTCACAGCCACAAATCTAGAAAAAGGATGCAAAAAATTCCATGAAGGATGTGTAAAAATCATGGTGTATTGAGTGAGATGCTTCTAGGGTCTGGACTCTAAAAAGTGAACATACATTACATGTTCTCATTACTCTTTCAGTGAAAAAATATGTTAAAATTAGAACCTATAAGGATGCAATCATACTTCATGTCCCCATTGAAAGAAGCTTATATTTCACACCTAGCTACACAAACAAGGAGTAGTGAATTTGAAGACTAGTTTTACCAAACCCATTTGTTTATTTAATTATTTATATATTTATGTCTTATTTTTGTAGATCATATATGAAAATAAAAATTACATTACAATTAAGAAATAAAGAAAAGTGTGAGATTCTTATAGGACCCCACAAGGATCTCAGTTTAGTTGATTACGCTAACACTATTTATTTTCTTCTCTATTTCACATTTTGTTATGATATTGTTAATTAAAAAAGAATAAAAATGGGTAGATAGAGACAGAGATAGTTCATTGGATTGTTTCTTACCGCCACAGGTATATTGTTGGTGGGGTCCACAAAATGATGAAGTCCGTCCCATGATTGGAGACCCACGGCCGACCACCACCATTGTGCTACGTGTCCACATCATTGTCTAGGGCAGCTCATATTCTCTTCCTATTATCACTTCCTCTCTTCTTTTTAAATGTTATTTTTTTACACTTTTTAAGTATACCAAAATAATAATAATTACTCCTTCCGTTTTTTTTAAAATATTATTTTTAAGTAAAAAATTTGTTTTTTTTTAATTGTCGTTTTTAAAATTCAAGTCAATGTTAATTATTATTTTGTCAAAATTATTCTTAGTTATATTTTTGAAAAGAGAAAAAATTGAATTAATTAATAAATAATTAAATATATTATATATAAGAAGACAATTATTAAATAAAGAGGAATAAAATTGTTAGATTTCTTAATATTTGCAAAAAGGAAAAAAACAAAAACAGTTAAAAAGGACCGAAAGAAAATATTATTTTTTAAATAATAGTTACTTTTTTTTGTAATACTCTTATTCTCTTATACATTGATCTTATTAAAATTTAATAATTAATTTTTATTATATTTTTTAATACAAATTTTTTATTTGTAGGTTTCTTAATATATGTCTTTTGGAACACATATTAACATTACCCATAAATTATTAAGAATAATTTTGACAAAACTACAATAAATATTACTTTAAAATAACATTAAGAAAGAATAATTAAAAAAAAAATATGACACTTAAGAAGAAACAGAGAAAATATAGTAAGGACCTTTTATAATCCAATCTTATTTTATTTTTTTTCTACTTTATTTGTTTTGAAATTTATATTAAAATTTTTTCAAGTAATATAAAAGTGAATCTACCCTATATTTTTGATATTTAGGTGGATAAAATTTAAACGAGTGTTAGACTAATCTAATTATTTAATTTAGATAGTATAAAATTGATTCGATCGAGTTCAAATAATTATTTTGGATCCGTCTGAAACTGAAACCAACTAGTATTTATTTGTTTTATATATTTATATTATTATAGAGTTTATCTATTATAAAAATAAGGTTTTTAATGTTTTTATATTATCATCATTTTAATAATCTAATAGCGATATTATATACTCACAAGAATACAATGACATATAATATGAAATTTTGAATGTTATTTAATTTGTAGTTGAAAATGTGTTAACCAACAAATTAATATTAAGTGATATTGAAAATGTTACCACGTAATAACAATTCTCTTTTCAATAATAAAATAATAGTTATTCTTTGGGCTATTCTAAAATTAAAAAATGAATGTTTGTGAGTTTTATAAAAAATGAATACTTTGTATAGGTTTAGTCCAATAAATATTAAACTGATCAAATCCATTCGATTTGACAGAAATTAAAATTTTATCGGTCGAAACGAGCCTTTAGAATAAAACTGCAGCTTGCGTCGAATTTAAATTTTGGTTTGATATCGATTCAAACCGACCGATTGTCCAACCCTATTAATATCTAGTATGTATCTATAACATATATAAAGGCAAAACATGATGTTTTGGTGTAGCCTATTTTTCTACCAATTATCCTTACTTTACACAATAACTTCTATTGAAACTACTACTACCATTTTTCACATAACTTCTCGCTATTAACTTTCTATTATTAACTTCCTACATAACTTCCTTTAAAAATTAATACTCTAAAATGTGTGAGATTCTTATAGGACTCCACTCGCGTGTCCGTCTGAACGCTAGTAGATTGTAGGGGAAATCTTAAGTAGAGATTATTATGGAAAGACACATTTTAGAGTTTTTTAAATATAATTTTTATAAATTCATGTATTTTAGTTTAAGCTTTTTTTTGTTTAGATTGTATTTGGTTCTTTATTTTTTTAGTTGGTGCTCAGCGTTTTATCTATTTTAGTAAATGTTTGTGGAGTGTTATGTGGTTAGGGATGATAATTTGACCTATCTTCAATGGGTATTTGCAAAATTTTCATAACGGGTAGGATAAAAACCCGTAAAAATGGGTATGGGTACGAGTTTAGATAATTACCCACAAAGATAAGCGGGTGTGAGTGCGGGTATGGCCGCCTTGGTGCCCATCCCGCCCCAATACTTGCACAATATATATTTATGTATTTCAATTTATATTTATATATTTTAATTTATATTATTATATAAAAATGTATGCCTATCAATTTTAAAAAAATTATCAATGTTAAACAATTACGTATTTAATATAAGTGTTTGTTTATTTCAACAATAAATTTTTTGAATGTTTTTAATGTTTTTAAAAACTTAAAATGATATCATATTTTATAATTGATCTATTTATTTTTACTAGGAATGCAGATAACGGGTACGGGTATGAGTACTTACATACCCATAGGACATGAGTATGAGTGCTAACTTTGGTGCACAAGCAGGTATCAGCTCGGGTACGAGAATTTTTTTAAATCGCGAGCATGGGTATGAGTACTATAGTATCCTGCCAAAACCCTGTCCATTGTCATCCTTATTTGTGATTGTGTTGATGGTCTCTCTGAGAAAAATATCGAGGTACGTGTACAGGAGGAAGGATGTTTTTTTTTTCCTTCTTAAATTTTTTAGAATCTTCGAAGACATGGGATTTAAGAAATATTTTTGCTATGTTTATTTCGGTCGGAGATGTTTTCATTCCTAACATAAGAGATTGAAGAGGAAATCACTTTAGTTTTGTTAGATTCAATTAGGTGACTAACCTTGGGTTGTTAGAGGTGTAGCTTAAAAAGGTATAGGTGGAAAGTTTTAAACATAGAGTTAACAAATCTATGTTTGAAAGAAGTAGTTTGGGGTCCTCGCTTGCAGGAGAGTGATAGTGGTTGCCCGGTTCGAAGGAAGCTTTATAATGCAATTCCAAAGTCTTTTGTTGAAACGATAAAGATTTAAGAGAGAAAAGAAGACCATGCGGTGATGTCTCCATGAGTGCAACTTTCCAAATTATGAGTATTTTAAATGATGTCAAAACTAGCGTTAGTGTTTATGTACATTAGACTGTATCATCTGATTTTAGTTGTGCATTTTAGCATTAGGGAGCATGATAACATGTTGGAAAAGGATTAAAAAATATTCATGCATCAAAAAATGATTTTATGCATCAAAAATTGTGAAAAACTCTAGTATAGATCGACACATACAACTATAGGTCAACACATAGAAGAGTTTTTCATCTACAGGTCGACACATGCACTTTATAGGCTGGCACATTTGTTGTAGTATTGAAGCATGTAGGCTCTGCTAGATGTGCCGCCTCTACAGGTCGACACATGAACTGTATAGATTGGCACATGACTTGCATAAGTCGACTTATGCATTAAAAATCTTGAAAATTGGCATTATTTTCCATTCCTTTTGCTTCATATTTGCTCTCTCTCTCTCTCTCACACACACACACACACACATACACACACACACACACACACACACACACACACACACACACACACACACACACACACACACACACACACACACACACACACACACACACACACACATATATATATATATATATATATATATATATATATACCTGCTACATGCTTCATTTATTTTCAATGATTTTGGTAAAATCATAAATGAAACCTGGAACATACTAAGAGTCGTCATCATCTTCAACCATGGTTTTATGCATGCACATAAACAAGGTACATATAACCATTCATTGTTTGGGTGCCATCTAGAATCAAGTTGATAAGGTCCAATTTAGCTTGTGCTATTGTAAATCGGGTTGAGATCTTAGGGGGAGGGGGTCTCAAATAAGAAAATCAAGGTGGAAGTTTCCTTCAAGATCAAAGGGGGGATTTGAAGGTTTTGGATAATATTACTCAAGTATGGATTCGATCGAGTGAAGGATTTGAAGAGTTGCGGTTCTTGCAAAGAAGTAGCGTGAGACGATGAATCATATTAGTAAATCTTAAGTTATAACAATTCGCAATTTGGATTCGATCGAGTAAATGCTTTAAAGAGATGAAGTTCTTGCACAGGAGTAGCATGATAAGGTGAATTAAATTGGCATTATTTGGTGACTTGATTAAGCTCAGATCAAGGGAAGAGAAATTGTTAGGATCAACATCAAACTTAGGATTTTGTAGATTTGCATTGCTGTAATTCTCTTGTAAACTTCTATTGCAAAGTAAGGTTAATTTCATGATCTCAATTCAAATTCGAATTGAAAGCAGACGTACCCATATCGAGGCCAATTGGGGAACTACCTAAACAAATCCTTGTGTACTCTCTCTCTCTCTCTCACTCTCTCTTTCTCTCTCTCTCTCTCTCTCTCCCTCTCTCTCTCTCTCTCTCTCTCTCTCTCTCTCTCTGTCCTCTCTCTTCTCTCTCTCTCTCTCTCTCTCTCTCTCTCTCTCTCTCTCTCTCTCTCTCTCTCTCTCTCTCTCTCTCTCTCTCTCTCTCTCTCTCTCTCTCTCTCTCTCTCTCTCTCTCTCTCTCTCTCTCTCTCTCTCTCTCTCTCTCTCTCTCTCTCTCTCTCTCTCTCTCTTACATTTTATTTCCATATTCTTTTGAAAATTATTTGAAAAATGGTCTTTGAATTGATCATAATCATTTTAATTGTGATTGGACTTTAAGATCAACAAAACCATACAAATTTCCAAGCATAATTGATTGCATACAAGGTGTTCGATAATTTTACTCAATTGATTTTTTGCGTGATTTATCATTAGATATTGCATTGCTTATTAAGTGGCTTTCAAGAGATTGTAATTGAAACTTATTGATTAGATAGCTTATAATTATCTCCAACTTGTTTTCACATACGCATTTCCGAGCTTTTCGATAACGGTTTTGTTCAGACGAATTGATCCAAGTTACTTCCGCTAGTCATCAATTTTGAAAACACTTTTTGTAAAGAAATTTTTATTTGAGGATCTATTAACCCCCTCTAGATAAGTCTCCTTCGTCTAACAAGTGGCATCACAAGTTCTGATTAATTCTATGCTTCAATATTTGCTTATTAGAAAATGGCTACCGAACCTAAAGAGGCGTACAATAGAGCGTCAATATTCACTAGTGAAAATTATGGCTATTGTAAATCTTGTATATGTATCCATGTTAACTCGTTTGATAAGGGGGTATGGGACGCCATCATGAATGGTCCTAATCAAATTAAAATGACCAATGCTCAAGGCTTCGTCGTATCAAAACCGAAAGCACAATGGGATGATAATGGCAAGAAATTGTGGCCACATGATTGAAAGGAACAAAATGTTCTCATATCCGCAGTCGGTGTTGATGAATTTTGTCGTGTCTCTTAGTGTGATACTGCTAAAGCTATGTGGGACGCATTAGAAGTTGCCTATGAGGGAACTAATGAGGTCAAACAAGCTAGAATCAATATGTTAAATTAAGAGTTTGAACTATTTCGCAGGAAACATGGTGAAACCATTGCCTAAATACAAAAGAGGTTCATACATCTTATTAATCGCTTGAAGGCTTTAGGTAATCTTATCTCTAATAATATAGCTACTAATAAAGTATTTAGGTGTCTTAATAGGGAATTTAAACCAAAGGTCACCGTGATCAAAGAAGCGAATGATCTTAAGACACTTGAGCTCACATATGAGGTAATGGAAGGCGAAATGCATAATACCTTGACTATAAAAGCGAGATAATGGATGACGATATGATAAGTCGCAACTTATCACCTCGATGTTCTTAAAATCGAGAGGTATAGTTAAATGCATATGGGTTTGAACCCCCATCAACAACACTTTTATTATTTTTAAAACTAGTGTATATTTCATCTCGGTTTATCTTGAAAACCGAGGGGTTAAATATATATATTTTAAATTGTTACATTGTTTACTCATAATATTGCATTGTTTACCTAGAATATTACATTGTTTAAAATAAAAGTCAAATTTCCTAGAGAACAAAGGTAAAAATCAAATTCCCTAAAGATCTAGACTTTAGATCTTTGAATTTTTGAATCTTGGGGAAGATCAAATGTTGGTGAAAGGCTTGTCTCTTCGAATCTTGCAAGCATTTGATTCTGAAGCAAAACAAAATAAGGGTTAGATAAGTAAAATCAATATTTAAACATATGATTTTATGCTTAAATAAATATTTAAGAAAATAAACTTTAAACCCAAGTAATTTTTTGTTCTTGCAATCCATCTTAAAGAACTTTTCGAAATGTCTTTATGTTTCAAGCGTTTCATGTTTCGTTTAGGTTAGATTTTCAATATTCAACATGCTTTTATAACGAATGTCTCTTAGGTTTCACCCGAATCACTAATGGAAGGTTTTTGAGCATTGATAAACATTAAATGGATGACAAAAACTTGTTTAAGGACGAATAATAAAAAATCGCTTAACAATCCCCTCGGCCAAGAATAAAATTGAGGTGAATAAGCTATTTTTTTTTAAAATTACATTGTTTATACAAAATATTACAAACACACTATAAAATCTTTTTCCTAATGATAATTTTTATTTTCTGCACTTGTAATCCATCGCATAGATTTCTAGTAGCAACTCATGATAGAAATGGACAGGGGTGACTATAAAACCGAGGTTTTGTTTTAACTATCACTCGATTTTAAAGAAAACCGAGGTGATTTTTTTAAAATACATAGTTTACACAACATCAAAAAACATTGTTTACAACAAATCTTAGGTGACATCCAGATTTTGTTGGATACCCATTAAAACAAATATTTTTGAAACAATAATGAATTTCTGCACTTGTAATCTATCAACTAAGTACTCTTTAAAGGTTGAGCTAGTTCCCTTCTTTGTTGGTTAAACTCCACTCTTTGTTTAACTTAAATCAAGAATGATTTTTTGAACTTGCAATCTATTAACTGAGCTCTTCTCAAAGGTTGGGCTCACTTCATTGTTGGTTAAGCTCATTTCTTTGAGTAACTTGAAGCAAGAATTCTTTTCTACACTTGCAATCTATCAGCTGAGTACCCTTCTTTAACCGAGGGTTATTCCAAAAAATTCAACAACGACAACATCAACACCATTATGTGAGATAGATTGCAAGGGTAGAAAAAATGTTTTGCTCAAGATAGAAGAACATTGGAAATTTTTTCTATCTTGCAATTCATCCCAAAGAATGATGCTTGCGAGTTTGAGGCGGCTTCATATAAGTAAGCATTAGGGTAAAATATGTTTAACGAGTGCTTTTGTAGTAAAATATTATTATTTTATACCTCCATTAAATAGAAAATCGAAGGGTTAGAATATTTTGTGTACACTTATAAACAAATAAAATCATAAACTGCGATAGCTGGGAATCAAAACTTGTAATTCATGTTTTTTTAATAATAAAAAATAGCGCGCCTTGGCTTTATACCTCAATTTTCTATTGTTCGAGGTTAAAGCTTCGTCATGAAAAGCATTATTTGTTGTATTGGTACAACTCTATTTTGCAAGCTAGAAGAACATGAGCAAGAACTCATTTGCTTAGAAAAACATGAGAAAAGCATGAAAAGAATATGAAGAATGAGAAAGGTAAAGACAATGAAGAAGAAAAGAAGTTAATTGCTCTAAAGAATTCAAGTTCAAAGTCCTCGAATGATGAGCAAGGTGATTGTAAAACAAGAGATGACAATAATGCAGAAGAAGCAGATATGAGACTTTTTGTGAAAAGATTCATCAAGTACATTAAAAGAAATGGTGTAAAGTTCTCGGACAAAAACCTCTAGAGGAGTACATGGGTTGGGTAAAACCAACAAACCCAGTAAAACCCACCCAAACCAACCCAAAAAAATGGGTTTGGTCGGGTCATCGGGTGAAAATGGTTTTCAAAAATGAAAAACTAGTCAAGATAATTGGGTTATAAGTAATGATTTTAACTTATTTAGGATGTTGCACTTTGATTATTTTGATGCTAATTCTTGTAACTTGTAGGTATTTTTATAAATTTTAGGTATTATTGTAATGTAACTTTAGTTTTTGTAAATATGTTTATCATGAGTTTTATTGTGCATTTAGAAATTTGATGTTTTAAAAAAATGGTAATAGGTTAAATTATTTATTAAGAAAAAATGTGACAAGTCATTTATAATTATATAAGGAAGAAAAAAATTTTAAAAAAATTGGGTAACCCACTACCCAACCCACAAATTTGTGGTTTTACCCAATCTGACCCAATGATGTTGTGGGTTTTATTTTTATCTCACCCAAATCAGTGTACCATGTATGGGTTGGGTTAGGGTTTTGGCTAAATTCAACCAAAACCGACCCATGTACACCCCTAAAAACCTCATCAAGTTTAGAAGACAATCAAACCTATCAAAGGAAGATGATGACAATAAATTAAGATCAAGACGTTCATGTTACGATTGTAGCAAAACTAGTCATTATAGTCCGGAGTATACATTGATAGAGAAAGACAAAAAGAAAGGACATCACAAGAAATCTAGCAATTTTAGAAGATCTTATATTGCGTGGGAAAACGATCATAATTCCTCAAGAGATGAAGGCTTAAGTGATGAGGAAGAATTAAAAAATGTTTTCTCTCCTCTTATCATTGTGACAAGATGAAAAAGAATGTAAGTCACTCTAAATTTGAACATGTTGATGAATTGTCTTATTTTGAATTGCAAAAATCTTTTGAAAATCTTCATTGAGATGCCATAGATGCTTTTAAAAAATTAGCTTCAAACAAAAGAATCTTTGTATATTTAGAAGCTAAAGTTTCAGAAACTGAAAAGAACATGGAAGCTCTTAAGAAATTAATGGTAGATCTTCAAAAATTTAAAGACGAGGATGATGAACCGTCATGGTTCGATTGTGAAACTTGTCACATTTGGAAAAGAGAGGTAAACACTCTTAAAGCTAAATTGGACAAGGCATTACAACCAAAGATAACTTTTGCTATTGATAATACTAAATATGAAATGTCTTCTCATAATCCTTATAGAAGGTATAATTTCGTTGAAAAGGATAAAAATAGAAAATGTCACTCTTCTCACCATTTAACCTGTCACTTTTGTCACAAAAAAGGTCATACTATTGCAAAATGCAAGTTTAGAAAGTTTTTTCTGCCTAAAGGAATTTTTCAATGGTTTCCTAACTGCAACCAAGGTTTCACTCACCCTCAAGAACCTAATGAAGATTGGGTACCTAGCACCTCTTGTTGATTTTGCAGGATAAATGTCTTGGCTTTGTGAAGAGAGTATGGGATCTCATTTGTGGTTGCTCAAGACATGATACGAGTACCATCTCCTTATTCGTTGACTTTATGGCAAGGAAGAAGAGTTGTGTTACTAAAGGGGACAACAAATAATGTTTCTTAAATTGGTAAAAGTGTGTAGACTACTAGTAATGCTTTTATCCAATAAATGTAGAAAATATATTTCATTTCATGAAAAAGGATTATCTTCAAGAGGCATACTCAACAACATTGAATACGGAATTGATTAACCTAAGACAATGAAGCTTGAGGAGGATTAAGATAACTATTATTAAAGAGACAAGATTGTAAGTCCAATAAAAAAGAACGACCATCAAATCAATAATTTTCTTTTGATGGATTCATTGCAAATTACACTTTTGGATACTTTGTCAAAATGAAAGATGGTAAGATCGTTGTTGTCATTGGTTTATGGCTCATTTTTCATTTAGTCCAACTTTCATTCGAGAGTTCCTTGTGGAATACATGTGTATCCTCCGTCATTCGTACGGTGAGATAATATTGTTTCAATTTTCCCTTTGTAAGTAAGTTTTCTCTTTTACTTGTGTATATGATACATGTTACGAGTGTTCATTTTTGAACTTAATTTCCGTGTTCTTTTTGTCCTTTATAAAGATGTCAGTTTTAGTTTGGAAGAAGCTAGTTAGTTTGCAAAGGCGATTTCTTTTCTTTTCTTTTTTTTTTTTGGGGGGGGGGGGGGGGGGGGGCTCCAAAGGTGGAGCCAAAGTTACTTGGGTTAAGTGGGAGGCTGTTGTAAATCCAAAAGGGCAAGTGGCTTAGGGGTTAAGGACCTTAAACTTGTTTATCTTGCATTGTTAAGTAAGTAGAGATGAGGAACCTTTCAAACTTATCTTTACTTTGGAGTGACATATGTAAGGTGAGGTATGAGGTTGGAAGTTTTAGTCCTCCTTTGGATGCTAGGATAAGAGGTGTGAGTAGAGCGTCTCATTGTTGGAGATGTGTACCTCTTTTTAGGGGTCTATTAGATCAGGAGTCTGATTGGTTTGCCTCTTCTTGTGTGAAGTGGGCCAGAGATGGTCAGAAGACTATATTTTGGCATGATATCTAGATATGGAGTACTCCTTTGTGTATTTCTTTTGAGAGGTTATTTCGGGTTTCCTAGAAGAAGTCTCAGGTGGTGGGTTTTATGAGAGATTGGGATGAGGATATCTGTATTTAGAGCTTACGATGGTGACACAAGTTTCTTGTTTGAGAGGAGGAGCTTCTTGAGGCTTTGATTGTCCTGATTTTGAGAGTTGTTAGGCGCGACCATGTTGATGCTTGGTTTTGGAAGCTAGGTCTAACTAAGGATTTTTTTGTTAGTTCTACGTATTGACACTTGATGGATTTTCCTGGGATCAAGGAAGTCTGGCCAAAGAGGGTCTTGAGGGATTTTTTATAGGATTTGGAAGAGTTGGGCACCTTATAAAGTCGTTACAGTCTCTTGGCAGTTGGTTCAAGATAGGTTGCCAACTAGGAGTAACCTTTGGTTGGGAAGCTAGGTGTGTTGGGTGGCCAATTACCCTCCTTTTGTTTTGTACAGGTTGTCGTGTCTACCTTTTTCCAGCTTGCTATTCTTAGAAATCTGTCAGCGCTTGATGCCTCAAGTTTGTATAGCCAAGTGATTAGGTTTGGTGTTTATGGGTGGTTGGTTTTTGTTCTCTTTTTGTGGTTCTCTTTGCTCTAGGTATTAGCTAGGGTGACCACTTTGAGCACTTCTGATGCTATTTGTGTCTGCTTGTATATTTGAAATCTTGTTAGTTCCTGTATTTTATTATTAACATATGATTTCTGCATTACGATTAAAAAAATTATAAATATATTAATTGTTCAAGGGTTGTTGTGTCTCCTTCAACAATAATTGTTCTAATATTGAAACATGAATTACTATGTGATTCATTATTTCTTATTCATTTTATAAAACTTTTATAATTGTTCTTTATGAGCCTTTATACCATGGAAGTTAGTTACATTAGTGTAACTAACTATAATAAACTCTAACCGAATTAAGCTAGTGTTGTAATTGTTTGATGTAAGTATGAGTGGTTAATTTTTATATCGCTTATGAATTGGTGGAATGTTGAATTTATAAGAGCCTAATATATCCAATGTCATAAATTTTTTGGTGGAGATGTGTTATCTTTCTTATGTTTCTAAAGCATTGG
This sequence comes from Lathyrus sativus, assembly GCA_963859935.3. Taxonomy (NCBI): domain Eukaryota; kingdom Viridiplantae; phylum Streptophyta; class Magnoliopsida; order Fabales; family Fabaceae; genus Lathyrus; species Lathyrus sativus. The sequence continues at coordinate 534,000,276 of OZ012736.1, forward strand.
TTAGTTGTGGCTTTTGGATTCCCTAGACTCCCACAATAATATACTTTAGTTTAATTCGGTTAGAGATTCAAGCAAATTTCATTTTGAGTTGTGTGTTTTAGGCCTTAATACTCTGCTTCAATATTTGATCTTGCAACCAAGGGTTGTTTTTAGAACTATAAGACACCAAGTTTGGGCCAAAGTAAATGCAAGAGCCCAAGGTAGATCTCATCTCATCAAAATACCTTATACAATTTGGGTCATTATAGTCTTTGAGAGTGAAATAATGGTTTGGTGATGCATACATAAGGAGTAAGCCATGTGTGGAGGTGCCACTGAAATACCTGAGTATTCTTTTGATAGTTAACCAATGACTTTCATGAGGAAAGACTTTAAATTGGAAGACTTTATTGACGGAGAAAGCTATATGTGACCTTGTCAATGTTACATATTGTAGAGCTCCAATTATTGACATGTAAATATAGGGGGTCCTGAAACGAGTTTATACCATGCATGCTCATCCCACAGGTGCTAAGCACTGGGTAAGGGACCCCATTAACATCATGCATATGTGCTTTAGACATAAGATTATGAATGTACTTTGACTGAGATAATGACATAGAGTCATTCGGTTTGTGAATGACTTTAATGCCAAGAAAATATGAAGCTTTACCAAAATTTCTCAAAGTGAACTGTGCATGAAATTTGGTTATGAGACAATGAATGAGTTTAGAATATGAGTAAGTGATGAGAATATCATCAACATAGACCAAGACATAAATGGTGACCCCATGAGATGAATAAATAAATAATGAGTGATCACATCAAGTGTGCGAATCCAAACTTCATCAATGTCTAAGTCAATTTCTCATACTAGGCTCTTTGTGGCTTGTTTAAGGCCATATAGTTTGTTGTTCAGTCCGCCCATCAAATACTTGTCCTTAGAAGTAAAACTAGAATTTTTTATTTTTTTTTGCATAAAAACCTCATATTACAAAATATCATTCAAATAATGTATGTTTGTTAATTCTCTAACTTGTAAGTGAGATCTAGGGCGAGGATAACACAAATTATGGTAGGCTTTATCAATAGAGAGAATGTCTCATTAAAGTCAAAATTTTGTTGTTAATGATACCATTTAGCAACTAGTCTAGTTTTATACTTATTGACACTCATATCACAATTTTCATTGACTTTGAAAAACCATTTGCATCCTACCTCTTTTCTATGTGAAGGTAATGGGGTGAGAATCCAAGTGTTGTCAATGAGAGTTTTATAGTATAGTTTCACAATCGCCAAGGTTGAGATAATGCCAGTTTGACAAAACTAGGCTATACGTGAGCAACATGATACTATATTGGAAAATGAATCAATTTTTGATTCACCCTTTTTATTCATTTCACAACACTTTAATAATTGCTCTACATTGAGCTTTTATACAATGGAATGGAAGTTAGTTACATCAATTCAACTACTCGCAATAAATTCTAACTAAATTAAATTAGAGTTGTAACAATGTCTAACTGAATTGAATAATGTTACTCTATCATGTATTAATGTGACTATGAGCTTTCTTTAACTCTTCAACACACATTGCCAAACATAATAATCGTTGAAGATGCTAGTGGTGGAGACCACTTTGAATAAATGGTTCAATATCTCTGTCTAACTTTTCATTGATATTATATATATTTTTATTTTAACTGACACATAATTTTAAAATACACACAAAACCAATAATATATTATTTCACATTAACTTTTTGACGATACACTATAAAAAAATGGATTATAGATAGATAATTTTGCTTGGAGTTAACCTCATTACAAAATATATGATACTGTTGGAGTTAACCTTTCGCAATATAGAAATAAAAAAAGTTACTCCTCGATATAAAGTTTAAAAAAATAAGTGTACGAGGTCAAAAATATTATGGTGCTTAATGAAAGAAGGTTTGTAAGGGGTTTCACCAAATAAATGGGTGAGAGAGAGTTAAACTTAATATTAAATTTTCCAAATCTGCCATTCTCTCTTCATATTTTCAAGTCATTGGCAAAATAAATTAATATACAAGTGATGGACCAATTATAATTAATTCAAATCTTTTTTGATGTATTTATATTACCACATATTACTTGACAATAATATTATTTACTTATTTATAAAAAAAATATTTTAAAGGTGAGAAAAATACATAAGAAGGAGGGGTGAATTGTGTATGTCCAAAAATAAAAAACTCCTTTCATTAACCATTTTTGAACCACGTTTAGAGTCTGATAACAGAGTGTGTAATAGCAACGAAAAGTTTATTTCCTTTTCTTAATCTTGTTTCAAAACGTAAGAGGTAAAGCTCAGATTCTAATACAAGTAAGAGTTTGAATTAGACTAGAGTCTGACTTCAGAGTTTTGTTGCACAATGAAAGATAAATGCAAAAGTAAATAAAGAGATACACAATATATCCTGACTCCTCTCAACTGAGAGTAGTACAGTCCTCTTGCAACACAAGAGCTTTTAATTATAATTAGGCTAATTACAATTGCTTAAGATAACAGCTCAAGACTTCCCGCTCAATCATCTAGAAAGAGACTGTTGCTCAAGCTCTCAAGCAAGAGACTTCCTTGCCTAAACTACTCGTTCAGGACTTCCTGCTCTGCTCACAAGCACGAGACTTCAATGCCTAAACATCAAATTCAGACTTTCTGCTCTGCCCGCAAGCATGAGACTTCATTGTTCTACTTGCAAGCATGAGATTTCAATTCCTAAACATCCAGTTCAGAACTTTCTACTCAATCTATCTAGAATGAGACATTGAGAATAGAGGCTAGAGTCTTCAGATTCTCTTAATAGAAGAATCTGATATTAACCTTGTGTTCATATATGTGCTTCTTGGATAAGAAGATACACAAAGGTTAACACTCTTGAGCATAATATGAGTTGTTTGCTCTTGAATGTAGAAGAATGAAAATTTCATTCTTCATCTCTTCTTGCACAAATTTCCTTCTTGTTATGCCTTTCTGCTCTTGATCATATTCACATATTCTTTCTTTAGAATATATGTGAACATGTCTCGCCCTTCTCTAACACACTTAACCCTTCTGGTTCTATAATACTTTGAAATGTGTTTCTCTCATCTCTATTTTCTTTGAAACACAAATTCTATCAACTCATTTATGTGAACTGGTATCACATCCATGTGAACACAATCACGAAATCTTCAACTCATATTTATTCTCTTGAGAGGTAGAGGTTCAACAAGAGTAATTGTGAATGTTTTCAATCTTCTTCGTTAATTATATGCTGAGAATAAATTAGTTGAAGATTGAGAATGCCATGGTACAGATAGTCGTTGAAGGTCTTTAGATGGGGGACAATAGAGTGATCTAAAAACTCAGCTAGCTTAAAGACATAGAGAGTAGCAGAGATGAGTTCAAAACAATTGGAGAGAGAAGATCCTAACAACCTTATGTTATGCTGATTAAACATAAAGTGTTGTACTGTTGTCACATGATCTTCTTAAGATAACTTCTGACCGGAGACTTCTTGTAGATGTTTGTTGAAGCTTGCTCAGAGTCATTGTTATCCTTATACTTAGCTTTTCTAAATCAAATGTTATTTATAGAATTATTTAAAGCATGATCAGAAGCTAAAGTATCTGTTCAGAACCTGGTTGGAATGAGACTTCAAAGTCTTGAGTTCACAAGTTCTGAGTCTTGCCTTCATCATAGTCTTGATCAGAACTAGTCTAGATGAACACTTTCAAAGTGAATGACTCACGATTGTCATGTTTTAATGGAACGATTGCTTCCGATTACATTCAGTTTATTACCCAACCATGTGCTTAATCCACTTACAAAAGCCAGTCGTTTTTTTAGAGACAATTGTGTCTCAACTTTAAGAGTAGACGACATCATTAAATTGGACACAAATATTTCCATCATTCATTATAAGTTAGAGCAAGTATTTTCGCCTGATTTATTTAATTCTATAAAGTATCTTCCTATGCATGTTGCATACAAAGCTTTTCTTGGTGGATATGTTCAACATAGATGGGTGTATCTATTTAAAAGATTCATGGGTGATTCAAAGAGATTAATGAAAAATAAGGCAAGAGTTGAAGGATCAATATGTGCACATTACTTGCATCGAGAAACATCACATATTTGCTCTCATTATTTCAATCACATGATGATGACTACATGATTTATAAGGAACAGAGTTTAATTTAGCAAAAGAAGTCAATTTACCTTATCAGTCTTTAGTCGTCCAAACTGTCCTTCTGGAAACATGATCTAGCATTCAACAATCGAATTTTGTACCTATTTCATCGATGCAGCCGATTAGATCTAGCATTCAACAACTACCTTTTATACCTATGTCATCCATGCAGTCAGGAGGATCTAGCATTCTATAGCCTGCATTTGTATCTATGTCATCGAAGCAACCGAGAGGATCTAGCATTCCATGGCCGCCTTTTGTACTTATGTCATCAAAGCAGTCAGGAGGATCTAGTTGAATGGTAAATGTAATTTTTTAATTATGATTTTATTTATTATTTATACAATAAAACATAGTTATTTAATTAAACATGTACCTCCATTATTGCAACCTGGGGGAATCTAGCACTCCACATCCTACACATTCATCTTCATCATCCATGCATTTTGTGCATGAGGATATGTTACGTTGATACCAACGGTCCTGAGAATATCGGTAGTGTGGCGAGGCCTAGATCTGAATATAAGAAGATGAATGGTAGATTTATCATTTTTCCAGAGGGAGGATCGTAAGTGTTTAAATTTTATACTTTATGTTTGAGTTGTTATTTTAATTACTACTAATTGAAAATATCTTTTACAACTTTTTGACGAGTAAGCCTACTGCACAAAGTATAAGCGACGTAATTTAAAAAATATATAAAAAAATGTTATAAGACATTTATGACACTCTCAAGTGACGAAAAGGATGATTGATTTAAGTCATTTTAGATATAGTTATTTAATTCATATACATAATTGTTATTTTAATTACCTTATGATTATTGAAAGATTCTCGATTATACTTTTTTTTTTTGAATTCATACAAAAATATAAGAAAAATATATTTGACATATAAGAGATCACTACATGGTTAAGCACAATTTTCATTACAGATGTGGAGCTTGACTTTCTAACATGCTTAGGTGTGGTATACTTGATTAGATTTCCCATGGACGACATCCTCATTGGATAGTTAAGGAAGTATTCCAAGAATTAATCACCCATTGAAAATTTGATGGGTTTAAGAGAATACCATAAAAGAAAAAATAAAATAAAGTCGGCTGCAATCACACACAATGAAAAATCAATGTCACCAAAGTTGCACAAGGAAGTATCAGTTGGTTTAGGTTTGAACCAAAATGTTAAAGTTGTGTATACAAAACAAAATTTTAATAAATATTATCATTTCATCTAAAATAAAAGAAAGGGTCTTGCTACGAGTGTCCCATAGACACTCTTTAAAGAATCTAAATAAAGAAAATATTCTATAAAAAAAGTTAATCATTTCAATTTTCAATCTATTAAATACGCACATTTCCAAGAAAAATTTGATATTTTAAAAATTTAAAGAGTATCTCTCAACTCATAAAAGAAATATATTTATTTCATGGCATTGTCGACAATTATGCATCCCGCAAATAAAAACTAATTTTATTTTTCTTGTGTTTGATTTTTATTATTAATCATAATTTTAAAGCATTTTAGAGATATTGCATATACATTTAGAAATATTTAGAATTAAAAAAAATTATAATGAACTTTTAAAAAATATATAAAAAAATCAAATTTTATAAAGGTTAGGAGTTGAATTCATAAAAAATAAATCCTATTAATAGTTAAGGATATGTTTGATTTGCATAAAAATGAGGGATTATATATTATAGATTTTTTTTGTTAAATAGTTTAATGACTAAAATTTATTATTTAAAGGTGAACAAATAAGATGTGGTGGGTTCAAGCCTACACCCTTGCATTCAATGTCACTGCACAACTATCGACTAAACTATCTTGATGAGAGTTATCTTGATGAGAGTAACATTACTACTATTTTTATATCTTGTTTAATGCAAAAATATAAATTATCAAACATAAAAATCAAAATGTAATTTTGTTATAAATATTTTACTTAAATATCTCGAAATCCGCAAAAGTAAAAAAAATTGTCTTGCTAATATATGTGCTAATGTTATCAATGAAAAATACTATATACAAAAGAAATTATTGAATACTCTTTATATTTTTTTAATTTGTTTACTTTGAAATTAATTTATTTTTGAATTAAATTTTTTGGAGTATTTTTGTAGCTAGTGTACTGATATACTCAACAAAACTTCAATGCCAAATATTTGTAGTATGTTGTTAAGCTTTTGAATTGGTCAAAGGTCAACAAATATTAATAAAAGTATCACCATTATTTGTTAGAATGTGTTTGAAAGGAATAATATGTTTTGTTAATGTAATAAATAATATGAAGACTGATGGTAACTTTTGAAGAGAATTTTATTTGTTTTTAGGAGAACAATAGATGGTGGGGTTATGGGGTAATCAAAGGCATGCCCTTAGGAGTTATTTTTTGTCTTTTGTTTGTTTATCTTGTACGTAAAGTTGAATCACAAATTCACCAACTTGTGACTTACACGTTGGTTCATCGCACTGTTGTTACGTTTTCTCTCCTTTTTTTATATAGTTCCTTCCTCAAAATACTTGTCGAGAAATCATTCGAAAGACCGTAATGGCACCTTAAAATAAAATTGGAAAAATAAGATAATGCGCATATATTCTTATATTTGACCATTAAGACTATATATTAGACAGAAGTTGTAGTTGTGAACCTGTTTATTAAAGATTTAATTGCAAAAGCATGTGTTTTATTTCATGGATCTTGGATCATGGATCGAACCTAAACTTAATCTATCATAGATACAACCACATAACAACCTTTTCTCATTCCTTTGTCAGTTAACATAGAAATAATTTATATTTTATAAATTTGGTAATCAAGTTTGGTAGAGAGTATTTTAGTATTTTATTATGTTGCCTATGTGACTCTAGTTTTTGTGTGTATAAATAGATTAATGGTAGATGTTATTTATTATCTTCTTCCTTACAACTTTTGTAACCGTCATTGCAGAGTATAAATATAATTCTCTCATTATGTTCACCCTTTTTCACCTTGTGCACCAACAATTGGTATCAGAGCGTGATTCAGATCCACGGGGAAACACGAGTGAAACGGTGAGACTTTGTGTAATTGATTCCGTTTTTTGAATTCGTGTTAAATCTTGAACAAAATCACATTTTTTTTATTCTGCGGGATTGAAAAACATTGTGTTTGGTGAGATCTGAGTGATTGCACAAGGTTGATGGTGAACGGAAACGGTGGTATGAGCACCAAACTTTCATTGTTTGATGGAAAAAACTGGACTCGTTGGATGATTTAGATGCGTGTACTGTTCGATGCTCAAGATGTGCTTGATTTTGTCATTGAAGGATACGTTCCAGTAGCAGCAAATACAACAGAGGAACAAAAAACGCACAGAAAGATACGGGGAAGAAATATCAGAAAGCATTGTTCTACATCCATCAGTGTGTGGATGCAAATATGTTTGAGAAAATCGCTGATTCAACGACGACAAAGGATGTGTGGGATACACTAGTCAGGTGCTATGGTGGTGACGCATCAGTGAAGAAGGTGAAGCTTTAGTCCCTACGAAAGCAGTATGAGAATCTCAACATGAAGAACAATGAGAAGGTATTTGAGTACATCTCCGGAGTCATTCTAATCACTAATGAGATGAAAGCTTGTGGAGAAACCTTTTTTGAATAAGTAATCATTGAGAAGGTATTGAGATCCCTTACCCATCAGTTTGATTACATTATGGTAGCAATAGAACACTCTAAAGGTCTGAGCACCATGAGAATTGAAGAGTTGCAAAGTAGTTTAGAGGCACAAGAGTTATATCTGATTGAGAGAACTTCTGAAAGGGAAGTAGAGCAGCAGGCTCTGAAAATAGTTATTGTAAGAAGCATCAGAAACAGTCTTGGTCAGAAGTCAGGAGAAGATATGATGGTGTTCATAAGTAAAAAACCTCAACTTCTGATAGGCAAAAGAATGCTCAAAAGGGAAAAGAGAGGTATGACAAGAAGAAGATCCAGTGTTACTGTTGTAACAAGTTTGGCCATTTTGCTGTTGATTTCTAGTCAAACAAGTAAAAGAAGTCAGAAGAAGCAAATATAGCCAGAAGTTCTGATGATGAATCAGTGCTACTGATGGCTTCTGAATTTGATGATATATATTTGACATAATGGTGGTATATGGACACTGGCTGCTCAAATCATCTTACTGGAAATAAGAAATGGCTGGTTAACTTTGACTCAGGTAAGAGATTAAAGATCAGATGTGCTGATGGTAAATACCTCAATGCTGAAGGTATAGGAAATGTCAGAGTCGTTCTGAACAATGGGAAAACAACATTGATTCAGAAAGTGTGGTATGTACCTAGCATGAAAATCAATATGATGAGTGTGGGGCAACTAATTGAGAAAGGTTTTTCAGTTACCATGAAGGACGATCTTCTGAAGCTATATGACTGTAATCAGATGCTGATTATGGAGTCAGAACATGGAAGGAATAGAACATTCAAGGTGAATGTAAGAACTGCAGACTCTAAATGTCTTAATGCAACAAGTGTTGTGAAGGAAAGTGAGTTGTGGCACATAAGATTTAGTCATCTGAATTTCAGAAGCATTGGGCATCTAAATTCGAAGAAGTTGGCACATGGAATTTCTACAATTAAGAAGCCTGAGAAGTCATGTAAATTGTGCATGGAAGGAAATCAACTAAGATTTCCATTTGCGTCAGAAGTAGCCCCAAGAGCAAAGCATGCCTTGGGAGTAGTGCATTCTGATGTGTGTGGTCCATTTCCAATAACATCGATTGGAGGGAATAAATACTTCGTGTCATTTGTTGATGAATTCACAAGAATGACATGGGTATCCCTTATAAAGTTCAAACACGAGGTGTTTGATGAATCCAAGAAGTTCAGAATGAAGGCTAAGAATCAGAGTGGTCAGACTCTAAAGATTCTCAGAACCGATGGTGGAGGCGAGTATAACTCCACTGAGTTCAGAAAGTTCTGTGTGGGGAATGGTATTGAGCATGAGGTTACTGCTCTTTATACTCCTCAACACAGTGGTCTTGTTGAGAGAAGAAATCGTACTTTGCTTGATATGACGAGAAGCATGCTGAAGGAGAAGAAGCTTCCTCATACCTTATGGGGAGAAGTTGTTGCCACCGCAACATATGTGCTCAACAGATGTCCAACTAAGAAGCTAAAGGAAATAGTTCCTATTCAGAAGTGGACTGAAGATAAGCAAAGTGTTAGTCATCTGATGATATTTGGTTATGTATGTTACAAACATGTTCCAGAAGCCAGAAGTCAGAAGCTGGATGATAGAAGCAAAGTAATGTTACTAGTGGAGTACCACAATACAGGTGCGTACAAGCTCTATTGTCCAGAAACTAATAAATTTGAATTCAACAGAGATGTCATTATAAAGGAATCAGAAACTTGGGATTGGAATAATTCTCAATCAAACTTTGATTTGAGAACTTCTGAAGAAAGTTCATAATTAGAAGTTTCTGAAGATGAGTCAGAAACTGGAGAAGATTCTGATGCTGGAGTATATTTTGATGGTGGTTCTGACTCTGAAGGAGACTCAGAAGATGAAGATGATTCTAATCCGGATTCTGGTGGTGTTTTAGATTCTGGAAATATTCCAGACTCTAAAGGTGGTCAAGGTTTTGGAGGAGGTCAAACTTTTGAAGGAGAAGCTTCTGAAGATAGAACATATGGAGTTCAAGCATCCGAAGGATACTCTGAACGAGGTTAGAGGCCATAGAGAATCAGAAACATTGCGAGAAGATTTACATAGTTTGACAAGCTACAAGACACTAAAGTAGATTCTGAAGGAGAAGTTATTCAGTGTGCCATGTTAGTAGACTCTGAATCCGTAAGCACAAAAGAGGCTTTTGAGCAGAAAGTCTGGCTGAAGGCCATGAAAGAAGAACTTAATGCCATAGAGAGGAATAACACTTGGAAGCTAACAGAACTTCCAAAGGACAAGAAAGTCACCAAAGTCAAATAGATTTTCAAGTAAAAGCTAAAGCCAGATGGATCAATTGGCAAACACAAAGCAAGGTTAGTAGCAAGATGGTTTCTGCAGAAACCTGAGTTGCATTATTCTGAAGTGTTTGCACCTGTAGTGAGACATGAAACAATCAGACAGGTGATTGCAATAACTGCTAACAGGAATTGGCCTCTGATGCATTTAGATGTGGAATCTGCATTTCTGAATGGTCCATTACAATAAGAGGTATATGTGTCACAACCTTCTGAATTTGTTAAAAAGAATCAAGAAGGGAGGGTGTACAAATTACATAAAGCTTTGTATGGATTGAAGCAAGCACCCAGAGCCTGGAATCTGAAGATTGATTCATTTTTTAAGGAGCAGGGATTTCAGAAATGTGAGATGGAGTACGATGTTTATGCTCAACATACTTCTGAAGGCAATATGATTCTGGTGTGTTTGTATGTTGATGACATACTACTGACAGGGGGTTCTGAACAAGAGATAACTAAGTTCAAGAAAGTGCTGATGAATGAGTTTGAAATGACTGGTCTTAGGAAAATGACATATTTTCTCGGGTTGAAGTTTATATATTCTGAGAAGGGTATCATTTTGCATCAGCTGGAGTATGAACTTGAGCTTCTGAAGAGATTTAAACTACAAAATTGTTAGACTGCTATCACACATGCAGATATAAATTAGAAACTGGATTCTGATTCTGATGATGAGGATGTGGGTGCTACAACCTTCAAACTGATGGTGTAATATCATACATGATATCTGTTATGCAGTTGGAAAGGTTGGTAGGTTCATGAGTAAACCTAAGTGGTCTCATTACCAAGCTTTTGTCAGAATTCCGAGGTATATCAAGGGAACTCTGAAGTATGGAGTGGTATTCCCTTTTGGAAGAAAGATTGAATGAGAACTTCTGAGTTATTCAGATTTTGATTGGTGTGGAGATAGAGTTGACAGAAAAAGTACTTCTGGGTACTTGTTTAAGTTTTTGGGAGGTCATATTTCTTGGTGTTCTAAGAAACAACATGTTGTTACGCTGTCAACTTGTGAAGCTGAATATATTGCAGACGCTGTGACTACATGTCAAGTTGTGTGGATTATGAACTTACTGTAGGATCTGAAGATCAAAGCTAACAAGCCTCTGAAGCTGATGATTGATAACAAATTTGCAATTAATCTTGCCAGAAACCTAGTGCTGCATGGAAGAAGCAAGCATATTGAGACTAAATATCACTTTCTGAGAAATCAGGTTCAGAATGGAGTGCTAGAAGTTGTGCACTGTAGCACCTATAAGCAGCTGACAGATGTTCTGACGAAGACTATCAAAACTGATCAATTTCTTCGCTTAAGGGATGTAATTGGTGTTGTCAGTTTTGGATAAATTAAGGAATGATGTTAGAAATAATTTATATTTTACAAACTTGGTGACCAAGTTTGTTAGAGGGTATATTAGTATTTTATTATGTTGCCTATGTGATCCTAGTTTTTTTGTGTATAAATAGATTAGTGATAGATGTTATTTATTATCTTCTTCCTTACAACTTTTGTAGCCGTCATTGCTAAGTGTAAATATAATTCTCTCATTCTGTTCATTTTTTCCACCTTATGAACCAACAAACAAAAAATACAAACGCAGACAACAAATCTAACTATGGACAACGATTTTGATCAATTGTCATAAATCCTTTTCATAATTTTGATCTCCCATAGAAATATCAATATTTATGGTGTATTTTATGGAGTTGTGTGTTTGGTGTTATATATATATATATATATATATATATATATATATATATATATATATATATATATATATATATATATATATATATATATATATATATATATATATATATATATATATATATATATATATATATATATATATATATATATATATATATATATATATATATATATATATATATATATATATATATATATATATATATATATATATATATATATATATATATATATATATATATATATATATATATATATTAAAAAATAATAACACAAAGTTAAATCTTTATTGTGAAGTTATGAAGCCGCACGAGGTAAAGAATTCTAATATCCTCTGCAAGAAAAGCTTACGAATAAAATTAATTATTTATGACCTCATGTCATATTTGTGATTTGTTTTACATTTTTAATAATAATATTGTCTTCATTTACAATGTTGATAGGTAATAGGATACCACACTTAACACCTAATAGTAGTTGAGTTAGTATCACAATCTCTAATACTAGCCATTCAAATCTTCTAGTTGTTAGTTAATGGATAATTTTATCTAATCATTATACTCGAGTGAGAGTTCTAGTTGACTGTATTTTTCAAACAAAAAATCATGATATTATTCAGAACTCAATTATAAATAAAAAGTAGGAGTATATATATTTGATGGACTCAAATATAACAAAATTCAACTAATCTAGTACATGTTTAATTTTATTTAAAAAGTTACAATTTTACATCATGTATTGATAAGAAGAATACTATTAAAAGTTCAAAATCGAACCGATCTAATAAAAAACCGTTAATTGAATTAACACAATTTAAAATTATAAAAAATCACATATAATTTATATGTTTTAATTATTTTCTAATAAAATTATATGATTCAGTTCGGTTTGAAATTTATATTTTTTAAACCGAATCAAATCAAACTAAATCGCATCGCATTATGCTACACAATTTTACGAATCATTATATATATTTTTAAAACAAAAAGTATCATGTATACATTTTATCATTTTTTATATTATTTATTTTAATTTTTATATTAACAAAAATTAAAATATTATTTATTTATATATACTATTGTTTTTATTTAAAATAAAATTATTATATATTTATTTTTGTTTTCATTTTTAATTTGTTGATAATAATAAAGATAAAATTAAAAAAAAAAGTTTAATTTACATTATTTTTGTATTTTCTTATATATAAAATATTAAAAATTAAAAAAGAAGTTAGTTTTATGAAGTTAACGTAGTCACATTCATGCACTTGCTTATAATTATACAATATAAAGTTGGAAGACACAATTGATATTTATTAATTTATTTATAAATTTATTTTAAAAATTAAAAATTATAATGTATGAATGATTAAACACATATGATTTAATAATTAAAAACAAACCAACTCAAACCGCATTGATTTGGTTTGATTCGGTTACGTTTTATTTCTAAAAGTCAATCAAATCAAATTGAATTACATATTTTTTACTTTTACGGTTCAAATGACTTTTAACGTCAAAACCACACGGCGAACATCTGTAACCATTATACTAATTTAAAAAATGTGTTTCTTCTTATTTTTACCTTGAAGAAAAGAAAATTAAATATATTTAAGTATCATTTTAATAGACATAAATTATATATATGATTTATGTGCGCTTAGATTTATTTTAGAAAACGAAAATGTGTTTCTTCTTATTTTTACCTTGAAGAAAAGAAAATTAAATATATTTAAGTATCATTTTAATAGACATAAATTATATATATGATTTATGTGAGCTTAGATTTATTTTAGAAAACGTGGACCTCAAACTCCTTTAACCATTAACTCAAACTTGTTTAAATCAGTTGAATCATTCTTTATTGATATAGCTTTACACATAAGACATATGAATTTAAAGTGAATTGGAATGAAATTAGGATAAACAGAATGTTTATTGGAATAATTTAAATGTGCTACAAAAGATACATAGTGTATATATCGTCAATGAATCAATTAATTATGGCAATTTGCAAGTTATTTACTTTCGAATTACCTAATCTTGACATTTCTATCAATCCTTTGAGACATTCAAGTCTTTTTTTTTTCAATGGATTGGTTAGAATAATTGTAAGTTGTAATTCAGTTTTGCAATATTTAATATTCAATTTTTCTTTGTCAATTTGATCTCTTAAAAAGTGATATCTTCTTTGTATATGTTCGCTCTTATCATAGATCATTGGATGATTTGTTAGAAATTTTATTTTGTCTTGTTGTCAATTAGCAACTTGAACTTCACAACAACACTAACATTCAACTCTTCCAATAGCATTTCAACCTACAATGCTTGGCAGGTTGCATAGGAGGTTGTAACATATTCTACTTTACACGATGATATGGTCATTATTCCTTTCTTCTTTGAATTTGATGAAATTAGAGCTTCTCTGATCATGAACAAGTAACCACATGTACTCTTCTTGTCATCTCGTTCTCCTCCCCAATTTGAATCAGAATAACTATATTCTTTTAGCTCCCTTCTTGAGTTCTTTTGATTTGACATGTGTATTCCATGGTTTGCGTTGCCTTTTATATATCTTATGATTCTTTTAGCTGTAAGTAAATGGCATATCTTGGTTCCTCCATAAATCTACTATCCAAGCCCAAACTATGAAAATATCTGATCTAGTGTTGCATATCTTAGTGAACCAATAATCTGCTTGTAAAGGAATCCATATACTAGTTCATCATTTGAGTTTTTCTTCAGTTTAATTCATGTTTCCATGGGAGTAATTGCAGGGTTACAATTTCTTATCTTGAAATTCTTCAAGATATCTTCACTAAATTTCTTATGGCGCAAGAAAACTCTATATTTTGTGTTTACAAACTCCATACCTATAAAATAGGCCAAGACTCATAGTTTTGGAATCTCAAATTCATTCTTCATGCTACTTTGTCACTTCAGTTTCGTTTGATATTGTTATCAGTAAATCATCCAAATATAGGTATATTATGATTTAATCTTGTTCAATTGAGTATTTAAAATACACTTCATGCTCTAGGTGCTTATTTCCTTAGTATGTATACCTTTTTTTTCTTACCATTTGATCTCAAAACCTAATGGTTACTTGACACAAACCTCCTCCTCTAGTAGTCCATTGAGAAAAGTTGACTTCACATCTAACTGGTGCATCTTCCACCCTTTGTATGATGCAACGACAACCATAATTTTCTTTATTTCAAGCCTAACAAGTGGTGCATTGATCATATTGAAGTAAATTTCATGCCTTTAACCTTGCTTTGTACTTGGAAATTTCACCATTTGACCATAACTTCAACTTATAAACCCATTGTACATCTATAACTTTCTTACCTCAATGTTTGACTAATTCCTAGGTTTGATTCTTCTCGATTTCCTTGAGTTCTTCCTCCGTAGCTTATTTCCAATTTTCATCCTTCAGAGCTTTATTTAGGCCAGTTGGATCACAATCATTTATCATTGCTTCTTCAATAAGAGTACCACAATTTCCTAGCACCAGTGATCAACCATCTTGATCACATAACTCCTCGAACAATTCTCTATTTGGAGTCATGTGCCAAGTGCAACCTGAATCCATAATCCACTCCTTTCTTGAGTCGCTGCTTGAAACCACAATAACATCAGATGCTTTAAAGTCATCTTGAACAATGGTTGTGTTGCCATTATCTTTACCTCCATGATCTTTCAGGCGTTCAGGGCACACTTTTTTTGTGTGACCCTCCTTCTTACAGTGATATCATCAAATACCAAATGCCTCGCCAATATAAGACTTATGTTGACTTTTATCTTTCTTCTTGTCGAACTTACCATCCTTTCACAAGAATTTTCCCTTAACAATCAAACCTTCACCCACCATCGAAGGTTTATGCTCCTTTCGTTCGTTCAGGTCTTTAGAATATAATGTTGATTGAACTTCTTCAAAGCTCAGGGACTCCCTTCCATACAGGAGAGTTTCTTTGAAGTGAACATCTTTTCTGGGAAAAGCACACAACAGTAACAGTGCTTGATCTTCATCATCAATCTTCACATCAATATTTTCAAGATCAAGAACCAGCTTGTTGAACATATCCAACTGCTCAGCCAACACTTTGTCTTCACTCATCTTGAATGAATACAAAGTTTGCTTCAGGTAGAGTCGATTCACCAGAGATTTAGTCATGTACAAACTTCCAAGTTTCAACCATAACCCCGATGTCATAGTCTTCTTTGATACATGTCGAAGAACCTTATCACTAAGGCTCAACAATATTGCATTATGGGTTTTCTCTATCATGGTCGTCTTTTCTTT
The DNA here is from genome assembly GCA_963859935.3 of Lathyrus sativus. Lineage (NCBI taxonomy): Eukaryota > Viridiplantae > Streptophyta > Magnoliopsida > Fabales > Fabaceae > Lathyrus > Lathyrus sativus. The sequence continues at coordinate 534,016,488 of OZ012736.1, forward strand.
TTTCGTTAACACAACGTCCATGGCTGCCTCTCCCTTCAACGCTTCCAAACAACCCTGTTGAACCAGTAGGGCTTTCATCTTCAAGCGCCACAGACCAAATTTGTTCACTTCGGTGAACTTTTCAATTTCATACTTTGTTGAAGGCACCTTCTCCATGCTCACCGCACCAATTTGTTGTGAATTAGGATGCCTTAAAACAAAATATACTCAGTTTCTTTATTATCAAGAAACACACAAGGATTAGGGTTAAGGAAAAAAATATAACAACAAGAATTGGTTATAACTGATATTCTTCACTTTCTCTATAAAACAGATTACAAGCACTCAAAATTAACAAATAACCCTCTCACCCTAATGAGGTTTTTGTCACACCACACTTAAGATGAGAGACTTGTATGTTATTTATAATAAAATCTAACATACTAAACTAATGGGCTTTTTAACAATTACCCATTACAAGCTAACTTAGGGTACAAGCTAACTTAAACAATTGGATCCTAACACAAGGCCCAATTCGATAATTATATACTAAAACACAATTCGACTACAGTAGGTAGGTCTTCGACAACAACATGTGAGCAAACTTCGACGACATGCTAACTAGAGTTCGATCCAATATCTCTTAAATCTCCATCTTGGATCTAACTCTACCATCAAGAAACAAACTAGCTTTCTTCGTGCAGCTTTATCAACTGCATACAGTGGAAAAACTTGCAACTGGACAATGTCTTGGTGGTTATATCAGCAGTATTATAAACTGTCGAAACCTTCAGCACTTGGACTTCTCCACGCTCGATTACCCCTCTAACAAAATTCAGCCTCGCATCAATGTGCTTGGTTCGCTCATGATAGGATAAATTCTTCGACAGGTGTATTGCACTTTGACTATCACATTTAACACTGACAACTCGACCTTGAAGTTTCAGCTCCTTTGCAAAACCTTCAAGCCACAATGCTTCCTTCACAACTTCAGTTAGGGAGATATATTCCGCTTCAGTGGTTGATAAGGCAACAACCTTCTGAAGTGTTACTTTCTAACTAATTATTGTGCCAAACATAGTGAACACATATCCAGAAATAGATTTTATGGAATCAATACAACTTGCATAATCTGAGCTGACATATCCTTCGTTTGCTGCTTTACTATCTTCACCCAAGGCTCCACCATAAATTAGGACTCTATTCAGAGACCCATTTATGTACCTTAGAAACCACATCAATGCTTGCCAGTGAGCCTTTCCAGGATTCTCCATGTACCTTCTTACAAGACTTGCTACATATGCTATGTCGGGTCTAGTACAGACTATAACATACATCAAAGAGCCCACAATATTAGTATATGGAATGCTATTCATATAAGCTCTTTCAACATCAGTATTGGGACATTGATTTATACTCAGCTTGAATTAAGAGTTTGTCGGAGTCACAACAGGCTTTGAATTCGACATTCCAAACTTTTCGAGAATCTTCGGTAGTGTCGCTACTGCGAAAATCGGCGCCGGCTGAACAGAAGAGTCGCCACCGTGCGTTATTTATCCCACGGGAGGGAAAGGAAACGCTCAGAATAAACCTCGCACAACACGGGAAAGGTATGGTCGTCGCAACCAAAACCTGGATTCGGGAGTCGGTTACGCAAGGGGAAGGTATTAGCACCCCTCACGTCCGTCGTACTCGACGGGATCCACGCTTGTTTTCGGGTATGGATTTTTATTCTATCTACTCTACATGGTTAAGGGTTAAAAAGAAAATAATATGAAAATAAAATGACTCGGCAAAGTATCGCACTTTATGCCTACGTATTCCCGTCTGGAACGAGAAATCAGAGTCAACGTAGTTCGCCTACCTACGGGAAAGGAGGGGAAGGTTGCTCGCTAGGATATCGCATCCTATGCCTACGTACTTCCACACAGCATGGAAGATCAGAGCAAACGTAGTTCGGGCCACGTACGACACAAGCTTGTCTTGGTTGATTTTATTCCTTCTGAAAAAGGTTTTTCTGATTAACAGTCCAAGCGGACAAAAAATGACGTCTTGATGAGTTCACATTCTTTTACGGAAGAAGTATTTTTTATTGTGTTTGAAATCTTTAGGGTGTTTTTCTGTTTGTTTTGAGGAAGAAGGGACGGAACTCTAACCTACGGTTGCGAAGGGAATCAAACTAACCTAATGTTATCATGCATGGGTTAAGACCTAGTGTCTATCATGCTCCTCTCTTGCGCAGAGAGAAACAGAGATCCTAAGGGAATAGACGGAAACAGAAACAAAATCAGATATATACAGTAAAGCGGTAAAATGCATGGATGCAACAATACAAGCGAGGCAAGGGAGTCCCACTCAACCTCGAACCTAGAAAGCAATAGGCAAAAGTGAACAGGATTCACTTTCAACCCAACAGGGTAAACAGCAAACAATACAGTCAGGAAAACCAATCAATACATCAGAAATGAAATACAGCAAAAATAAACAGTCCCAGCAGCTTTGCATCAACACCTATCTCCAAGTCATCTCCAATCAGCCACAAGCTTCAGCAAACAACCTTCCAGCAAGGTCTTCATTATCATTCTTCCATCTACACTGGCTTTTCTTCAAGTCTCAGTCTCCAGGATGAACATCAGTCAACAAGATGAAGTGAATGAATGTTAGACAGTCAATTACCTACCAAGGGTGGTTCATTAACTGTTAACATTATACAGATAATTTTCCCTCAAAAGTTCTATCTTTCAAATACATTCACTGATCCTTCCAAAGGAAGGAGGTGGATATTTGAAAGAGACTTTGAATCATAGGGAAAGGATGGATGCAGACAAGGCATTCCATGTTTGGGAAACAAGCTTTCTAATCTAGAGCTCTGCCTAGCTCCTAAACCCTAGTCTCCTCAACAGCTGCTAGCAAGAACCTCCTCTCCAACTCTGGAAGTTGGTCTTCAAGCTCTGGATCTCCAATGGCTTCAACATCCCAAGTCTTCAGCTTCCCCAATCCCCAGACAATCCCAATACCCACACAGACAAATCAATAATCCCCAGAGGGCACACCACACCAATCAATCAAATATAGCAGTAATATACCAATAGCAGTAGGGGAATCCTAGTGATTTCTAAGGGGATCTATCCTATACCCATAACCCCTATAGCCCATACCCCAAAAATCAAATGAAAATTTCCTAAAAGAATTAAACTATCTCACCTAAGTTGATTTAAAATCCTAATTCTATTCATGTTGTTTTCACCTAAACTAATCACCTCAAATTAATTCCTAAAAATATGAACTAAATTGTATGTACAAGTTAACAATGTCTAGTAATCAACCTAAAAAGAATGGACAAAAAATATTAAAGCATTTATTAGAACAAAAATTAACAAAATCATGCATGAAATGAAACATCTAAAATAGACATTTATTTGGAAAATATGGGAAAAATAACAAATAAAAAATAAAATGCAATTGTTATTTTTTATAATTTTCTTGACTCTTTAAAGAAAATTATGCAAAAAGAATTATTAAAAAATAATGTTTTTTCAATTTGATATGATTTTTTAAAAAATGAATGCAAAATGAAAAGAAATTAAAATGAATTATAAAGAAATAGAGGGAGGGGGTGAGAATAGCCAATGCGCTCAGTTACTTTTCCAGGTGGGCCACCAGCTGGGAGGTGCGCATAGCAATGGGCACTAGGCCCAGTTGCACTCAGAATTTAAACAAAAAAATTAAAAAACGTAAACGGTGCAGATAGTAAAGAAACCAATTATAATTCATTGGGCCTGGCAATTGGGGGTGTTAAAAGTAAAGGAAACTTAAGCCCATCAGAAACATTTTAATGAAACGGTGCGTAGCACCCTTTGAATTTCCCTCCGTTTCCAAATTAAATCGTGGCCGTTTGATTAGATCCCCAGTCAAGGTCAAATACCCCATCGTGTGGCTCAGACATCGTCTTCAACCTTGAGCAACCCTAGGGTTTCAGAAAACCCTAACCATGCACGAATCTTACACTCCCCTGTTCTCCTTCGTCCCTCCATGAAACCACACGATTCAAAGAGCAAAGATGTTCCATCAACTCTCCTCTACACAACCATACCATTATCACTTTCTGAAACTCACTCAAGAAGCAAACCCGATAGGGGTAACAGAGAGAATCCACCATGAACACCTGTCATCAACCATACCAAACCTTGCCAATTTTTACCCTAGCATAAACTACATCTTTCACTGATCATTCTAAGCAACTAATCTAGGATTATCGCGCATTATTCTTGATGTTCTAAGCTCCAACAGAATTAGTGCACCACTGATAATCTCCATTAAACCTCTCCAAACTCTGTGGAAATCATCATCTAACCTAACTTAACCAGTCTAAGCTAACAAAACCCTATCATGCTGACTAAACTATGCAAATCGAGCAGAGATACCAACCTGGTTTAAAATAGAGATACAACTATGGAACTCCTTGATCCAATGCTTGTAGGGACTTGAAACTGATCCACACACTACCACTTTGATTCTGTATGCAAAGATCTTGGCTCAAACTTCTTGTATCATGTGATTCCAATTTCTTGCACCTTGAATGATGAAACTTGTATGGCACTATCCTTGCTCAATTCAGCCAAATTCTTATGAGAATTGTAATCTATGGATGATGGTGAGGAAGCTCAGATCAAGAAGTGTGAGAATTGATGGAGATTTGAGAGAGTTTGAGATACTTTTGCAAAATGGAGAAAGTGAATGAAACTTGGGGTTTTGAGAAAATGAGATCACCAACCCTGGCATGAACCATCTCATATCAATATATACATGATGTTAGAAACTCCTAGAAACTTGGAGAAGCTTCCCTTACATCTTTTCCCTTGGATTTGGTTTATGTACCTTCCATTACAAGCAACCATGGATAACTCCCAAAATGTGAACTAAGCTCAAAATTCTACTTTAGCCAATGTCTTTAAAATGATCTTTCCATTCAAAATGACCTATAATTTTGCTTCATTTGGCCAAAATATGAAAAATCTCATTTTTAAGTCCATTTTTATTCATTAAATCCAACAATTTTGAAACCTTGTGCTATGAATCTTTCCAATCTCTCATGATCACTTTTCTAGACTTAAAATGTCATTTGGAACAAGTTTTATGTTGTAAAGTTTTCCATTTGAAGCTTCCTTGTATGAGTTTTGGGCATAGGTTAAAATGACCTGTAATTCTCAAATGACCAAAATACCCTTTGCTTGCCAAGACCATAAATGGAGTTCCCCAAATCATATGAAGGCATACTATACCATTCTATAAATCTAAGACAATGAGGAACAACTCTTATGTTGACCAGAAATTCATTTGAAATCTCCTTGAGGGGTAAAAATAGCTTGGAAGTCAAGTCACTCTCACAGACAAAATTTCAGATACCTCAGATGACCTGTAACTTGCAAGGACCATAACTTGAGTTCTATAAACCTCCTTGATGTCTTCCACCACTCAAATTAAAGGTCTTGAGATCCTCTACAAGTTTCATGTTGGCCAAGGATCCATTTGAAGCTTGCATTTTGACTTATCTTGCTTGGAAATTTGACCTAAACTAGGGGATTTTACACATAAACCCTAATTTAGAAACTCCTCTTCTCCTTGATTTATCTTGATTTCTTCTTAGCATATCATCATATCCTTCTCCACATGTCAAATTATGAACCCCACATCTCTCCAATAGCCCTTAATGCTTTTCAATCAATCAATTGACCTAGAGTTGACCCAGGGTTGACCCAGATGAAACCCTAGTTGACTGTCTTCATCTGCAATACTTGTGACTACACCAATGACTTGTCTCCTTCTCCAAATGACTTTCTAAGTCCTCCAAGATGTCTAGATACTCCCCATGCTCAGCCCACAACTCACAATTTCTTTGTTGATCCTCAGACACCCTCAGTTAGGAGATAGATGAACTGCTTGATCCATTGACTTGATAGCTTCCAAATTCTTTTCTGATGACTTGAATGAGATTGAATCAGGATAATAACCTCTTGATAGGCCTCTAGAGATGAGAATAATGATTGGCCCCCTGTTGAATGACTTGCTATGCTTATGCTATGCAGATGAGTAGACTATGTACATGACTCTATATGCAAATGCTAATGATATTGCAACATAAACCAAGTGGATAAGGTTGAGCAAATTTTAGGGTGCAACAGCTGCCCCTATTCAAGCGACTTGGACCCGATTGGGTGAAGAGCCTGGAGCCTTCAGACATTCGCGGTACGAGACGGTTGAATACTAAGAACCCAGAAATTTGTCAACTGCAGAAATAAACTGCGCTCCTGCTTGGGGAACGACATTCATCAGCTGAATCTGACTGTTACGGCAACCCACTGATCTCGTGCTAGGGATTATTTTCATCAGCCTGAAAAAGATGGGATCATCGGAAACTTCATCCACGTTAGGACTCCAACTGTTGTCAACACGGAAAAACTCGGCGACTTCGTTGGGGATGGCTCATCTGCCTTTCATCAGGAATAAATCGTCCACGTTAGGAATAAACTCTTCCACGTTAGGAATAACACCATCCACGTTAGGAATATCCGTTCCACGTTAGGAATGAACTTCTACTTCGTCAAACTCTTCCACGTAAGGAATACGTCTTCTTTTGAATCTGTCCATGTCAGGACTAAACCCTTCCACGTCAGGAATACACTCTTTCTTTCCACGTAAGGAATACTATCTTTCCACGTAAGGAATTACATTTCCACGTCAGGAATAACACCATCCACGTAAGGAATAACATCGTCCACGTTAGGACTCACCTTTCCACGTGAGGAATAGACTGTCTTTCTTCGTTTGTCCACGTCAGGACTGGACTTGCTTTTTCCATGTGAGGAACTGAAGCTTCTCTTTCCACGTAAGGAATAACCTTGTCCACGTCAGGACTCATCTTCAATCAATACAGAGAAATCAAATCGGTCCACGTTAGGACTAGCACATATTGTCAATTCGGGAAATGTCCACGTCAGGACTCCACGTTCCATCAATTCTGAGAAATCGACCCTGTCCACGCTAGGACTAACGCCTCTTATCAGCCCGGGGAAATAAATCTGTCCACGTTAGGACCCCCACTTCTCTAGCACAAAGAAATCCTGTCAATAAGAATGTCCACGTTAGGACTCATTTCTCCATTGATCCCAACCCACAGACTTCTTAGTACTGACGTTACAGCAGCTTTGAGGCTGACTCTATTGGGGATATCTGAAAACCAAACTACTGGACGCCTGCTCTGATAACCGGCGATAGCCTCCGCAATTCTGGTTCATGGAACCTTTTAATGCTGACGTAATCAACAACTTTGAAGGAAACAATCCGCTGGTCGGACTAGAGAAGCTTCAACAAGAACTCTGGCGGGGAAATAAGTAACTCTGCTCAGGGACAAAGAGAACTTATCCTGCTGACTCTGTGGGGAGTAGTGCCACAGCTGACACTTCGTTGAATGTCTCATGCCGAGACTTCGAATGTTCATTGATTTACTTGAGCAAGGGCTCTCTCTACCTGCAAGAGAAACAATATTTGAAACCAAACGGTTAGCCGACCTAGTTTATGTTTCAAAATGCATGCTTTTGACAATGATGCCATGCTCCATTCGACATGGAAATGCTACGCTTTTATTTGGTGAATGCAAGTATGACACTATATGCTGATGCAAATGCAGACCCGAACTGCTGGGTACAGAAACTGCTTCAGCAAAATAAATGCTGAAGATAATGCCAACTCCGCTGGGGATAGCCAGATGCTACAGAATTGGTCCAGCAAAATAAATGCTGGAAGAGTGAAGTCAATCCTGCTGGGAAATTGGGAACTTAAACCAAACACCTCATTGAAGTGACACCCTGCTGGGGGATATAACTCTACTGGAGAATAGCAGATGCGCTTGGTATGATTGGACTTCTGCTGGAAAGAGAACGGATATCACATGGTATTTTGACAAAATAAATGCCAATGCGCCACACCAACTCTGCCTGGGAGAGTCTTAGTCTCCGAATTCCACTGGGAGGAATGAAAATACTCGCTGAAAAGAGAACTCCACTGGGGGATGGAATGATTCTCTTAGGGGAAAATCAACTGACTCCGCTGGGGAAGAGTAGATGACCCTGCGGGGCAAGGTAAACTGCCTGAATACAGCTCACCGATGTTAATCTTCTGAGGCTAGCCCACTCTGCTTGAGATAAGGAATCCTTCCGGGGGACACCACACCGCCTGAATACAGCCTACAATTTTGGAATCACCAATTCTGCTGAGAATAAATGGCTTTGCTGGAGAATGCCCTTCGGCTAAGCTGCAACTAGCTGGGGAATTCAATCCTTCTTCAGGAGGCACCTGCATGATCTGCGTGGGGGTCGAGTCTTTCGTTATTGCAACCTTTTGCTCATTTTCCTCGTACAGTTATGAAACCTGCAACAACACAAACAAGACAAGACAAGTCTATACAACCAAATCGATTCAGGTTAGTGATGTTATTTTCAGTTAATTCAAAGCTTTAGAAATCATTGGCAAGGGCCAGTGATGTTATACACATGCTAGTTTCAATAAACTTAGGCGTTTTATCATGCACAAAACAGTAAAGAACCAACATCCAGTACTGAATAACATATTTTATTGATTGGGCCCCTGAATGGGCGGAGTTTTTGTACACGGGATGTAACTCCTGAAAAGAGGAAGCTACGCAAGGCAAAATATACAAGTATGCACAGGAAGCATAAATATTTTGACAAATTAAATTTTATACACATGTCGGCAACGGGGTGCAGACGAACACCACGAACTGATCCTCCTATGACTCATCTGACTCTAATGCTTTCCCGGTATCCATACTTCTGAAGCGGTTGTATATGATAATCGACCCCTCAGGCATTCTCCCGCACTGATGCTCATTGCAATATCAAATTCGGACCGCAGTCATTTGCTTTTCAAATCCCTAACTTGTGCGTGAACCGCCCTTTGCGGGTTTTCAGTTCACCGGGATACCCCTTTTTGCCGAAGCCGCCCAGTGTAGGTTTTCAACTTCGCGGGTGTACATTTTTCATTTTATCCATAACTTTTGCCCGAACCTTTCATTATGTTTTTGGTTCGCCAGGATGCCCCATTTTTGCCTGGACTCTCTTTTTTTGTCCAGCGGGTCAATTTTAAGCAAAGTATTTTTTAACTGCGTCCGAATTCACAGGTGACGTAAAGTCTTCACCGTCCATAGTGGACAATAATAAAGCACCTCCTGAAAAGACTTTCCTGACAACGTATGGCCCTTCGTAGTTGGGGGTCCACTTGCCCCTGTGGTCTGCCTGCGGCAGGAGAATCCTTTTCAGCACAAGGTCGTCTGTCTGAAAGCTTCGCGGATGTATCTTCTTATCATATGCTTTCTTCATTCGGCTCTGGTACAAACGACCGTATGCTAGAGAAGCTAGCCTCTTCTCGTCCATCAAACTCAATTGGTTCAACCTGTCTTTCACCCATTCTGCCTCGTCCAGCTGAACATCTTGCAATACCCTCAGAGAAGGGATCTCAACTTCTAATGGTAGCACTGCTTCCATTCCGTATACTAACGAGAACGGGGTTGCCCCGGTTGATGTGCGTACCGTCGTACGATAACCGTGCAAAGCGAAAGGTAGCATCTCGTGCCAATCCTTATAGGTCACCACCATTTTCTGGACGATCTTCTTGATATTCTTATTGGCCGCTTCGACAGCGCCATTCATCTTGGGTCGGTAAGGGGAGGAGTTGTGATGTTCGATCTTGAAATTCTGACAGAGCTCCTTCATCATTTTGTTGTTCAGGTTTGAACCGTTGTCCGTGATTATCCGCTCGGGGATCCCATATCGGCAAATGATATCTCTCTTGATGAATCTGGCCACCACTTGCTTCGTTACATTTGCGTAAGACGCCGCTTCTACCCACTTGGTGAAATAATCGATTGCTACTAGGATGAACCGATGTCCATTAGAAGCTGTTGGCTCGATCTTTCCAATCATATCGATTCCCCACATCGAGAATGGCCAAGGCGATGACATCACATTTAGAGGACTTGGAGGCACATGGATCTTGTCAGCATAGATTTGGCACTTGTGGCACTTCCTTGCGAACTTGAAACAATCGGTTTCCATAGTCAGCCAAAAGTAACCTGCCCTCAGCAGCTTTCTCGTCATAGCATGCCCACCAGCATGCGTCCCAAAGGTACCCTCATGTATTTCCTCCATGAGCATCTTCGCCTCTTTCTTGTCTACACAATGCAATAGCACCAAATCGTGGTTTCTTCTGTATAAGACGCCATCCGGATTCAAATAGAAATTACCCGCTAATCTCCTGAGAGTCTTCTGATCTTGACTGGATGCCCCAGCCGGGTATTCTTTGTTCTTCAGGAAATTAAGGATATCGAAATACCACGGTTTGTCATCGGATGCCTCATCAATAGCAAATACGAAAGCTGGTCTGTCAAGCCGAGAGATAATGATTCTGGGAGCCTCGTTCCAGAAGTTGACTTTGTACATGGAAGACAAAGTAGCGAGGGCGTCAGCCATTTGATTCTCTGCCTGCGGTACGTGATGCAACTCCACCTTGTCGAAGAAAGGCAACAATCTCCTTGCATAGTTCATGTAATGTATCAAGTTGGGCTGACGCGTCTCCCATTCCCCTTTGATCTGATTCACCACCAGAGCTGAGTCTCCGTATACGTCTAGATTTTTGATTCGCAAATCAATGGCTTCTTCAAGCCCCATTATACAAGCTTCGTATTCGGCCTCATTATTGGTAACGGTGTTGCACCCCAAAATTTGCCCTCACAATACAAGACTTTGTGTTCTAAGAAGATTCACAAGGTTCACATATGTTGCACCCTAATTTTTGACCTGAAGACCCCACCTCCGTGTGCATCTTTTCTTACAGGTTTTCATTATGCTCTAGTATACGTGTTTATCAGGACCAACGAGTGTGCGCAGCTTTCTAGTGCAAGATGGCGTGGACCCGAGAATTAAGGATCGCTCATATGTGCTTTCAATCCAACATTTGCAATGATCAAATGATGTTATTTGGTTTATGGCGGGAAATTCTTTTGGTGCATCTCAAAAGGTTCAAATTGGTTCATCACTTGTGAAATATCGAAAGTTAAGAGATTCTAAGATTGACCATAAGCCATTAAAGAAGTGTTGATAAGAATAAATTATGGAGAATTAACAATAAGAGGTTTATATGAGCACCCTTGTGTTCATAATTAATACTTATGATCTTCGAGTTGAGTACGAGTTAAAGACGCATCTGATATGCTGCTAAATTCAAGAGAGGTCTTAATTATATGGAAGGTTCATGCTACGTTTTAAGGATTCGAGCCAAAAGGGCATACACCACCTTCAGACTTTGCTCTCAACCATGCAAGCGCCTAAGTACACACATCACAACACAACATTTAACATTCCTTCCTCCCAGCATAAGAAGTCAATTCTTTTAATATACAAAACGCAAGTCTCCTTGAGATTTTCAAATTTCATTATAATCCAACTCAATGTACAAGTTCAGATTGTTATTACAATACAAAGTTGAATTACATATTTGGGAATCAAGTTTTGGCTACCAAGCTAATACACAAGTTTTAAAAAAGGAAACAACACAAGGACCCCGTTACACTCCCATGCCAAGGAAGATTTGTGCCTTAAGAATCCTGTACCTCGACAGAAAGAATCTTGTGATCTGCTTCAGCCATTCCTTTTGATACATCACCAACTTGATTTTTTGGAAGTAAAAATGGAAGAACTTCAAAAAAAAAAACTAGATCTTTCAACAGCATCTTCAACACATAGGATAGGTGGTTCAAGATTTTCAATACTGTAATCAACCAAAGCTGAATTTGCAGCCAAATCTGCAAGTTTTTGAGTATCTGCAACCTAAAGAAGCCATTTGGAGACAAAATATAAGTGATACATGTATGAACACATAATATCATACATTTTGGATAAAAAAAAAAGGGATTTAAGAACTCACAACAAAGGCAAGACGTTCGCCAACACATCTAGCAATCTCTTCAGCAAATAAAGGTTCTGCACCAAATACAGTCTTCATCCCAAGGTTCTCCCCACCATTGGGAATGTCTTTACTTGAAAGGATGTCTCTGACTCCATCATGTTCCGATTCTTGCCTGAGTTTTATGCTTGTTATCCTTGCCAATGGTTTCTCACTATAAATATATGCTCCATGTAGGCAATTTGGTGGTGATGGAATGTCGTCCACAAACACGGCCTCACCTATATGACAATATGTATATGTTACTGAATACATACAAGAACAAGATCAATTAAATATGAAACTGTCATCAGTATGTAATTCAAAACAAACCTGAAGCTTGTATCGCAACACCAGATTTTACGACTGGCTTGCCAATCGGACTATACTCTCTATCTGCTTCAAGGATTTGCTTACCCGACGACAAAAAAGACTGTCAATGAGTTTGTTAAAGAACTGAAAAAGAAAACCGACTGCCAAACTTGACAGCTCGAAATGCATGCTTATTCACAAGACCGCCGAAAGACAACCTACAAGTCTGTATCATGGTTCCATTGCTATCCTTGCATGGTGTCACCTGAACAAGGAAAGCTGCATTTAAGTAGGAAAGCGCATTTCCAAGCGGTCGAGGAGAGGCTCGCACACTTTCTAAAGCTAACGGCGGTCTCTTCAGAAACTCCTCCAATGCAAGCCATTCATATTTTTCGCCGGTCATTATGTGAACCATTGAATCCACGAGCTCCACGTAAATCTTCACCAAAAGAGTACCAAGAGTGGCTGAAGCTCACCGCTAGAACGTATCATGTGTCAAAGAGTCGAGTTGATTGTTATTCTGGGCTGCTGATTCCTCTCCTGGCCCAAGGCAAACCATTGTTGTTCACACCTATCAAAATAATCAAATCCAAATTAGAAACCGTTTGGAGAATATACCCTCAGAAGAATATCCAAATCCCAAATCCTCAAACATCGAATCTGGACAGACAAGGTATTTAACAGGATTATTATACAATATCAAAGATTGGAATTTTCACTTAACAAGCATTAAACAGATTGGACGAAAGAGGAAGTTTTTTCAAATCCGATTGGTACCCAATTTGGAAAATCCTAATCAGTAATCAAATCAGCATTCAAGAGTGATTCGATTACTTATCTAGGATGCCTTCCTATATAAAAAGGAGTTTGAAAACGAAACAAAGGGGGAGACACGAATAACCACAAGCTCGAAACCCTAGAAAATCATCACGGAGAACGACCGGCAAAAACCCTAAAAACACGCACAATCTACAACCCTCAAAATCACCTTCGAGAAACCTAGAGCTACAAAAAATCGAAACTCTAAACTCAATTAGACGGAAGCTACTTATCTTTAGCCGACGAATTCATCCTCAGCCGCCGCGAGTTCAACCAGTAGAGCCTCCACTCGTGTCGTCTCCAAACGTCGCCGCACACCTTCGGTAAAGTTCTTCCCACGCATAAAGACTATCGAATGATTTAACGTTTTGGGTTGTGTTTCAGGTATAGATATGAGCATCGGTGAAGCATTGGAGGGGAAACGAGTTGGCGATCGGAGAAGACGAGTAGAGTGAGAGAGGGAGAGGCGCGATGACGGAGGCGAAGGGGGGTTCCTCGATTTGGGAATTCTGGGGAAATTAGGATTTTGTGTTGTTTTGTTTTTTTAATTTTGTTTACCGCTGAATACACCAAACACACTACACCACACACATTAACCCTTAATCCACCGTTAATTATCAGTACTAACCTTTTCTTTTTTAAGTTAAATATTCACTAATAAACCCTTAACTTTTTTTAATCAACCTAATATAAGCTTAATCCCCCATTTAATTAACTGTCCCCCATTTAATCTTTTTTTTAAATAAATCAAATAAACATTTTAATAAATAATAACTAAAACCTTCTTTTTAATAATTAAAAACTTCTTTTTTCAAAATCAAATTTAAAAGTTTTTTTTAATATAATATTAAAACTCTTTCTTTAAAATAAAATTTAAAACTTTTTTTAAGATAAAAATTAAACCTTTTTTTAAATTTAAATCTCTTTTTTTTAAACTAATATTAATTTCTCTTTAAAATTTACAATAAAATCTCTTTTTGCATTTTTATATTCCCCTTTAATATTATTTGTTTTCAGTATTGATTATATTTTAGTCTAACCTTTCACTAACGATTTTTTTTAGTTTCTCTCTGCAGATTAAATTCCAATTCATTATTATATATGTATCTGTTTCCCGGTTGTAATTTTTCGAGACAATTGTCACATTACACACTCTGAAGGAATTAGGTCTAGCATTTGACCGCCGTGTCAATAATCCTCACCTTCAACCCTTACAACTTTTACAGACCCTAATCTTCACAAATGCCTCGCCGCAGGCAAAATTACCAGTTTACCCCTAGCATTAGGTCAAAGAGCCGCCGCGCTCATTTTAGGGTTTCCCACCGCGGAATCCCTAACCTAATCTAACCCTAATTACAACTTAACATTTCAACGTAGAGATTTGGAGTTTCTACACTCCACGTAAGCGTGTCCTTAAGATGCGTTTATTCCCCTTGAGACCTTGACCACAGTCAAGAAGTCTCTAACCTCCCTTTTGAGGGGAACTACGATTACTCTGATTCCACTCCCGTAAGGATACGTAGGCACAAGATGCGATGTCTTGCCGAGTAAACTTAGAATTAACCCCCTTTATTATTTATTATTGCTTATTTATATTTTATTTATCTTTGCTATTTAATTATTTTGCTTATTATTTTGTAATTGTTTCTTGGATGTAAAGTTGTTTAATTATTTAATTATTATTATGGTTAGTAATTAGGGAGTGTAACAACATGTATGTAATATTAAAATAAATTTAGATCACTTTTAAATAAAGATAATTAAAATAAACACGTCACACACGTAAGTCGATTTTAATCGCCGTCTCACTTCCTAAGGATATCCCTCAAGTTGCCTACGAATAATGGTTAAGTGGGGTGTATAAAGCAAGTCCCTCAAATAAAAAAATCATCAAAGTCCCTTATGGTTGCCTTTACGAATCGAGTCCCTTTCGAAAAATGATGATGGTCCCTTATATGTGCTTATTACATCCCACAATGGCCTTCAAAATCCAATTGTCCCTCACATGTCCCTTAACATCCAAAGTAAGGACTACCTACTCCATTATAGTAGGGATAGTCTTACTAAGGAAAGGATAAAGAATAAGAAAGACCTTAAAACATTAGGGTAGGCTACTCCTAGATACTTGCTCACTTCAAAACTTTTTCACACTTAAACAAATTTCCAACAAAATTTTCAAACAAGTTTTTTTCACATCCATACACGGATTATTATTGAACTATTCTGAAATTTTTTGCTATTCACACACTACACTTTCAAAACAATTCAAAAGTGAGCTTAAGTACCTAAGAGCCCATGGATAACCATGGATGAAAAGGGTGCTAACACCTTCCCTTTTCATAACCTACCCCCCGGACCCAAAATATTCTCTAAGGTCTTTCCTGTTCTTTTATAACCTTTCCTTATGGATAAAATAAAAGTCGGTGGCGACTCTTGCTATCCGCAACATTGTTTAAAGTCAGTTCTCCCACCGTGTTACAGAACTGGCGACTCTGCTGGGGATCTATTTAAGAGGGGTACCCTTAGGAATTAAGATCACTTTAAATTGTTTGCCTTGTTTGCTTTATTATTATATTGTTGGGGTGCTCTTATGTGTGAAAGGTCCTAACCCGGATCTAGTGTACCTTAGGTAAATGGCAATAGACCAAGGAAACTGTACGACGTATATCGATACGGTTGATCTGGTGGCCATAGTTAGTGCGACTTCTTGGTTGGTGCTTATATTCCTTAAGTCAAGTTGAGGATAATATTGAGGCTGCCATATGTTGTCAATGCACTAACTGACTTTTAGAACCCTAGTTAACTCATCTTGGCCTTTAGAAAGTAGTGAGGTAACCGGCTTTGGTGCAGACTGAAGTTGGTTGACACTCGATACTACGCTCATTGAGATCTTAAACTTGGAGGGTTTTGGTTGGCAAGTAAGTTGCCTTCTGAACAACCATCCTTGTGAAGGATCAATGATATTGAGATCCCTTAGAACCTGGTTACTTTTGTAGGACAGGATGAACCATCTAACTTCAGGGGAGGGTACTTGCCTTTGAACCTCATGCAAGCCTTTAAACCTAGGGCTATGGTGTGACTTGTTTGTGTGTGCCACATGTTTGTGATTGAGCATGACATCATGACATCATCATGCATCATAAGCATATCATTTTCCCTAACCATTTCAAGGACCAAAGGATTTATCTTTGTTCTTTGTTGCAGGTCATGGCTTCTGCTCGTAGAAACACCATCAGGATCAACTTTGTAGGGATACCTGCTAAGCTCAAGGAGTTGGTTTCCCTAGTGCCTGATCATTCCCAGTTCAACAAGAGACATGGTCACTTATTGGATCTAGTTACTTCAGGGTTCAGTGAAGACATGATGAGTGTGCTGTTTCAGTTCTTTGACCCTAAGCACCATTGCTTTACATTTCCTGATTATCAGCTGGTTCTAACCATGGAGGAGTTCTCTAAACTTCTGGGTATACCTGTTCTTGATCAGAAGCCATTCACAGGCTTAGAGAAGGAGCTTAAACCAGAAGTTATTGTTGCAGCTCTACATCTGAAGAAGTCTGACATTGTTCTAGAGACGAGAAGTGGAGTTAAAGGTATTCTTGCCAAGGTATTAGTGGATAAAGCTCAAATGTTCTTGAAGGCTATGAGCTACGATGCTTTTGAGGAGATCTTAGCCTTATTGATTTATGGCTTAGTGTTGTTCCCCAATCCTGATCAGTTCATAGACGTTCATGCCATCAACATATTCCTGAGTCACAATCCAGTGCCTACCTTACTTGGAGACATCCTACATTCTCTTCACACCCGTACTACAAGGGCAAGAGGAACTTTGATGTGCTGCATACCTTTACTTTCTAGGTGGTTTATTTCTCACCTTCCTCGCTCAGTAATGAAGAATGAGCAAGGGTTCAGATGGTCCAAGAGGATCATGTCACTTTCTCACTCAGACATCCATTGGTGCTCCAGATCTATGGAGAATGTCACCATCATTGACCGTTGTGGAGAGTTTCCTAATGTGCCACTTCTAGGCATAAGAGGAGGCATCACCTACAACCCATCTCTAGCTTTACGATAGTTTGGTTACGCCCGGAGCGATGGTCCACATGACATGTTGATTCAGGGCATTGTGTTTGACTACGACAACGATCTTCAGGGTTACCGTCAGAGATTCATACGAGCTTGGGGAAAGGTAAACAGGATTGACAGCAAGACACTGGAGCCTAAGTACACCATTCCTATGGAGGCTTATCTCAGATGGGTACGATTTCGTGCTCAGACACTCATGATGCCATATCCTGCCATCCTACCAGTTACCATGGAACCTGTTGCTGAAGGAGACACAGCTTATACCATCCTTCACCCAGACATGCCTACTGATATGGAAGACTTGCAGAGATCATGGATCCAACTGAAAGAGCAAAGGGATACTTTCGAGGCTCATTACAAAGCAAGCCAAGCAAGGATCCTAGAGCTAACAAAGCTACTTCATGAGGAACGAAACCTCAACTCATACCTCAACACAAAGAGGAAGCCTCCCACTGGGAAGAAAGAATCTAATGCTGTGTATGGTCAGCCTGATCGTAACAGAAGACATCAGTCTGTTAGTGCAGTTCATATTTCAAATCCAACTCCTGCAACAACAGAGCAGCCTCAAGGCAACCAACAGAGGGCTAGAAGACAGTTCACGAAGATCAACATGTCAATGGCTCAGGCATTGCAACACTTGTTGAAGGTTGAACTTATTACCCTGAGGGAGGCTCCTCAAAATCCCAATGTTACCTCTCTCAAGTACAATCCCAATGCACGATGTGCATATCATTCAAACTGTCCAGGACATGATACTAATAACTGTTGGGTCTTGAAGAACAAAATTCAGGATATGATTGATGCTGGAGAAATTGAGTTTGATCCACCAGGTACTCCAAATGTGATTACAGCTCCAATGCCAAATCACGAGAAGACTGTCAACGCCATTGATGAAGATATTGATGAAGATCTGCATGTCTATTCAGTTATGGAGTTGAGCACACCATTGTCTGTTATCAAAAAGAGGTTAGTACAAGCTGGGATCTTTCCAGGTTGTCATGAAGATTGTCTATATTGTACCTATAAGCCGGATAGTTGCTTCATTTTGAGAGATGGGATTCAACGTCTCATGGATAAATATACTATAGTGTTTGAAAGAAGACCAGCATCTGTAGAAAGTATGGTGGATCATCTGACTCAGGGTAAGAAGATTGAAGAGGTTGACATGGTTGACAAGGTACCACTAAGAATCACTTCAAAGGGTCCCATTAAAATCACTCATCAGGGCCCAATCAAGATTACTGCTGAAGGTCCTGTGAAAGTTGTTGCTGAAGCCAGAGTAGCTCCTCTGATCATTACCACTCCTGGTCCTATTCCTTACACATCTGACAAAGCTGTGCCTTGGCACTATGGGTCTGATGTTTACATCCATGGTGTCAAACAGGAACCTTTACCTGATATGCCTGTTGACATTGATAATATTGCCGGATCTAGCAAGATCACTCGTAGTGGAAGAGTCTTCTCTCCTCCAGTTGCTTCTAAGAGTGCAGTTACTCCTGCTGTTACTTCCACCACTGATGCTCGGGGCAAGGGTCCTGTTATTGAGCCTGTATCTACTGATGTGCCAGCTGCTGATGACCTCTCTAAGCAGATGGAAGAAGTATTGAAAATCATTCGCAAGAGTGATTATGATATTGTTGATCAGCTGGGGCATACTCCCTCAAAGATTTCTATGCTCTCCCTGTTATTATGTTCTGAGGCTCATGCCAAGTCATTGATCAAGTTTCTAAAGATGGCTCATGTACCCAGTGCAATTTCTGTGGACCAGTTTGAGAATTGTGTTGCTCACCTGACCTATGACAACGGGTTAGGATTTTCTGATGCTGACTTGACCCCTGCCAAGAGGGATCATAACAGGGCCTTGCATATTTCAATTGAATGCAGGGGCACTACCCTGTCTCATGTGCTGATAGACAATGGTTCCTCTCTGAATGTGTTGCCTAAGGAAGTCCTGAACAAGCTGAGTCCTGAAGATACGGTATTGAAGCCCAGTAATATTGTGGTAAAGGCTTTTGATGGTTCTAGAAGAGTAGTGCATGGGGAAATTGATCTTCCAATCAAGGTTGGCTCTTAGGTGTTTACTGCTACATTCTATGTGATGGATATTCGTCCTTCGTACTCATGTCTGCTTGGTCGTCCCTGGATCCATGGGGCAGGTGCTGTGACCTCCACATTACATCAAAAGTTGAGATATCCGGTGAATGGAAAAGTTGTTACTGTCTTTGGAGAGGAAGAATACTTTGTCAGCCATGTAAACACTTTCAAGTATCTGGAAGTAGAAGGTGAATACATTGAAACTCCATGTCAGTCATTTGAAGTGGTTCCCTGGGCTGTTAAGGATTGTGTGACTCCTCCTGCTGTGAAGAAGGTTCCTGTGGTCATCAGAAACCCTCCAACAATGGCAATGGCCTCCCTCAATGATGCAAAAGCTGTGGTGGAAGAAGAGTCCCAGAAGGCTGTTCGTCGTGCTCGTGCTGTTCGTATCACCAATCAAGGGATTATCAATGCTGTGGGAGATCAAGATGAAGACTACAACTTGGAGGCATGGATTTTTCCTACTGTGGGTGCTGGACTCAATAATTGGAAAGCTGAAGATGTTATCCCTATCTCCTTTAGTCAGGAGTAAATACTATTACTGTGTTATGTTTTTAAATTTGTAATTTCTGGAACAATTAAAACTTTCAAGCCATGTGCCTTACCCGGGGCACAATGGTGTGCTTGTTGCGGGTTGTCATTTCATTTGCATACTTCATTCAATAAAATCAGTGGACGTTTCGTTTTCGTAAATATTGTGTTCCTTGTCTTTCTTTTTCTTTTATTTTTGCTTTATCAGCTATGTGTTCTTACACACACCCACGTCACTAAAATGCAGATCCTCATCCACTCTGGATCCAGTTGATAACAGTTCTACTATTGCCAATTACAATTTCGAGAATCCGATCTATCAAACTGAAGACGGAGACGAGGACGATTGTGAAATACCTGTAGAGCTTGCTAGGTTGTTACAACAAGAAGAGAAAGCTATACAGCCACATGAAGAGCCAGTCGAAGTTGTGAATCTGGGAACTGAAGAAAACAGAAAAGAGGTCAAGATAGGGGCTGATTTAGAGGACAGTGTCAAGAGCAGGTTGGTTCAGATGCTCCGTGACTATGTGGAGATCTTCGCTTGGTCTTATGAAGATATGCCAGGGTTGGATACGGACATTGTGGTTCACCGTTTGCCAGTGAAAGAAGATTGTCGTCCAAAGAAGCAGAAGGTTCGTCGTATGCGTCCTGAAATGTCAGAAAAGATCAAAGCAGAGGTAATGAAACAGTTCAATGCAGGGTTCTTGGCCGTAACTTCTTATCCTCAGTGGGTTGCAAATGTGGTACCAGTTCCTAAGAAAGATGGTAAGGTACGTATGTGTGTAGACTACAGAGATCTGAACAAGGCTAGCCCTAAAGACGACTTTCCACTTCCTCATATCGATATTCTGGTAGACAACACTGCTCAGCATAAGGTATTCTCTTTTATGGATGGTTTCTCTGGTTACAATCAAATCAAGATGGCACCTGAAGATATGGAGAAGACAACATTTGTGACACAGTGGGGCACCTTTTGCTATAAGGTAATGCCATTTGGTTTGAAGAATGCAGGGGCAACATATCAGCGTGCTATGGTGGCTTTGTTTCATGATATGATTCATCATGAGATAGAGGTATATGTGGATGATATGATAGCCAGGTCTCAGAATGAAGAACAACATCTTGATCATCTGCACAAGTTGTTTGAGAGGTTGAAGAAATACAGGTTGAGATTAAATCCAAACAAGTGTACTTTTGGAGTTAGATCTGGAAAGCTCTTGGGTTTCATTGTCAGTGGAAAAGGTATTGAAGTGGATCCTGCAAAAATGAAAGCTATACGGGAGATGCCAGCTCCCCGTACTGAGAAGGAGGTTAGAGGTTTCTTGGGACGATTGAACTACATTGCAAGATTTATTTCCCAATTAACTACCATCTGTGAGCCAATCTTCAAGTTGTTGAGGAAAGATCAGGTGATGGAATGGAATGATGAGTGCCAGACTGCCTTTGATGAAATCAAGAGATATTTGCTAGAACCTCCAATTTTAATGCCACCAGTTGATGGAAGACCCTTGATTATGTATTTAACAGTATTAGACAACTCAATGGGGTGTGTATTGGGGCAACATGACGAGTCTGGTCGAAAAGAGCAGGCAATATACTACCTTAGCAAAAAGTTTACCGACTGTGAAACAAGATACTCACTGCTCGAGAAAACTTGCTGCGCTTTGGCATGGGCTGCTCGCCGACTAAGACAGTATATGTTGACCCATACTACCTTGTTGATTTCGAAGATGGATCCAATCAAGTACATATTTGAGAAACCTGCTCTCTCCGGAAGAATTGCAAGATGGCAAATGATCTTGACGGAATATGATATACAGTATACCACTCAGAAGGCCATTAAGGGGAGTGTTGTTGCTGATCATTTGGCTCATCAAGCAGTAGATGATTACCAGTCAATGAATTTTGAGTTCCCTGATGAAGACATTATGTCTGTTACCAAAGAAACTGGACAATATGACGGACCTGAACAAGGATCCCGATGGACTATGGTTTTTGATGGTGCCTCCAATGCACATGGTAATGGTGTTGGTGTTGTGATTAGTTCCCCTGAAGGTTGTCATACCCCGATTACTGCCAGACTTTGTTTCTATTGTACCAATAACATGGCTGAGTATGAGGCATGTATCATGGGTATGCAAGTTGCTATTGATATGAAGATTCAGTTCCTTGAGGTGTATGGAGATTCAGCTCTGGTAGTAAGTCAGATTAAAGGAGATTGGGATACAAAGCATGATAATCTCATTCCTTACAGAGAACATGTGTTGTCTTTGATCCCACATTTCAAAGAGATTACTTTTGGACATATTCCACGAAGAGAGAATCAGTTGGCAGACGCATTGGCCACCATGGCATCTATGTTTGAGATCAGCTGGGATGATGAAGCTCCCAAGATTACCATTGATAGATTTGAGAAGCCTGCATACTGCAATGAGATTGACACTGAAGGGGCAGAGGAGAAGCCTTGGTTCTATGAAGTGAAAAACTATCTTGAAGCTCAGGAGTTCCCTGAAGGGGCATCTGTCAAAGATAGGAAGTTCCTGAGAAGGTTTTCTGCTAAGTTCTTTCTGAGTAATGGCATTCTGTATAAGCGTAATCATGATTCAACTATGCTTCGTTGTGTGGATAAGAAGGAAGCTACAGAAATTATGGAAGAGATGCATGATGGGACCTTTGGCACTCATTCTAGTGGTCATACCATGGCAAAGAAGATTTTGAGAGCAGGTTACTATTGGTCTACCATGGAAGCTGATTGCTATCAACACTCCAGAACATGCCATAAATGTCAAATCTATGCTGATAAAGTACATGTACCTCCATCTCCATTTGAATGTGTTGACTGCTCCTTGGCCCTTTGCCATGTGGGGCATTGATATGATTGGTGAGATCAAGCCTACTGCTTCTAATGGGCATCGTTTCATCCTGGTTGCTATTGATTACTTCACGAAGTGGGTAGAGGCAGCTTCATTTGCATCTGTGACTAAGAATGTTGTGGCTCGGTTCATTAAGAATAATCTCATATGTAGGTATGGTATCCCTGAAAGGATTATCACTGACAATGGCTCTAATCTGAACAACACTATGATTACTGATCTCTGTACGCAGTTCAAGATTAAGCATCACAACTCTTCTCCGTATCGTCCAAAGATGAATGGGGCAGTTGAAGCTGCTAATAAGAACATTAAGAAGATTGTACAGAAGATGACTGTTACTTACAAGGATTGGCACGAGATGTTACCATTTGCTCTGCATGGTTATCGTACTACAATACGTACTTCAACAGGGGCAACCCCATTCTCCTTAGTCTATGGTATGGAAGCAGTTCTGCCTATTGAAGTTCAGATCCCCTCCTTGAGAATTATGAAGGATGCAGGCTTGGATGAAGATGAGTGGATTCAGACTCGACTTGACCAGATAAATTTGATTGATGAGAAAAGGTTAGCAGCAGTTTGTCATGGCCAGATGTACCAGAAACGGATGATCAAAGCTTTTAACAAGAAGGTTAAGCCAAAGGTATATCAGGCTGGTGACTTGGTAATCAAGCGTATCATATTACCACAGGGTGATCCTAGGGGCAAGTGGACTCCAACATATGAGGGACCATTTGTAGTCAAGACAGTGTTCTCAGGAGGTGCCATGATACTGACTACAATGGATGGTGAAGACTTCCCACAACCTGTAAACGCAGACATAGTTAAAAAATACTACGCATAAAAAGAGACCCGCTAGGTTGACAGGCCTAGGCAAAAATAAGGGCATCCCGGCAAACCAAAAGGGTTTGGGCAAAAATTAGGGATATATATATAAAAAGATGTACACCTGGCAAGTCGAAAACCTGAAAAGGCGGCTTGGGCAAAAAAGGGTATCCCGGTGGATTGAAAACCTGAAAGGGCAATCCAGGCAAAAGTTAGGGATTAAAGCGTATGACTATGTCTCGTTTGGATCACTCATGAAACTGCAACCAGTTGTACTACTTACTCAAGCTCAAACAGATAAAGCTCAATCCAATCGTTTCCGTCTCAACAGCAAGAAGATGAGATACTTGAGTGGCAATAGTAGAATTGAAACTCAATAGGATTATTTCCCACATAGCTGATTCTTTTTGTAAAACTTCATGACAAAATTCTCTTACTAGGGTTTATGTCTCCTTGTACAAACTTACCCGTGTATGGGTCACTTTTGATATAAATAAATTCCATCTTTTGAATCCAGATTCACTTTTACCCTATTTACATAAGCGAAACGTCCATTGGTTGTGTTTGAATGTATGTATGCCTTTGAATATGATTGATGTTTACCAGAAACGCATGTATGCTTTTAATATGATTGATGTTTACCAGAAATGCATGAAAATGCAGTAATAGTATTTACTAAGGACGAACGAGGGAAGGATTTCAACGAAGCTTCGCCGGTTCATCTTTACAAGACAGTTACAAACCATCAGTAGGACTAATCCATTTTCACAAAGTCTAATCTCCCCTGGAATTTATATCCATCTCTTTTATCCTCATACGGATATACGGGAAATTACTTTCCAATAAGGGCACGATGAACGAAGACGGGATGTTATACTTATCCTACTATCAAACGAAAACGAAGGTTATCTATACCCTACTATCCCCAACAACGGGAGGTTATCTATACCTTGTTATCCCCAGCAGACGGAGGGTTATATATTCTTCAACAACGAATCGGGATTTATTTTCCTTGGCCAGCAGTTGTTATACAAGGATATCCAGACACTTCCAGCAGTGTCATAGCATACATACATCATTTACATCATACCATAACATATATGTCTATAGTACATTACCTAAGTGTATCATGTCATACATGCATACATAAAGCATAAACTAATGTTGTTATACAGAATGCTACCTTGTTTTCAGGTTAATTATCCAACAAACAATCTTATGATCTTTGGGACTGCTTTATTGTAACCTCAGGGTTACTTTATCCTCCTGATGAGCTTCTTATTACTTTGGGACTGCTTTATTGTAACCTCAGGGTTATTTTATCCTCCTGATAGCCTCTCATGACTTCAAGACTGCTTTAGAGCTACTGATTGCTCTATCCTCCTGAAATCATCCTATTACTTCAAGACTGCTTTAGAGCTATTCATTGCTCTATCCTCATGAGGTCATATTACTACTTCAAGACTGCTTTAGAGCTATTCATTGCTCTATCCTCCTGAAGCCATCTAATTATTTCAAGACTGCTTTAGAGTTATCCATTGCTCTATCCTCCTGAAATTACATTATTATTTCAAGACTGCTTTAGAGCTATCCATTGCTCTATCCTCCTGAAATCATTACTTCAAGACTGCTTTAGAGCTATTGATTGCTCTATCCTCCTGAAGACATATCACATTATTATTTCAAGACTGCTTTAGAGCTGTTGATTGCTCTATCCTACTGAAGCCATTCTATTACTTCAAGACTGCTTTAGAGCTATTGATTGCTCTATCCTCCTGAAGCCATTATTACTTCAAGACTGCTTTAGAGCTATTGATTGCTCTATCCTCCTGAGGTCAGATTTATCACTTCAAGACTGCTTTAGGGTTATCATTATTGATTGCTCTATCCTCATGAAGACATGCTGTTACATCAGTATTACTCCAGACTCCTGACAGTTCTCATTATACTACTAAAGAACTTTCCCCTAGTGGCATCTTTAAGCCCACTCAATCATGTTCAACCAACCATCAATATCACTCCATGCACTGGTGAGTGCAAATTTTTGGGCTTTTGTGTTCAATCCCCTTCAACCTTCCAGGTTACGACTGGCAAATATACCAATCTAACCCCTCAGGTTTCAGAAAATTGAACAAGGGCAGCTGTTGCACCCCAAAATTTGCCCTCACAATACAAGACTTTGTGTTCTAAGAAGATTCACAAGGTTCACATATGTTGCACCCTAATTTTTGACCTGAAGACCCCACCTCCGTGTGCATCTTTTCTTACAGGTTTTCATTATGCTCTAGTATACGTGTTTATCAGGACCAACGAGTGTGCGCAGCTTTCTAGTGCAAGATGGCGTGGACCCGAGAATTAAGGATCGCTCATATGTGCTTTCAATCCAACATTTGCAATGATCAAATGATGTTATTTGGTTTATGGCGGGAAATTCTTTTGGTGCATCTCAAAAGGTTCAAATTGGTTCATCACTTGTGAAATATCGAAAGTTAAGAGATTCTAAGATTGACCATAAGCCATTAAAGAAGTGTTGATAAGAATAAATTATGGAGAATTAACAATAAGAGGTTTATATGAGCACCCTTGTGTTCATAATTAATCCTTATGATCTTCGAGTTGAGTACGAGTTAAAGACGCATCTGATATGCTGCTAAATTCAAGAGAGGTCTTAATTATATGGAAGGTTCATGCTACGTTTTAAGGATTCGAGCCAAAAGGGCATACACCACCTTCAGACTTTGCTCTCAACCATGCAAGCGCCTAAGTACACACATCACAACACAACATTTAACATTCCTTCCTCCCAGCATAAGAAGTCAATTCTTTTAATATACAAAACGCAAGTCTCCTTGAGATTTTCAAATTTCATTATAATCCAACTCAATGTACGAGTTCAGATTGTTATTACAATACAAAGTTGAATTACATATTTGGGAATCAAGTTTTGGCTACCAAGCTAATACACAAGTTTTAAAAAAGGAAACAACACAAGGACCCCATTACACTCCCATGCCAAGGAAGATTTGTGCCTTAAGAATCCTGTACCTCGACAGAAAGAATCTTGTGATCTGCTTCAGCCATTCCTTTTGATACATCACCAACTTGATTTTTTGGAAGTAAAAATGGAAGAACTTCAAAAAAAAAAAACTAGATCTTTCAACAGCATCTTCAACACATAGGATAGGTGGTTCAAGATTTTCAATACTGTAATCAACCAAAGCTGAATTTGCAGCCAAATCTGCAAGTTTTTGAGTATCTGCAACCTAAAGAAGCCATTTGGAGACAAAATATAAGTGATACATGTATGAACACATAATATCATACATTTTGGATCAAAAAAAAAGGGATTTAAGAACTCACAACAAAGGCAAGACGTTCGCCAACACATCTAGCAATCTCTTCAGCAAATAAAGGTTCTGCACCAAATACAGTCTTCATCCCAAGGTTCTCCCCACCATTGGGAATGTCTTTACTTGAAAGGATGTCTCTGACTCCATCATGTTCCGATTCTTGCCTGAGTTTTATGCTTGTTATCCTTGCCAATGGTTTCTCACTATAAATATATGCTCCATGTAGGCAATTTGGTGGTGATGGAATGTCGTCCACAAACACGGCCTCACCTATATGACAATATGTATATGTTACTGAATACATACAAGAACAAGATCAATTAAATATGAAACTGTCATCAGTATGTAACTCAAAACAAACCTGAAGCTTGTATCGCAGCACCAGATTTTACGACTGGCTTGCCAATCGGACTATACTCTCTATCTGCTTCAAGGATTTGCTTACCCGACGACAAAAAAGACTGTCAATGAGTTTGTTAAAGAACTGAAAAAGAAAACCGACTGCCAAACTTGACAGCTCGAAATGCATGCTTATTCACAAGACCGCCGAAAGACAACCTACAAGTCTGTATCATGGTTCCATTGCTATCCTTGCATGGTGTCACCTGAACAAGGAAAGCTGCATTTAAGTAGGAAAGCGCATTTCCAAGCGGTCGAGGAGAGGCTCGCACACTTTCTAAAGCTAACGGCGGTCTCTTCAGAAACTCCTCCAATGCAAGCCATTCATATTTTTCGCCGGTCATTATGTGAACCATTGAATCCACGAGCTCCACGTAAATCTTCACCAAAAGAGTACCAAGAGTGGCTGAAGCTCACCGCTAGAACGTATCATGTGTCAAAGAGTCGAGTTGATTGTTATTCTGGGCTGCTGATTCCTCTCCTGGCCCAAGGCAAACCATTGTTGTTCACACCTATCAAAATAATCAAATCCAAATTAGAAACCGTTTGGAGAATATACCCTCAGAAGAATATCCAAATCCCAAATCCTCAAACATCGAATCTGGACAGACAAGGTATTTAACAGGATTATTATACAATATCAAAGATTGGAATTTTCACTTAACAAGCATTAAACAGATTGGACGAAAGAGGAAGTTTTTTCAAATCCGATTGGTACCCAATTTGGAAAATCCTAATCAGTAATCAAATCAGCATTCAAGAGTGATTCGATTACTTATCTAGGATGCCTTCCTATATAAAAAGGAGTTTGAAAACGAAACAAAGGGGGAGACACGAATAACCACAAGCTCGAAACCCTAGAAAATCATCACGGAGAACGACCGGCAAAAACCCTAAAAACACGCACAATCTACAACCCTCAAAATCACCTTCGAGAAACCTAGAGCTACAAAAAATCGAAACTCTAAACTCAATTAGACGGAAGCTACTTATCTTTAGCCGACGAATTCATCCTCAGCCGCCGCGAGTTCAACCAGTAGAGCCTCCACTCGTGTCGTCTCCAAACGTCGCCGCACACCTTCGGTAAAGTTCTTCCCACGCATAAAGACTATCGAATGATTTAACGTTTTGGGTTGTGTTTCAGGTATAGATATGAGCATCGGTGAAGCATTGGAGGGGAAACGAGTTGGCGATCGGAGAAGACGAGTAGAGTGAGAGAGGGAGAGGCGCGATGACGGAGGCGAAGGGGGGTTCCTCGATTTGGGAATTCTGGGGAAATTAGGATTTTGTGTTGTTTTGTTTTTTTAATTTTGTTTACCGCTGAATACACCAAACACACTACACCACACACATTAACCCTTAATCCACCGTTAATTATCAGTACTAACCTTTTCTTTTTTAAGTTAAATATTCACTAATAAACCCTTAACTTTTTTTAATCAACCTAATATAAGCTTAATCCCCCATTTAATTAACTGTCCCCCATTTAATCTTTTTTTTAAATAAATCAAATAAACATTTTAATAAATAATAACTAAAACCTTCTTTTTAATAATTAAAAACTTCTTTTTTCAAAATCAAATTTAAAAGTTTTTTTTAATATAATATTAAAACTCTTTCTTTAAAATAAAATTTAAAACTTTTTTTAAGATAAAAATTAAACCTTTTTTTAAATTTAAATCTCTTTTTTTTAAACTAATATTAATTTCTCTTTAAAATTTACAATAAAATCTCTTTTTGCATTTTTATATTCCCCTTTAATATTATTTGTTTTCAGTATTGATTATATTTTAGTCTAACCTTTCACTAACGATTTTTTTTAGTTTCTCTCTGCAGATTAAATTCCAATTCATTATTATATATGTATCTGTTTCCCGGTTGTAATTTTTCGAGACAATTGTCACATTACACACTCTGAAGGAATTAGGTCTAGCATTTGACCGCCGTGTCAATAATCCTCACCTTCAACCCTTACAACTTTTACAGACCCTAATCTTCACAAATGCCTCGCCGCAGGCAAAATTACCAGTTTACCCCTAGCATTAGGTCAAAGAGCCGCCGCGCTCATTTTAGGGTTTCCCGCCGCGGAATCCCTAACCTAATCTAACCCTAATTACAACTTAACATTTCAACGTAGAGATTTGGAGTTTCTACACTCCACGTAAGCGTGTCCTTAAGATGCGTTTATTCCCCTTGAGACCTTGACCACAGTCAAGAAGTCTCTAACCTCCCTTTTGAGGGGAACTACGATTACTCTGATTCCACTCCCGTAAGGATACGTAGGCACAAGATGCGATGTCTTGCCGAGTAAACTTAGAATTAACCCCCTTTATTATTTATTATTGCTTATTTATATTTTATTTATCTTTGCTATTTAATTATTTTGCTTATTATTTTGTAATTGTTTCTTGGATGTAAAGTTGTTTAATTATTTAATTATTATTATGGTTAGTAATTAGGGAGTGTAACAACATGTATGTAATATTAAAATAAATTTAGATCACTTTTAAATAAAGATAATTAAAATAAACACGTCACACACGTAAGTCGATTTTAATCGCTGTCTCACTTCCTAAGGATATCCCTCAAGTTGCCTACGAATAATGGTTAAGTGGGGTGTATAAAGCAAGTCCCTCAAATAAAAAAATCATCAAAGTCCCTTATGGTTGCCTTTACGAATCGAGTCCCTTTCGAAAAATGATGATGGTCCCTTATATGTGCTTATTACATCCCACAATGGCCTTCAAAATCCAATTGTCCCTCACATGTCCCTTAACATCCAAAGTAAGGACTACCTACTCCATTATAGTAGGGATAGTCTTACTAAGGAAAGGATAAAGAATAAGAAAGACCTTAAAACATTAGGGTAGGCTACTCCTAGATACTTGCTCACTTCAAAACTTTTTCACACTTAAACAAATTTCCAACAAAATTTTCAAACAAGTTTTTTTCACATCCATACACGGATTATTATTAAACTATTCTGAAATTTTTTGCTATTCACACACTACACTTTCAAAACAATTCAAAAGTGAGCTTAAGTACCTAAGAGCCCATGGATAACCATGGATGAAAAGGGTGCTAACACCTTCCCTTTTCATAACCTACCCCCCGGACCCAAAATATTCTCTAAGGTCTTTCCTGTTCTTTTATAACCTTTCCTTATGGATAAAATAAAAGTCGGTGGCGACTCTTGCTATCCGCAACATTGTTTAAAGTCAGTTCTCCCACCGTGTTACAAACGGCAAAGGTCAATCGGGCGGTAAACGGGATGTGCGACCCGTGTGGCGTAGTGATGATTGCCCCTATTCCGCTACCGTAAGCGTTCACAGCTCCGTCAAATAACATCTTCCATTTGGACCCCAACTCTGGTCCTTCGTCTGGAAACGGCTCTTCACAATCCTTCATCTTTAGGTACATGATATCCTCGTCAGGAAAATCAAACCTCATCGATTGGTAATCTTCAATAGGCTGCTCCACCAGATACTCAGACAGCACACTCCCCTTTATAGCCTTTTGCGAGACGTATTGGATGTCATATTCAGTCAAGACCATCTGCCAACGGGCAATTCTCCCTGACAACGCCTGCTTTTCGAACACATATTTGATAGGATCCATCTTTGAGATGAGCATGGTTGTATGATTCAGCATGTATTGCCTCAAACGCTTGGCGGCCCAGGCTAGCGCGCAACAAGTTTTCTCAAGCATTGAATATCGAGATTCACAATCTATAAATTTCTTACTCAAGTAGTAGATCGCATGCTCTTTTCTTCCTGTCTCGTCGTGTTGACCGAGAACACAACCCATGCTTCCCTTAAGAACTGTCAAATACATAATCAAGGGTCTGCCCGCCACTGGGGGTATCAAAATAGGAGGCTCCTGCAAATACTGCTTTATTTTATCGAACGCCTTTTGACAATTTTCATTCCACGTTACAGCTTGATCTTTCTTCAATAGCTTGAATAATGGTTCACACGTGGCCGTTAGATGAGATATGAACCGAGCGATGTAGTTCAACCTCCCTAAAAACCCGCGCACCTCTTTCTCTGTTTTAGGCGTCGGCATTTCTTGAATTGCTTTTATTTTAGCAGGATCGACCTCTATTCCTCTTTCGCTTACGATAAACCCCAATAGTCTACCCGATCTCACCCCGAAGGTGCATTTGTTAGGGTTCAGTCTCAGCCTGAACTTCCTAAGCCTTTTAAATAGCTTCAGCAGATTCACCAGGTGCTCTTCCTCCGTCTGGGATTTGGCAATCATATCGTCAACATAAACTTCGATCTCTTTGTGCATCATATCATGGAAAAGAGTCGTCATCGCACGCTGATATGTTGCCCCAGCATTTTTCAAACCAAAGGGCATCACTTTGTAGCAAAATGTTCCCCAAGGCGTTATGAAGGTGGTCTTCTCCATATCCTCTGGCGCCATTTTAATCTGATTATAGCCTGAAAAGCCATCCATGAAGGAGAATACAGAGTATTGAGCAGTATTATCAACTTACACGTCAATATGAGGAAGCGGAAAATCGTCTTTTGGGCTTGCTTTATTCAAATCCCTGTAATCAACACACATCCGCACCTTGCCATCTTTCTTCGGCACTGGTACGATGTTAGCAACCCAGGAGGGATACTTTGTCACAGCCAGGAAACCAGCGTCCCACTGTTTTTGAACTTCCTCTTTGATCTTCACTGCCATATCTGGTCGAGTTCTGCGAAGCTTTTGTTTGACCGGCGGGCATTCTTCTTTCAGTGGCAGACGGTGCACAACCATGTCTGTATCGAGCCCTGGCATGTCCTCGTACGACCAAGCGAATACATCACTATACTCTCGGAGCATTTCAACCAGTCTTCGCTTGATATCGCCCTGCAGTGCGGCCCCGATACGAATATTCTTTTCAACCCCTTCCGACCCCAAGTTGATAATTTCGATGACCTCTTCGTGAGGCAGAATGGCTCTTTCCTCTTGCTTCACCAACCAAGACAGTTCTTCAGGAACGTCACTATCTTCGACAACCTCTTCGTCGGCCTGAAATACCGGGTGCTCAAAGTCGGGACGAGTCATAGGTGGTTCAAAGATGTCATCTGAAAATGTTATCCTGCAAAAGGAATGGTTACGCGCTTCAAAATGCGTATAAAGCGAATAACCACGTTTCCATTTTATTGAGAAATACAAAAACAAGAAAGACAGAGATTACAGTATTTGCACATGAAAAACGCCATTTATTTAATGATTAATACGCAATGTTCATAACAACACAGCCCTAAGCAAATCCTGATGCCCCGGGCAAGACATCAGATTGTTCAACAATTAATAAAGCAAAGCATTACTGTTTAAGAGTCACAGGAACAAGCTCCTGAATGGACCAGTTGCACAGTCCCTGTCCTGGCGTGCTTGGCTGGATCCAGGCATCCATATCACAGTCGTTGTCTCCTTCGTCAGACTCCGAAGCAGCATTGACGGTCTCCTGACATACTCCACTGGCAGAGATGGTTATCGGCCCTCTGAAACGGGGTGGCCCCACAGCAGGTGTTGACGACGACGGTTGGTATCCCAGCCCGAACCGGTCCATCTTTACGGGAATATCGAGCACTTTGCCCCAGCCCTTTGCTTCTCCTGCCTCCACTAGAGCTTGAGCTTCTTTATACGACGAGACGGCTATCTCTGGCACTTTGCTCGGCCCGAGACCTTTGTCCTTGATACGCAACCCTTCAAACGCCTGGCAGGGTGTTTCGTGGATCTCTCCGTCGACCTCCACATATTTAAATGACGACAGATGGCTGACCAGGATGTCTTCTTCTCCGCACACGGTGACTATGCTGTCTCCGACCATATATTTCAACTTCTGATGCAGGGTAGACGTGACTGCCCCAGCCCCGTGGATCCAGGGTCTTCCGAGCAGGCAACTATACGCAGGCTGTATATCCATGATATAAAATTCAGTGGCAAACACCTCCGGCCCCACCTGCAGGGGCAATGTTATCGATCCAAAGACTGTTCTCCGCGTGCCGTCAAACGCTCTGACTACCAAATCACTGGGCGTGCACAGGATTCCTCTGACATCCAGCTTCATCATCGCTTTCTTGGGCATCACATTCAAAGACGATCCGGTGTCGACCAATACATGCGACATTACTGATCCTCTACACTCAACAGATATATGCAGCGCCATATTATGATCTCTCCCTTTCGGGGTCAAATCGAAGTCGGTGAAGCCCAAGATGTGGCCAGCGTTCACATGTGCCAATACTCCTTCCAGCTGATTTACAGAGACGTCTTGGGGTACGAAGGAAGTATCCAGGACTTTCAACAAAGCATTTCTGTGAGCTTCCGAACACAAGAGCAATGACAAGATGAATATTTTGGACGGCGTCTGCTGCAGATGCTCTACAATCTTATAATCACTTTTTCGAATCAAGCGCATGAACTCTTCTACGTCTTTCGATGCCGCTTCTTTTTCGCTTGCTTGCACTGGGACATTCTCAACCATTTTCCCCTTTCCTTTCGCTAGTCTTTCGGCCTCCACTTCAGGTGATATAAAGATCCTACCACTCCTTGTCATTCCCCCTGAACCAACAACGTTGTCTACAGTCTCGGCTGGCTGCTTATCAACATCAATCTTTATCCCGTCACAATACACCTCCAACCCATATGACCATGGGACTGCTTTTGTGTTCTCGTACGGGATCGGTCCGGCCTTAGTTATGGTGATTGGTGGTCGCTGAACCGGTGCTGCAATAGTGATTGTCTTTCGAGGAATCGTTACAGTGGCCACATCACTCTGATTATCTGCTACTGCCCTTGCAGGCTCTTCAGTTGCTACTCGGTCAAACTGCAAAGTGCCCCCATCAATTAAAGCCTGAATGCCTTTCTTCAAATCATCACACCCCCCAGCTAGGGTCCAACATGCTAAGCAATACTCGTCACATCCTGGATAAACACCCCCTTGCAACAATCTATTTTTTATCTCGCTCAGCGGCGTCTTTAAATCGTCGACATTCATAATCAGATTCAACCCTTCCTCAGTCAGAATGGCGTTCGCCCCATGATTAGGCATGGGCTTCTGCACTATATTCGGACCTGCCGTTCCGAAATTGATAGTTTTATTGTCCAAAAGATCCTGCACAACATGCTTAAAAGCATGGCAACCCTCTACATCGTGGCCCGGAGCCCCAGAATGAAACTCACAGTGCCTGCTTGCATCATAACCATACGGAGGAGTTCCCGTTATCGGTGCCATAGTTCTCTTCTCTACCAGGTTCAAACCCAACAATGTCTGCAACAAATCTGCATATGTTGATGGAGGTTTCTCAAACACTCTTCTTGGTTTACCACCCTGGAATCTTCGTTGAGCCTGTTGCGCACCCTGCTGTGGCTGCTGCTGCTGTTGCTGCATTGGCTGCTGCTGAAACGGTTGTTGTTGTTGAAGTGGTTGCTGCTGATATGGAATAGTAACACTCGCCACCTGCTGCGGCTGATGATATTGGTTTCGTCCCCTGCCTCGGCCTCCAAATACTGCGCTTGCCTCGCCCTGACGGCGCCCACCAAAAGCCTTCCTATTACTGCCAGATGCAGTTGATTCCTCAGCCTGGAACTTTCCTTGCTTAATGTTACGTTCAATCT
This sequence comes from Lathyrus sativus, assembly GCA_963859935.3. Lineage (NCBI taxonomy): Eukaryota > Viridiplantae > Streptophyta > Magnoliopsida > Fabales > Fabaceae > Lathyrus > Lathyrus sativus. The sequence goes on from OZ012736.1 coordinate 534,051,384, forward strand.
TTTCTCCCATCAGAATTAAATCTGAGAAACTGGCCAGAGATGTATGAAACAACATGTCATGAAACAAGCCGGTGAATGTGCCTACGAACATGTCATTCATTTCCTTGTCTTCTAAAGGAGGGCGGACCCTGGCAGCCATATCGCGCCACCTTTGCGCGTACTCTTTAAAGCTCTCCCCCTTCTTCTGAGACAGCCCTGCCAATTGGACCCGATTGGGTGCCAAGTCGCTGTTATACTTGTAGTGAGCTACAAATGCCTCTGCTAATTGCTTCCATGTCTTGATATTGGTCGGCTCCAACCCCATATACCACTCTAAGGAAGGGCCCGACAGAATATCCTGAAAGAAATGCATTAGCATTCTCTCGTCAGTTGAGTATGCAGACATCTTTCTGTAATAAGCTCGCACATGCACTTTCGGACAGGTGTCCCCTTTATACTTATCAAATGCAGGAGCTTTGAATTTGATTGGCACCCTCAAGCCAGGTACCAGACCCATTGTTGCCATGTCTAAGCCCACAACACTTTGGTTCAGGACCCCCCACATCTGCTCTTCCAGCATTCTGATCTTCTGGGAGTCATCCATCGGCCCTTCGAAACCTCCGCCGGAGAAAGCGTCCTCCTGCTGATCTTCTTGCCACATACCATTCCCAGCTCCATACCCATCATATCCATTATTACGGCCAGCCCTGATCTGATTCATCCCCGGGCCTCGGCCTCTGTTACCGTATCCCTGAACACCTCCAGCAGGTCCAAAAGCCATTAACAAAGTGCCGTTTCCATTTCCGAAACCCCCGTAGCCCTGATTGGCCACACCATAACCATCTTGCCCAAAGCCTTGAGCATTGAAACCATATTTCCCAGCATTATCGAATCCCTGATCGTTGAACCCGAATCCAGTATTGCCAAAGCCATTGACTCCCCTATTATCACCCACATTGATATCACCAAACCCAACGTTATGGACAGTAGTCTCGTTCCCAACTCCGACATTACCGTTCCCAGCAGCGGTAGCGTTGTTGACATTAGCGGCAGGTATATTGACTACAGGCGGAGCCACTGGCGTGGGAGTGCCATCCCCATGAACAGTATCGACTCGCACAGACTGGTGCTCCTCGTTACCGTGACCAACATTTCGGGCCAACAGAGGCTGGACCATGGCTTGCAAATTTTCCTGACCTTTTGCAATAGCTTCCATGGTCTGCATGAAGAGAGCGAGCTTCTCGCGCACATCTTGCATCTCGTTTTGCATTTGATCCATGATTCTTCGACAGTTGGTGCGAGTGGAATAGCGGTGCGGGTGCTGATCTGCAATCCTGAAAAGTACCTGATACAGAGCAGGAAGTAAGACACCATCCAAAGATTACCTGTAATGCAATATGAATATGAATGCAATGCAATGGGTGTCTGTGCGTTAGGGAAATTCATTCCCCGATTCTAGTGTGAAGGTGCCGGTGCAAGCATTACAAAGATCGGAGTTGAATCACAAAAAGCCTCATATATTGTTGAGAAACCAATAAGCCAAGAATACAATGTCACTAAGAGTACAAAGAGAAGGCATGACCTCAACCAACAATCCTGGTGATGGTCAGCACTATGCAAATAAAGCATACAAGATAATACATGAAGTGATCAAATCCTCCCATAAGCCTGGTACTCTTCTAGCAATTTCTTGGTCTCCGGATGACTTGGTCGATCAAGCAGCCCTTCAACAAGTTGGTTCCTTTTCTTAATAACACGGTGTACGTCTTCAGCAGTTTCTTCCCATGCCCCCTCTCCGAAGCGATCCTCTAGTTTACGCTTCTGAGACACAACTTCATCTCTGCCTTTGATGGCCTTGTTCAGTGCGTTCTGGAGACTATAGCGGGTCATCACTTCTTCTTCACACTTCTTGATGCTGGACTTCAATTGCTCTTCGAGGTCGGAAATTTGTTGCTTCAACTTATCTTCCCTCTTCTTATTGTTGGTGAGCGTGGCATTCCAGGTTTTATTGCAAGAAGAGATCTCTCGGTGAGCGATGTCAAGCGCTTTCTTCTTGGATTCAAGCATGTCATGGGAACTTCTGAACTCTTGCCCCAGACGTTCGCGCTTCCTCTTCTCCTCAGTCAACTCAGCCCCTAATCGGTTCATTAGCTCAATCTGCTGCTGGAAAGCATGGACGGCCTTGTTTTTCTCACTGCGTATCTGGGCTAGCTCCTGCTCTAACCCTTCGGTGATCTTTATCAAGGCTTCTTTTTCTTTCACAACTCGCTCGTAGGCCTCCCTAGAAACAGTAGTCGGCTCTGCTACCGGAATAGGAACAAGGACTGGTGCATCTGGAAATGGCATCCTCAACTGACTGGCTCTCTCCTGGATCCATTCTCTGTAAGGTGCATAGGCCTGACAGTCATTCTTCCCTAACAACGGCTTCCCTCTTCGGTTAATACGCGTCCAGGCATGCTGCAACTTGGCTAATAACTCCCCCTTCAAATCTCCGGTGAAGTATAGAGATTCCTGTACTTCCTCCTTCTTTGGCGGGTTCTTCAGCGCATATCCGAACTGGCGGACGAACAGAGAAGGGTTGTAATTGATACACCCCTTTCTTCCTATCAGCAGAACATTAGGGTACCCAGAACAACTGAATATGAGCTCAGATCCTAGCAGGTCTCGATCAAACCACTCAACGTCTTCGGAAGAGAGCCTCATCAGGTGCTCTGACCAGCTAGCGGTGGTTGCACTCTCCACAAAAGATCCCTTCACGGGAAGATGACTTTTGAACCACATATTCAATAGAGGAGCACAGCAGTAAACAACCTTCCCCCTTCTGTTTTCGTTCTTGTAGTGCAAGGAGTGGTAGAAGTCTCCGATCAACGTTGGCACTGGATTGCCGGCAGCAAATAGATGGAAAGCGTCCAAGTCTACGAAATTGGGCAAGTTAGGGAATAGCACAATCTCATAAATGCATAGAGCCAAAATAGCATTGAAAACCACCCAACATCCGTTCTTGGCATACTCCTGAGCTTTGCCCACCAGGAAATCAAGAGAGAACCCTGAAACCCCAAGCCAAGAAGTCAATAACAGTTCTGCAGCGTCCATATGCAAGGCTTTGGCTAAGTCCTCCAACTTGGGCTCAGCAGCAGAGTGAATAAAGGGAACTTTGTTCTGCACTGGTAGCTCAGTAAACTCCACATACTCCTCAATGGTGGGCCCTAGAATGAAGTCAGCAAACGTAAAACATCTCAATGCGGGGTCATAGAACTGCATCACGGTGTACAACCCGTTCATCTCATCAGCAGTGGGCTTGCAGACTAATCTCAGTAACCTCCCATGATTCATTCTGAAGCTTCTCCTAACCTCCTCATCGAAAAGAGATATCAGACCAAGCAAAGGAGTAATATCAGGTGTAGGCAGCTTATACGCAACTGTTTTCCTCAAATCGGCCATAGTCAACACTCAGAAGTCTGGGCACTAGAATCGGAGGATATGCAAATGCACCTGCAGCACAGACACACGTTAATGGGATGCAATGATAATGGGTATACAAACAATGCAATGCAAGTAACATGCAACAGGGACCAACTGCCGTAGCTGAATAGCCTGAACCATATCAAGAAGTCTCGGATAGACTCTATAGAAGTCCTCAAACCCTGGTCTCAGATAGACCTAAAACAAAGCCCCGACAATGGTCTCTGACAGACCTCAAACTATAACTCCCACTGGTCTCTGGTAGACCTCAAATCACATCTCCAACTGGTCTCTGACAGACCCCTGAACTATCCGACTGGTCTCTGACAGACCTCATAACACCTCTCCATATGGTCTCAGGATCTCTGATCAAGAAAAAACTGGTATCTGAAGGTCTAGTTACCTGCATAACCCCCAAACCCTCTCACAGGTGGATGTCCTAGTAACTGACAAAGGTATGGCATCCTATGCGGTCGTCGGCGTCACAGACTTTCAGGGTTGATGATACGATTCCCAGAAGGAGTGGCATCATCAAATCCTGAAGAGGCCTCACTTAGCCAACTTCCAAATGATCGGTTCCCAGAGTCGACAATTCAGCTAACCAACAACCCCTTCGACCCAAAGGGTAGAAAAAGAAGCCAACCAGAAGAACCTCGTCCGAGTGTAGATTTCATGAGACACTAATGCAAGCAAAGTCGGCACGCGCCCACTATTTTCTACTCTAATTCTAGGTGCACTCAAGCCCAGGTCCGGCTTCTCACTCAATCATAGAACCACCCATCACACCCCAATACAGCAATAATAATCAACATATATAAAGCTGAAAATAAAGGTCAGAAGTATAAATCCATACAAAATCCTCGACGGGAAAACAAGCGTTAGGATTGACTCTCTTAAGGGACGTTGGATCCCAAATGCATAAGAACTATCGCAGTCCTTAGCAGCCAGGGGACGTTGGGTCCCCAGCAGAGTCGCCAGCTGTCGCTACTGCGAAAATCGGCGCCGGCTGAACAGAAGAGTCACCACCGTGCGTTATTTATCCCACGGGAGGGAAAGGAAATGCTCAGAATAAACCTCGCACAACACGGGAAAGGTATGGTCGTCGCAACCAAAACCTGGATTCGGGAGTCGGTTACGCAAGGGGAAGGTATTAGCACCCCTCACGTCCGTCGTACTCGACGGGATCCACGCTTGTTTTCGGGTATGGATTGTTATTCTATCTACTCTACATGGTTAAGGGTTAAAAAGAAAATAATATGAAAATAAAATGACTCGGCAAAGTATCGCACTTTATGCCTACGTATTTCCGTCTGGAACGAGAAATCAGAGTCAACGTAGTTCGCCTACCTACGGGAAAGGAGGGGAAGGTTGCTCGCTAGGATATCGCATCCTATGCCTACGTACTTCCACACAGCATGGAAGATCAGAGCAAACGTAGTTCGGGCCACGTACGACACAAGCTTGTCTTGGTTGATTTTATTCCTTCTGAAAAAGGTTTTTCTGATTAACAGTCCAAGCGGACAAAAAATGACGTCTTGATGAGTTCACATTCTTTTACGGAAGAAGTATCTTTTATTGTGTTTGAAATCTTTAGGGTGTTTTTCTGTTTGTTTTGAGGAAGAAGGGACGGAACTCTAACCTACGGTTGCGAAGGGAATCAAACTAACCTAATGTTATCATGCATGGGTTAAGACCTAGTGTCTATCATGCTCCTCTCTTGCGCAGAGAGAAACAGAGATCCTAAGGGAATAGACGGAAACAGAAACAAAATCAGATATATACAGTAAAGCGGTAAAATGCATGGATGCAACAATACAAGCGAGGCAAGGGAGTCCCACTCAACCTCGAACCTAGAAAGCAATAGGCAAAAGTGAACAGGATTCACTTTCAACCCAACAGGGTAAACAGCAAACAATACAGTCAGGAAAACCAATCAATACATCAGAAATGAAATACAACAAAAATAAACAGTCCCAGCAGCTTTGCATCAACACCTATCTCCAAGTCATCTCCAATCAGCCACAAGCTTCAGCAAACAGCCTTCTAGCAAGGTCTTCATTATCAGTCTTCCATCTACACTGGCTTTTCTTCAAGTCTCAGTCTCCAGGATGAACATCAGTCAATAAGATGAAGTGAATGAATGTTAGACAGTCAATTACCTACCAAGGGTGGTTCATTAACTGTTAACATTATACAAATAATTTTCCCTCAAAAGTTCTATCTTTCAAATACATTCACTGATCCTTCCAAAGGAAGGAGGTGGATATTTGAAAGAGACTTTGAATCATAGGGAAAGGATGGATGCAGACAAGGCATTCCATGTTTGGGAAACAAGCTTTCTAATCTAGAGCTCTGCCTAGCTCCTAAACCCTAGTCTCCTCAACAGCTGCTAGCAAGAACCTCCTCTCCAACTCTGGAAGTTGGTCTTCAAGCTCTGGATCTCCAATGGCTTCAACATCCCAAGTCTTCAGCTTCCCCAATCCCCAGACAATCCCAATACCCACACACACAAATCAATAATCCCCAGAGGGCACACCACACCAATCAATCAAATATAGCAGTAATATACCAATAGCAGTAGGGGAATCCTAGTGATTTCTAAGGGGATCTATCCTATACCCATAACCCCTATAGCCCATACCCCAAAAATCAAATGAAAATTTCCTAAAAGAATTAAACTATCTCACCTAAGTTGATTTAAAATCCTAATTCTATTCATGTTGTTTTCACCTAAACTAATCACCTCAAATTAATTCCTAAAAATATGAACTAAATTGTATGTACAAGTTAACAATGTCTAGTAATCAACCTAAAAAGAATGGACAAAAAATATTAAAGCATTTATTAGAACAAAAATTAACAAAATCATGCATGAAATGAAACATCTAAAATAGACATTTATTTGGAAAATATGGGAAAAATAACAAATAAAAAATAAAATGCAATTGTTATTTTTTATAATTTTCTTGACTCTTTAAAGAAAATTATGCAAAAAGAATTATTAAAAAATAATGTTTTTTCAATTTGATGTGATTTTTTAAAAAATGAATGCAAAATGAAAAGAAATTAAAATGAATTATAAAGAAATAGAGGGAGGGGTGAGAATAGCCAATGCGCTCAGTTACTTTTCCAGGTGGGCCACCAGCTGGGAGGTGCGCATAGCAATGGGCACTAGGCCCAGTTGCACTCAGAATTTAAACAAAAAAATTAAAAAACGTAAACGGTGCAGATAGTAAAGAAACCAGTTATAATTCATTGGGCCTGGCAATTGGGGGTGTTAAAAGTAAAGGAAACTTGAGCCCATCAGAAACATTTTAATGAAACGGTGCGTAGCACCCTTTGAATTTCCCTCCGTTTCCAAATTAAATCGTGGCCGTTTGATTAGATCCCCAGTCAAGGTCAAATACCCCATCGTGTGGCTCAGACATCGTCTTCAACCTTGAGCAACCCTAGGGTTTCAGAAAACCCTAACCATGCACGAATCTTACACTCCCCTGTTCTCCTTCGTCCCTCCATGAAACCACACGATTCAAAGAGCAAAGATGCTCCATCAACTCTCCTCTACACAACCATACCATTATCACTTTCTGAAACTCACTCAAGAAGCAAACCCGATAGGGGTAACAGAGAGAATCCACCATGAACACCTGTCATCAACCATACCAAACCTTGCCAATTTTTACCCTAGCATAAACTACATCTTTCACTTATCATTCTAAGCAACTAATCTAGGATTATCGCGCATTATTCTTGATGTTCTAAGCTCCAACAGAATTAGTGCACCACTGATAATCTCCATTAAACCTCTCCAAACTCTGTGGAAATCATCATCTAACCTAACTTAACCAGTCTAAGCTAACAAAACCCTATCATGCTGACTAAACTATGCAAATCGAGCAGAGATACCAACCTGGTTTAAAATGGAGATACAACTATGGAACTCCTTGATCCAATGCTTGCAGGGACTTGAAACTGATCCACACACTACCACTTTGATTCTGTATGCAAAGATCTTGGCTCAAACTTCTTGTATCATGTGATTCCAATTTCTTGCACCTTGAACGATGAAACTTGTATGGCACTATCCTTGCTCAATTCAGCCAAATTCTTATGAGAATTGTAATCTATGGATGATGGTGAGGAAGCTCAGATCAAGAAGTGTGAGAATTGATGGAGATTTGAGAGAGTTTGAGATACTTTTGCAAAATGGAGAAAGTGAATGAAACTTGGGGTTTTGAGAAAATGAGATCACCAACCCTGGCATGAACCATCTCATATCAATATATACATGATGTTAGAAACTCCTAGAAACTTGGAGAAGCTTCCCTTACATCTTTTCCCTTGGATTTGGTTTATGTACCTTCCATTACAAGCAACCATGGATAACTCCCAAAATGTGAACTAAGCTCAAAATTCTACTTTAGCCAATGTCTTTAAAATGATCTTTCCATTCAAAATGACCTATAATTTTGCTTCATTTGGCCAAAATATGAAAAATCTCATTTTTAAGTCCATTTTTATTCATTAAATCCAACAATTTTGAAACCTTGTGCTATGAATCTTTCCAATATCTCATGATCACTTTTATAGACTCAAAATGTCATTTGGAACAAGTTTGATGTTGTAAAGTTTTCCATTTGAAGCTTCCTTGTATGAGTTTTGGGCATAGGTTAAAATGACCTGTAATTCTCAAATGACCAAAATACCCTTTGCTTGCCAAGACCATAAATGGAGTTCCCCAAATCATATGAAGGCATACTATACCATTATAGAAAGATAAGACAAATAGGAACAAATCTTATGTTGACCAGAAATTCATTTGAAATCTCCTTGAGGGGTAAAAATATCTTGGAAGTCAAGTCACTCTCACAGACAAAATTTCAGATACCTCAGATGACCTGTAACTTGCAAGGACCATAACTTGAGTTCTATAAACCTCCTTGATGTCTTCCACCACTCAAATTAAAGGTCTTGAGATCCTCTACAAGTTTCATGTTGGCCAAGGATCCATTTGAAGCTTGCATTTTGACTTATCTTGCTTGGAAATTTGACCTAAACTAGGGGATTTTACACAGAAACCCTAATTTAGAAACTCCTCTTCTCCTTGATTTCTCTTGATTTATTCTTAGCATATCATCATATCCTTCTCCACATGTCAAATGATGAACCCCACATCTCTCCAATAGCCCTTAATGCTTTTCAATCAATCAATTGACCTAGAGTTGACCCAGGGTTGACCCAGATGAAACCCTAGTTGACTGTCTTCATCTGCAATACTTGTGACTACACCAATGACTTGTCTCCTTCTCCAAATGACTTTCTAAGTCCTCCAAGATGTCTAGATACTCCCCATGCTCAGCCCATAACTCACAATTTCTTTGTTGATCCTCAGACACCCTCAGTTAGGAGATAGATGAACTGCTTGATCCATTGACTTGATAGCTTCCAAATTCTTTTCTGATGACTTGAATGAGATTGAATCAGGATAATAACCTCTTGATAGGCCTCTAGAGATGAGAATAATGATTGGCCCCCTGTTGAATGACTTGCTATGCTTATGCTATGCAGATGAGTAGACTATGTACATGACTCTATATGCAAATGCTAATGATATTGCAACATAAACCAAGTGGATAAGGTTGAGCAAATTTTAGGGTGCAACAGGTAGGTATGCCTCTTAAGATAAGCATAGTTTCGACTGCTTTCTATCTCTTCGGATGTCAATCCCAAGAATCCTAGACGCAGCTCTTAGATCCTTCATGTCGAACTTCTTATTAAGTTCAGCCTTCACCCTCATTACATCTTCAAAATTGTTGCTTGCTATTAGAATATCATCCTTATAGAGCAACAAAGTAACAAATGAATTACCAGGTCAAAATCTGAAGTAAACACATTGGTCGAACTGACTTCTAATGAAACTTATGCGTGCCATGAACTTGTTGAATCTCCTATTCCACTGTCGAGGAGATTCTTTCAGTCCATATAAGGATCTCTTCATCTTTCACACATAATCTTCCTTCCCTTTTTTGACATACCCTTCAGGTTGCCTCATTATTATTGTTTCATCTAGATCACCATACAAGAATGCAGTCTTCACATCCATTTATTCTAGTTCAAGGTCAAACTATGCCACCGTGGCAAGCAACATTCAAATGGATATATGCTTCACAACAGGAGAGAACACATCATTTAAGTCTACACATTCTTTCTAAGTGAAACCCCTAGCGGCCTTGTATCTTTTCGACGTCACTCCTTAAATTCCTTCCTTAACTTTGAAAATCCATTTACAGCTGACTAACTTGGCTCCAAAAGGTTTCTTGATCAGTTCCCATGTGTTGTTATCGAGAAGAGATTTCATCTCATCACCCATGGCCTTCAGTCATTCAGTCTTCTTTTGACTCCTCATAACTTCCTTATAGTCACTAGGTTCTTCTTCGAGAACCTCACTTGTAGAGATTAAGGCATAAGCTATAAGATCTGCATACCCAAGTCTCTGAGGTGGCTTGATGACTCTCCTCGACCCGTCTCTTGCTAGCAGATAGTCATTATCTGTCTCCTTATCTTTGACAGTAGCTTCTTCTTCTTCTTCGACTTCATCTGGGGTACGTAATTTAGCATTAACATGCTCCACCTTAACAAGAATCTCTCCCTGTTCCAGCTCTTCATCGACATCACCGGTTTTCTTGAAGGTCATCTTAGCTTCATTGAAAACTACATCTTGAGTGGTGGTACACCTCTTATATTCTGACTCTAGGCACCATAGCCTATAAGCTTTGACTCCTTCAGAGTATCCCATGAACAAGCATTTCATAGCTCTAGGTTCGACCTTGTCTTGCCTAATGTGAGCATAGGCCACACAACCAAATACTCCCAGTTTATCGAGGCTAGGTGGATGTACCGACCAAACTTCTTCAGGTGTCTTCATATCTAATGCAATCGGAGGAGATCTATTTATCATATATGTTGTTATCAAAACAGCCTCAACCCAAAACACCTTCTTTAACCCAACACTAGTCAACATACATCTAACTCTTTCCAAAATAGTTTGATTAAACCTTTTTGTGAAACCATTTTATTATGAAGTTCCTGAAGTAGTTTTGTGCCTTGCAATACCTGAGGCAACATAAAAACTGTCGAATGCCTCATTGCAAAATTCAAGGCCATTCTCAGTTCTCAACCTCTTGACCTTTCTGCCAATCAGATTTTTGACCAGAGTCTTCCAACCTTTGAAATTCTCAAAAGTTTCATCCTTAGTCTTCTGGATGAATACCCATAACTTCTTGGAATAGTCATAAACTATGGATAGAAAATACCATGCTCTTGAATGTGATGGACACCTTGCAGGCCTCCAAAGATCAGCATAGATGTAATCAAGGGATCGATGAGTTCTTTGTTTGTCTTTGTTGAACTTCACTCTCCAAGATTTTCTAAGTACACTGGGTTCACGAAATTTCAGCTTTTCGACTTTGTCTCCTCCAAGCAGATTTTGTTTCCCCAATTCGACCAGACCCTTTTCACTGACATGGCCCAATCTCATGTGCCAAATTTCTGTCTTCGAAAATGGTTTTATGGATGCCACATTTGTCGAACCACTTATAACTTTAACCTCAAGGGTATACAAGCCTTGTTTCTTCACGCCTCTTATGAGTTCCTTCGACCCCTTCATGACTCTTAGGATACTTTTATCTCCTTGAAAAACATATCCCTTTCTGTCGAATTCACCAAGAGAAATAAAATTTCTCTTCAAATCAGGTACATATTTGACTTCGTTCAATAACCTTATTGACTCATCATGGAGCGTGAATCTCACAAATCCAATACCTGAAATGTTGCAAGATTTGTTGTTTCCCAGAAGCATTGATCCACCATCTTTATCACATAGCTCCTCAAACAATTCTCTGTTTGGAGTCATGTGCCAAGTGCAACCTGAATCTATAATCCACTCATTTCTTGAGTCGCCGCTTGAAACCACAAGAACATTAGATGATTTGAAGTCATCTTGAACAATGACTGCATTGCCATTATCTTTAACTCCATGATCTTTCATTCGTTCGGGACACACTTTTCTTGTGTGACCCTCCTTCTTACAATGATAGTATCGAATACCATATGACTCGCCACTATAAGACTTTTGCTAACTTTTATCTTTCTTCTTGTCGAATTTACCATCCTTCTGCAATAAATTTCCCTTAACGGCCAAACCTTCACCCACCTTCGAAGGTTTATGCTCCTTTCGTTCGTTCAAGTTCTTAGAATACAAGGCTGATTGAACTTCTTTAAAGGTCAGGGAATCTTTTCCATACAAGATAGTTTCTTTGAAGTGAGCATGTGCTATGGGCAAAGCACACAACAGAAACAGTGTTTGATCTTCATCATCGATCCTCACATCAATATTTTCAAGATCAAGAATCAACTTGTTGAACATATCCAACTGTTCAGCCAACACTTTGTCTTCACTCATCTTGAATGAATATAAAGCTTCCTTCAGGTAGAGTCGATTTGTAACACCCCAAATTATTGGAATATTTATTTAATTTATTTAAATATGAATATTCTCATTTTTGGTGATTTTCGGTGGTTGGTGTGAATATTGAAAATTATGGATTTTGGGTTATTTATTTAAATAATAGTATATAATATAAATATATTGGTATTATTATTAGTTTAAATAAATATAAGTGAATTAAGGACAAAATGGATATTTGAGGAGGAGTTAGTGAGGGTGGAATTGGAAAGTCCATTTTAAGGTCCAAAGTTAGGTTTAACAAAAAGGAATTTTGAGGGAATTAGAATTTCTTCTTGTTAGACCGTGAAAAGGGAAGAAATAGAGGTCAGAGATCTGAGGAAGATGATTGAGGCAAAAGCTTCGCAAGGTTTCCAAGAATCAAGGAGAAAGGCTTAGGGTGTGTTTGGTTCAGGGTAGATAGAGGGGAAGGGAGGGGAGGGGAAATTTTTAATTAAATATGTTTGATTCAAATCTTAGTAGGGGGAGGGGAGGGGAGCAAAATCCCTCCAAAACACACTTTTTGGTTCCCTCCGAATTGGGGGGATTTGGAGGGGAGGGGAGGGAATGTGAGTTTTGATATTTAAAAATTAATATATTTACTAAAATATCCTCAATTTTTTAGTATTTCAAAACTATTTGTTTTCTTTCGTGTTATTGTTTTTTCTCGATTGTTTCTATCAACTTATTATAATTGTTCTCCACCTTCAAATTATTTTATAATTTCTATTCTTAATATAAATCATAATCATTGTCTTTTTTTATAAAAAAAAATTATGTTTAGTTATATTCGTTTTTTTCTTTTAATTTTGTTATGTATCCTATCATATTTTCTTTTATATCAAATTGTAAACCATTCATTTTATTTATTTTTGTTTATTCATTTTATTAAATAATTTGAACCATTTATATTTAATAATATATTAGTTTATATATTTGTTTTGTTATATGATTCATCACAATTTAAACGATGTTATTGGCGTATAGTTTAATTTATGTTGGAAAGTTATAAGTCGAATCAATTGTACTCAATTTTTTAACTTTATGTGACAAATAAATACTTTTTTAATCATTCAATATTAGATATTTTATTACCAACAAAAATATGCATGAATTTTTCACATTTTAATATCATATGACTTATATAAGATCATAAGGATAAAAATGTAAATTATTAATAAAACCCCTCCCTTCCCCTTCTGAACCAAACACATTTTTAATTAAAATCTCTCACTTCCCCTCCCCTCATCTCTTTTGAACCAAACACTTATCTGATTAAAAAAATCATTCACCTCCCCTCCCCTTCCCTTCATTAAAATCCATCCCCTCCCCCTTATTTGAACCAAACAGACCCTTAGAGTCGACAATTAAGGTATGGGGAGTATTACATTCATTGTTTTCAATATATGATTCAATGTATTTAAAGCCGATTTAAGGATTTAAGAGGTTTTTGAGTTTGAGGAAAATTAGGCCTTCGTGGCCAAATCTGTTTTTGAGGTTGTTTAAGTATGAGGAGTATTATCTTCATTATTTTCAATATATGATTCAATGTATTTAAAACCGATTTAAGTATTTAGGAGGTTTTTGAGTTTTGATGGAAATTAGGCATTCGTGGCCAAATCTGTTTTTGAGGTTGTTTAAGTATGGGGAGTATTGCCTTCATTGTTTTCAATATTTGATTCAATGTGTTTAAAGCTTATTTAAGGGTTTAAGGGTTTTAAGTATTGAATTGTTGTTGCCTTTCTGATGGTGAGTTCAATGAGTTTAAGGGATTTGAACTGATGGTCTGATAAGTTTGAGGCTGATTTGAGATAAGGGAAATTAGGCCTTCGTGGCCAAAATCTGTTGTTGAGGTTTTAACCGTATAGGGTAATTGATTGTGATAATTTTAATGACTATGGGGTATTTATAAGAAATTATGGGAATTGGAGGCGTAAATATGATACGATATTGACTTCGGTCAATAACCTTATTGACTCATCATGGAGCTTGAATCTCACAGATCTAATACCTGAAATGTTGCAAGATTTGTTGTTTCCCAACATCACTGATCCACCATCTTGATCACATAGCTCCTCGAACAATTCTATGTTTGGAGTCATGTGCCAAGTGCAACCTGAATCCATAATCCACTCATTTCTTGAGTTTCCGCTTGAACCCACAAGAACATCAGATGATTTGAAGTCATCTTGAACAATGGTTGCGCTTCCATTATCTTTAACTCCATGATTATTCAGTCGTTCAAGGCACACTTTTCTTGTGTGACCCTCCTTCTTACAATGACAACATCGAATACCAGATGACTCGCAACTATAAAACTTCTGCTGACTTTTATCTTTCTTTTTGTCGAACTTACCATCCTTCAGCAAGAATATTCCCTTAACGGCCAAACCTTCACCCACCTTCGAAGGTTTATGATCCTTTCGTTTGTTCAGGTCCTTAGAATACAATGCTGATTGAACTTCTTCAAAGCTCAGGGACTCCCTTCCATACAGGAGAGTTTCTTTGAAGTGAGCATGTGTTTTGGACAAAGCACACAATAATAACAGTGCTTGATCTTCATCATCAATCTTCACATCAATATTTTTAAGATCAAAAATCAACTTGTTGAACATATCCAACTGCTCAGCCAACACTTTTTCTTCACTCATCTCGAATGAATATAAAGTTTGCTTCAGGTAGAGCCGATTCACTAGAGATTTGGTCATGTACAAACTTTCAAGTTTCAACCATAACCCCGATGTCGTAGTCTCCTTTGATACCTGTCAAAAAATCTTATCACCAAGGCTCAACAATATTATATTGTGGACTTTCTCTATCATGGTCGTCTTTTCTTTTTCCGTTAACATAATGTCAATGGCTTCCTCTCCCTTCAACGTTTCCAAACAACCCTGCTAAACCAGTAAAGCTTTTATCTTCAAGCGTCACAGACCGAAGTCTTTCACTTTCGTGAACTTTTCAATCTCATACTTTGTTAAAGGCATCTTCTCATGCTCACCGCACCAGTTTGTTGTTAATTAAGATGCCTTAAAACAAAATATACTCAGTTTCTTTATGATTAAGAAACACATAAGGGTTAGGGTTAAGGAAAAACAAGGAGAACAACAAGGATTGGCTATAACTTATATTATTTATTTTCTC
This sequence comes from Lathyrus sativus, assembly GCA_963859935.3. NCBI lineage: Eukaryota > Viridiplantae > Streptophyta > Magnoliopsida > Fabales > Fabaceae > Lathyrus > Lathyrus sativus. Next base: position 534,066,469 of record OZ012736.1, read on the forward strand.
TATAAAATAGATTACAAGTACTCAAGAATAACAAATAACCCTCTCACTCTAATTAGATTTTTGTTACACCACACTTAAGATGAGAGACTAGTATGCTATTTATAATAAAACCTAACATACTAAACTAATGGACTATTTAACAATTATCCATTACATATTAACTTAAACAATTGAATTCTAACACAAGGCCTAATTCGACAACTACATACTAGAACACAATTCGACTACAACATGTGAGCAAACTTCGACGACATGCTAACTAGAGTTTGATCCAATATCTCTTTATATATATATATATATATATATATATATATATATATATATATATATATATATATATATATATATATATATATATATATATATATATATATATATATATATATATATATATATATATATATATATATATATATATATATATATATATATATATATATATATATATATATATATATATATATATATATATATATATATATATATATATATATATATATATATATATATATATATATGTATGTGTGTGTGTGTGTCTATGTCATCATTTAGTCAGTGTTTTTGTGTCAGTAGAATTATACTAGATCTCATTGGTGGTTTGATTTTTGGCTTTGGTTTCCTAGTTCTGTTTTAAATATGTTAAGATCTGCAAGATTCATAACTTTTGGCTTTGCTTTGTGTACTCCGCGCCAAAATATTTTGGGTTGCTGTTAAATTCACTTTAGTGTTGTGTGGTTCATTTTGGACTAATTTGTTAGAAACGACTTTGGTTTTGTAAATTGACAAAGTGTGAATTTTTTATCGTGATGGTGGTTGGGCTTATTCACTGTTATTAAATATTTGTGAGTTAATAGTACTCGTCGTCTCACACTTTTTTTTTTGCAATTCAGTTATGTACCTGTCTCTGGGTGTGATGGGTTGTGCAATTCGTGCGAAGTTGAGTGACTTGGATTAGGATTTTTAGATACTTTAATTTTTATGAATTTTATGTGTCACTCATTTAGGTTGTTTGATTTTTATTACATTGTGTTAGCATTTTACCCCACTCTTTCTATTTTGCTTATGTACTTAGGTTATCGTAGAACCCTCTACATCTCATTTGCTAAAAAATATAATAATTTAATTTATATTTAATTTTTAAAAAACTACATTATTTTTCTAAAAAACTGAACTCATAAGAATAATATCTTCCTTTTCTTCAATTCTTGAAAAGACGATGTTAACCTGTCCCTCCTTAGCACACGCCTCCAGAATAACATCTTCCTTTTCTCAAATTCTTGAAAAGATGTTTTTTTTCCGAAAGGAGGCAAACCTCCCCTCATTGGTGTATAGGATCCCGAAATCTTTAACACTCATATATTTAACATATGTAGATTCCATCAGTTGTTGGGAGTTTCCTAGGAAAGAATAGGAAGAAAAAGAGTCAATATCACTTGTAGAACTATTATTACCCTCGAAACTCTCAAATACGCATTCTTATAAGAGCCTCTAGTCAATTAAACCATCCACCCATTTAACATTCCTCGTGAAATGCAGATACATTTCAGACCATTATCTAGTGTTCGAAGGCTCTATCACTTTATCACTCTCATCTAAATCCCTGACGATTTTCATAAATGGAGAAAATAAGGAAGGAATAGTAAAGATACGTACATGCAAATAGAAGATAGAAAGTTAAACTTGTTGAAGCTGGAAATAAAATTTGCTTTGGGCTTAATGGAGTTTAGATGAAATCTTTTGAAGAGAAAGTGTCTGAAAAGGTGGACTGTGAGGGCTGAACCCCTTATATATGGATTTGAAAGCTAGCCCTAGGGGTAATAAATAACCTTTCACTAGGTACACCAACATTTGAAAATATATTTCCCACGTTTCTGACACATGTAAGTAATCTAAGCCAATTTGGATTCTCCAAACAAATTCATCATTAGCTGCATTTAATGTTGCACATGCACTCACCTCAATTGATGTTTTAGGAATCACCACAATTAACGTTTGAAGAATCATTCCAAGTTTCTGCTAGAGGGACATACCCCAAGTTTTTCTTGAGGGACTCGCCCAAGGTTCTTCTTAAAGGACTCACCCCAAGTTCTTCCTGAGGAACTTGCCCAAACATAAAGATTGAATGTGATGTAAATAAATTACTTCTTCCTTTACAAACCCCCAGTCTTGAGGTATTGTATATCAATATAATTGTATTAGAACCTATACGAATACAAGTTAACCAAGCCTAGAAGAAAATTACCTAGAGGAAGCAATATAAAGCTCGCTGAGGATGGGGGAATAGCTCCACGGGTCGCAACACTCGCCCATTGGTTGCAACACTCTCCCCTATTGGGCTTGGGTCAGACTGTGTCTCACTGACTTATGAAATGTAAGGCATGAAATGTCCTTAGGAACTAACAAAATTGAAGGTTTAGTGATATAGGGGAAACCACATTCTTCATAAGAATAGGAGAATCAAAATATCTAGGAAAAATATACCTCTATAAATACCTCAACTATAGGATTTAGGGGAAGAGGATTCTATTCACCTAAGATTCACATAAACAAATATTCCTGCCAATCTCTGTGAGCTTGCTTTATCACCATCATCAACCCTAAAGAATAACCCCCCCTCCACACACGCGTGCGCACGCGCACGCGCACATGCATACAAATACATACACACACATGCGTGCACTCACATGCATATGCACACACACACACACACACACACACACACACACGCACGCACACACACACACACACATATATATATATATATATGTCATACCCTAAATTTTGACCATAAGACTTCATACCATTGTGCAAATCATCACCATAATATGGATGTATTTTCATACCTCACCAATCTTCTCAAAGATTGTTGATTATTAACCTTAACCAAGGACTAGGGTTATGCGCACGCACACACACACACACATGCGCGCGCACACACGCGCGCACACACACACACACACAGACACACACACACACACACACACAGACACACACACACACACACACACACACACACACACACACACACACACACACACACACATATATATATATATATCATACCCTAAATTTTGACCACAGGACTTCACACCATTATACAAATCATCACCATAATATGGATGTACTTTCATACCTCACTAATCTTCTCAAAGATTGTTGAGTATTCACATTAACCAAGGATTAGGGTTTTGAGCCCTCTTAGAGCATTCAGGTAATGGAACATTCAAGAATTTACATGATATTCAACTTTTCAAGCCTCTCAAACATCCATGAAGGATCAAAAGATCCCCCCATCAAGAATTTAACACAAGATTGCACCATCCCAAGTTAATCAAGCCTTAAGACCATCAGTGTCACCAAATTAGGATTTTGATCGACCAAAGCTTCCAAAGAGAAATTTTCATTTGGGAATGAGCCAATACTTCAAGACGTGATTCAAGAAGCTCAAAAGAACCTCGTGATTCCATTCATAAGTTCAAAATAGCCTCAGGGGTTTGCATCTATAAAAAATTAGGAATTAAGGTTTTGACCTAATTCAACCCATAGGTTGACTTTTGAAGTAAGGCATGATCCAAGACCTCAAGATATATTTCAAGGACCTCAAACAAATCATATTTATCTATTCACAAGATTGGATTAATTTAAAGAACGTAATTCATAAGCAATACAAGGATTCAAATTCATCTGGACCACAAACTAGGGTTCCTGAGAAAAATTCAACCATACCTTTGACTTTTGACTAAGACATGATCTCAAACCTTGGGACATGATTCAAGACCTAAAAAACCTTTGGAATCCATCCATTAGGTTCAATTTATCCCAAGGACTTGATTTCGTAAAGGATCACAAAGTTCAAGTTACATCTAATGTAAAAAGTGAACTGTGATCAAAACCAAGTTTGACTTTTGGAATTTTTAGAAAACATGGCCTCTTTAGGTCAAGAACAATGTTAAATTATAATTTGGGTCATGATCAATCAATAAAAATCAAGAAAAGTGAGGTTACTTGCAAAAAGGGCAACCTTGAGAAACTTGAAATTTCACTAAGTCATGGAAGGAACTTGATTTTTACCCAAATTTGCAAAGCCATAACTTGTGATCCAAAGCTGAAATGATAGATCTTACTACATACAACAAGATTTCAAAGCACGAGTACCCCCAAAAAATGCCTAGATTTTGAGATATGAAACATTGAAGTTAAGGTTTCATGAGATTTTAAACTTTGGAGGCATTTTTCATTATGATCCAAGATGAATTAAGACTAAATGTAAACATCAAAGTTGAAGTATGATATAAAATATTTCCAAAGAGTACAAGAGCATTCATTGATTCATTTTGAGCAATAAGTTATGAACCTTGCATAATGCCATTTCCACACTAGTTTTCCAAGGCAGATTTAGCAACAACACACAATTTTGTTGTTTTGGTGACTTTGCAAGCCTTGTCACCATGTAAGACAAACATCTAAGATATAATGCACTTTCTATTTTCAGAGGAATCATAACATAGGCACCTATAAGTCAAGAACATTATCCTTTGGTATGTGATCTTTAAGTTTGTAAATCCAAAACTCCAACTTTGTCATTTGGCATTGATATAGTGCATTGAGGTGGCAAGAATCAGATCATACTAATCCAAAAGAGCCAAGCCTTATCCAAGAATCAAAACACCTAAAACCTGCAAGTTCAGCTCAAGTCAATGACTAGAGTAGACTTGGAATACCTAGCCATATCCATTGGGTAAAAGGATGATCCAACCCTCATTCACTATTCCTTGCAAAACAAACTTCCTCTACTATAAATAGAGGTCATTTCCGGTTGATAAAAACAGACCAAAACATAACAACACTTGTTTTCCACCATTTCACTCATCATTCCAAATTTTCAAGTTCATGAGGTGTGAGAATCAAATTTTGCAATAGGGAGCAATTCAACTCAAATCAATGGTCATAACACCTCATATATCATATATGAGTGATCCAAACTCTTGAACAACATTTGTAATACCATATTCATCAAGTTCATATCTCACCCCAAGTCACCTGCAATTGGATTTGATCCTACCAATCCAGAGGTTCTCAATTCGTTCCAAGCATCTCAACACACTCCTTGAGGTCTAGAGAAGTTGTCCAGGTCATCGTCTCACATTTGTAATACCTACAACCGAGGATTCAACCTCCTCTTGCACAAGTAAGATTGGACTTCTCAAACTCCATGAATCATGCATCATAAATATTGTTTCAATTTACTAACATGTTTCTAGATTCTCATAGATCATTAATTCTCAAACAATTGCTATTTATCTTGCGCGTATGGGATTCATATAGTTTTTGCATTTTCTAAGGTTCATTTGTTCCTCATGTAATGACCCACTCTACACTTAAAATAAATGAAATTAAATTCCGTCATTGTGTTCCTTGTTCAAAAACAAACAACTTTTATGTTTACACCATCCCATTTCATTACGTATTTCATGAGATAGCATAGTTTTTGCAAAATCTGTCTCAAGGTTAAAGATGAAGTTCTTCGCGCAAAAATTTGAATTTACCACGTTCTTTTTCATATATCATATGTTGCTTTGGTCTAATTGATACCAATGTGTGTTGGCTCAGTTGGCAGAGGGTTTGTTTTGGTGTTTTGAGAGGGAGGGCGTGGGTTCAAACCCCACCCATGTCATTTTTGCCACTTTTTCCTATTTTTCATGTTTTTCTTATTAATTTTCAAATATTTGTTTTAATATTTAAAGCTAATTATTTCAAATGAATTTTTACACAAATATCACTTACATATTTAAATATTTTATTCACTAAAAAATCACCAAAAAGTATTTATTTGATATATTTTCAATATATTTTAAATATTATTTTTGAATTGTTTTAAATGTTTTAAAATAATTTCTTTTTCTTGATATTTTTAAATCAAAATTATTTTAAATATTCATGTGGATAAAATAATTTATCATAAACATTAATCCTTGTTTATAACATGATTAATGATTTTATTTGATAAATTATACATATTTTATTATATTTTTCTTTAAAAAATATCTTTAAAAAATAAGAAATTAGGGTTTTGTTTTTATTAAATCTTTCAAACTTCATTTCAAACACTCATGGGTCTCTATTAGAGTGTAAGGCCCAACCCCCCTATGTAAATAAATAAATTTTGGGCCTCTACTATAGTATAAGTCCCACAACATCTTTCTGTATCGCGGTGCAATCACTGTTTTCAAATAAATCATCTGGGTATCTCCTTGAGTATAAGCCTCAATACTTTGTACATAAACTTTGATTTAAACAATAAATAACACTCAAGAACCTCTATTAGAGTGTAAGACCTAACCCCTTTTGTAAATAAACCATTTCATGGGTGTTGCACCCTAAAATTTGCTCAACCTTATTCACTTGGTTTATGTTTCAATATCATTAGCATTTGCATATAGAGTCATGTACATAGTTTAATCATCTGCATAGCATAGCATAACAAGTCAGCCAACAGGGGACCAAACACTATTCTCATCTCTATGAGCCTATCAAGAGGTTAATATTCAAATTCAATCTCATTCAGGTCATCAGAAAGAATTGGAAAGCTGAGAAGTCAGTGGGTCAAGCAGGGCATCCATCTCCTATCTGAGGGTATCTGAGGGTCAACAAAGAAATTGTGAGCTGTGGGCTGAGCATGGAGATTATGTGGACATCATGAAAGACTTAGAATGTCATTGGGAAAAGGAGACAAGTCATTGGTGTGATCACAAGAATTGCAGTTGAAGACAGTCAACTAGGGTTTCATCTGGGTCAACCCTGGGTCAACTCTAGGTCAATTGACTGATTGAAAGGTATTAAGGTCTATTGGAGAGAGGTGGGGTTCATCATTTGACATTTAGAAGAGGATATGGTGATATGCCAAGAAGAATTCAAGAGAAATCAAGGAGAAGAGGAGTTTCTAAATTAGGGTTTCTGTGTAAAATCCCCTAATTTAGGTCAAATTTCCAAGCAAGATAAGTCAAAATGCAAGCTTCAAATGGATCCTTGGCCAACATGAAACTTTTAGAGGATCTCAAGACCTTTATTTTGAGTGGTGGAAGACATTAAGGAGATTTATAGAACTCAAGTTATGGTCCTTGCAAGTTACAGGTCATCTGAGGTATCTGAAATTTTGTCTGTGAAAGTGACTTGACTTCCAAGCAATTTTTACCCCTCAAGGAGATTTCAAATGAATTTATGGTAGACATAAGAGTTGTTCCTCATTGTCGTATCTTTCTAGAATGGTATAGTATGCCTTCATATGATTTGTGGAACTATACTTATGGTCTTGGCAAGCAAAGGGTATTTTGGTCACCTGAGAATTACAGGTCATTTCAAGCCTATGCCCAAAACTCATACAAGGAAGCTTCAAATGGAAAACTTCACAACATCAAACTTGCTCCAAATGACATTTTGAGTCTAGAAAAGTGACCATGAAAGATTGGAAAGGTTCATAGCACAAGGCTTCAAAATTGGTGGATTTAATGAATAAAAATGACCTAAAAAAATGAGATTTTTCATACTTTGGCCAAATGAGGTGAAATTATAGGTCATTTTGATTGGAAAAATCATTTTGAGAACATTGGCTAAAGTGGAATTTTGAGTTTGGTTCAAGTTTTGAAAGTTATTCATGGTTACTTATAATGGAAGTTACATAATCCAAAATGTAAGGAAAGAGTGCATGGGAAGTCTCTCCAAGCTTCTAGGAGTTTCTTATCTCATGTATATATTGTGTTGAAGAGCTTCATGCATGGGTTGGTGATTCATTGTGCTCATAATACCAAGTTTCACACACTTTCTCCAACTTGCAAAATCAATTCAAACTCTCCCAAATCTCTCTCAATTTTCACATTTCTTGATCTGGTCTTCATCACCATCATCCATAGATCACAATTCACATCAAGATTGGTTAGAATTGAGCAAAGATCGTGCCATACAAGTTCCATCATCCAAGGTGCAAGAAGTTGAAATCACAAGATCTAAGAGGTTTGAGTCAGATTCATTGCATACAGAACTCAAGAACAGGTTCCCTGATCAATTTCCACTCATTGCAAGCATTGGATCAAGAGGTTTTAGCATCTGTTTTCATCACCTACACCAGGTAGGTTTCTCCTTCGAATTGCATGTTTAAGTTAGAATTACTAGGTTTTATTAGCATAGAAATGTTAAGATAGGTTAGATGACTGATTGTGGTGAGTTTGGAGAGATTTCATGGAGTTTGATCATGGTGTACCAAAACTGTTTGGATTGATAACTCTTAGGATATTGCAAGAAAATATTAGGTTATTAGCTTGATGTGATCAGCACAAGGTGTAGAGCATGCTAGGGCAAGAATTAGGGAGAATTGGAGAGGTTGATGACAGGTATTAATGGTGGATCCAAACTGTTATTCTCATCGGGTTCCATTGTTGGTTGAGTTTTAGAGGAAGTTATGGTCATGGCTGTGCAGAGGGAAGTTTATAGAACAACTTTGCTCTTTGAATCGAGGGAATCCATGGAGAGATGAGGGAGAACAGAGGAGTGGAAAATCGTGCATGGGAGAAGAGTTGCAGAGTTAGGGTTTGTCCAAGGTTGAAGACAACCTTCTGGCCGTTCGATCTGGACTCTGACTTTGACTGGGGACTGAAACCAACGGCCACGATTGAAGAATGAAAACAGAGGGAATTTCAAACACCAATACGCACCGTTTCATTAAAGATTTCAGACTGGGCTCAACCTTTGCTTGCTAATGACACCCTCCCAATTAGGCCCAAAACCAATTATAACTGAATAATTCGCTATTTGCACCGTTTTTACTTTTTTTGTTTTTTTGTTATTTTCTGATGCTTCCTGGGCCTAGCGCCATTTAATATTAACACCCCCACTGCCTGGCCCGTTTCTTTTTTTAACTGCAATTCCTTACTTGCTGCACCCCTTCCAATTTTAATTCATTTTATTTTCTTTCAAAAAATATTAAATCTTTAAAAAATCATAACAAATAGGAAAATGCATGTTTTTCATTGGTTCTTTTTGCATTCTTTTCAGAATTTTGTCAAGAAAATTATCATACAAAAAAATTAATATTTCATTTTGTTTTAATATTTTTGGCATATTTTTTTCTTTTAAATAGGTATAAATAACATTTAGTCTGATGCTTGAATTCGTTAATTTTGGTTTGAATAGTTGCTTTAACATTTTTAATCCATTCTTTTTAGGTTGGTTAGTTTGGATGTTTATCTTGTATATAAAATTTAGTTCATATTTTTAGGACTTAATTTTAGGTGATTTGATCAGATGTGAGTAACATGAACAAGATTAGGGTTTAGGTGACAACATAGGTGAATTAGTTCATTTCCCTTAGGAGTTAGAGATTGAATCTTTGGTGTATGGGACTATAGGGATTATGGGTAGTTATTAGATCCCTTAGAAAATATCAGGATTCCCCTACTGCTATTAGTATTGTCTGTATTTGCTTGACTGGTGTGGTGTGCCCTCTCTGGGGATTATTACTTGTTTGTGTGGGTATTGGGTTTGCTTGGGGATTGGGAGAGCTGAAGACTTGTGATGATGAAGCCATTGGAGATCCAGAGATTGAAGTCCAACTTCCAGAGTTGATGAGGAGATTCTTGCTAGCAGCTGTTGAGGAGACTAGGGTTTAGGAGCTAGGCAGAGCTCTAGATTAGAAAGCTTGTTTCCCAAACATGGAATGCCTTGTCTGCATCCATCCTTTCTCTATGATTCAAAGTCTCTTTCAAATATCCACCTCCTTCCTTTGGAAGGATCAGTGAATGTATTGGAAAGATAGAAATTTTGAGAGAAAATTGTCTGTATAATGTTAACAGTTGATGAGCCACCCTTGGTAGGCAATTTACTGTTTAACATTCATCCTATCTTGTTGACTGATGTTCATCCTGAAGATTGAGACTTGAAGAAAAGCCATTGATGATGGAAGACTGATAATCAAAGCCCTTGCTAGAAGGCTGTGGAGATGGAGATTGATGCTTGCTTAAAGCTTGTAGCCGTTTGGACATGACTTGAAGTCAGATGTTGATGCAGAGCTGCTGTGGCTGTTTATTTTTGCTGTTCATTTCTGATGTATTGATTGGTTTTCCCTGACTGTATTGTTTGCTGTTTAACCTGTTGGGTTGAAATTGAAGTCTATTCACTTTCGCCTATTGTTTTCTAGGTTTGAGGTTGAGTGGGACTCCCTTGTCTCGCTTGTATTGTTGCATCCATGCATTTTACTGCTTTACTGTATATTTCCTATTGTTTCTGTTTCCGTCTATTCCCTTAGGATCTCTGTTTCTCTCTGTGCAAGAGAGGAGCATGATAGACACTAGGTCTTAACCCATGCATGATAACATTAGGTTAGTTTGATTCCCTTTGCAACCGTAGGTTAGAGTTTTGTCTCTTCTTCCTCAAAACAAACAGAAAAACACAATAAGATTTCAAACACAATAAAAGACACTTCTTCCGTAAAAGAATGTGAACTCATCAAAACGTCATTTTTGTCCGCTTGGACTGTTAATCAGACAAACCCTTTTTCAGAAGGAATAAAAACAATCAAGACCGACTTGTGTCGTACGTGGCCCGAACTACGTTTGCTCTGATCTTTCATGCTGTATGAAAGTACGTAGGCATGGGATGCGATATCCTAGCGAGCAACCTTCCCCTCCTTTCCCGTAGGTAGGCGAACTACGTTGACTCTGATTTCTCGTTCCAGACGAGAATACGTAGGCATAAAGTGCGATACTTTGCCGAGTCCCTTTCTTTCTTTTTAACCCTTAACCCTTAGTGTAGATAGAATAACAATCCGTACCAGAAAACAAGCGTGGATCCCGTCGAGTATGACGGACGTGAGGGGTGCTAATACCTTCCCCTTGCGTAACCGACTCCCGAATCCAGGATTTGGTTGCGATGACCATTCCTTTCCCCGTTTTGCGGTAGGTTTACCTTGAGCGTTTCCTTTCCCTCTTGTGGGATAAATAACGCACGGTGGCGACTCTTCTGTTCAGCCGGCGCCGATTTTCGCAGTAGCGACAATGGGCCTCTTCTAGGAGTGTAACTCCTATCTCTTTGTACATAAACCTTATTTTCAAAATCATTTGGGTCTCTTCTAGGAATGTAAGTCCCATCTGTCTGTACATAAACCTTGTTTTCAAAATAATTTAGGTCTCTGCTAGGAGTGTAAGTCCCATCCTTCTGTATATAAACCTTATTTACAAAATTATCTGGGACTCTGCTAGGAGTGTAAGTCTCATCCTTATGTACATAAACCTTGCTTTCAAAAACATCTGGGCCTCTATTAGAGTGTAAGACCCAACACCTTTTGTAAATAGAAAACCTTTTAGCTTCATTCATCCTAGGCTTTGTACAGGATACAAATAACACTCATGGGCTTCTATCTAGAGTGTAAGACCCAACACCTTTGTTTACTTAAAGACCAAGCCATCTTCAAAGTCAAAACATTCTTTAATTTCTCAAAACCCTGACTCAGCCTTGAAGAAAACATCTAATCGATCACAGTACACTTGGGCCTCTATCCAAAGTATAAGTCCCACCACCTTTTTCAATTTAATTCATACTTGTTTATATACTTGTACATATCTTGTTAAGTTTCTCTTAGCATTTTACTTTAGTCTAGTTCAAATAATAGGATCCTTGTCAATCAGTATAACTTAGTTCAAATAACTAGTTCCCCCTGCACAAAGGAATTTTTATCCCAATACAATCAGCCTCCTCTTCGGCTTTGTTAAATTGATTCAACCTTGAAAAACTTCGATAAAGAGAGGATTATTTCCCGATGAAATTTAACCCCTTTAATATTGGAACAATTCAACAAAGAAGGGATTATTTCCCGGTGAAACCTTTCTTGAACTCTTCTTAAGACTTGGACAGTCTAAATTCCATAACCTCCTCTTAGACTTAGTACAAGGACCCACATGCTTCCTATAAGCATCCCTAGGCTTCTCTTGGGCATAATACAAGGACGCTTAGGCTTCCTAAAAGAAAAGGATAGACCTTAGTCGTCCCTACACTAATTCCCAGGAGAGTCAAAGCCTCTAATATATTCAAACTCATCCTTTGAGTCTCCTCTGATCCTTATCAAGGATTGACTTCCACCTTAAATCCCCAGTAAGGGTCAAGTTACAATCAACAAATCCCCAAAAGAATCAAATCCTTTATGGCAGTTTAATAAATCCAACTCTCCTCTAATTTCCAGTAGGAGTCAGTTTCACTTTTGATTCCTCAGAGCAGTTGGATCCTGCTTTTGGATTCAATTTTCCTCAGCAAGAGTCAGTCTCCACTTAAATTCCCTCAGCCTCCTCTTAGGCTTAATATAAGGATTTTCCCTAATCAGCTTCAATCTTTGGGCTTTGTACAAGGCATATATAATACTCCCTTAGTTGATTCAGTTTTTAATCCCTTTTTTAGCTTCAACCTTGGGCTTTGATCAAGGCACAAAATTCAACATCCCCATAGATGAGACTAGGAGTCCTCTCTCTATAGGAGGATATTTCCTCTATATATCATATTTCAAAACAAACAAGTAAACTCTTTTCCAGATAATTGATGTAAGTGACACACTTGTTGATTCAAAATCTAAGCTGGATCCCCTCTTTTATCATGGCCAAAGTTCTCTTTCATCTAAGTGATGTAAGTGGCAGGCCTCTGGAACACATCCAAGCCAATGTCCCTCTCTTAGCATGCAAAGATTCATAAAGGAACAAGTGGAATTGCTCTACACTGAGTTAAAACTTCTTCCTTCATGACATTTCAATCCTCTTATAAAGGAAGATGTGACATTATTGGATTCCACATATCCCAGTTAAAGCAACTTCCCTTATAAACAAAACCTCAATGATTTTGATGAATAAATGAGATATATCCCTTTAGAGATGACAAATTCTCTCTCAAATACTCCTTTAGCTTCAATTTTGGGTTTTGAACAAGACACAAAAACTCATTTAGCTTCAATCTTGGGTTTTGAACAAGACAAAAAAACTCTTTTAGCTTTAATCTTGGGCTTTGAACAAGACGCAAACACTTTTAGCTTCAATCTTTTGGGTTTGAACAAGACACCAAACATTTTTCCTCCCGTAGAATAGGAGGAACTACGAAAGCTCTGATTTCTCAGTTTCCCTTTTTGAGAATACGTAGGCATAAGATTGTGAAATCTTAGGGAGCGTACTAATCAAAAACCTTAGGTCCAGATACCTTTCCAAAAAATAATAGAAAATCCTAAAACAACAAAAACATTTCCTCAACCTCCCAAAGGAGAAACTTTCCCCACCTGACAGCAAATAGACTCAAGAAAGCAATTCAAACAGTAAAAATAGATGTAAATGAAGGTTTCTATAGATTATTATAGATACCCTGGGTGTTAATAGCTCCCTTTTGTATAACCAACCCTCGATTCCAGATCTATCCGAATTTGTAGGGAAAACACTTACGCGCATGGTTAGCTAAGATATCTTCCCCTTACTTTTAAGCTTCATAGGATAAATATAGAAATCAGAAAGTAGACCAACGGCGATAGTGGTCACTCCACAAAAACCGACTGCAACAGTATATATATATATATATATATATATATATATATATATATATATATATATATATATATATATATATATATATATATATATATATATATATATATATATATATATATATATATATATATATATATATATATATATATATAAAAGAGGAATAATTGAGGAAGACCTTGGGGAGAGGGCGAGCGGCATACATATTATCCTTCCTTAGTCGCCCATGTATTACTTTGAATGTCTTTCGTTTGGTTCAACTACCCCTTGTGTGGATTCATCACCCAACTTCCTATTCCTCCACCCATAATGTTTGATCACGGGGAAGAGTGTATTGCGTCAGCACTCAACACCTAGGAATTCATGGGGCTTAACTATTCCTCTTGAATTTTAGGATATCAACCACCCACTTCCGCTCTAGTTGTTATATTCTAGGGATACATGGTGCATTCGATTCAAGGCCCATAGGAGGCGATAAATAAATCAATACTTTGATATTGAAAGACCAATCTCTAATAATAGAGAAAAACCACACATACAAAGCTTTTTTACTTCATCGTGTGGAATAGCTCTAATCCTTAAAAATCCCTAAAGCCTCTGACAACTCTTTTCAATTGGGGATTGCCATGCTCATTCTAATTTTATCTAGTATAATTTGTGCCCATTGTGGCCTCCGGTAAAACCAACCTGGGCCAACCTAACTACATTCAACTAGATTAATTTCTTTGATTTCACCCCATATCATTGTGAACAAGAAGATATATATCCAACTAGCGAAGATTTTGACAGTGAGGAGAGCGTTAGACCAGAAACGATTGTGGCTATGGACAATCTTCAGCGTCAGAACCAAAATTCGGAAGATGACACTCACTATATCTAGAAACAACAACAAGAAACTGATATAGTGGACAAAGTGAAGGCATTATTTCCCCAACCTCTATTGGAAAAAATATGGGAGGAGGTCATCCTAGAGAACTTCAAGTCGCCATCGTTGACTAAGTTCTATGGATGTAGTGACCTGTATGAACACATGGAGTCCATCAACACTTAGATGGCCATCAACGTAACACCTACTATTTAATGTGCAAGCTCTTCTCCAAAACCTTTAGGGATGAAACTCTTAAATGGTATATAGGTCTCACCAAAATCTAAGTCACCAACTATCAAGACCTTGTAAAGAAATTAGTCCGCCAGTTCGTTACAAGTAGGCACCATAAGCTAACGACCACCATATTGTTCAAAATACGCCATGGTCCATCAGAGTCATTTAGGGAGTATCTCGCCCTCTTCAATGAAGAGACCATCAAATTTATCAACCCCAATCTATAAATGTTCATGGGAGCATTTCAGAATAGTGTTAAGGAAGGACACATCATTGAATCCCTCACCCAAAGATGAACAACGACATTGGCTTAGGTAGCGATGCAAGTGGAATGTTACATCAAGAGTAAGGAAAGTAATGTCGAGAAGAATGTTTGTGATGCAAAAGAACATGCTTCTGGCGTCAATAGCTCATAAAGGAACCAATACACCTCATCTACTAGAGACAAAACTGCATTTAAGCATAGCAGAAAGTATGTGGAGATCCTCACATCTATAAACAATGTTCTAGAGAAGGTATTTTGCGAGGTACTTCACATGCCAACACCGAAGGTGGAAATCATGGGACCGAAGCTTAATAGTTGGTTTAAGTTCCACAAAGTCAAGGGAAACCATGTTGAGAACTGCCTGTAACTCAAAAAAGAGATTGAACGCCTTAACTAGGAAGGATATATGAAAAAATACATTCGATGTATCCCTTGTAGAGAAACAGGAGGGTCTGGTTCCCAAGGGTATGAAGGTCACGAGAGTCCATAAAAAAGCTAAGAAAGGGAGTCATGCGGGAAGGAGGGTGATATGGTCATCTACCACACACTCAACACCACCACTAGAGGATTATCTAGTGGTGAAGAAAACAGTTCCGCCTAAAAAAAGATATTATTGCCACATCTTGACCTTCGAGAGTCCTCAAGTTCATTACAACATCGCCAGTTTAGGGATCAAGATAACCTTATCTAAGGAAGAAGCAACCGTAATTCACCCTCATAATGACGACCCCCAAGTGATTTGTGTTTGATGCAATGAATGGGAAATCAAGAGAGTCTTGATTAGTCAGTAGAGCTCTGCATACATTGTCTATTTCGATGCATTTGAGAGGATTCACCTAAACGTAAACTATAATAAGCCCTTTCAAGTATCTTTGGTAGGATTCTTGGATGATCCCATCCAAGTAAAAAGAGGTACATAACATTGAATATTTGTTTTTGGTTGGAAGAAAATCCTAAGAAGGTCTAGGTAAGATATTTAATCATTATGCACCTTCGTCATATAATATGATCATAGGGCATCCAAGTTTTAACCAATTAGGGGCTCCTCTATCTACTCAGTATCTGTGTATGAATTACATCCTCCCAATTGAGTGAGTAGGTGTCATACAAAGGGATCAGGATATTGATAGAAAATGGAAAGGTTGAAGCTGAAAATGTTAGAACGGTAAGGGTGAACATCATGAATGCAAAGGTGAAACCACCAAGAGAAACCCCCCACAAAAGAGGACCTCACTATCCTTGAGGCTTTTTAAGGCCTTCGATGAATCCTAAACAGTCAAGAAATACAGAAAGGCGACGACTGGTCAACTTTCAAGCCCTCTTCTCACCAGTCACTCCTTCCTCTCAATTGACATTTCACCTAGGTAAAAAACAGAAGATAAAAATGATTATGGAAGTATTCAGGGAACAATCCCATAGGTTGGTCGGTAACAGATTCACCAAAATAATTGTCTATCCCATTGTGATCGCCCTTTATATCCAAAGAGATCAAGGTATGGGAGAACATGTATTAGAATCCTAACAATTCCTGAACCACCTCCCACTCAAAGGGGTTAAGGTCATCCGAGGAGAGTCTTAAGGAAATCTTTGAATCACTCGTTCAAGAAAATAAGAAGCGGGGGCGCCTGTCTCCCCAGTCGTAACCATCGAAGCGCTCTCCCAACCATTAACTCTAATAAACTTATCATTCTAATTAGGGTAGGGGTTGGAATAGGGCCCCAATATGATATTTTCCCAACCGTTGGGAGGCATCCGCCTAACACTAAAGAAAGAATTGAATATTCCCACAGAGGGAGTAATCTCTAGCTAACGACCCAAAATTTCAAATGCTGTAATAATACTCCATATGTTGGGCGTAATATTGGAAGGGGAGGTGTTCCCGGTTTATAACACTTCTGTCTTGAATTGTGTAAAAGGGATTAAGGCCCCTAACTAAAAGATAACAAGAAGATGAAAATATAAAGACAAAATGAGTGAACCACATACATGGGGCATGCTAACTCTCTTATCTTCAGAACACGGTACCCAAATCACATCTTCTTCGTGTCCAATACTAGAGGGACCAATTTTTCGTTGAAAGGCAATAAATGTTTCCTAACTAGTTTATCGCCTTTCCTTAGTTGAATCCTAATAAGGATTAGAAGAAGAAAGAATGTTATTGATAAATATATTTGGGTCACTGTTTGTCAGAGCGGACTTTTGATCCTGAATACTCTAGTTTTATATCATCTCAGTGTTCTGGTTTTTTGGGATTTCTTATCAGAGGGGAGTTCTGATTCAGTCAACAGCAGTAGCAATTTTCGAGCATTGGATACCTTGATCCCATGTTTGCATCTACATAATCATCTTGCATTTAACATTACATGTCTGTGTGTTTTACAGGTTCTCGTCTTTCCCTTGATTCTGATCCTGGTTTTCTATAGAGATGGAAACTGAGAAAAAGAAGACAACTTTGTACAAATTTCTGACGCCTGAGTTAAGACCTTTACTTGGTCTGATTTCTATGGCTAATCTTGGAGTTCTTAAGGTATTCAGACAGGATTATGGGAGGATCTTGAGCCTCGTTCGGGTCACGAGCTACGAGCAGGGAGCCATTCTCACTCTATTGCAGTTTTATGATCCGCCGCTGCGATGTTTCACCTTCCCGAATTATGTGTTGGTTTCAACTTTGGAGGAGTTTGCTTTCATCTTAGGTGTTCCAATCCGAGATGAGGTTCCATTCTGTTGTTCAAAGGAAGAATCCGACTTCGAGAAGTTAGTCGCTGCTCTTTATTTGAGCGCATCTGAGTTGGTTGATCATGTTGTCAGCAGGAATGGAGTTTTCGGCATTACTTTATCTTTCTTGGTGGATAAAGCCCGAAAGTATGCTGAAGAGGGTTTTTGGGTGGTTTTTAGCGCCATTTTGGCTTTGTGCATCTACGACATCGTGTTGTTTCCTAACATACCAGACTTTGTTGATTTGGATGCTTTTCGTATTTTCACTTCCAGAATTCCCGTACCTACTCTCCTAGGAGATTTATATCATTCAGTACATTACAAGAACAAAAGGAGAAGAGGGAAGACCGTTTCTTGTTGTACACTGGTTTTTCACAAGTGGTTTATCGATCATCTTCCTTGCTCTGGAGCTTTTATGGATTCAAGAAATTCAGCTGAATGGTCCAAAAGACTCATGGGTCTAACAACCAAGGATATCGCGTGGTTCAACCGAGATCTGCTTGGTCGTGAGCTCATCTTTAGCTGTGGTAGTTTCCCTAATGTGCCTTTGATAGGGAGGAAAGGCGGTATCAACTACAATCCTTCTCTTGATGTCAGACAGTTTGGTTATGCTTTAAGGGGACCCCGAAGGAAAAAGAAGTGCAGTAATCTCTGTACTTCACTGATGTAGCTGATCCTTATATTTTGGCTAGATTTGTTGATGCGTGGGGTAAAATCCACAAGAGGGAGAAGCTTTCCTTAAGGAAGAGTGAATGTAGATCCTACGATCTATATGTGGAGTGGACTCAGAAGAGGGTTGAGAAGATCCTTTTGCCTTTCGCCATCGAGGAACCTTTATATCCTTTAGTCATTGAGCTACCTACAACAATTGACATCCTGAGATACAACAAGCTTTGGGTAGAGAAAGAAGAGCTGCCAAAGAGAATGAAGAGTTGAAACATGAGATCAGTCAGCTGAAGCATGATAAAGATGAAGTTGTTTATTTGGCCAAGACGAAGTTAGAATTATTGACCAAGTTGGAGAAAGAGTTATATGAGCAGATCAGGGTACGAGAGCGGATCAATCAGGATCTAAAGAGCACCTGCAGCATTTTGAAGCACAAGAAGGAGGATTTAGACAGAGCGTATATGGAGATATCTAAATTCAATGAGCAATGGAATGCTACTTTGACCGCCAACAAGAACAGGGAAGGCCAACTTTGTACTCAGATTGATAAGCTGAAGGCGCAACTCAAGGTCAAAGAGAAAAAAGTAATGGTGGAATCGTCCCGTAGGTACACGTTTGAGCAGAAACTCCACGAGACTTTATCAGTGTTTAAAGAGCTTAAGATCCGAGCAGGTGTGAAGAAACCCAGGCTTAAAGATGCCTTTGCCGAGGATGCTTGGGAAGATTATTTCTATTGTCTCCAAGATGTGATACATAGAAGGGACATCCTCATCATAGAATTGGTTGTCAGACTAGACCATCTAGATACAAAGGCGATGCTTAAGAAGGCTCAGGCCTGGAGCAAAGAGCATGATTGTTGGGGAGGATTATCTTCTGATATGTCACAATAGTTTCTTTTCTTTGGTATCTTGATCATCACCAGATCTGTTGGATGAGATTATTACCTTTTTGTATTCATCTCTTTCTCATTTGTTGTTATGTATTGTCTCGGCTTTACTTGATATATGAGAAGATTTCGATGGTATTCTTGTCCATCTCTACTGTTCTTCTTTATTGAAACTAGAATCAAGGGGAAGTTCTCCTTGTAAATAGATAGACATGTTTGCATTTTGCATCTTGAATTCTCATTTGCATCGTAGGTGTTCTCAGTGGCCTTTTGTTCTTATCTCTGCTTGGTTTTCTTTAGTAACAGGATTGAGGAGTTCAATTTCCACAGATATCTAACTCGAGGGAATCAGCAAAAAGTAATGGATCAGGTTCAATCTGAATTACAGGAAGTCAGAGCTCGCATGGCCCAGTTCATGGAGCTGATGCTGAATGTTGCCGGTGGGCAAGAACAATTAAGAACTATGGTCCAGCCGTTGACAGCACAGGTCGATGAAGAGGGCGTTTTGCATGGAGGATCTGGTGTCATTCCTCCACTAGTTAGTGGGTCTGTTCCACAGGGTATTCCTACTGTCGTCATACCTCCAGGTGGGGGTGCTATGGATGAAAATGGTAATGTTTCTAGTGGAAGTGTGTGTGCTGTGTGCGGAGCTGCTAACTCTCATTAGGAAGATCACCAGGATGACATCTTTTCCATGAAAGATATAGAGGGTGGTTTGCCAACTGAAGCTGACAGAAGGTTTAAACTGATCAAGGAGAAGATGAAGTCTTTTGAGAATCAGAACTCTCTAGGTCTTGATATGTCGGATTTGAGACTTGTGCCCCGGGTCAGGATTCCCCCCAAGTTTAAGGTACCATATTTCGACAAGTACAAAGGGACAACCTGTCCTAGAGTACACATCCGAGCGTATTTAAGAAAAATGTATGCATACTCCGATGATGAAAAGTTGTAATGCATTTTTTCCAAGATTGTCTGGAAAGAGCGTCTTTGGAATGGTATATAAGGCTTGAGAGGACTCATATCTGCAACTGGAGAGAATTGGCTGAAGCCTTCGTTTGTCACTATCAATATAATAGTGATCTAGCACCGAATAGGGTACAATTGTAGAGTTTATCGCAGAAGAATACTGAGAGCTTCAAGGAGTACGCCCAGAGATGGCGGGGTTTAGCAGTGAGGGTGCAACCTCCTATGATAGAAAGAGAGCTGATCGACATGTTCATGGCTTCACTACCTGGTGTATATTTTGAGAAGTTGATAGGCTGCATGTCTGCGGGATTTTCTGATCTGGTAATGGCTAGTGAAAGAGTCAAAAGTGGGATTAAGTCTGGGAAGATTCCAAATGGTGGTGGATCCTCTTTGGGAGGAGCAAAGAAACCATATTCAACAAACCCTAAGAGGAGGGAAGGAGATGCGAATGCTATTTCACAAAAGGGTAAAAGTAGAGCGCAATCTCGTTATCATCAACAAGTTGCTATTGTAGCTATTCCGAGTTCATCTTAGTAACGAGTTAACGTTCTGCGACCTTACGCTGCTAGACTCAGAATGGCTGATAGGCAGTTTGATACTCCTCTGATGTCGTATTCTTAGTTGTTACAACATTAGTTGCAGTTGCAATTGGTTCAGAAGAGGACTTTGGCTTCTCTCACTAGTACACCGACTCCTGGCTATGATGTAAATGCCAGATGTGACTTTCATTCAGGTGCCCCGGGCCATAATATTGACAACTGCAAAGCCTTCAAGCACAAAGTTCAGGACTTGCTTGACTCAAATGGTATCAACTTCACCAACGAGGGGCCTAATGTGAACCAAAACTCGATGCTGAATCATAGGGTGGTAAGAACCAATGTTGTTATTAAGGGAGAAAAGTTGAATATGATAACTAATGTTGAGGATTTGAAGACTCCGTTGAGTTTCATAAAGGCTAGTTTATTGAAGAAATGAGTGTTTCCGGGATGTTCTACTGACTGCTCAGAATGTGAAGCGCAACCTGAGGGTTGTGATCTTTTGAAGAAGGGTGTTCAAAGAATGATTAATGAAGGTTGTCTGCAATATGACAGGGTTGTAAGAGAAGGCATTGAGGATAAGGTGAGTAATGATGGAAGCGAAGTTGCTACAATCTCTATTCCATACCGGACAATCAATATTTCAGCACCTGCTAGGCCAACGCTGGTTATCATTACTGTTCCTAGACCTGTGCCGTACGAGAGCACTAAAGCCATCCCATGGAACTATGGAGCAGAGGTGTTCTGTAATGGGTAAAGACAAGAATTGACAGGATCTTTATGTTGAAGTTATTTGGTTAAGAATATAGTTGGTGCCGGCGGTATCACTAGAAGTGGCTGGATCTTTTTCTCACCGGAGTTTAATACTGATAAGAATGACAAAGGGAAAGGAAAGGTAGTGATTGAGGATAACATCCAACAACAGGTTGGTAGTGATGTTTTTTTGAAAGACGCAGAGGAATTTATGAGACTCATTTGAAAAAGTGACTACATGATTGTGGATAACTTAAATCAGACTCCTTCGAAGATTTCCATTCTATCATTATTGTTGGGTTCGGAGGCACACCGCAATGCTTTATTGAAGATCTTGAATTCAAAATATGTACCCTAAGAGATTTCTGTTAATTAGCTGGAGGGGGTAGTGGCTCATGTAAACTCTGGTAATGGTTTGGGTTTTACGGATTTGGATTTGACTCCTACCCAGAGAAACCATAACTTACATATATCAATGGAATGTAGAGGATCCCTACTGTCGCATGTCCTGGTAGATACAGGATCATCCCTCAATGTGTTACTAAAGAAGGCATTGATGAAATTAGATACTAAAGGTTTAATTTGCATGCCAGGTGATTTGGTTGTGAGGGCTTTCGATAGATCTAAGAGATTGGTGTTTGGGGAGATCCTGATGCTTATTCAGGTTGGGTCAGAGATTTTTGATGCAACTTTTTACATTATGGATATCCAGCCAGCATACAATTGTTTGCTTGGCCAACCTTGGATACACGTTGCAGGAGCAGTTACTTCAACGTTGCATCAGAAGCTGAAATACATGATGGAAGGGAAAGTTGTTACAATATGCGGTGAATAAGATATCATGGTTAGCCATTTGTCATCCTTCAAGTATGTGGAAGTGGATAGGGAGATCCACGAAACACTCTGACAGGCATTTGAAATAGTTCAGATTCAGGAGAAGTCTCCTGTAAAAGCCAAAAGCCCAGAGGTTTCCATTTCACCATTCAAGGAAGCCCAAGTCATCGTAGAATCTAGTTCATCACATAAGTGGGACCAAGTTCTTAATGTTCCCGTCAAGCAGGACAAGTTCGGCCTGGGATACAAACCCTCCAGTTCTTCTCAAGACATTCTGAGATACAGGGGACCTGTTCAATTCACCAGTGGTGGTGTGATATTTGACAGGATTAATGCCATTGAAGATGACAAAGGCGACAATGATTGCGATATGGATGCTTGGATTCGTCCATGTACTCCTGGCCAGAAGCTGTACAACTGGACTACTGAAGAAGTCATTCATGTTACTACTGCAAAGTGATATTCATTGTTTTGATTATGTTTAGTCCTACATTTTTCCCAAGGCGTAGTGACCCAGTCTGTGGGGCCCTTTTGTTATTTACACTTTATCATAAATAAAGGACGTTTTTCGCATTCAAATATTGTGATCCCTGTTTTTCGTGTTTTTGTTTTTTGCATTATATTGAACAGAAAAATGGAAATGTATTTTGTTTTTTGCATCACATAATAAATATAAACATCATCATGCAGGTCTTTTTTATCAAATACCATCGATTCAAATTCAGCTATGACTCGTATGACTTAGATAATCCCATTTATCAAGCCGAAGAAGAGACTGGTGAAGACTGTGAACTATCCGAAGAGTTAGCCCGACTTCTCAAGCAGGAGGAAATGGTCATTGTGCCTCATCAGAAGGATATTGAAGTTATCAATTTGGGTACCAAAGACGACAAGAAATAGGTTAGAGTTGGGTTGCATTGGAAGACAATATCAAGAGAAGATTGGTTGAAAGATATTTTCGCTTGGTCTTACCAAGACATGCCTGGGATGGATACAGATATTGTGGTACGTCGTTTGCCTCTCCGAGAAGAATGTCTGCCAGTCAAGCAGAAGTTGAGACGAACGAGACCTGACATGGAAGTCAAAATCAAAGAAGAAGCCCAGAAGCAGTTGAATGCTGGTTTTCTTGCTGTCACGAATTACCCTCTGTGGGTCGCTAATATTGTTCTTGTATCTAAGAAAGATGGAAAGGTTAGGATGTGTGTTGACTACAGAGATCTGAATAGAGTGAGCCCGAAAGAAGATTTCTTGCTCCCCCACATTGATGTGTTGGTTGATAACACCGCTCAATATTCTGTATTTTCCTTCATGGATGCTTTCTATGGGTATAACCAAATTAAGATGGCCCCAGAGAACATGGAGAAAACTGCTTTTATTACACCGTGGGGGCCTTTTGCTATAAGGTGATGCCTTTTAGGTTGAAGAATATCGGGGCAACTTATCAGTGGGCAATGGTGACTCTCTTTCATGATATGATTCATCATGAGATTGAAGTATATGTTGATGACATGATTTCTAAGTCACAGACAGAGGAAGGACATTTGGTCAATCTTTTGAAATTGTTTGAAAGGTTAAGGAAGTTTAATTTGAGGATGAATCCTAACAAGTGCACCTTCAAGGTTAGATCCGGAAAGCTACTGGGGTTCATTGTAATTGAAAGGGGTATTGAGGTAGATCCTGCCAAAATAAAATCTATACAAGAAATGCCTAAGCTGAGGACGGAAAAAGAGGTTTGTGGTTTCCTGGGAAGGTTGAACTACATTGTAAGGTTCATATCTTATCTTACAGCCACTTGTGAACCAATGTTCAAATTGTTAAGAAAAGATCAAACAATCAGGTGGAATAAAAATTTCCAGAAGGCGTTTGAAAGATTAAAAGAGTATTTGCAGGAACCTCCAATACTCATGCCTCTAGTGCAGGGAGACCTCTGATCATGTATCTCACGGTTCTTGAGAATTCAATGGGATGTGTGCTCGATCAACAGAATGAGTCAGGTAGAAAAGAGCAAGCCATCTATTACCTGAGTAAAAAGTTCACTTATTGTGAGTCGAGATACTCAATGCTGGAGAAAACATGTTATGCGCTCGGTTGGGCTGCTAAGCGTTTGAGACAGTACATGTTAAACCATACAACCCTATTGATTTCGAAGATGGATCCAATCAAGTATGCCTTTGAAAAGCAAGCACTCTCCAGAATGATTTCCCGATGGCAAATGGTTTTAACAGAGTATGATATTCAGTATGTTTCCCAGAAAGCCATAAAGGGAAGCGTTCTGTCAGAATATCTTGCCGAATAGCCGATTGAGGATTATCAGCCGACAAAGTTTGATTTTCCAGATGAAGATGTCATGTTTTTGAAGATGAAGGACTGTGATGAGCCTTTACCTGACGAGGGTCCTGAGATTGGATCTCAGTGGAAACTGGTTTTCAACGGAGCTGTTAATTCATATGGTAATGGAATCGGTGCAATCATTATAACTCCTCATGGTTCTCACATACCGTTCACTGCTCGATTGACATTCTCCTGCACCAATAATGAAGCCGAGTACGAAGCGTGCATTATGGGCTTAGAAGAGGCCATTGATCTGAGGATCAAGAATCTAGACGTGTATGGTGATTCAGCACTAGTTGTCAATCAAATCAAAGGAGAGTGGTAATCTCGTCAGGCCAACCTGGTGCCTTACAAGAATTATGCAAAGAGACTATTGCCATTCTTTTATAGAGTTGAGTTCCATCATGTGCCTAGGGCTGAAAATCAGATGGCGGACGCCTTGGCCACGTTATCATCGATGTACAAAGTGAATTACTGGAATGAAGCTCTATCTTTCACCATCAAGCGTCTTGATAGACCCGCCTTTGTGTTTTCAATTGAGAAGGTATCAGATGGAAAGCCTTGGTATTTTGATATCAAGCATTTTCTCCAGACTCAAGAGTACCCATCTGGGGCATCCAGCAAAGGTAAGAAGACTCTGAGGAGGTTAGCCGGTAACTTCTATCTGAACAAGGATGATGTGCTCTACAAGAGAAACTTTGACATGGTTTTGTTGCGATGTGTTGACGAATATGAAGCAGGTCTGTTGATGGAGGAAGTCCATGAAGGTTCTTTCGGAACTCATGTCGGTGGACATGCAATGTCCAGAAAATTGCTGAGAGCTGGGTATTACTGGATTACTATGGAATCTGATTGCTTCAAATACGCCAGAAAATACCATAAATGCCAGATTTATGCTGATAAGGTGCATGTGCCACCGACCTTCTGAATGTGTTAACATCTCCTTGGCCCTTTTCTATGTGGGGCATTGATATGATTGGAAAAATTAAGTCGACTGCTTCTAATGGTCTTCACTTCATTCTGGTGGCCATTAATTACTTTACGAAATGGGTAGAAGCAATTTCTTTTGCCAATGTCACGAAACAGGTGGTCGCCCGATTCATAAAGAAGGACATCATTTGTCGTTATGGAATTCCAGAAAGAATCATTACTGATAATTATTCAAATTTGAATAGCAAGATGATGAAGGAACTGTGCTAGAGTTTCAAGATTGAGTATCACAACTATTCTCCATATCGTCCGAAGATGAATGGCGTTGTTGAGGCAGCTAACAAAAATATCAAGAAGATTATGCAAAAGATGGTTGTAACCTATAAGGATTGGTACGAGATGTTGTCATTTTCTCTTCACGGTTATTGTACTTCGGTGCGTACGTCAACCGAGACAACTCCTTTCTCACTAGTGTATAGTACGGAGGAAGTCCTACCATTAGAAGTTGAGATTTCTTCTTTGAATGGGTGCAAGCTAGGTTAAATCAGCTGAGCTTGATTGACGAGAAGAGATTGACATCCATTGCGAATGACCAGTTGTACCAGAGTAGGATGAAGAAAGCCTTTGATCAGAAAGTGCACCCTCGGTGCTTCTAGACAGGTGATTTGGTGTTGAAAATTATCCTTCCTCCTCAGACACATCACAGGGGCAAATGGACTCCCAACTATGAAGGTCCATATGTGGTAAGAAAGGTTTTCTCTAGCGGAGCCTTATTACTATTAACCATGGATGGTGAAGATTTTTCGTCCCCTATGAATGCAGACGTGGTTAAAAAATACTTTGTTTAAAAGAGACCCGTTGGACACAAAAAGAAAAGTCCAGGAAAAAATGGGGCATCCCAGAGAACCATAAAAAGGATAGGTTCGGGAAAAAATTAGGGATAAAAGAAAAGAATAAACCCGCAAAGTTGAAAACCTGAAAAGGAGACTTTGGCAAAAATGGGTATCCCGATGGATTGAAAACCCGAAATGGAAATCCAGGCAAAAGTTAGGGATTCGAAAGCAAGAGACTGCGGTATGTGTTCGATCTGTGAGCTTATCCGATACATGGTTATCCCGAAGGAAAGGAATCAGCCCAATCAGTCTTTTTAGAAGGCAAAACATGGGGAAACATCGAAGACATATATGTCATAGTTGAATCGACACATGGTGGTTGTCTGTTTCCATATTGTCGACATTTGTATATATTCTTTTTGATTTTTTGTGCAATTACCTCTTTATAGGGATTGCATTCGAATTGTAATTCACCTATTTACATGCCTTTCATCAATGAAGTATTCACTTCAGTCAAAGAGCTTTTCATTTCCTGTTTTTACTTTTACTGTTTTGTTTGCAAAAACATCCGATATTTTTTATAAACATTATAGGTGAAAACATGAGGCCTTACAGAGCATAATAAAAGCAATGGATTTGCTTGAGCGATAAGTGTCATGAGTGGTAACCTAGGTAGCCATTTCACACATGGGGCATCCTATTGTTTCTTGTTTGTTGCAGGATGGCAGGGTCCTCTCTGCAGTAGAGTTTTTCTCTCCAGCAATGAAGTTCTAATAGTAATGCATGGTGAATTATTCCTCCCCTAGCAGGAGTTCAGAGTTATATTTCCCAGCCGAAGTGGATTCATACTATCCAGTGAGTGTTTGGAGGTTGACTACTTCAGATAGAATGAAGTCAGGCATTTTGTTCAATGAAGCTTTTTGTTTCCCTACAACAGAGATTTTGTCTTCCCCACAGAATTTTGTTATCAAGTTAGAAATGTTGTCACCAGTGGAGGTGTGTAGTGTATCTCCAGCAGAGCAGAGCTCTGTCTCCCCATAGAGGCTAATCCTCAACAAAGTGGATTTATTCTCAGCATATTCAACAGAGTAAGGTTGAAGGATATTCCCTCGGCGGCAGGGTGGATTTTAATTCAGTGTTACTCTCCAGCAGAGTCGACGTCCTTGATGTCCTTCCCCAACAGAGTCGACATTCTGGCGTCTCTCCCCGACAAAATCAGTATTCATAAATTTCTTTCTCGAGCAGATTTTAGTGTTGATTCCCTCGACAGGTACATCAACGACAAATTGATATATCCAACAAAGTCCAATGATCATTGGCATCTTTCAGGATCAATTTTTGGGACGAGCTCCCAACATATAGTATTCTCATTTTCCTCAGGGCATATGTTTAAGTAGAGCTTGTTTATTCCCCAGTAAAGTGGAGTTCTTTGTAGATGTTGATTACACTCCCCGTCGAGGGGAATCATTAACAGAGGTTACTTTCATCTCTTCAACATGATGGAATCTTTAGTAGAAGTCTCTGATATCCCCAGCAGGGCCGATTGTTACTTGTATGTCCCCAGCATGGTGGATTTTTATTCTTATATTCCAAACAGAGTGGAACCTTCAGCAGAAGATTGTTATCTCCAGTAGGTTGGACTTCTCAATGTTGTTCTTGATTCCCCACTGAGTGGAGTTTTGGTGTTTTCCCCAGCAGTGTGAAGTTTTTAGGAGAGCCATCTAGGGCGTATTCCTCAATAGGGCTGGTTTACTGGTCTTCTCAGCACTCTTCCGGGTTGGGTTCCTTTGCATTTGCATTTTGCATAGCATCCTTCCAAATGTGTAGCATTTCCATTTCATATGGAGCATTACACCATTTTCAAACATATGCATCTGAAGCATAAGTTAGGTTTGATACCTTTGGTGCTAGTTGTCTCTTTGGCAGATGATAGTTTTCTTCAGCAAAGCTTGATATCCCCATCAGAGTGGATCTTTTTTTCGTTCATCTTATTGGGTTCTTCTCAGCGAAGTTGTTTATTTAAGAATCTTTTTCTCAGCAGAGTTGTTTGTTTAACTTCTGTTTCTTCAGCGGAGTTGTTTGTTTAACTTCTCTTTCCTCAGCGGAGTCCTTTATTTAAATGTCTTTTCCTCAGCAGAGTTGTTTGTTTAACTTCTCTTTCCTCAGCGGAGTTGTTTGCTTAAATATCTTTTTCTCAACATAGTTGTTTGTTTAACTTCTCTTTCCTCAGCTGAGTCGTTTGTTTAAACGTCATTTTCCTCAACATATTCGTTTGTTTAAATCTCTCTTTCCCCGTCAGAGATATTCTTTGCAGGTTATGAGTTGGTTGATTCTATTTCCTGCCTATTCTGGGTGTGTCATTCCAACTCTGGATTGGTAACCCCCAATTTAGTCCGAAGTTTTGTTGTTGTTATTCCAACTCTTGGTTAGTAATCTTCAGTTCTATGGATGTTATTCCAACTGTTTGTTGGTAACCTTTGCTTCATTCCAACTTTTGGTTGGTAGTCCTCTTCTATTCCCTGGCGGAGTCGTTATCTCAACTTTTGGTTGATAATCTGTGGCTTGTTGAATGTTTTCCCAACTTTTGGTTGGTAAGGTCTTATTGATGTTATTTCAACTCTTGGTTGATAATTTTCAGTTTGTGGGAGTTATCCCAACTTTTGGTTGGTAACCTTTTCCTCGATCCCAACTTTTGGTTGGTAATCCATGAGTGAGGTCTTTTTCCCCGACAAAATTGTTATTCCAACTTTTGATTGGTAAATTTTTGTTGACGTTATCCCAACTTTTGGTTGGTAGTCTTTATCTCTTAGGTGTGATCTTAACTTTTGGTTGGTAAAGATTTTGTTGACGTTATCCCAACTTTTGGTTGGTAGTCCTTGGTTTCCCCTGTGGATTTGTTGTTCCAACTTTTTGTTGGTAGTCTTCGTTGTGGTTAGTTCATCCTTGATCGGTGTTCTGACGATTCTAACTTTTGGTTGGTAGCTTTTACTTGATTATAACTCTTGGTTAGTAATCCCCAGCTTAGTCGTCTTGTTGACTTTATTTCAAATTTTGGTTGGTAACCCTCGTTTCCTGGTTGACGATCCAAACTTTTGGTTGGTAGTCTTTTTTTTGGGTTGATGATTCTAATTTTTGATTGGTAGTCTTCCTTTATTGGTTCAACTATTGGGGTTGGTATCTTTCTTCCTCAGAGTTCACCGTCGGTCGATGTTCTGGTAATTCTAATTTTTGGTTAGTAGCCTTATTCTTCAGCTTTTGGGCTGGAGGTTATCCCTTACAGATTGGAAGTGATTCCGACTTTTGGTTGGTAGCTTGTGTTCGGTTTTGTTTCATCCGGTGATTTCGACTTTTGGTTGGTAGCTTGTGTTCGGTTTTGTTTCATCCTGTGATTTCAACTTTTGGTTGGTAGCTTGTGTTCAACTTTGTTTGGTATGGCGGTGATTTCTACTTGTGGTTGGTAGCTTGTGGTTATTACTTTTTGTTGCATTCCACCTTTTGGTTAATATACTCCCTAGTGAGATCGTTGTTTTTAAGATGTTAATCCCCATCATTTCGCCTTCAGTCGGTGTTGCGGTGATTCTAACTTTTGGTTGATAGCCTTTGTTATTCCAACTCTTGGTTGGTAGTGTTAGGTTTTTATCCTCAAGGAGTAACCTTTATCCCATCTTTTGGTTGGTATCCTTTGTTTATTATCTGCTGGTGGGCACTTGTTCCCCACGGAGTTGTCCGTCTAGGCTTCTCTTTGTTCCTAGTGGAGTTGTCTTTTCCATCAGGTTATAAGTCTGTTGATTATACGTCCTGCAGGTTCTTGATTTGAGTTTTGTCCCCGGAAGGTTACCTTTGGCCGGCATTCTCAGTTGGTACCCTTTGATTGTTATCCCAACTCTTGGTTGGTATCCTTTGGTTGTTTATCCCAACTCTTGGTTGGTATCCTTTGGTTATTTATCCAAACTCTTGGTTGGTATCCTTTGATTGTTTATCCCAACTCTTGGTTGGTATCCTTTGGTTGCTTATCCCAACTCTTGGTTGGTATTCTTTGGTTGTTTATCCCAACTCTTGGTTGGTATCCTTTGATTGTTTATCCCAACTTTTAGTTGGTATCCTTTGGTTTTTTATCCAACTCTTGGTTGGTATCCTTTGGTTGTTTATCCCAACTCTTGATTGGCATCCTTTGATTATATATCCTAACTCTTGGTTGGTATCTTTTGGTTTTTTATCCTAACTCTTGGTTGATATCATTTAATTCGTTCCAACTTTTGATTGAAGTTTTGTTCATCTTGGATTGTTATCCTCAGCGTGTCGCATCCCAACTTTTGGTTGACATTCGTTGTTTTGCATCCCCGCGGGTTGCAAATTTCTGGGTCCTTTTGGTATTCAATCTCCATGCACCTTGAATGTTTGAAATTCGTTGCTATCATCCCTTCAGGTTCAAGTCGATTGAATAGGGGCAGCTGTAGCACCCCAAAATTTGCCTCATAGTTTCTGGATTTACTGGCTTATGTTTCTCCGCATTTCTGCATATCATAGCATTGGTTCCTGAAACATGGGACCAGGGTGTTTTCATGGCTCAGGGTTCCCTTTTATTGCAAGAGTTTAAACAACGAGTATCAGAGGCTCCAACATTTATTTTGCCCATGATCGAGCGGTCGATTTTATTTTATTCAGTAGGTTATTTTCAGCTCAAGAGACGGTGTACAAGCTATCTCAAGCATTCTCACAATCATAATATCCAAGGGCAAGTTTCAGAGGCTTAACAGAGCTTATAACAGGTGGCAACAGGTGATTATACAGGATTTCCTCCATTTGGCGCCAAATTGGACATTTTTTGAATGTGGTAACCGGTTACCACATATTGGGTAACCGGTTTCTTCAAGCGAAATTTGCCAAGAAATTCAAATTTTCAGCATTGCAAATTTTCCAATCATTTTCAACCATTGATTTCACATGATCATCATTGGAAGGATCTAGAATTGTTTCAATTTTCACTATTTTCCTCTAAATTTCAAACACTTCATTCCTAATTCCACTCCTAATTTCCATTCCAAATGCTAATCCACATTCTAAACCATATTTCGATTCCAAACATAGAGCTTATTTAAGTGAATTTGCTCCAAACCTCACAAAAAAAAGAACCTTCATTTTTCAGATTTCACACTCATTCTTGAGAATTTGCTCTCAACTTTCTCTCCATTTTTTTCACTCCCAAAACCTCAATTAAAGCTCTTTCCACTTGAATTCATTTATTCTTCATTGGAATCCTTGAATTCTAGAGCTAAACCTCTATCGTTCATCTCCATTATCTTCAATTCATCACTTAATTTTTGTTTGAATTGAGATTTGATTTTGGAAGCTGGATTGGAAGTGTTTTTTTGAGTCGATTTTGCTTGATCTTGCTTGTTCTCCATTTCTACCATAAGTAAGCTCTTGGATCTTGAAGATTCTCTGGGTTTCCATCTTGGATCTGTTAATTTCAAGTGAATCAACACTCACCAAAGCAAATCTCATATTTGAAGGTTGGTAATTCTATATCTAATTTTGTTTTGAGCTTATTTGAATAATCACAATGTAGATCCATGGCTTTTGTTGCTTTTTGATCCATTTTGATGATTTGGATCTTGGTGATTTGTGATTTCATTGTTTGATTGTGTTTACATGATGCTTGATCACTGATTCTTGATGATAAATTCGTGCTTAATTAATAGCATGTTCATATGAGTGATTGGATAAGTTGTTGGGTGCTGAAAACTAATTTTAAAAGCTAGTTTTCTATTTTCTGCTCAGAGTAACCAGTTACCTGATATTGAGTAACCGGTTACCCTTCATAAATTTTCATGTTCCAGGCTGTTTTTATAACAGGTAATCGGTTACCTGATATTTAGTAACCGATTACCACTGAGACAAAATGCTTTGTTTTTGAATTTTCTTGTTTTTTTGGGTACCCTTTTCACATCTAAACTTCATGGTTTGATATGATGCATTTATGTGGGTTGTTTGACATATTTCATCATTCTTGAATGTTTGATCTCGATTCTTTGACGTGTAACTTTTGGTTTTCGTTTTGAGTGTTTAACATGTTAATGATGCTTGCTTGATGAATGATCACTTTGCTTTGCTTGCTTGTAGCATGATTAATTGATTATCATTGATGATTATGTTGCTGGATATTGTGATGCATGTTTGCATTTGCTTCCGCTGCCGCTTGTTGCACGTTTGTTTGATCAGCCGATCGTCTAATTTAATTTGAAAAAAACATGTTGATCTTGATGATTCTTGTTGATGCAATATTGTTGATCGATTATGTTTGATTGTGGAAATATGTTCACATTTGCATGATATTTGTTCATGATTGATGCTTATTTTCGATTAATTGCATTCTTACATGCTTGCTGCCCTACTTTTCACAGTTATTCTTATCTTGAATTTGCATGCTATCTTTGCCTTGCTTGCTTGCTGCCTGCCTTTTACACCTGCTTTTATGCCGAAACATGTGTTGTTATAGGCTGTCTTGCTTGTGTAGCTGCTATTTTAGCCTTGTTTTCTTGCTTTTTGCTTTGTCTTTGCTTGTTCCCTTAGGTTTCTTATTCTAATTTAATCTTCGATTAATTTTGGAGTAGGATAGACATTAGGTTTGCAATCCATGCATGGTAACAAGTAGGCTAGCCCATTCTAATCTCAACCTTAGGTCCATCTTTTGCATGCTAACTTTAGGATAGAATCTCCTTTTGAATCCCGATCTTAGGACCACTTTGCATGACAATGTTAGGGCCGAGTTTCCCTTATACCTTTCACGCGTCTCTCTTTTCATCTCAAAACACATTCTAACTCATCTAATAAATAAGATGAACATTGTATGCTACGAGCCTTAAGCACATGAGAAATGATGAGTGAAGGGGTTTCTCCTTACTTGTCTAGAGTGTTTAGTGTATGCCCTTTGCGCGATATGCGACGCATTCGCTCCTATGTCATAGTCTTTAGTGCAACGTGAATCTTAAGCAAACTAATTCACTTCACTAAAAATCTCAAACCGAATCAAATCTTTTATACTTCGGGGTTTGCGTTTCAAAATCATTTTCAAGAAAGAGTACGTTACTTTTCCGTTATACCACAAACAGGCATCGCCCCTAACTGCTGGAATGGGATTTTAACGTCACTCATAAAAAACACTTAACCAACCTGTGGTTTCGTTACTCGAACTACGTTTGCTCTGATTTCCCAGATGAGGATACATAGGCACAAGATGATGATGTCTTGGCGAGCAACCTTCCCCCCATAACTCGTAGTTTTCCGAACTACGTTGACTTTGACTTTCCCATTGCACGAGGGAATACATAGGCATAGGGCGACGATGTCCTATCGAGTCTCTTTCTTTTTCTTTTGTACTCGTTTTCTTTAGTAGTAGCTTATAGATAAACACGCCTTTTGATTAGACAACAAGCATGGATCCCGTTGAGTACAAAGGACGTGAGGGGTGCTAATACCTTCCCTTGCGTAACCGACTCCCGAACCCAAGATTTGGTTGCGATGACCTTGTCTTCTCCCGTTCTTCAGGTTTTCTTTGATCGTTTCTTTTCCCTCTCTTTGGGATAAATAATGTTCGGTGGCGAATCTTCTGTTTTTCTGTCGGGTGTTTTTCGCAGTTGCGACAGTTAGGGATTTCGGTTTCCTATGCGAGTCGATCCTAGCGCTTATTTGTTGTGTCTTTGGGTGTTTAGTTTTGTGCAGTTATTTTCTTTTATGTACATTACCTGTTGTATATTACTGCATGTGCATCTTATTGTTATCATATTATGATGTTGTTGTTGTGTTGTTGGGTGAGTTGTTCCATGAGAGATAAGCCTCATACCTGACTTGAGTGTACACACAGGATTAGTATGGAGAGTAGTGGGGACTTATGTGGCATGAGTCACGCAATAGTCTAGACGAAATTCACGTCCAGATGATGTTTTCTTTGGAGACATCCTATCCTGCACATTTAGGGCAGTAGAGGGGGTGTTGAATTAGAAAACTAATGACTCTAGAGACCGTTCATTGGGAATTCAGGTGAGACCTCCTCAATTGACCATGATGCTAAACCAGAAATGGTGAACGTATCATCATCTCTTGACTTGAGAGTCCATGATACTGATGACCTGCATAGGATGCCACACCATTTCAAGATTAGAACCCGCATGTGAAAGGGAAGGGTTTTGCAGGAAAACTTTGACCTTCGACCAACCCGGTTTTCTGGTTTTCTTGTCAGAGTGGACTTTTGATCCTGAATACTCTAGTTTTCTATCATCTCAGTGTTATAGTTTTTTGGGATTTCTTATTAGAGTGAAGTTCTGATTCAGTCAACAGCAGTAACAATTTTTGAGCATTGGGTACCTTGATCCCATGTTTGCATCTGCATAATCATCTTGCATTTAACATTACATGTCTGTGTGTTTTACAGGCTTTCATCTTTCCCTTGATTCTGGTCATGGTTTTCTATAGAGATGGAAGCTAAGAAAAAGAAGACGACTTTGAACAAATTTCCGACGCCTGAGTTAGGACCTTTATTTGATCTGATTTCTATGGCTAATCCTGGAGTTCTTGAGGAATTCAGACAGGATTATGGGAGGATCTTGAGCCTCGTCCGGAAGGTCGCGAGCAGGGAGCCATTCTCACTCTATTGCAGTTTTATGATCCGCCGCTGCGATGTTTCACCTTCCAGGATTGTGTGTTGGTTCCGACTTTGGAGGAGTTTGCTTTCATCTTAGGTGTTCTGATCCGAGATGAGGTGTCATTCTATTGTTCAGAGGAAGAACCCGATTTCGAGAAGTTTGTCGCTGCTCTTTATTTGAGTGCATCTGAGTTGGTTGATCATGTTGTCAGCAGGAATGGAGTTTCCGGCTTTACTTTATCTTTCTTGGTGGATAAAGCCCGAATGTATGCAGAAGAGGGTTGTTGGGTGGTTTTTAGTGCCATTTTGGCTTTGTGCATCTACAATATCGTGTTGTTTCCTAACATACCAGACTTTGTTGATTTGGATGCTTTTTGTATTTTCGCTTCCAGGAACCCCGTACCTAATCTCCTAGGAGATTTGTATCATTCAGTACATTACAAGAACGAGAGGAGAAGAGGGAAGACCGTTTCTTGTTGTACACCGCTTTTTCACAAGTGGTTTATCTACATCATTGTTAAGTGTTATGCACAGATCATGCTTTGAGACTAACTAAAGGTGAGAAGAATACACAAGAAGGGGGGGTTGAATTGTGTTTTCCGTTTCTTAACTTTGCCTCTGATCAGAGTTCTGAACCTAAACTGGTGTTCAGATCTTGATTGTATGTTACAGCGGAATGTTAACAGAAGTAAATAAAAGATAAAGAACATACAATGATTTATATTGGTTCCTCTCAAAAGATGGTAGTCCAGTTCTCTTACATCACAAAAGATTTTCACTGTAGCCAAAACATGATTACAATTGCTTATGCATTTAAGCATAAGACTTTTCTTTGCTCATACCCTTAGCCTGAAACTTCCTGCTTAAACCCTTCAGGTCCAAGATTCTACTTAGGTTCCATGAACCCAAGACTTCCTTGCTTAAGCCCCTCAGAATTAAGACTTTTACTCAGACCCTCGGTCCAATACTTCCTTGCTTAGATTCCACGAATCCAAGACTTCTACTCAAGCCCATCAGGCCTAAGACTTCCTTGCTTAAGTTTCACGAACTCAAGACTTCCTTGCTCAGGTTCCACGGACCCAAGACTTCTGTTCAATCAATAACTAATAAAGACTTTCAATGATCTAGCACATAGCAGGAGACTTACTTGGCTCAAGCTTCTTAGCAAGAGACTTACTTGACTTAAGCATGTAACAAGAGACTTTATCTAAACTACTAAACACTCATGTTTAGCATAATAGAGAACAAGGTGTACTTGATACAAAATTAGAGGTATGAGGTAATCACCTTAACAAAGGCCTTAAGCACTTAATATTTCTAAGATATTCAATGTTTAAGAAATCTTAAGGCTTATTACAATTCATAACATATAACAAAAATTATGCATACTTGATTGTGTTGCTTATTGTTTAATCTTGCTATTCCTCCATCCAGACAGAAGTGTAGAACGCTTATATCCTTCTATATTTTCCCTTTTGATTGCTCCTTGTTGAAGACTTCAGTTTGAATATTCAATAACTTATATAGCAGTCCTAGAAGACTAGTCATTGGAAGAGATAACTAGAACAAATGTCTTTGTTTTTCTATAGTACAAGTGACATTGAAGAGATATACATAAAAAGATCTCAATCCATTGTGTAACATGTTTCACCATTGAGTCTTCCATGTAATCTTGTACTATAGATTTGTTGAGAGTAGATATCAATAAAGCATATAAAATCTTCTTAAGCCTTGTGAATATAGACTATAGCTGACAAGCTGATTTAAAAATGCAACTTGCTTTCTGCAGTACAAATAACTCAAGCTTTATTACTAACTCTGAATGTTTACCAGAAGCCGATACATTGATTTAGTATAGAGACAATATGTTTCTCTTCTGATGTCGAGGCCTTCAGCTTCAGAGTCTACACCAGACATCACATAGTGAATGTTCTTCAGGTTCCGATCCACCAGAAGCTAGTAACTCAACTCCTCTCAAATGCGTCCTTATATTAGATTCTAAATGCCTTCTTTTCAAGCCTTAGAACCTGCATACTTGGAACACACATTAGATAACACCATTGTTCTTTTAGGGTCCGTTTGGTTGGGGGTAGATGGAGGGGATGTTTGTAAATATATTTGTTTGGTTCATTTTTTATAAGGGGAGGGAAGGGGAGGGGAGGGGAGCAAAATCCCTCATAAACTCACTTTTTATCTCTTCCAAGTTAGGGGGATTTGGATGGGAGGGAAGATTCATTATTTATAATGTTTTATATTCCTTAATTTATCCTTACTTATTTATTTTAATTTCGAGATTGTCCTTATTTTTTGCTCCCCGTCAAGTTGTTTATGTTATGTAGACCAAATTGAATGCCATGTACTAGCTCCAAACAATTTTTTTCTAAGATTAGGAATTATATGTTAAACTTTAGTACTAATTTTATTTATGAAAAAATTTAGTAGGATTATGAATTATATGGTTTCATAGGATTAGGATCTGTATGTTAAACTTTTGTCCTAATCCTACGTGTTAGCAAATACTTATTTGTAGGATATGAATTATAGTAAAGTTCAATTATTTTCTCATATAAGATGACTCATATTTATCTGATTAGGTAGTAGACAATATGGATAATATTTATACTGGAAGACTAATCAATTGAAGAACACATAATATTTGGATGTGATTTATGATAAAAAAAATTATGAATTTTTTAGGATGTGATTTGTGATAAAAAAAGTGAACATTTTAACATTACTTGTTAATTTTCTTTATAACATTCTAACAGTATTTTAACTTTTTTTAATTATATAAATTGTTTTATTGGGTTAGATGAATTAACAAGATCAAATAATTTTTATTAGCAAATAGTTTGATTTGCGTCGAAGAGCTATATTTCAACTAATGTGTATTGTTGTTTACTGTTATGTTCAAATGTCTTGTGTTGATAAAAAGGTAATCTAGTTTTAAAATTTCTCCCCTCCCATTGTGAACCAAACATATATGTAATTAAAAATCCTTTTCCTCCCCTTCTTTGAATCAAACATACATTTACTTAAAATACCCCCCCTTCCGTCCCCTCGCTTCCCTTCCCCTCTATTAAATTCTCTCCCCTCCCCCTCCCTTCATTGAACCAAACAGACTCTTAATACTTTGTTATATATATATATATATATATATATATATATATATATATATATATATATATATATATATATATATATATATATATATATAGAGAGAGAGAGAGAGAGAGAGTGTTCCATAATTGAACCATAATTATTGATGTAGATGCTTGGAACGACGAAGCACGTTCCTCTAGTGCGATCGCGAGGTAACTTGAGTCATTTTGGCATGGTTACATAAGGTGGATCTTCAATGTTATCACTCTAGTGTCTAGATTAGTCTTCGAGTAATGGAAATAAATTAAGTTATGGATTGAGAAATCATACATGCTTTTGTGTAATTGGTATTTTTTTTATATGATATGCAAATTTTGGCGTCTCTAGCCTTGGACTTGATGCTAATCCATAACAATTATCACCAATGCTTATTATGTTGTGGTGTATCTAAAGTCTTATGAGAACTAGGTTGACCACATCTTGTTCGTGATCTTACGTTGAATAGTGGAAAATATATGGAGACAACTTCATTAAATTCATTTCTAATCATTGAGACGTTTTGTAGGTTATTCCACGCATGACCCTAGGTACATAGGCTAGGGAGAGGTACTTTGGCCTAGGGAATTTATATGCACTTGAGAATACTTATGTTTTTTGAGGTATCATTTGGAACTTTGATTATTAACCTTCCAATTTCCTTCGTTTTATAGTATTTATTCCCTTACTTCTCTCCTTATATAATGGTCGCATTGGCACTTCGGAATTTTTTTTCACCCTTGTGTTAACCCTTTCTATTTCTGTGACCTCTTATATTTTGCCTTTCATATGTTGGTGAACTTTTTTTATTTGTCGTCTTTCTACTTTAGAGTTCTCATATTGTCACTATTTCTCTGCTTCATCTAGTTTCTTGAGCTTCATCTTCTTATTCAAGTATTATTTCTAACCCTTCAATTTGTTATTTTTTCCTCTCGTTTTCTTTCCCATTTGGAAAACATTACAAAATTTATCTTTATAAAACTTTATTTTTGGTAGACCAACTACTAAATTATTAGATGCTATCTTATTTGTTAAGTCAAAATGTACATATCCTAATTATTTATGCCATAACAAAGCATTTTCATTCTTAGTGACTAAATATTTAGTATCATGCATTGACACATCATTCAAGTCAAGCAAATATATATTATCAATCATAGAACCCTTAAACGCAAGACTTTTACTTGTCTTATTCTCAATTATGCAACTCAAGGTATCGAAAGCAATATAACACCCCTTGTTACATAATTGACTAAATTTAAGTAAATCACCTTTAATGGTAACTAGAAGGAATCTCCCATAACACCTTCAATGGTAATTGTGGAGGGATTACCCACAACACCTTCTCCTAATACTTTACCTCTTATGTTGTTACATGCATGACATAACTACTTTCTTTGTGATTAAACTTGATGAACATAAAAGTGTCTCCTGCCATGTGTCTTAAGCATCTGCTATCTAGGAACCACAACCATTTTGCGGAGATAAGATGTTCCTACAGACAATCAAATAGGTAATTTATGTTCCCAACTAGTGGATCTTTAAGGGTTAGTTAAAGAACATTTAGGTATCCAAGACATGGTACCATTAGAAACTTTGACATTCCTAATATAAAAAAGAGGCCTAATTGTCGCTACTGCGAAAATCGGCGCCGGCTATGACAGAAGAGTCGCCACCGTGCGTTATTTATCCCACAAGAGGGAAAGGAAACACTCAGAGTAAACCTAACGCAAAACGGGAAAAGAATGGTCGTTGCAACCAAATTCCTGGATTCGGGAGTCGATTATGCAAGGAGAAGGTATTAACACCCCTTACGTCCGCCGTACTCGACGGGATCCACGCTTGTTTTCTGTCTAAGGGATTGTATTCTATCTACGCTAAAGGTCAAGGGACAAAAGGAAAAAAAAGAAAAGAGACTCGATAGAGCTTCGCCGCTCTATGCCTACGTATTCCCTCGTGCAATGGGAAAGTCAGAGTCTACGTAGTTCGGCTAACTACGGATGAAGGTGGGAAGGTTGCTCGCTAGGATACGACATCCTATGCCTACGTACTTTCACACAGCATGAAAAATCAGAGCAAACGTAGTTCGGGCTACGGAAGACACAAGCTTGTCTGACTGTTTTTTATTACCTTATGAAAGGGTTTTTCTTGATTAAGAGTCCAAGCGGACAAAAATGACACTTTGATGTTTGTTTTGAATCTTTTACGAAAGAAGTGTTTTTTTAGTTTGTTTGCAATCTCTGACGCACTAGAGACTATGATTTGAGAGTGACTACGTCGCGTGTCACCCAAAGGGTGCCACACTAAGCAGCCAGACTACGTCTCCAGCAACCCTTTCTCAAATAGCTTAAGGCTCGTAACGTACGACATCGATTAACCTTATTACTGTATTTTTGAGTGGTTTTGAGATAAGAAGAGAAAGAAGCTCTAAAAAAGCCTAGGGTTGAAAAGGGAATAAAAACTAACCTAATGTTGTCATGCATGGATAAGAATCCTAGTGTCTGTCATAATTCCCTCCTGCACAGAGAAAATCAGAGATCCTATGGGATAAACAGAAAAGAAAGCAAGCAAATACAGTAAAATGCATGCAATGCAGCAATACAAGCGAGGCAAGGGAGTCCCGCTCAACCTCGAACCTGGGAAAACAACAGGCAAAGTGAATCAATATTCACTTCAAACCTTAGGGGCAAGCTACACAAGCCAACAAACAATACAGAAAACAAAAACCAAAGCAGAGGAGGCAGCCCAAGCAGCAACACCAAACTCCTACAGCAAATAGCACAAGCAGCAACTCTGACAACAACAACTTTCATCTTCATGAATAGCTCCTATCCTCAAGCTTCACTAAACCTTAAATCTTCAACAAGCACCAAGATTCAACAAGCTTCAAACTTCAACAAGCAACCAGCTTAAACCAACAAACTTCAACCAGTAAACAGCTTCGACAAGCTCCTAACTTCATCTTCACCAGGCAGCAAAACCCTAACTTCAACAAACAACCAG
Organism: Lathyrus sativus; assembly: GCA_963859935.3. Lineage (NCBI taxonomy): Eukaryota > Viridiplantae > Streptophyta > Magnoliopsida > Fabales > Fabaceae > Lathyrus > Lathyrus sativus. Next base: position 534,107,621 of record OZ012736.1, read on the forward strand.
CTTTAACAAGCACAAACTTCATCTTCAATAAGCTTCAACAAGCAACCTCCAAAGGAGAATCAATTAACAAGATCAAGTTGAAATGTTAAGTAACTTAATGACAACCAAAGGAAGCCACTAAGAACTTAACATTATAGTAGAAAAGTACCCTCAAAGTTCTACTCTTAAAGCATGCCATTCATCCCTCCAAAGGAGAGATGTGACTTATTTAAGAGGACTTTATGTCATTGGATTGAATGGAGATGAATAACATACTCCATGTTTGAACAAACAAGCAAAACTAATCTAATGCTCTTCCTAAAACTCTAGTTTCCCTAAGCTCCTGACAAGCATCCACAAAGATGAGAAATTCTTCATGTTCAAGATCCTTCAAGCTCTCCAAAGCATCTTCAATTGGTCTTCATCTTCATCCAAGCACAAGAGCACCACCACCCTAATCTAAGGGGAACTATTGAGTTAAACTAGTCAAATTAGTGTGTTAGAAACACCTAGAAGTTAGTCCTAAAACTAAATCTAATTAAAATACCAAAAATGATTTTAAAATCCTACAAAAAATTCTAAGGGTTCCTAAACCTCTTAAGAATCACTCCATGCAAAAACCAGGGGGTTAACCATTCTTTAAGACCTAAAACTATGCCCTAAACCTAAGGGTACTATCTTAAAACCCTAATTCTAAACCACCTATTGTTCAATGTTCAAAACAGCCTAAAAAATCTCCACAAAAATGTGATAAAATTTCTAGAGGTACATGCATATCTAAGCTAACTATACCAAAAAGAATCACCTAAAAATTCTACACCAATCTCCCATACTAAAATCAACAAAATAGCACACCAACCATATCCAAAATAAAAGCAATTAAAATGAAAAATATGTAATTAAAATATGAAATGAATGAATTATGAATTTTTTAATCCTAGAAAATTCTACACTCTCTAAAGAGTCAGGGGAAAAAAATCTAGCCTAAAAATGATTAATTTCCTAATTGTTATGATTTATGTTCTAACCATATGCTAAATGTGAACATAAAAGAAATATAATGGAAATTATGAAAGTTGCGTGTGGTAGAAAGTAATATTTCTATGTTATTATCCAGGCTGGGCCCAACAGGGGGGTGCGCGTATCAAATTGTCTTAAGCCCAAACCAAACTAAAAACAATCAGAAAAAATGAAATGGAAATTGGAAAATCCCTGTGACAAATAGCAATTGTTTCACGTACAAATCACCAATGGGCCTAAGTGCAGGGTGCCAATAGCAACAACTCAACAAAGCCCACAACCAAATGTTTAATGAAACACAGTGTTTTGTTCTCATTCTCACTCTCTTCATACTTTGCGAAGCAATCGTGGCCATTGGATGGGATCCTCAGTCAAAAGTCAAGCAAGATCCTAAGGCTAAAACTTCATCTTCTCCAAAATTTGAAACTGGGAGGGAAAGCTTGGGACGGTGGCCAGAGACACAGAGCCACCGTCGTCTCCGGTGCAAGTCAGGCCAAAACATATCAAACATCACACTTAGATACCCAAACTCACTCGTTTTTCTCTCCTGAGTCCAATTATTCCCTTAAAATTCACTGATTCTACCTCTATCCTCAAAACGGATACAAGTTTCAGAAAACCACCCAATCTTGATTGTCACGATTCTTGCAATTAATGATCCTAGCATGAACTACACTCTTCAGGCTTCAAAGCTCACTATCCAAACATGCTTGTAGCCTCAAGAATCAAGAGATATCCTCACCAACAGAAATGGTGTCATGACCTAACATGTCTCTAAACCTCACACTTTCGTACCAAAAACCTTCCTAGCATCATCATTAACCTATCCCTCTATCAAATCCTAATCAATTATCTCTATTCTAAGCCATAGATTGAAAGATGCATACCTGGAAAAAATGGATGAACAGAAGGTGTTATTGCTCGATTCAAGCTCCAATCTCTTCCAGATTCACTCAAGAACACACTCTGAAGCTACTCCAATGATCAATTTGCTTTGAATCCTCTTCAATCTTAAAACCCGATTCTGATATGCAATGAAGAAATTTCAATTTCTCTCTCTTGATTCTCTTCACACCTTTCCCAAAAAACTTGCTGAATACATTGCAATGAATATATAGAGTGTGTTAGAACACTCTAGAACTTTCTGTAACTAACCAAATGAGAAATTGAAAATCTCATGCTCCTTGAAAAACTCATATGCCACAGTTGCGAATTGCTCTGTTATCTCTCAATTTCACTTGAATTTCTCATCTCATGCCATTTAGAATTGAATGGGGATGGTAATTGCCTTGCTTTTGATCCAAGGATGTGAATTGCTTATGTTACTTCAACCATAAGTTACAAAGTGGAAGTGCTTGAAAATGGCCTCAAATGCAAAATGTAATATTGCCAACCCTCTCAAAATGCATTTTCTGATCAAAATGACATATAACATGAGCTTGTTTGGCCATAAATCAAGAAATTCCATTTTTTGGCCTTTTAATGACTTTAATTTCTTCCTTTTTAAGCCATTTCAAATGATTTTGTGTTCCAAGCCAATCCAAGCTCTCATGACCACTTGGTTACACTCAAAAAATCATTTTGAACAAGTTTCATGTTGAACAATTTTCCATTTGAAGCTTGCAAGTTGGAGTTATGGACCTATAATCCAAAGTGACCTATAATCTCACTTTCCCAAAATACCCCTGGCTTGCAAAGATCATAACTTGAGTTATACAAATCCTATCAAGTACTTCTAGTACTCTATGGAAATATAAGAGGATAAGGAACAACATTCATGTTGACCAAAAGTCCATTTGAAAACTCCTTGAAGGGAAAAAGTTGCTTGGAAGTCAAGTGACTTTCACAGATAAATTTCATAGTCATCTGATGACCTGTAACTTGTCTGGACCGTAACTTGAGTTCTACAAATCCCCTTGAGGACTTCTAGTACTAAAATTAAAGGTATTGAGATGATATACAAGTTTCATGTTGGCCAAAGATCCATTTGAAACTTGTATTTTGACTTATGTGGCTTTGAAGTTAGGCACTAAACAGGGTGATTTGCACTGAAACCCTAATTTAGCAACTCCCCACCTTCTTGATTATTCTTTGCTTATCCTTGGCACAACACCACACATGTACCAACATACAATTCCATGAACCCCATGACCTCAAAGTAGGATTTGATGCTCTTCAATTACTCCATTGACCTAGGATTGACCCAGATGAAAACCCTAGTTGACTGCACCTCAACTGTGGCTCTTGTACTTGAATCAATGACTTGTCTCAGCTTCAATATGGCCCTATAGGCATTCCATGAGATCTATACACACCTCAAATTCATATTCCATGTTTCACACCCCACTGATGATTCTCAATATTCTTCAAGATAGGAGCAAAACCCACATGTAAGCACTCAAACTTCTCAAGACTTCAAATCGCTTCTTGATGGCCTGGATGACTTCTCCTACTTGGATAAGACCTCTTGCTTGGCTCTTTTGATAAGAATCACACTTGATCCCCTGTTGTATGAGTGATATGCTATGATATGCCAATTATTGAACTATGTGAATGATGTAACTATGTAAATGAAATGCAATGAAACATAAATCAGGCAAGAAAAGGTTGAGCAAATTTTGGGGTGCATCACTAATGTGACCTTTGCCACCACAATAATGACGTGTTGCTTTAGATGAAATCCTCTTTTATTTCTTCTATTAAAGCGAGGGTTTTTCTCAAAATAGATATCTCTTTCACTTGAAGAGGTATAACTAATAGTAGATAGATAAATAAATTGTGCTAATAATCCTTTCATATTTTTGTTTTCAAGTATTAAAATTGGAGAAGTAACGCAATCTATTTATACTACCTTTTTAGTAAAAGTATCAGAAGCATTAAAACACTCTTCAACAAGATATGCATGATCTTCCTTTAATGAATCTAAAGGACTATTAATATCGTTAATATCCTTTTCAAGTTTTGAAATAAGTTTTCTTTGGAGAGAAATTTTCTTAAAAGCACTTAATACATCGACTTACATTTCACTAAACACTTTCGACAGTTCTTTATAAGAAGGTTTATCTTTAAGATCAAAACTATATACCTTTTAATCTTCACTTTTCTTGTGTGCCATCAAGTACAGGTTGGCACATTCATCATCTGAACTTGAACTAGAAATATGAAGAGGATCTCACGTCTTCTTCTTCCTAAGAAATATAGGTTCTACAACCTTTGGCGTGTTTTCCTTTCGTCTTACATAATTTCTTATCATTTTTGTTATGATATTTGTTGACACTTAGACATATCATTCGATAATGACCTGAATTTCCACATTCAAAGCGTGTGACATCTTCTTTCTTTTTCTTATGTTCTTTCTTGTATGGATAATTCTTCTTGAAATTAATCACATTTTTGTCGAAATGTTTAAGCTAATGTTTCCTGATATATTTATTATAGTTCCTAAAGAATAACCCCATCTCTTCTCCTTTAGAAGATTCTTTGTTAGAACTATCACTTCCATCCTAGGCTTTCTTTGACTTTTCCGATGAAGCTTTCAAGGAAAGGTCTCGATTTTATTCTTTGACCTTCTCATTCTTTTTCGAGATTACTTGGCTTGCAGCAAGCCACTTTAGTTAATTCTCATGTTAGGCCATCTTTTCAAAAAAAATTGATATCCAAATTACTAAGATTATTTGATTGTTTGATGGTCGTAACCTTTGATTGGCATTCCCTAAACATAGACCTTAAAATTTTGTTAGCACAATTGTTGTTAGAAAAGGTCTTTCCCAAGTTGTCTAACTTTTTAATTAAATGGAGAAAATGAGTCTGCATGAATTACATAGATTCACCTTGTTCCATACGGAAGTTCATACTCCTCTGTCAACATTTTGATTTAGAATCCTTAATGCTTCAGTTTTCTCGTAAAGAGCTGGAAGAGCGTTCCACATTGTTTGTGCACTCTTTGTTAAAACACAGGTTGGTTCTTAATATATCTCAATGTTTTGATGATAACATTAATGAAATTTTGTATGGAGAAAATATATACTCTAATTTTGTTCAAGTATTTTTGTTTCAGATATCATAAGAAATATTCCTCTGAACGCAAAATATTCCTCTGGTGGAATATTCTTCTGGACGTTAAGCTACAGAAGACTCTGAACGAAGCTACAGAAGATTCTGAATGAAGCTACAGAAGACTCTGAGCGTTATGACAAAAAACGAAGCAGGCTCTGAGCGTAAAAGTATAAAGCAAAAGATTCAGAAGACTCTGAGATTCAAATCAAGCAAGGCTTTGAGAATCATAATGAATAAGACTCTGAAACATTAAGCAACAAAGTAATACATCTGGATGAACAGTTTGTTCAAACATTCACGCTAAGCACTAAGCTGCAGAACTCTGATCTGGAAGTTACTCTGATAAGAAGAAAATGGAACGTCAACCAGGATTTGATAATCTGATAAGAAGAAAATGGAACATCTTCAGAGAATCTGATGAAGAAGATATTTCCATATTCAGTTATTCAAAAAGATGATGTTCTAGAAAGAGTCGTTGCCAATTTCAATGTCTATATCCAACGATACTATTCCTCTTTCGTGTATGGTACAAAATGTTAGAACAAAAAGGATATCTCTGAACATTCTTATTCTAGAAAGAAGACAAAAAGGTAGCTGCACGATATTTGAGATATTGGAGTATTTAAATAAGTCTTCAACAACATTTCAATGTCAACAACTCTTGAACAAATTTCATTGAACATTACAACAAACATACTGGAAAACTGAATAGTTTCATTTGTTCTTATTTTGTGTAAAATCACTGTTGTGATAATAGCTTATCTTAGAAGCACTTAAATACATTAATGTATATCTTTGTAAAATATCCTTGAGAGACCAAGTTGTGGTTAGTATTCTTGAGAAGACTAAGACAGTTTGTCTTTATGATAAAACTATAATTAGTTTTTGATTAGTGGATTAAGTCCTCGTTTGAGAGAGGCGAAATCAACTTGGCCGGGTGGACTGGAGTAGTTTGAGTTCAAACGAACCAGGATAAAAATAACTTGTTAATCTTTATTCCCTTATTTGTTTTTGAAACCCCTTATTCAACCCCTCCCCCCTTCTAAGTGTTTTCCTACCTCCACTCTTATGATATGAGATAAAATAATATACTTTAGCTATTAACACCGAGATTAGTATATTTGTCGCCTTCAAATCATTTGATGCATTTTTAGGGGTTTAACAGAATTATCGACTTTGTTTTTGGAAATAAAAGGCTCGTCGGTGATTACTACTCATAGATGCTTGTTGACTAACATTAAGTATACATACATATTTTCCTTCCAATAAACATAATTTTTACCTTTAAAAAGTGGTGCTCTATTATACGCTCCCTTCGAATCATTGTCACACATATTCTCATATTTTTGAGTCGCTTAGATCTTATTAAAATACTAGCTCTGAGGCCAATTGTTGGGCGAGAATATGGAGTATTCAATGGTCCATATGGGGGATGAATAGACCTAAAAATTAAAAATGTCATTGAAAGTAGTTTGAAAAACTTTTATCATAGTTATAAAAATCATTTTGTGCAATGAAGAAAACTTTTAGCGAATAGAGCAATTATGCTTATAGATTGGAATTGACAAGTAATGATTTATGCAAATCACAACGCAATCAAGATTGAAACATAAATTCAACCAAATATACAAACTAATGAGTTGTATAGAATAATTGATAAAATTACGTGAGAAGTGTGATTTTACAACACCACACTATATGGATTCTACAATTATAGTTTTCAGTTTTATCTTCAATAAGAAAAAAAAATCAAAGTTCCAATTCTAACAAAACCTACACTTATTCAATTAAATCCTTACCAGAAAAGATTCTTATGGGATTCAGTTCTATAAATAAGTAAATAATAAACTAACATGCAATGTCTAGAAAATTAAAAGAGGAGAGAGAGAGAGAGAGAGAGAGAGAGAGAGAGAGAGAGAGAGAGAGAGAGAGAGAGAGAGAGAGAGAGAGAGAGAGAGAGAGAGAGAGAGAGAGAGAGAGAGAGAGAGAGAGAGAGAGGTGAACATCGAGATTTATAGTGGTTCAACTATTGTCTTCAATAAGCTTAATCCATTTTCAAATGGTTGCCCATTGAAAATTTTAATCTACCAATAATATTTGTGACAAAATTACACAGGTTTAGTACAATCACAATATCCAAATTAATACTGAAAATATAAAGATCTTCAATCTGGATCCTTGACTTGTACACGGTTTATAAATTTAACTCTTAGCAGAATCATTTTTAATCTTCTAGCCCTAAAAACCTGCTCCTAAGTTTCTGTTATGCATCAATCTTTATTCGATCCTACCAGTATATTGAGTGTTGTTGTAACACCACAATTTTTAAATATTTATTTTTATATAGAATTTTGAGAGTGTTTTTAGTTTAATAATTTAAATTGATGAAGTTTGGTTAGAATTAGTATAGAAATAAAGATCGGTGGTTTAGCTTTTAACTATATTTTATTAGATTTTATATTATTTAATTAATAGACAAAATATGAGAATATTAGCTTTGGGGTGATAAAATAGGCTTTTAAAGAAATTATGAAGGTGGTAGAGTTATAGAGAGTTGAGGGGAGTTTTTAGAAATTAATTAAATAAAGGAGAATTAGGTTTTATTTATTTAAGAAAGAAAAATAGTGAGAGTTTGTCGGTACATGAAAGAGTTGTGAAAGAGGCAAGAGAGAGAAGAGTAAATCCAAGGAGAGCAAGAGTATGAGAAGGAAGTTCCATAGCCAAAGCTTCAAGTTTCTTCGAATTCGAGGTAGGGAAAATTATTTATGTATGGGTATTTAAGTAGATGAATAGCGCGGGTTCCTTACCCTCCTTCCTTTTTACCTTTTCTTTTCCTCCATTGATGAGGTTTTTGAGTATGAAGGAGGTTTGCGCAAAACCTGTCTAAGACAATTGATATGATATGATTTCCTTTTCTACTTGATTAATTCTGGATTTTGAATTGATTAAATATGGTATTGCCTTAGATAAGGCTAGAGTATACATTTTTAATTGATGAATTATGTTGATGTCTTATTATAAGGTGAGAGTATAAATGTTGAATTTGTGATGTTGATGTGATAAATGTTGAATTTGTGATGTTTGATGTGATAAAATATTAAATATGTGATGTTTGATTCATATTATTCATGTTTATGTTTATCTGTGTGTATTGGGAAGTTGAGACTTAAATAGGCGAGCTTTGGATCTGTTCAATAGGGAGAAAAATGCAGAAAATCGCAGATAGACATAGAAAAGGATTAACCGTCTTATTTCATGCGTAACTTGAGTTTCGTAAGGCTGTTTGAGGTGCCTTCAGTTGCGCTAGAAAGCTAACGCAATATAATTTATTTTAAATTGGGCAATCTAGTTCATGGAGAACTACAATAGTAGAGCTTATATGGTTTTTATACCAGAGGCATAGTCAAGTTTCAGTCGTGCGTTGGTCGTCTTGTTTCACACGTAACTTGAGTTTCATAAGTTCGTTTGAGGTGCGGTAAGTTGTGTTAGAAAGAGAGTTTACCGAAAATTTAAACCAAAGAGTTTCATATTTTCTTTATAAGCATATATTTTTTGGTGCTATTGTTAAGTTAGACATTCTGTTTTAAAGTTAAGTCAAGGATTTAGGGAAATCCTATTACAGTGAGACAATTTTAGACTTAAGGCAAAGGTTTTGGGAAAATCTTGGAGAGGCTTAAATAAATTGAGTATATTTATAAATAACTTAAACTTGAGTTATTTGATATGTTTAGTGTTGAGTTTGGAGTATTTGACATTCTTAGAGTTGAGTTTGAGGAATTTAATATTTTTAGAGTCGAGTCTGAAATATTTAGAGTTGAGTTTGGAGTATTTAACATTCATAGAGTTGAGTTTGAGGTATCTGATATTTTTATAGTTGAGCCTAAAATGTTTAGAATTGAGTTTGGAGTATTTGACATTCTTAGAATTGAGTTTGAGGTAATTGATATTTTTAGAGTCGAGTTGAATAAAAGGGGTTGAGTTTTGAGTCACTTGATATATTTAGATTTATGAGTAAGTTATTGAGTTATGTTGATGTGTTTGGAGTGTTGTGTGTGTTAACATAGTTGAGTTTTTGAGTTATCTGACATGTTCAAGTCAATCTGATGAGTAGTTGAGTTAAGGTCATAGTACACATCGTGACTCGTAACCCTTGAATAAAAAGTGATAAAGTTGTTATGACTTCTATTGGGTTATGAGTTGACTCTGATAAATGCTTAGGGTTGTGTAGTGTTATTTTTACCCTGTTGGTGAGTATTATTGAGTAATCATTTAATTATAAATATTATTGATTTATACTTATAATTCATGATGAATTATGTTGAGATACGTAGTTCAAAGAGGAGATACTATAATGGCCTTATATTGGCGATACTTATGTTGATGTGTGTTACTCAAAGAGGAACTACTGTGGTGGACTTATATTGGAGAAGCTGTGATTTCAAAGAGGAACCAGTGATGATTTTTCATTGGTATTATTTGTTTCATTTCATGCATCATGTATGTCAGAGATAGGTGTACAAACTTTGGTCCAAAGACGGGTTTTTAGTTTATAAGTGGGGACCTGTGACAAGTCTAGGACTTAGGATCCAATAACAAGTTCCAGGTTTAGAAGTTGTAACCTGGGATGAGTTTTGGTTCAAAGAGGAACCGAGTTCAGAGAGGAACCATTAGTGTTGGTTGCATTGCATACATAACTATACTGGTGAATGGTGATTGTTGTGGATGATTATATGTTTGATGATTGAGCGAGCTATCCTTGATGTTTTATACACCATTAACTGCTGTACAAATATTTTTGTGTTATTCTTTACCCCTGTGGTACAAATATTCAAGTAGAGGAGCCATAATTGCTGTTGAGTTGGAGGATGTCATTGAGGCCTTCTTTGCGGTTTATCGCTTTGAGTGTATTTTAGTTTTGTGTGTCGCTCTGATAGTGTAACACTAAGGTAAGTTACCTTTATTATTTGTGTTTTCTAGTTGTTTAAGTAAACCTCTTTTATTTAAATAAAGTGATTTATAATTTGATACAATTAAAGTTGAAATGATGTTTTGAGTTCCATTGTTTTATTATGATTTTTGATAAAGATGTTTTATGTTTAGAAAAGATGTGAAACTATGTCGTTGAGTTAAAATTATTCTATATGTTTTAATAAAATAAGTGTTTTGTGTTTTAGGGTGTTACAATTGGTATGTCTGAAGATTGAGAAGAACTCACACCTTGTCTGTAGACTTCTACACATCACTACCAAGATGAATTTGGAGAGAAGAACCTCTTTCTTTTCCACTAGAATTGTAAAAACCAACCACAACTCCGCATATCTTGTGAACCTCTGAAATCTCAATGAAATCTTTAAAGAACCTCAACAATTACAAATCTCCAAAGATGAGATTAAGATCCATTAAACATTGGAGAAGGTAGAAGATGAAAGAACTTCTTTGCAAGTATTTATGAAAGATTCAAAACGCGTTTGACAATATGAGAGAACAAGTGGTTTATGAGTTTTCAAATTAATATTGGAAGAGTATGTTTTCTAACATTATGAATGTTTTGAGAGAAAATCATTTTTATAGGCGCTGAAGATCTAACATAAAAATGAGCAAAAAATGACGTTTGATTCAATTCATAAGAAAAAAGTATGACTTTAGTTAGATGACAAAGTGTTTTAAATTAAGATCTAAAATATATGAGAAGCTCATATGTGTGGTTAAGGTCATAACCATAGAAATGCAATCTTGCATGATTCGAATCAAGTGTAAGTTGTGATTCAAATGAAGGGTGCTATGATTCGAATTAAGTACAAGTTGTAATTCGAGTTATTACAACTTCAAACATTTCTTGAAAGTTTCTATTTCAGTTTATTCAAGGCAAGAGATATGTGATACAGATAACAGTTATAGAACCTTAATTTTATGCAATTTAAAGGAGGTTTTGAGATTCTACCAATGTGATGACTTGAACCAATATAAAATATAGTTCTCGACTACAAAACTTGACAAAATAACTTAAAGCATATTACTTACATTATAATCAAAAAGATTAATTTATGCATGCTAAAAATATGGATATAAAACTAAATCTAGATATGTGTAATTAATGAGGAGACTCAATGACATAAAACCAAAATCAAGAGCTTAAAAGACAAACAACAAAACCATAACCCTTAAGGTAGAAGAGACATACAACTTCACGTCATACTGAGGAGGTTTAGAAAAATATTTAGCAAGAAAAAGAGTTTCTTGTCGAGGATCAGAAAGCTCATGAGGATGAGGTGGCTTCTCTAAAGTATAAAATTTGGGAGTCTCTTCATAACATTGTGCATAATGTGTATGGAGCTCTCGAACAAGCAGAAGACCATGCTAAGGAGTTATGTTTGAGCATGCATATTCCTATTGAAAGTTTGGACTCTTTCAAAGCTGCTCTTGACGAGGATTTGGCAGATGAACGGGGTGCGGCGTCTCGAAGCACAAAAGCTTGATTATTATTTTAGTGATTTGTGATTATTTAACTTTGTGAACATGGACCACATTTATTTCTTCTTTGTAATTGTCTAGGTCAACTCGTCAATTGCTAGTTTCCTTGGCTTAGATTTACTAGTGAGTTATTATTACGTCAACACTTACATCTTTTCCTGCAACTCAATTATTTTTGCCTCGTGGGCGTTGCTGGTGTCAGATTTATTTTTCGAACTCTGTAGTCTTAACTAGAGTTTCGTTTTTACTAGATCATATTGAGAAGAGTTGTTGTGATTCTATAACGTCACTAGGAACCATCCCTGACCAAAGGTAATTTTCTTGTCCATGTCCCTAATGTTAAACTAGTTTGAGGTGGACGTCTCCGAGCTCCATCGCCAAATTTCTTTGAGTGTCTATTTTATAAGAGGGGGTATGCAACCTACCTTGGAAAGAGCTCTCAATAAGTGTTGCGTCTGACTTAGAAGAGTGGCTTATGCCATCCTGTATGGAATTACAAAACCCTTTACGGTCGAGTGTATCACAGTCATCAGATTAATTATTGAAATTATGCAAAAGCTTTATGAAATACTTAATTCGTTGAGGAAATCATCAGGGCATTGTGCTATTTTTTTACTTATTCATTGGCTAACTACATCGTCGGCAAATATTATTTTCATTATATGCATCCAGTAAAAGTGCTCGCCCACCACAAATTATGTTTGCGTACCATTAACCGATAGGAAATATGGGATAATTGACGTCTACGTATTTGTCATATGTGGATGATCGTGGATGCTCATTTGTCTCTAGAGGTCACCAAAGTTGTTCCTTTTGCACGATTTTTCGAATAATATATTTTTATCCTTCCTAGTTGAGGTAAAATTCGCTCTCCTTAATCTTCCAAAGCTTAATTGGCCTCTTCTTGTTGGGGATGTATGAGTTTATCCCTTAGGGTCTGAATGAATCCTGCTTACTTTGAGAGCATTTGCGAGTGGAGATTAAGTTTCTTATACAATTCTTCGCAAAGTCATTTCTCGATTCGTGTGGACCAAACATGGTTTCCTTCTTTGCAATATTATGTTTTTGCATATTGGTAAAGTTGGACCTTAAGTTATAAAAGAATGTCGACCGGGGATATCTCAAATGATGTCTCACTTCAATGTTATTAGGAATATCGGGTGCTTTCCTTCCTCATATTCTACCTTATTAAGGGTACAATCTTTCTTATTCTATGAGAGTGAACTATTAAGTTACTGAAGGTCACAAGATCCTCTTCTAACATGTACATCCGACTCCGATTAGTATAGATCTAGTAGTTCTCATGCACTAGATCAAAAGTTATTGCAAGTATTCCATTTCCTACGAGGTATCTCATAAGTGCTTTCATTAGTAGTGGACGCACATGTGTGTGTGTATGTACACACACACACACACACACACACATATTAGTATATTTATCAAAGGTTCTTGAGAGGAAATAAGGGAGACGATCAAAGTATCGCTTTACCTTAATCTCCACCTATTTATCTATGTGTCGTCCATATCTGAAATATCATGTATGACATGGAAGAATGGGTAAGTAATCTATCTACTATTTATTGTGATGTAGAATGAGTCATGGGGGAGATAATCCCGCTCCCTGGATATCAGAAGATTTATTACTCATTCCCTCATCTTCTCAAAATTTGTTACTATTTCTAAGGGTCCCAAGATCAAGGTCTTATTAAGTTATAACACATTGACGCTGAAATTAAGAGGATAATATAATTCTCACATAGAAAACCACACACACACGTAACTTCTCACCCCCTACATGAGCTAGCTTTCAACCAATAGCATACCTTAAAATCTCTGACAATATCTAATCACTAGGTGTTTCCTTGTATTGTAATTTTTAGCAAGTACAATTAGCATCCACTTTGGGGTCACTAAAACTAACCAGGGCTATAACAAAAACACCATGCGAAATTTCCGTCCTCATGTTCAACCTATCAGACTATCATGTTGAGCAAACTTCCATCATGCGTAGAACTTGAAGGCGAAGAAAGATCCATAGTCGAGATGTACACTGATATGGACAATCTACATTGCCAGAACCAAGCTCTGGAGGATAATGTCCTCCATATCCATCAGCCTTAGCAGGGCATAGACCTTACACTGATATGCCCGTTCTGGAGAGCTTTAAGTCACCTTCATTAGCTAAGTTTGATGGTGTAGCAGTAAAAATTATGAGTGTAAGCTATTTATTAACTTAACTCATAAAAACGAGTCACCACCGCACTTTTATTTTACCCAAAGGAAAGGAAAAAAGCGAACAAAACCTAAAGAAGTTCTAAAACAAGAATAAATAAACATAGACAAGGGTAAGGGGGTTGGTTACACAATGGAAAAGTGTTAGCACCCAAAATGTCTATAGTAATCTATAGATCCCTTTAAATATCTATGCTTTTTAATTTGAAAATGGTTTGCTTGTAAAAGATTGGGGAGGTGAGAAAATAAGCATTTTTTTAATGTTTTTATTTGTGTTTGACAAGACTTCCTGAGCCTCGTGTCTACGTACCTACAAAGTGCAATGGAGGATCAAAACCTCGTAATTCATGGTAAAAGTAACCAAAGTGGTTTGTTTTGATTGGTTTTAAATGAAAATACAAGTTGTTATTTTAAAGAGAAAACTACAACTAGTCACCCACAAGTAGGAGAAAATAACATTTGCATCATCTTAAAATGAAGGATTTTTGCTTGAATTAATATTAACAAGTCCATCACTCAACATTTAAGTGGAAAATGTCAACATCTCTATTACTATGGGAGAGGTGAATTACATCTCAACTATAAAAATGAGTTAAGTCTAAAATTTATGAAAAGTTTAAAAGAAAAAGTGCACAAAGGCACAAGAAGGATTGAATGAGTTTGTGTATTTTTTATGTCTTTTTGAAATGGTCAAAGTATGCTTAATATCTCTTAACATTTATTAAATAAAATATTTTGAAAATTGCTCGACAAAAGTCAAGGTATACCATCGAAGAGGTTATAGTTTAAAAGAAGAAGATTTTAAAAATTTAAGAATGAGAGGAGATTAAATGACTATCCTATTGCATATAATAAAAGCAAATGACAAATAAAGATCTAACCAAGGGAAAAAACTAAGCCCATGACATAAGTAAATCAAGAACTCCCTCATTTGGATTAAGCCTTGAGCAAGACAAAAAAGCAAATAGTAATCCAAGCCTCAAATGAAATCATAATAATCAAGATGATTCTTTAAGAGAATCCTTAAGTCAAGGGTACCAAATGAGTCCAAGTAGGTCTTAAGATGTACTTCCAAGCCAAGGTCAATGTCTTAATTCTAAGTCCAAAACTCCATAATGAATAGGTTAGTAACATCAAGTCCATGAAAGTAACCAAGTTTTTAAGAGGTTTAATATTTATTAATGTTTTAAGGGAAAGTCCAAATGGACAAAATAAAAAGATCATAAGCATTAACACAAGTCCAAGTGGACAAAGAGAAAAGCAATATGATAATATGATATGAAATGATAAAGTAAAAGCATAAAGTAAATGGAAATAAGTAAAGAGCATAAAGTAAATGACAAGTAAAGAAATAAAACAAAATTCATCGAGTTAATGGTTAGAAAATATATGCCAATTTGTCATTTTTTGGAGAACACTCAACTCGACATCCACAAGCATGAAAACATGGTCTCATAAATTACCAAGAGAAGGGATCCAACTTGGATAAAATCAACATGTATGTCACTAGCTATATTTGATAACAAGATATCCAATCTATTTCACATAATACCATGGAGACTAGGAGGCTGGCAATCTCACATACAAAAATGACTTAGTTTCCGATTCTGAACAAATTTAGCGCTATACTAAGCAATCGTAATTGGATTTATGTAGAAGCCACAACTATTTGAGGCCGGTTAATAACAATTTATGTGATAAAACAAGTTAGATAAATGACATATAAATCATCCTCCTAAAGCTTTCCACACAAAAATAAAAAAGAGGAGTGGTCTCATCTTAATCAAGGACTTCCATTAATAATCAAAGGCAACCTATCACTACTCCAAAGTGAAGTGAGTGGTCCAAATGATCACTTCAACAACATGTTTGAAGTGATGAAGATTCAAACATCTTTGATCATCAACAACCCAAGATGCTAAAGATTTTCATAAACCAAAAGAAAAAAGAAGAAGGGAGATAAAGAAGAGGCAGCAATGAAACCAAAATAACACATTGAATCAAAGGATTTATCAAGTTATCATCAAGATCTATCATCCATTTTGGTGGATAAGGGTTTTCACTCCATCAACATCCAAGATCAATTGAGCTTGATGAAACTTGACCAAATCAACCAAGATTCAAGTCAAACAACAGTCAACAAAGGTCAATTAATAATAAAATGCAATAAAATGGATTAATATTGTTCTGGCCTGGGCCTCAGTCTGACCACGCGGGCTCAGCCCAACAATGTTCCACCAGGTTCAGTCCAGTCCGGGCACCGAGTCGGGCACGAGGTCCCCGACAAGCAAGGAAGGCCTCCATGCGAGGAAGGCTTGCCCCAACTACGTCGGGCAGGAGACTCACCCGCTCGACCAAGCACCGCCCTCCGCGGGCACGACCTGCCCCTCGCGGGAGCCACCCGCTCTCTTGTCGGGCAGGATAACGTTTCCTTCACACGTTCTCCACATGCTCCCCTCTGCGAGGACACATCGTCCACCAACTACCCACCTCCGAAAGAGCTGGTTAACCCACCTTCCGGAGCTCACGGAGCAGTTGAACTAGGGCGAAGACCACGTCCTGGTCTTCACTACGCCACGTAAGCCCTAGCAGTCACCTGGGTTGGGCCTGGCAATCCAGCCCAACCCAAGTGACCGTTGGTCCAGCGCTGGGGTCTCTCTATAAATACCTTCTTCCACAAGAGGGCCAGGTAATTCACTTCTTACCCCATTTCGGTACTTTGCTCTCACTGGCCAATTTCTTACTTTGGCATCGGAGTGTCTTGCAGGTACACCTCATTCTCCTCCTCATCATCGGTGAACAGGTAGCAGTCCAACACAGTGTGGCCAACTCGTGATCCCCTTCTGATCAGGTCAGATCAGTGGCTCCATCTGTGGGAACAGAAACTTCCCCATTACTCCGAGCAGAGAACCAAAGTTTCACCAACACTCCATGATCATGACTAGCCCACGCCGCGACAATATCGTGCACGACTTCATGCTCAACGCCCCGGCGAACAGCGGAAAGCCAACAGAGACTTCCCGACCAGCAGAGACCGACGAAAGAGACGGCCAGATTGCATCTCCGTCGTCCGCAGAGCCGACACACCAGGCTGACCACCGGTCCCAAAGCCCAGCGGCGTTCCAACCCGTTCCCGTCCCGGCTAGAGCGGACCCAACGGTGGCCACCCTCTTTGCGGCCATCAACTAGACGAACCAGCTATTGTTTCAGCAGAATGCACAAATTGGCGCGCTAGAGTGTGAGGTCCCACCAAGGTCCCCTCCGCGGGAAGACCAGAATGGGAACTCGAGGAGCCCCTCGCCTCAACCCAGAAGTCGATGACCTCGGCTGGAGATGCCCCGAACGGAAGTAGTGCGGGAGCAGACAAGATCCCCAACGAGACAAGTTCGCGGGAGACGGCAGATCGGGGCGGCACTCTCGACCAGGCCTCCGCGCGTCGAGCCCCCGGTCAGGAGGCCGAGGACCCGAAACCAGGTGCCTATACCAAATGTCCCATCTCCCCCTCGATCGCCCGCTCTCAGCGACAAAGACGACTACTGGACTCCTTTGTCCCGGAAAATCATGGCCGCCCCCATCCCCCACGGGATGGAGAAGCCCCCGACGCTCTCGACGTACGATGGTACCTCCATCCCAGAAGATCACCTGGAAGACATTGAGGCCATGCTCGACTACCGAAACGTCCGAGGAGCTATCAAGTGCAGGCTATTCCCGACGACCCTGAGGAAAGGCGCCATGACATGGTACAAAAGTCTGGAGCCCGAATCGATTACGTCGTAGAGGGTCCTGAAGGACCTGTTTTCAAAACACTTCACAGCGTCCCGACGCCACCCGAAGACAGAAGACGCCCTTGGCGCGATAATCCAAGCCCCCGACGAGCCTCTCCGAAAGTACATTGAAAGATTCACACGGGAGGCAGTGTAGGTAACGACGTTAGACGAGATGAAGCGTTATCTAATGGAGCAGGGTCTACATCACGACTCCAAGTTCTACGAGGACGTGGGCATACACCAATCAGCTTCCCTGCAGGATTTCCTTGACAGAGCCGCACTTTATATCCGATTCGAGGAAACCCAAGCAGCCAACTCCGCCCGAGACACCCGAGACAGGGAGGCCCCTCGCGGGCACCGAGATGACGGAGCCTCAAGCCACCGGCGTGGAGGTGACCGCCGTCGGGAGGATCGCCCCCGCGAATAACGCGAACAGCGCGACCCCATCGACCGATTCACAAAGTACATGGTCTTAGTCGCTTCCCGCGAGCGCATACTGGCCGAGTGCGCCAAAACCGAGTTCGCCCAGGGAGGTGTCCGCTTCCTTAGGCCGACACCCCCCAAACCTAATATGGACAAACTGAAATACTGCCGATTCCACAGGAGCCACGGGCACGTGACGGAAGACTGCATCCATCTCAAGGACGCGATCGAAGTCCTGATTAAGGACGGCCACCTAAAGAGATACACCTGGGGGGGGGGGGGGGGGGAGGCCAAGAAAGTCGAAGAGCTCCCCTCTTCAGACGGCGACAATGGACTCCAGGTCGCACTATGCGTCAGCCGCCCCGAGGACTGGTTCGCGGATAGAGAGTTCGGCCTCCCTGACGGCCCCGACCTACCCGTCGAGCCGGTACGGTCCACCAGTCGATGGGAATACTTCGCTAGAAGCATGGTCATCTCTGGCGGCTCCATGAGGAACCTGTCCGTAGGATCGGTGAAAAGAATATTCGAAGAGCTTATCACAAGCAACTCCGATAAGATGAGCACGCTCGAAAAATTTCGCGGTTGATCTAACCCGATCACATTTTACCTCGAGGAACTACCCGGGGGCTCCCCCGACGCCAACATCCCCCTGCTCATACGGGTGCAGATGGAGAACTTCGATGTCAGACGCATCCTCGTCGACAGAGGCAGCTCGGTGGACATCATGTACACCCACCTCTTCACGACCCTCCAACTCGACGAATCCAACCTATCCCCTTACGTGGGTTCTGACCTCCAGGGGTTCAATGGGACGACGACGAGACCTTAGGGATACGTGGAGCTGAAAGTCACGTTCGAGGAAGAGGAAACGGCCAGGGAGATCAACATTCGTTTCTTAGTCATCGAGTGCTCGTCCCTCTACAACTGTATCCTGGGCAGAACGACGATGGCAGAACTCACCGCGGTGCCTTCCACCGTCCATCTAAAGATGAAGTACTATATGAGGCGGGGGGCTGTGGTGACCCTGAACGGGGACATCGAGGCCGCCCGGAGGTGCTTCGAGGCCGAGCTGAAAGGTTTGAGCACCATCACTCCAGCAACTAAGGCAACCACAACCGTGACGCCGAAGAGCGAACCAAAGGAGCTCGTCGGATCCGTGGACCTCGACAGCCGCTTCACCGAAGAGCACGATCACGAAATAAGGACCAGCGAAGCCAACCAATGCAACGGTCAGCCCACCCATCCGGCGCGCCCCATCCCAGACGGTGAATTCGAGATCGTGACACTCGTGGACGACAAGAGCAGAACCGTGAAGATCGGAGCCGGACTCCTAGACTTAGTGAAGAAACAACTACATGCCTGTCTCCGTGAGAACGCCGACCTCTTCGCCTGGAGCTCCGCAGAAATTCCCGGACTCGACCCCGAGGTCGCCTGCCATCAGCCCGACCGCGAAGGCCGTAGTACAACGTAGGCATAGACAATCCCCCGAAAAGTCGGCGGCGACTGAAAAAGCTGTAAAAGACCTCCTAGAGGCAAATTTTATTTCGGAAGCCCGGTATTAAACCTGGTTGTCCAATGTTGTACTCGTTAAAAAGAATAATGGAAAACGGCGCATGTGTGTTGACTATACCGATCTCAACCGGGCATGTCCAAAGGACGCCTACCCTCTCCCCAACATCGACAAACTCGTCGACAACTCTGCGGGCTTCAAGCTTTTATCCTTCATGGACGCATACTCAGGATACAACCAGATCCCGATAGCTGAGCACGACAAACAGAGCACGGCCTCCATGGCGGCGTCGGGCAACTATTACTACAACGTAATACCCTTCGGCCTAAAGAACGTCGGCGCCACGTACCAACGGATGATGAACAACGTCTTCCGGGGCGAAATCGACAACATGCTCGAATTGTACATGGACGACATGATCGTCAAGTCCTGCACGGAAGTCGACCACACGGCCCATCTCAGAAAGGTCTTCGACACAGCGAGGAACTGCCGAATGCGCTTCAACCCGGAGAAATGCACCTTCGGTGTCTGCGCAGGAAAATTCCTCGGCTACTACCTAACCGAGCATGGGATCGAGGCAAATCCGGACAAGTGTCACGCCTTTTCAGAAATCACCACACCCAGCACGAAGAAGTCCATCCAATCCCTCAACGGCGTGCTTGCCTCACTTTCCCAGTTCATCACCAAGTCTGCACAGCACAATCTCCCTTTCTTTAAACTAATCAGGAAGGAGACCACGTTCGAATGGACAGAGGAATGCGAGCAAGCCCTCCGCCACCTCAAACGCGTCCTATCCGAACCACCGGTGCTGACACGACCCGCGATGGGCAAAACCTTATACTTATACCTGGCCGTAGCTAACGAGGTCGTCAGCGCCGTTCTCATCAGAGAGACCGAAGAGGGGCAAAAGCCAATCTACTTCACGAGCAAAGCCCTCCATGGTCCCGAAGTCTGGTACCACCTGATCAAAAAAGTTGCCCTAGCCCTCATCACCGCTGCACGACGGCTCCGACATTACTTCTTAGCATACACCATCGTGCTCCGCACCGACCAGCCCATTCGACAGCTCCTCGGCCGACCCGACATGGCTGGACGCATGCTAAAATGGTCGTTAGAACTATCTGAGTTCAACATCGTCTACGAAGGCAAGAAAGTCCTCAAAGCCCAAGCCCTGGCCGATTTTGTTGCCGAGATGACCTCCTCACCAGACCCTACCACGGGGGACCACAAATGAACCATTTTCGTGGATGGCTCCTCCAACTAAACGGACAGCGGAGCGGGCATCATCCTCGACAACGAAGAGGGCACCATCATAGAGGTTTCCCTCACGCTGGCCTTCCCGACGAATAACAACCAAGCCGAGTATGAAGCGTTCCTGGCCGGACTTCGCCTGGCATCAGACCTCGAGGCCAAAGAAATTAAAATCTACACAGATTCCCAACTGGTCGCCTCACAAGTACGAGGAGAATATCAAGCGAAAAACGACAACCTCGCCGAATACTTGGCACTCATTACCGAAAAACTACAAAGTTTCGACTCCGCATAGGTTCAATACGTCCCACGCGAGCATAACACCCGAGCCGGTATTCTCTCAAAGTTAGCGAGCACCAAAAAGCGAGGCGGACACAAATCGGTCATCCAAGAAGTTCTATCGCAATCGAGCACCAAAGCGGCCGACGCCCTGCTCGACATCAATGTAATAGGAGATACCGATTGTTGGATGACACCGCTACACGTCTACCTCAGCGCGGGCCGCCTACCAGCTGACCCTAAAGAGGTAAGCGCGACCAAGCGATGAGCCTGCTCGTACGTCCTCCTCGAGGGCAAACTATATCGCAGGGGCTTCGCGATCCCACTCCTCAAATGCATCGACAACTCCCGGGCCGCAGCCATCCTGGAGGAGATCCACGAGGGCATTAATGCGCAGCACTTCGGAGGATGATCCCTGGCGAGAAAGGCCTTACGAGCAGAATACTACTGGCCTTCGATGCAAACAGACGCGAGGGAGCACATCAAGCGACGTGACAAATGTCAAAGACACGGGGACATGCACCTCGCTCCACCAACCGAACTCAAATCCCTCTCCTCCCCGTGGCCATTCGCCTGGAAGGGGATGGACATCCTCGACCCCTTCACCCTAGGCTCCTATCAGAACAAGTATCTCATCATGGGCGTGGACAACTTCACCAAATGGATTGAGGCCGAAGCCCTAGCCAAAATCACAGCCCACAACATACTCCGATTTTACAAACGAAATATCCTTGCAAGATTCGGGGTCCCGCTCGCCATCATGACAAACAACGACACGCAGTTCACGGACAAAAACTTCCGAGACTTCGTCACCAAGCTCGGAACCAAATACCATTTAACCTCGGTTGAACATCCCCAGACAAACGGCCAGGCGGAATCCGCGAACAGGGTCATACTCAGGGGACTAAAACGACGACTCGGTGACGCCAATAGGGCATGGGTCGAGGAACTCCATAGCATCCTCTGGGCATACCGAACTACGCCCCACTCAACCACGAGGAGACCCCATTCCGCCTCACGTATAGAACCGAAGCAGTGATCTCAGTCGAGATACGCGAACCATCTAGACGAACTGAAGCTCCCCTCGACACCGAAGACAACGACGACGCCTTACGAGAGGAGATCGACCTCGTCGAGGAGATTCGATCAGGAGCAGCCCTTCGAGAAGCCCAGATGAAACAGCAGGTGGCACTTCTCCATGACAACAAAGTCCTGAAACGCAACTTTCAAATCGGCGAGTTAGTCTTGCGCAGAAACCAGAAGGACTCACACGAAGGTAAACTAGACGTAAATTGGGAAGGTCCCTACCGTGTCCGTGACAAGACGGAGCACGGGGCCTACTACCTCGAAAACCTACACGGGGAACAACTAGCTCGACCATGGAATGCCGAGAAGCTTAAGCGGTACTACAGTTAAACACTGCCCGCGACGGCCAGCCGTCGCGACCACTAGGGGGGCGACATGGTACCACCACACCTCCTCGCGTCTCCTAACGACCAGAGCAAAAGCAATCCCTGCCTCTTGTGTGCACGGGCAGAAGGCCTTGCTCGGCGGGGAACACCTCGATCAAGATTCCCCACCGCCGTACCAACACCGGCAGGACGCCCAGCTCGCGATGGGACGTCCACGCCACGGGGAGAACTACCCCCGACCCGGTCAGGCAACAAAGCCGACCAACCGGCCAGTTCCCCACACCGCCGGTAACAAATATCGTCGAGCTACCACCCCGGACAGGCCAAAAGCATACTAAACATACAGTTCAAACACACGAACATACATTTTGAGCATGTAAATGCATAAATAAAACGAGCATAAACAACGTGCAAAAACGAGGCGCACACTTAGAAAATTCTCAAAAATATATTAATCAAAAGCGGGCACCAGCCCAGTAGTCGATATTACATAAACAAGGGCGCGCAGGCCCGACAAAGAAAACAACAAAAAACAAAGTATGGCACGCAGGCCGAAATACGCGGGCACGCAGACCCGGGGCTAATCTATGCTCCCTCCTCTTCCTCAGCTTCAGGCTCGACGACAGGGACGACGGGGCCAGCTTCCTCGGCGCTGGGGTTGACCACCCGACCGTTGACTATCTCGTGGAAGGGCCCGATTCCATCCTCGACGAAGGCGACACCGGAGTTCACCACCCTAAGCTGCGCGACGACACCATTGAAGCCCGCGGCAAAAGCATCTAGACAATCCCCTTCCAACACCCGTATCCTGGCGAGCAGGTCAGCCTGGGTAACCAGTAACCTGTCATCATCAGTCTCGTCATCAGCAAGAAAGACATCGCCCTCGAGTTCCACCACACGAGCTTCGACACCCGCAATTCCTCCTCAGCTACCCTCAGCTTCTCCTCGGCGTCGTCGCCCCTCTTGCGCTCGAGAGCAACCTCCCCACAAGACTTCTCCAGCTCTTCGGTCAGCTGGGTCACCTTCCCTCGGCTCACCTCCAGATCCTCAGCTGCCTTGTTCAGACGGTACTGCGCGAAAGCGAGATCCCCTTGCAGCTTTGACAACTCGACGACCGAGCAGCTTTCTTCGCTCAGGACCATCGCCGTAGTGAAAGTCCGCATCAACGTGGCCAAGTCCTCGGTCAGAACCTGCCTCCTCGTAGCATGATCAACACTCAAAATCTCCTTCGCCTCCCCCGCAGGAATACTGGGCGACCTAGCCCCATGGAAATAGCCGGGGTGCTGGCGACAAGGAGCGATAGCGTAACCCTCCTCGGAAGAATCCACCGATAAGTTAACCACGGGTGTATCCTCCTGGACTCTCGCCCTCTTCGAGGCCCCTTGAGAAGTAGGCGACTGGCTACCGGTCGAGGACACTGACGACCCCCGTTCGTCCTGTTCCGCGGAAGACTTCCCGACCAACTGGGCGACCCGCGTCTTCGGAGGAACGACAACCCTTGAGGCACGCAACTTCTTCACTCGCTCCTCGACAGAAGCCATATTCCCTGCACAACAAAGAAAACTGGTCAATAAAAAACTAAAGGTATCAGGTCGAGAAAGGACAAGGCGTCCACCACCTAGGTAGCGCAGGGCATCCTCCTCCGAGGCACACTCGAGCAGGGCCTTTGTGTTGATCAACCTAGGCGTCTCGCGAATGTTCCCATAGCTGTCGAGGATATACCGACCATCGGGGGTGACCAACTTCGATGGCGGTAAATTGCAAGAAGGAAAATATCTTCAGATAGTTGGCCATGTCCTCGTCGTCGAGCGACCCCGCCCGCACGATATACCGACCTGTTCCCCAAGAATAATGTTCCAGAGACCACTCCACGTGCATCTGGGGCAGCATGACGGCCTCACGATGACCATCCACTATCCTCTCCCCTTCTGAATATAAAGAACGGACCCTTTCGTGCGTGATCGAGCTGACCATGAAAAAATGACCTTTGAAGTCCCGGACAGAATCCATATACGTTCTAAAAAGCCTGTCCGGTTGCTTGAACGACACCCAGCCATGTCGACCACTCACCGTCTGCCGTTGCAGATGGAAAATACGAAAGAATAACGGCAGCGTGACGCCGACCTGGAGATATTTGCACACGAGCTCGAAGGCCCGAATAAAAGCCATGACGTTAGGGTGTAGCTGCGATAGGGCCAACCTCAGCCAGTCGAAGAGGCCCAGATGGAAGTTCGAAAAGGGTAACCTAAGCCTGGCCTCTTTGAAGTAGAACTCGTACATCGGAAAGCGCATCCGCCCATATTTCGAGTAGATTCGATGGCCTGGCCGGGGACGATAGACTTGCCAGTTCTCTGGATCCCCTTCTTCCCGGTCCTCCACGGTGGCATAGGCCCCCATCGGATCAGAAGCGAAGCAGGAGGGCGTGGTTAGAGGCTCCTCAGCCACCCAGTCCCCGATCGGAACGGCGCGCTCATCAAAATATGGGACATCCGATTCATTATCCTTGACCATTGTGCCCAGATCAAGCGTAGTCATTAACACCTGAAAAGCAGAAGGTAACGGTGAATTCGATGACAGAGATCAAATTCACATTTCCACCGCAAGTCAAGTGAAAGGGCGACGAGGACTCCCCGAGCATCATCCCCGGTGGATCTGCCCTAACCTACCACCTCTCCAGTTATCAGCGTGACCAAAACCGCAAACCCTCCTCGGGGGCGCCCGTCGGAATAGACGTCGCTCCCTGGGACGTTCATCGAAGTAAAGAATCCCTCCCCGGGGCATTCATCGGAAAAAGCTTCCTTCCCCGGGTCACTCATCGGAACTAGCATCTCTCCCCGGGACATTCATAATAAAAACCCTAGAAAAACCCCCTACGACGGCGGAGGTGTTCACCTCTCCTCGGGGCATTCAAGCTGCCCCGACCACGGTCATAAAACAAACAAGAAAAACAGAGGAAAAGAGAAAGAAAACTTACTGCAATAAAATCTACGACGGAGGACGCGGCGACTGTGACAGTGGAGATATCAGACGGCGACGGGACAGCAAGCAGGAAACTTAAGAGCAAGAGGGCGAAAAGTGAGGAATGAGTGGGGGCTCGCTTACTTATACCCCTGCACGGGACTTGAAGCATCACTAGGCACTCGAGTACCCTAGGGTAGCTGCCCTAGCAATCATCCAGCGCATGAAATATGGCGGAAGCAGACAGACGCGCCCCCTCATCTCTCCTCGCCAATGCCCGACTTCAAGTACGGACAATCGACGACGTAGAACGTGCATGTTCGCGCTGGAGGATCCTCCCCCGGGCCAGTCCACTTCCCCGGAACGACGTCATCAAGTCCTCGCTCCCTTCCTCGGAGCAATGACTTAGGGGCTCCTGTTCTGGCCTGGGCCCCGATCTGACCACGCGGGCCCAGCCCAACAATGTTCCACCAGGTTCAGTCCAGTCCGGGCACCGAGTCGGACACGAGGTCCCCGATAAGCAAGAAAGGTCTCCCTGCGAGGAAGGCCTACCCCAACTACGTCGGGCAGGGGACTCACCCGCTCGACCAGGCACTGTCCTCCGCGGGCACGACCTACCCCTCGCGAGCGCCACCCGCTCTCCTGTTGGATAGGATAACGTTTCCTTCACACGTTCTCCACGTGCTCCCCTCCGCGGGGACACGTCATCCACCAACTGCCCACCTCCGAAAGAGCTGGTTAACCCCCCTTCCGGAGCTCACGGAGCAGTTGAACTAGGGTGAAGACCACGTCCTGGTTTTCACTATGCCACGTAAGCCCTAGCAATCACCTGGGTTGGGCCTGACAATCCATCCCAATGCAAGTGACCGTTGGCCCAGCGCTGGGGTCTCTCTATAAATACCCTATTCCACAAGAGGGCCAGGTAATTCACTTCTTACCTCATTTTGGTACTTTGCTCTCACTGCCCAATTCCTTACTTTGGCATCGGAGTGTCTTGCAGGTACAACCCCCTTCTCCTCCTCATCACCGGTGAACAGGTAGCAGTCCAACACAGTGTGGCCAACCCGTGATCCCCTTCTGATCAGGTAAGATCAAATATGCATACAAAATAATTTTTAAAATAAAATTAAAAATGAAAATAAACATGAAAATAAAAATGATGCATCAAACAAGATCACAAATGACCAAGAAAAATCCATAAAATCAGAAAAAACTCAAGAATCATATACAATTTTTTCCAGAATTTAAAAATGCATACAAATATTTTTAACTGTTTAAAAATAAATGCAAAAAGAAGAATATAATGCAAATGATGAAATAAAAATCCCTAAAAAAGCTTTAAAAAAATAGGAAATATATTTATGAAACCATGAAAAAAATTGGACTGAAAAATATTAATGTAGCTATTTGTTTTAATGAATTTTTGAAAATAAATGCAATTTTAGAAAATAAAATCAGAAAATAATAAAAGAGAAAAAACAAGACGCATGGATCAAGCCTCATTAGTTGACGTGGTAGATCCAACACATTTAAGGTGATATAACACCATGGAACATACGCATAATGCAACACAATATCACATTTAAAGTCAGCCAATAAAAACATTTCAAATCTCCAACGTAGCACCACGCAGGTCATCGGTCTCAGCCTCTTCAGTTATCTTCTCCGGTGAATTCTCAATGGAGCTCTGACAAACAGTTACCTCAGGTCATGAGACCTATGCCATTATGATCATCTCATCAAGGCAAACCTAACTCCATCCTCCATTTTCATTTATTGAAAAAGAGTGGGGAGATTTTGGAGAAATGCAGAAATGAACACGAACACTCAAACAAAAATTAAATGGTGAACTCAAGCAATCAACAACAAATAAGTTAGGGGAAATGATCAGCAAGCTAAGAGCTACATTGTGGTAATATGTTTGAAACAATTTGAAGCTTCTAACTACCTTGTTGAGATGGTGAACGAAGGTTGAAGAAGCTTGATATGGTCAGTGCAATTCAGAATGTCTAGGAGCTTGAGACTTGAATCGACAACTTCAGAAGATGACGATGTAGGTATTAGAACAAAGCAATTGGGTAGAAACTGGCTAGAATTCAAAACCCGATAGTGGAAATTTCTGGGAAAATTTAAAGTTCAAAAAGAGGTTCGATGACTCTCAAAAGCTTAAAAAGGAAGGTAGTGAGCTCCTTTATTTATAGTTGATGATGATGGAATACTGAGAGGGGTGAATTGGGTGGAAATTGAGTGAATTCGTGCACACTCTCATTATGCCAAAAGTGTGACTTGAGATCACTCAAAACTCATCCAAAACTTGCGTTTCAAGTGTTAAACAATTTCTGGATACTTTCTAAACTTGATTAGGCACGAAATTAGACTCTAATTGAAATTAGAAGAAATCAAAAACTGATTATAGAGCTTTCTTCAATTTCAAGTCATCATGTTCAACTCAATGGGGCATTCTACTCAAGATGCTTATTGATCTCATTCTTTTTGCAATGTGTAGTCCTCATGGCTTAGTTTACAATATGCCAAAAAAGTATTCGTTTGGACATATGAGGAGAAATTTATGATGTATTGAAGTTGGCATAAAAAATCGGTCACCATACTTAGAAAAATTCTAAGTCTTCTAGGCAGAAAATGACCTATAATATTCTAACACTTTCCAAGGCCTTCCAAGCATAAATTGATCTTGATCCTTGAAGAAAACTTGTAAAGGGCATAACAAAGAGTATATATAAAAAAGAATCATATTCAAATGATAAAAAATGAATAATTTTTTATCCTTGAAAATTGGGAAAAAGTCACTTGAAAATAGGTCAAATTTCACTAAGTCCACAAATGACCTATAATTTCTTCAAACTTTTGATGATCCTCTAAGCATAATTGGCTCTTGTTATGTAAAGAGAAGTTGAAGAGGATGTTGAAAAGATTAATATGCAAAAATAATAATTCAAAAATATGGAGAATTGAAGGAGTTATAGTCCTTGGAACTTTGACTTGAAAAATATTGACTTTTTGGTCAAACCTTCTTGAATCAACTTGTGCACTTGAGGTTTTCTTGATTCCAAAGTACATGGATGATGTTATGAACTTAAAATAAGATGTAATTGAATGTATTTTGATTAAAATGACCAAGGTTTGAGATAAACTGTTGAAGAAGGCATGAAAATAAACACATGAACCTTTGACTTTTCTTGAGAAACAAACCACACAACCTTTAGGTATTCTTGATCCAAATGATATTGATATGTTTGATAACCATAAACTTTGAGATTAAAAGCCATGTCTTGAGAGGAAAACTATTGAGAATCAATTAATGTCTACACTGTGCCTTGAGGAGAACAAATCCCTAGTTGAGGAACCAAACTTGAGGCCCTTGATGAGAAGCTCTACCTTGCAAAATAAACTTAAAGAGAAAAGACACACACACACACACACACACACACACACACACACACACACACACACACACACACACACACACACACACACACATACACACACATATATATGATTAATGGTTGAATAAACAATGAAAACATAAACATAAAGATAAATGTACACAAAAAAGGGTGCTTGATGACCTCTTCCCAGGGAAAACCAAAGAGTGAGAGATGGAGAGGACCAAGCATATGATCTTGTTTGTGTACTAAAAATGCCAATGATATGTGGGATCTTAGGGTTAAAAATTAGGGTATGACAGATTGGTGTAGCGGCCCGTAGAAGCATGTTGCCTCCATCAACATCCAAATGGCCATCATTAGAGCCCAATCATAGGTGCAACCCTAAGAAGGCATATTGGCTTGCCTCGACCGCCCATCACCATTTATCATGACTTGGTGGAGAAGTTTTTCCATCCGTTTTCAACGAGAAAACACAAAAAGATGCATGTCACCACTCTCTTCAACATTTGCAAGAGTACCTCTGAATCTCTAAGGTAATACCTTACTTCAATGAGGCAAAGATCAAGGTAATGCATTCCAACCAGAAAATATTCTTATAAGAATTTCATAATGGGCTTAGAGTGGGATACTTCAACGAATCCATCACCTAGAGTCCAACATTATCACTGGCCGAAGTTGTTACACAAAGGAAATGTAACGTCAAGAAGGGAAAATTAATGCTTAAAATAAATTTTGAAATGTGAAAGAGTTCAGTTCCAACACCTACGGCTAGTAGGAATCACAAAAGAATTCGTATATGTTTCCCATCAAGGATATGACAACATTCACGCAAAATGGAAAGCCCTCTAATAGCTTCATGCATCTCAAAACTCGACGAGAGAAAATATGGTGAGAAGTCTTCCATGAGCATAACATCCCTCAACCACCAGCTCCAAAGTAAGATATCATGGGACTAGATCCTAACAATTGGTTTAAGTTCTATAGAGTCAAGGGGCATCATACTGAGGACTTCCTTCACTTTAAGGAGATAAACCATATGATAGAAGAGGGACACTTAAATAAGTATGCCATGGGAAATTCTGCTCGAGGGTCAGACGTATCTAATTTTTAGGAATGAGATACCCCAAGAGTCCAGGATTATATAAAGGAAAGGAACCAAGCAAGGGAGGCAACAATAGAGTTGTTCGGCATACCCTATATACCATCTCTAGAGGATTCGTCGGAGGCAGAGAGACCAATGCCTCCCATAAAAGGTGCGCTCTTCAAATCCTAACCATTAAGGGGTTTCCTAGTGACTCTGATTTAGGAAAACTAGAAGCCTCTGAAGCGGAGATCACCTTCTCCAATAAATACGCGACAAACATCCACTCACAGAACAATGATCCCATAGTCATCCTCATAAGATGTGATGATTGGTAAATAAGGAAGCCTTTGAGCATATCTGTTGGGATTTATATGACCCCAATCCTTATAAGGATCATTGGTGGGGTTTTTGGGTGGCACATTACAGTTAAAAGTTTATTTAACATTGAAGACCACTTTTGGAGTAGAAGGAAACACTAAGAAGATTAAGGTATATTATCTAACCATTGACATGACTTCCTCGTATAACATAATTATAGGGAAATCGCCTTTAACCATCTAGGAACCACCTTACCTACATTGTATTTGTGTATGAAGTATCTGCTCCAGATGAGTGAGTTAGGGTTATCTAGAGGGATAAGAAGATTGTAAGACCCTTCTAAACCCCACGGAATAATAGGTCATAAATCAGAGTAAGATAACATGTATCTCAAATAAGGGTGTTACATATAATTCAACCATCACACATACACATGTCATGCTTGATAACGCTTAAATTAAATTCATGCTTTTCATACTCTTTCACATAGCATGTACCAGCGAAATCTCTTTCATTCATAATAAACATAATAAATAGTCTTATAGTTACCTCATTCATATCACCACATAGGCATGAAAGTCAGAACTCCACATAATTCAAATAATGATAGCTAAATAAAATAAAGTACATAAAGTATCTCTCAAAGCATGAATCAAAATGTTTTCAGTGTTACATGACTAGAGCACGACTCAACCCAAAATAAATGAGGAAAATAAAGTAAGCAACTCCAACAACTATCCTCGTGCTAGAAGCAACTCTATTTTTCAGTACCTGGGCGATATCGTATAAAACATCATTCCAACAGAAGAGTGAGAATTCACATAATTATCAAAATCATATAATTATATATAATACATAGCATACATGAATAGCATAATTATTTCCACACTTCAAATGCTTTATAAACATAGCATCGCTCAAGGAACGATACTATTCATAAGTACATACTCACAAATCCATAATTTCATCAATTTATCAAATTCACATAATGCATGTAATCTCATATTGCAATCATAGACACAATATGACTCAATACAAAACTCAAATGCAATACTCATGCATGTGGTAGCAATCACTGTTATTATTTTTTCAATTTTTACATTAAACCGGGCCCGTCCTCTAGACCAATAACATACAAAAGCCCGTTCTCTAAGCTTCAAACCCCTCTCTATGCTTGGGACAAGTCACTAATTCTCACGGAACTAGCAAGCATTACCTTTTGACTATAACGATGCATGTGCAAGTTCAACAACCATATACAATTAAGACCATCCCTCAATCTTAACATCCATGCATATCTTCAATAAGTCATCGTAATTGAATTACTATACAATTGCACATATTTATGAATCATCCACACACAATTCATTTTCAAATGGTATACAACATATTTTACAATACAATCACAACTTTATTATCATTACAACAAGTAATAACTATCATGCATTTCATGTTGTCACACACTAAAATATACTTATACAAGCACACATTAAAGTATTCGATAAATTATACACAAATAATTTTTCAACCGGTAGCAAGCAGTGTAACAATTCATTAATAAAACATATACACATTTGACTTCCCAAATATATTAGATATAAAAATATTGGGCAACCAATTCTCTTATCTATATTATGTTATAGCTATATTCATTAGCTTTCCAACACTTCGAACGAGGACCAAAATGGACTTACTGATCAAAATTTACGTCCATTCTGTCATCACTCGCTATAGGTTCGCTACTGCTCGCATCACGACTTTTGCTAAGCAAACTATAGTTCGCTATGCGAACTCTCCAGGATAGCAACCCCGAAAAGTGAGATTTTTGCAGTTTGAAGGCCTTCTGGACCTTTGAACTCGATTCCGTAAAAAGTTCCAGTTCTAGAATTCGAAATACTACCATTATATGGCAACTATAACAACCTACAACACATATTTAAGGATCCTACCATCATACATCATATAATCATCAATTTCAAAACCATGGAAATTAGGGTTTTTTATCCTAAATATGATACTACCCATCATACACTATCATACAATCCCATAACCATGTAAAAACCCACCCTTACCTTGGTTTCTTGATGAACTCTTGAGTTTCCTCCTTAAGTTTTCTTCTCCTCTTTTCCTCTTTTCCTTCTCTCTATGCTAGCTTCTTTTCTTCTTTGTTTCCCCTTATTAACTCTATTTTTCTTTTTTATATATAAAACTCTTATAACAACTAATTCTAGTGACTAATGGGCTTACTAATCATACCCCCACCTTTACTCTTCACATTCTCATCCAATAGGCCCAATTATATTATTTCCATTATTCCTATATCATTTCCACCAAATAAAATAATCCAAATAAATCAATTACGCACAAAAATCATACAATTAATTAATCAATATAATATATATAAATAATTACTAAAAATTAGGATGTTATAAAGATCGCCAAAAAATGTTATGTAGAGATCATGAAACAAAAGAAGGTCGGGATCATGGGAGTAAACTCCTTTGGTATGAAGTTAGAAGCCCAACCACTCAAGTAAGCTCTCATGAATAAAGACATGGCTGCTCAAGGTTAGGTGATCATGGAGGATACTAGAAAGGATGTCTTATCGAATGATGATGACCACCCTTTGTGGCTATTAAACATGTTGGATCCTTGCAAAGGAGTCCTTGCCACCCATAAAGAGTTTTACATACACTGAATACTCACAAAAGAGTCTTTTTCTCCCCTCGTAACAATCATAAATTTTGGATCCTTATATGGGAATCCTTACCAACCATGGAGACATACTGGTATTTTAGGAGAATTCCCCCAAAAAAATAATAACAACTAGGACCAAAATGCAATCTGATTCCCAGATGAATTAGAAGTGTACAAACAAATCATTTAAATAAAATACATGTAGAGAGAAAAGGAGTACAAAGATATTAAGAAAATATGATTACATAACCTCTCCTTAAAACAATGTTACAAAAGTGCCACTAAAGGAATACATAAATAAATATTGGACTCATTAATCCTCTAAAACATCCCTAGAGTGAAGGACATCTTCTTCCATTTGGGAATCATTCAAGGTGGTCTCACTAATAGGAAGGACCTATTCATTGTCCACCAGTTCTCCTCCACAGACTACCTTGAATAAATCCATCATACTCAAATTAAACTCTAGGTAGAAAAAGGTTATTTGTTCCTTTGTGCTTCTGAAGTACTTGTCAGATGTCTCAACCAGATCATTCTTGAGGGAAAACGTTTCCTCTTCATGTCTCTTAAGATAACTAAGTGCCTCCTCTTAGAGTTCATTAGTTTCGTAATGGCAACCCCATGCCTTCACACCTCTACCACCACCGTCCCAAGTAAGGTCTTCAAATCCTCTTTCTCTATCATTAGAGTTCTCACTGTTTCTTGACGTTGAGGGATAATTCCTTGAGTCATGGAAAAATTTGACTTCAACTTGTCAACGCCTTAAATATGCTTCTCTCGTTGGACTCGTTATAATAAAATACCCTATATAAGTGAGTTTTGGCCAACTTAGATAGCTCAAGGGGGACTTATTATGAAGGGAAGGCGACTTTCAGTGAATTTGAAGGTGTAAAAAAAGGGGTCCTTCCATAGAGATGCAGGATGGAAAGAATTATCCTTAGCTGGCTAGGTCTCCTTTTCAACCATATCCTCTCTAGTGACCACTAGTTTCTTATCCACCGAGCTTGTGAAAGACCTTATCCCCGCTTTTGATTTTTAAGGGGAAATCATCACCCATTAGATGGTCGTCAGCGCACCTTTTTCACTCCACTATCATTCTACCGACAGGGTGACTTGGAGGATTATCCAACGATTGGCGTTCGAATTTCTTATTAGCCATGCGTTCCTTTCTCTCAGCCAAAATAATTTTAGATGTTTACTCTATATAAAACTTATGGAAATATATTAGCTACGTCAATAACACTTATAACAACCTCAAGACAAAGATATTTCTAAAGTTCACCTAAGCACTCATTTATCCCGCTATCGTCCCCTCGATCTAGATCGATCAAGACACGAGAGCTCATGAACTTGAAATTAGACAGTTCTTGAACCACCTCTTGCTCACTTGGATAAAGATGTAAAAATTAAAATCAGCAATAACCTTCAGGTCACTCGTCCAATAAAATGAGAAGCGAGGGGCGCCAACTGCCCTAGTTGTGACCATCGAAGCATGATATCTCCCCATAAATTTCACAAACTTATCCTTCTAGTATATGTAAGGGTTGGAATGGAGCTTTAAAAACTTTTCCTTGGGAGAATGAATAAGGTTACCTAACCACTTTTGGAGATAGTTTTGATACTGTAAAAGGATAATAGTACACCAACGGTAGGAGAGACCTCTGATCATTAGCATACAATATTGAATTCTCTGATGATATCCAACTATTGGGCATTACTTGAGAAGGGGAGACATTAGCAGTCACTAAAAATTCGGTTTTAAATGGTGTGAAAGGGATCAAGACCCTCAAGTCATAAATAACGAAGGGGTGCAAGTAGAAGTGAAGTGGAATTCTCCCCCTCAAATCATGGTTCCAAAATCAATTCATCCTCATGCCTAGTATTGGAAAGCCTAATATGTCGTCGAAAAGAAATTATTATTTCCTTGTTGAAATATAAAGATGCAAAATCTTGTACCTTGAAACGTTTTTCATACATTTCTATTATGAGTTCTTGGTATGAGTAGAGGGATTAAGAAAGTTACTACCGAAATCATTAAGGCTCTTGCGTCACTTATGGCTTATTTAGCGACATCAAAAGAGCAGACACTCCTTAACACATTCTAAATTCCAGAAGAAGAAAAAACTACCGGTGGGTAGTGAATGATTAAAGGAAGAACGAAGTCATACCTATTACCATGATCAAGAACTTGTGAAATAAATTCTAGAAAGATCCATCAGTTGTTTTACTATATAAGTGAAAGGTTGGGGAAAGGAAGTGCGGAAAAATATCAAGAAAGAGAAATTGAAATCTTTTTATAGATATGGAAGGTTCAGTCATATGGATAACCTATCGCCGCCTATTAAACACCTTAATATATTGTTACAAGAAATAGGAAAGATTCCCCACGCCAGAGATGCATGTAACAAGTAAAGCCAATTTTGGCTTCCCAAGAAAAATTATCATTTATTTCATTTAATGCAAACAATTGATGTATGATTTACTTCAACTGACTATTGTTTGACCTGATTCGCCTGATTGACGTTCAAAATCCCTTAGTTGACATGTCGTCACATCATTGAAATTTCGAGACATGTTTAGAGTCGTCCCTTATTTGAGGGACTCACCTTGTGCAAGGGATCCGCCTAAAGCTTGAGGGACTCAATCAAATAAGAAGCACGAAACTAAATAACTTCGCCATTTCCAAGCCCCCTTGATTGAGAGACTGTGTAGTGGTATATTTATAAAAGATCCTTAAGAGACAATGAGGGAGGCGATCAAAGCATCACTTCACCTTAGAGCCCTCATAGTCGCCCATTTTCGACATCGATCGCCTATTTATTGGATGTGTTGTCCATTTATTGAATGTGTCGCCCATCTCTGTTATAACCTACGTGGCGTCGGAGAATGGGTAAGTGACGTGTCTACGATCCATTGTGATATAGAATAAGTCATGATGAAGTTAACCATACTCCCTTGAATATTAGGAGATTAATTGCTCATTCCCCCATCTTCTTAGAAGTTGTTTCTATTTCTAAGGGACCTAGATCCATACCCGATTCAGTTATAAATACCTCAACGTTAAAGTTGAGAGGACAACGTGATTCTCACTCAGGAAACCACATACATAAAACTTCTCACCCCTACGTGAGCTAGCTTTGAACCCCACAACACACCTTAAAACCTCTAACATCCTTTAATAACTAGGAATTGTCATGTATTATACTTTTTAGGAATATATATATATATATAAGTTAAATGATAAAGAATCAGCTAGCGTATAAGGAGTATTAACAATGCACTTGAGAAACAACAATAGAAATACAAAACAACAACGAACAACATGAATGACAAACAAAACAACAACAAATGAGGTAGACACACAAGGAGACTAATCACCACCATTAAACATACTCTCGAAAAAAAACTAAAGAACAAGAGACTCCTTCAAAACATCATGATGGGGAAGACTAGAAAAGACATATATAAAATTAAATAGGCAAGTTAGACACATAGTGTACTCCTATACGCCTAAACACACAAGAAAATTCGGCTCCCAATCTCCCAAAGAGAAATAGAAGTTCAAAAGATGGAACTGAATGCACTTCTAAGAAAGACTCATAATTGTGTTCACCTGATGAATAACAAACGAGTTTTTTTCTATAATAAATTATAGTATTACAAGTTCTTTTTTCAATCCTCCTCCCGGTGTTCACCTGGGGAATCCGTGGAAGCTACAAACAACAATATGGTAATAAAGAAAGGAGATGTATGAGTCATTTCTCTTACAAATGTAAAATTTTACTCTTTCATAATTGATGTGAGACTTAACCAATCACATTTGAACCCAATAATTTTTTTTTAAGTGAGTCTCTCACATCCTACAAAATAATTCAGCAGACGAGCTCACTTTCTTCCTCTTTCAAAAAAAAAACATAATTATGATACTATTTGTTAGAGAAATCAATAAATCAAGAGCTAACATGTTTAATGATCCAAAGTCACAAGAGAGAGTGAAACGCTAAGTTTATAAGACTGCCTGAGTATAGAATTTACACTCTCACTCACTCCCACTTAAACCCAACCCATAGTGTAGGGTTTAATTCCCGTGCAGTCATATAGTTATGAATGAACTAGATGGAAATATGTGCGATTTTGTTTATTTAATCCTTGATAAGAGCTAGACATATTCTGCAAATGAAAAGTAAAAGAAACAAAAAGAAAAGGTAAAAGTTGAGAATGTTAGGCAATGACGTCACTACATGGGGGACAACCATGAACCCATGCGCAATTTGATCTGCGGTCCTTCCTTTCTCCCTTACTCTTTTCTTTCTTTTATTCTTTATAATTAATCCCCTCACTCACTCCTAACACAATTCTTCATCCCCCTCTCTCTCTCTCTCTCTCTCTCTCTTCTTCTTCAACTCAAAACCTCCTTCATCATTTTCTTTTCTTCACTTCACTTCACTACACTTGTCTTCTTTAAACTAGTAAAACTACTCTTCAGGTAAGCACCAGCTATAAAGTCCATTACATGTTCGTGTTCTTCATGCATGCATCTTTTTATCTTTTCCAATGAATGCTGCATCTGCATCTGCACCTGCACAGTGCACATATTGGATTTATTAAACCAGAAAAGCAGTACACAGCAGAAACATTTATCTTAAAGTCCGTTAAGAGAATGAGTCAGTGAGATGTGACATGAAAATTCTAGACAAAAAGACAACATAGTCAGAGTCCTATTGTTTCCTCAATCAGAAAAACCAAACACTCTCTCACTCTCACCCTCTCCCTATACCTAATGTCTTCATCTCAACAACCACTATACAATACCCTTTTCTTTTTCTCTTCTACACCTCTCTTTTTGTCCCTTCACTTTTTCACTTTCCGCAAAACGCGTGCCACATTTTATGATTACGTCACTAATCACAATTCTTAACTCTAACAATTTTTATAAGCATGCATTTCTGTTACCTTAAAAAGTTGTTTTTGTTTCTTTTATCCATCTCATTAACAGGTTAATTAATCACTTTACAGTTTACATTATCTCTAATTAAATAGTATATAGATATAGATATATAGATACATAATAATGAATGGTAATGTGGAATGGGGAACCCCGTTTGTTAATGAATCATAATTTCCACCACCATTCACTAACACAAGACAACATCATTAGCACAACCCTCTACATGTCCGTTTCTTATATACACTCTTGCTTCATCAAACTCAAGGGCTACCCTATACCAAACCTCATGTTTTTTTACCTTATCATTTGTTTCTCTCTCTATAAGAATATCATTGTTTCTGAAATTAACAGGTTTTGTTTTATAACACGCGCTTATACTTAATTTCTTTCTCATTCTCACCACCAAATGAACTTATGATTATCTCTGATAACACTTGTCAACTTTTCTCTCACTCTCTCTCATATATATATAGATATTGATATTTGCACTCACATACATCACATCCTGTTTGGTTATAATTCAAACATGATGAAGAAAGTCAAGTGAGTGTGGTGGTGAGTACTAATTGTGGTGGTGAATTTTATGCAGCAACAGCTATAATTTGATATGATGGAGTCCATGGAGTCATGTGTCCCACCCGGCTTTCGTTTCCACCCAACGGATGAAGAACTTGTTGGTTATTATCTCAGAAAGAAAATTGCTTCTCAGAAAATTGATCTTGATGTCATCAGAGAGATCGATCTTTATCGTATTGAACCATGGGATCTTCAAGGTATACATATACAAATACTTTTATACATATTATTACATACTATATATGCTATTTTCCAAACAAAATATTAGGGTTTTGAAGATCTAATACATATGACTAGGTTTTAGTAAGCAAGAAACCAAGATCTGTGTTTTGTTTGTAATGAAAGAGTTATTGTGTGGTGCAGATAGATGCAGGATAGGGTATGAAGAGCAGAATGAGTGGTATTTTTTCAGCCACAAAGATAAAAAGTATCCAACAGGTACAAGAACTAACAGAGCTACCATGGCTGGATTTTGGAAAGCTACAGGAAGAGATAAATCAGTTTATGACAAGATGAAACTAATTGGAATGAGGAAAACTCTTGTTTTCTACAAAGGAAGAGCACCTAATGGACAGAAATCT
This sequence comes from Lathyrus sativus, assembly GCA_963859935.3. Classification (NCBI taxonomy): domain Eukaryota; kingdom Viridiplantae; phylum Streptophyta; class Magnoliopsida; order Fabales; family Fabaceae; genus Lathyrus; species Lathyrus sativus. Next base: position 534,146,590 of record OZ012736.1, read on the forward strand.
GATTGGATCATGCATGAATATAGGCTTGAATCTGATGAAAATGGTCCTCCACAGGTAATTAACTGCTTAAACCTAACCATATATTATTACTTCTAATCCTAACATTATCAGATATAAACTTTTTTTTCTTTATAGACATGCCAGTGTTGAACTTTATCTAGTTATTACTGTCTCGTTAGTGCTTCAATGTGATGTCACTGCTACTTATTCTTAATGCAGATCGTGCACACTTTCTTTCTCTACTACTCACTTTCACTTTTTTCCTAGACCACTATCATCTAAATGTTCAATAAGGCACATACACGCTTTCTTGCAACATATATTACTTTCACCAAACAATTACAAGTCAAAAGTCACTACTTTCAATAGGGAATAATTGAACTTCTTTCATTCCCTTCCCTTTTTGCTTACACACTTTTGTTTCCATTTTCATAGTCAAAGGTAAACTTTTTTTTGTAATTAATCAGTTGACTACACCTATATACTACTATCCAAGGTTTTTAAAAAAGGTCCGTTACAGCGAAAACAGTCGCGACAAAATAGTATCGAAAGATGCTGATACTGACACTTGACACTTGACACTGTTACTTATCATTTTTATTGCAAATTATGGTTAATTATACCGCGACGACACTTGGATTGACCGAAATCGTAAAAGTCTTTACACGACAACGACCGTCTTGACAGAAAATTATGCAAAAGCTAAAGGGAAAACCAAACATATATTAAAATATAATCACTAATGTAATTCTTATAAAAAAATACATTAAAATATAATCACTAATAAGTTGCTTTTTTACTCTTTTTCATCCCTTTAAACAATATGTTTTGTGCAGGAGGAAGGATGGGTTGTTTGTAGAGCATTTAAGAAAAGAGCAACAAATAGCCAAAGTACAAAAAGTACTATGGAAAGATGGGACACAAGCTATTTCTATGAAGAAGGTGCAAGTAGGGTTAACAATTCCATGGTGGATCCAATTGAGCTTATCTCAAGGCAACCTCAAAGCTATTTATCTCAAACTTACAATATGTGTAAGCAAGAGATAGAAGCTTGCATGCATGCAGAACAATTTATACAGCTTCCTCAGCTCGAAAGTCCTTCATTGCCAATAATAAAAAGGCCAAGCTCAGTGTCTCTAGTATCATCAGAGAATAATAATAACGATGATATCGATGATCAAAACAGGTTGTTATTATTATCATCCAACAACAATAATATTACTACAAATAATGTTACTGCTGATTGGAGAGATCTTGACAAGTTTGTGGCATCTCAACTGAGTCATGAAGTTGAAATTGATCAAGGAGTGCTCTCGAGTTTCGGCGGAACAAATAATACTCCTAGCTCAGATATGGCATTGCTGTTAATGCAGCAAGGTGGTAGGGATGAAGGGAACAAGTTTTTGAATGCAAGTTCAGATTGCAGTGATATTGGAATATGCATATTTGAAAAATGAAGAAATTAATTACCATTTTATATGTACTAGTACTAGTAGTATAATACTATATATAAATGTTTCCATGGATATATATGTTATATCTGTTGAGAAGAGACATATATATTATATAATTTTTGTAAAAATATGTGTGGATGAGTGCAAAATTGAGATGCATGCGTTAAAATGTCTCTTGAATCTAGACATTTATATCTTATTTTATGTTATCACAAAGAAGAAATTAAACATTATTAGTTAGGGTTCTTGTCTCTAAGCATATGTATTTTTTCATATATTAATGTTGTATGATTGATCAGCATTAATTTTTTTTATAAGTCATGTGCATTCACTAAATCTTTTTTCAGATATCCAAGTTGAGAATACTTTCTCTTTGTAAGGTTAAAAAACCTCTTTGTAATTTAGTTTTCATAACCAATTAAGAAAAAGATCAGAGCATTCTAAACAGAAGATTCTCTCTATTTTCTCTTACTTTCAACTCATGGATTGAAGAGCTCCAATATATACAACACGTTTATAATCTGCAAGTTACTTTAGTGTATAAAGTGTTGTCATTTATTAGTTAATATTAAAGGTGGATATTATATATATCATTTATAAAATATGAGAATGTTAAAATAGCTACACAGTGCTCGCCTAGGAAGAATGTTATTAGGATTTTGCAAGTAATGGACGGCATTTAAGGTGATCCTCTTATTTTGGTAGTTTTTTTTTATAAGATAGGGTTCAAACTCATCAAAACTTGTTCTTTAAGTTGGGTTTGTGAAGGAATAGATTTGTTAGTCTTGATGAGAGGGTGATTCTTCATAATTCCGTTTTAAGTGTCATACCTATTTTTATCTCGTCTCAGTTTAGAGGAATATTGATGGTATGTGGAAGCGGGTTTTGCGGGAGGTCGAAGATTGATTGGATGAGTTGGGAGGTTGTTTGTAAATCTAAGGAACTGGGTACATTGGAGTCTGAGATTTGAGGCTTGTTAAACTTTTTATTTGACTAGTGATGTGATATTCATGTGGTAAATAATGGTGGTTGCGACATGAATATCATGTCATTAAATGGTTATATTAATAAATAATTGGGATTTAGATTTTACAAAAGTTTTTTTTAAAAATAGTTGCGAAATGATTCTCACGCTACAAAAGAAAAATAAAAAACTCAAACTATACGCTTTCACGTGGGAAAAATTTGAATAGTTCAGATTTTTAATTGTGGCGTAAAATGCACGTCGCAAACTAAAAAAAATGGGAAACTACGCTCAGTCTTGGAAATAATGGGTCTGACAAAAAATTTGACTGTTGCAGTGTTTGCAACGTAGGAATCACGTCGTTAATTTCCGACGTGGGAATCTCTTCGCTGTAGTCAAAATTTAGTTTTTGTCTGCCACACTTTATTACCGTTGCATCTTTTCTGACGTGATTTTCACATGGATGTGTTTCGAAGCGTATCCCCCGGCGCAAAATCTCATATATTTTAGTTTTCAGTTCTAGAATTCTCACTTCTTCGTTGCTTCTCATAATTTCTCTTTCTCTTTCTCTTCTTTCCTCCACAACTGAGCTGATGTTTATCTTCCTGTTCTTTCCTCCACAACGTCTGCCACACCATTTCCACATCTTTGTTATTCTTTCTTCATTCAAAGGTATGTTTTTATTTAGTTTTTATTTTTTATTTTTGTTTTTAATTTTATTTTAATATTTTTTAATTTTAAATTTTTAATGTTTGTTGTTTAAAGAAAATATTTGAAAGATTTAAAGAGCTCATCAAGCAAAATCCAAGATTCGAATTTTGTTGTTGCTTCATTCAAGTATTTTTGTAATTTTAATTATTCATTTTTCAAATTTATATGAATGAAATTATATATGAGATTGTTTAGTTATTGTTGTGTACAAACAAAATATATAGGTTATATATGAAATATATAAAATTATTTTGGTTATTTATGTTATTTATTTGGTTGTGATTGATTGTTGTTGTGTAAAAATTGAATAAATAGGTTATTTATTTTTTAAATATGTTATTTTTATTAAAAACAGAATATTTGTTATATTTTATATTTATTTTTTAGGTTATGTTATATATTTTTAAAATGGAATTTATAAAAGAAAATTAGCAAAAGTATAGAAAAAATGGAATTTATAGGTTATATTTAAAATATTTTAAAGGTTATATTTAATAAGTTATATTTAATATATTTTAAAAACAAAAAATATAATTTTATAGATTATATTTAATATATTTTATAAATAGAAATTATAAAACAATTAGAAAAAACAGATTTTAAAAAGTATTTTTATTAAACAGAATTGTAAAATTAACTTTAAAAAAAGTATATAACTAATATGAAAAAGTTATATTAATATGTTATGTAGATTTATTAAAAAACACAATTTATAAAACAAATTTATTTTAAAAAATAGAATTTAAAATAAATATAATTTGTAAAATAACTTTTTAAAAACCTAAATTTCAAAACAAATAGAAAAAATATTAATTCGAAAATAATTAATATTAAGTTTATTTTTATTAGGTTAAAATGTATAACTAGATTTTATTTTAAAATATGTTATGTAGATTTACTAAAAATAGAATTCTCATATTTGTATTTATATTTTTATAGTAAGAAAATATTTTTAAAATAGTGTTATAAAATGTAGAGTATTTTTATTTATATTATGTTAAAATATGAAGTAATATTTTTATTTAAGTAAGTATATATGTTAAGTATACTTATAAAATGTATAATATGTATTTATGAAATGTACAATTTGATATAGTATGAAATATAGTTATGTTTAAAACAATGTGAAAAGAATTATATTATTTTGTATATATTAAAATCACATTTTTAATTAAAATGATATATAATGATAGTACAAATGTGCAGTATGAAATATTTTCGTTACTATCGTAGTTGGATGTACGATAGAACGTTACCAGACAGACGTGGACATTTGCTCAAGAATGTTGTCGAAGTGAAGGAGGAGTAAGATGTTCTTATCTTAAATGTGAATGTAGACCTATGATTAGTGACCTAGAGGAAGTAGAACGTCATTTGAAGAGGAGGGGTTTCATTGAAAATTATTGGGTTTGGACATATAATGGAGAACAACTGCCGAGTAACGTACATGCAGAGACAACTAATACACACACATCAAGTAGTCGATCACATATGGAATTTGAGGAACAATTTAATCTGATCGATGATATAGTTGGCAATGCCTTTGGAGTAAATGTGACATATGATGAACTTCAAGATTTTGATGGGGAAGAGTTGCCGAGTGAGAAAGCACAAATATTTTACCAATTGTTGAAAGAAATGAATACGCCGTTGTTTGAGGGGTCGACAGATTCAAAATTATCAATGTGTGTGAGATTATTGGCCACAAAGTCAAATTGGAATGTTCCTGATCAGTGATTGGAGTACTTTGGAAAAATGATGTTGGATGCGACTCCTACGAAAGACAACTTGCCTAAAAGTTATTATGACGCGAATAGGTTGGTGTCGAAGTTGGGTTTAAAAGTACGAAAGACCGGTTGTTGCATAAATGGATGCATGCTATTTTATGACAATGAGTTTGGTACTAATGATGGGGTGCTGGAGGAATGTAAGTTATGTAAGAGTCTGAGATATCAAGTTCGTAGTAAAGCCATTAACCCTAAACAAAAACGTGTAGCAGTGAAGTCCATGTTTTAATTGCTAATAATACCAAGGTTAAAAAGATTGTTTGCTTCAATGCACAGTGCAATTCAAATGACATGACATCATACAAACAAAACAAGTTCAGGCACTATGCGACATCCATCTGATGCTGAGGCATGGAAGCATTTTAATAGGGTACATTTTGATTTTGCTGCAGAACCTAGAAATGCCAGGCTCAAATCTGATGGTTTTACTCCATATGTCCAAGCATATGCAATTGCATATTCTTGATGGGCAGTTATCGTAACCCCTTACAACCTCCCTCCAGAGATGTGCATGACAAAACCATACATGTTTTTGGCTTGCCTCATTCCAGGACCGTCAAGTCCTAAAGCCGGAATTGATGTGTATTTATAACCTTTAATAGATGATTTAAAGAGGTTGTGGATTGGAGAATGGACTTATGATATATCTCGCAAATAAAACTTTACTTTGCGAGCTGCCTTGATGTGGACTATTAATGACTTTCTCGCGTATGGAATGTCATGGTTGGGGTACGCACGGAAAAATTGGATGTCCGCATTGCATGGAATTTATAAAGGCTTTTACTTTGGAATTTAGGGGGGAAAGTTTGTGGTTCGACTGTCACCGCAGATTCCTACCACGAGACCATGTCTTTGGATTAAATTGATGTGTATTTATAACCTTTTACAAATGGTGGTGAAGACGACTTTTATGGCGTTGTTATGCATATTTACGAGTTGACATACAACTACTTGGGCTCGGAAAATAGAGTTGCCTTGTTTTCTTGTGATTGGTATGATCCATCTACCAGGAGCACAAAAATAGATAAGAAATATAACATTGTTGAGATTCGAATGAACAAAAGGTACAAAGAGTATGACCCTTTCATAATGTCACATATCACTAAGCAATTTTATTATGTTTCTTACTCTTCAATTCATCCACGTAAACATGGATGATGTGTTGTAATCAAAACAAAATCATTGGGTCATATTAAAACTGAAGATCTAGTGGAAGATACTGCTTACCAAGACGATGAAATTTCTCAAATTAATGATGTGGTTGAAGTTGAACAAATTATAAATTTGTGTGATACATTGATCGAGGGTCATCAAGTTGATGCATCTGTGTTATTGGTAGATAATAATGCGGACGAAGAGCATGAAGAGTTTGGACCTGAGGACATTATTGAACCAGATGATGAAAATAATATGGATGAAGAGCATGAAAAGTTTGAATAGATAGTTTTTATTAATTTTACTTAATGTATTAATGTGTTCGGACAATTTTTATTAATGTATTATTAGTTTTATATGAATGGAAATAATTTTTACATAGTATGTGTATATATTATGTTAATTTATTTATTGATAACTCTCTCAAAATAGATAGAATGCCACTCCGAATTGACAAAGGCAAGGCTAAGGAGACCCAGCCCCGTTCGAGAGCTAGGGTACGCGAGGTACCTCCCTCGCCCATGTATGCTTTTCGTCCATAGACTCGGGAAGATCTAATGTCTATAGACACTTCACATCTATTTACGAAATTAGTCTCCTCCTCTCATATGGTTCCATCTGTGAATCCATATTTTATTAGTCCATTTGGGGGATCCTTTATGCAGCATCCTGGGGGATCTAGTTTTTCTCAGGTACTGTCTTCCTTCATGCAGCAGCCTGGGGGATCTAGTTTTCCTGGGGGATCTAGTTTTCCTTAGCAATATTCCTTCATGCAGCAGCCTAGAGGATCTAGTTTTTCTCAAAATACTTCCTTCGCACAGCAGCGTGGGGGATCTGGTTTTCCTCAGCAATATTCCTTCACACAGCAGTTCGAGGGATCTAGTTTTCCTCAGCATACTTCATTCGCGCACCAGCCTGGGGGATTTGGTTTCCGCATTCCACACCCCACACATATACCTGCGCGTCAGGAGCAGGATGACCCTATTCAGAAGGATGATGAAGTTCATGAGGAGCAGGCAAATCCTGTTGCAGAGGAGATTTTGGTGGTGGAAAGACAACATGTTATTAGGCCTAATGGATCGGGGTAAGTTTTTAATTTATAATATTTATTTAACTACATATTGCCATTTTTATATTTAATACTTATTAAAATTATTATTGTTGTTTAGTTTTGATCAGCGTCGGCATGCTGCAAAAGCTGTAAATCGGGTCATTCAACTGATGTATACAAAACTCATTAAGTCTTTTGGAGAGCTATCAGATACTAAGAAAGATATACGGTTTGATAATTTAAGGTAAATTGTATTTTTATTAAAATTATGTTATTTTATAATTATTTTTTGTTATAAATATCTAACATTTTATTTGAATGTCATACAACTTGTAGGAAAGGTGTACGTGGCAAAAATTTGACCAGGTCAAGATTAAAAAAAATATTTAGAAGTTAGGTATCTAGCTGACTATCTAACATGCTTATGAATGCTAGACAACGTTGGAAAATGGATCAAACTCGTCATAACTGGATAGGCGAGGAAATATTTGCGTAACTTATTGAGTGGTGGAAGACAGAAGATTTTCACAGAAGATCTATACATGCAAAAAAGACGAGGACATCTGAAGCAGGTGGTTGCCTTAGTATAGTTGGAAGTATCAGTATCGCCGAACATCGTCGACGAATGGTAATTATAACTATTTTTTTAGTTCTATTTTGTAATATTATATACATATTTAATTAAACTTAATTATTTTAATTATAAAAAGGATTTGGGAAGGGAGCCACAGATTATTGAGTTATTTGTGAAGACCCGAACTAAAATATCGGGGGATTTTGTTGACGGTCGTTCTAAATCAACCTTGGTAACTTGTTCATATTTCATTATTTTATTTCATTATTGTATATAACTAAAAATTTTAAACTATACTTAATTTAATTTTTTTAATGTGTGTGTAGGAGTTGTATCAGACCTTGCTTGCCCAATATCTAGTTGAAAATCCTCAATATACTCCGATTGATCCACGTGTGGATCTTTATATTTGGAGTTTAACAGTAGGCGGGAAGGGAGAAAATGAGTGTTTTTTTGGTCTATTATATATATAAAACACTGTAATTCAATCAAATTCATAAGATATAAATAAAGGAAACTATAGCTATTATATAGTAACAGAGGTATGCATCATTGACCGAATTGCGTTAACAAAGATCGACAGTGTCCATTGTCTTTTACTTTTGTTTATCTTTAATCTTCTATACTAGTTATTGTTTTAATAATTGGTATCGGATTATGATTAACCCTGGTGTGAAATTTGAAGTAACAAGTAATTTGGAATTTTGGCAAAGGTGTGTTAAGGATTTGGTTGCTCAACAACATTTATAGAAGGTGTTGTGTGAGATGAAACCAAATGACATGGAAGATACCGATTGGACATATATGAAGGAGAAGACCGATGGATTATCATATATGTGTTTCAGACGAGGTGATGTATCATATCCTGAACATTACGACTCTAAAGGATGTTTGGGACAAATTGGAAAGTCGATATATGTCAAAGACGTTGATGAATAAATTGTTTGTGAGGCAGCGACTATACAGTCTGAAGATGCCAGAAGAATTTAATTTGTAACAACATGTCAATGTCTTCAACAACATAAGCACTGATCTAATGAGGCTTTGAGTGAATATTGATGACGAGCATAAGGCAATTACCTTCCTCTACTCATTACTAGGTTTGTATGACCTCTTGGTGACTACTCTTACCTACGGGAAATACATTATCACTCTTGATGTGATTACTGGTACACTTTTATCTCATTATAAAATGAGACAAAGTGTAAAGGAAGGAACTCAATGTGACTATCTCTGTGTGAAAGGGGGTCAAGACCGTGGCAAAACTAGGGTAATGGAAGTTCTGGAAAGAAGAGATCTAAATCCAGGAATCGAAAAACAGTTGAGTGTTATAGTTGCAAACAGATTGGGCTTTGGAAAAAGGATTATCCTAATACAAAACATGGCTCATCTAGTTCTCCAAACATGGTTCAAAATGATGATTCTGGTAGTGAAGCAGATATACTATGTATTTCGTCTAGAAAGTGCACAAATGCGTGGATTCTTGACTTTGGTTATTGTTACCATATGATGCCACACCATGAAAGGTTCACTACATTCAGGTAAGGTAATTTTTGATTTGTCTATCTATGTGATGATAAATTTTGTACTATCATTGAAATGTGACAAATTAAAATTCCCATGGGTTATGGTGGTGTGCGAATATTGAATGAAGTTAGATATATTTAAAAATTGAGGAAAAACTTGATTTCCCTAAGTTCTCTACAGGAAAATAGTTTCTCCTATTGGTCTGAAAGAGATATGGACATTATAAAGGTTATAAAGGGTGCATTGATTGTGATGAGAGCAAGGAGGATTGCATGTAACATCTAAAAATTGTTAGGCAACACTGTTGTAGGTGATGTTGCATTAGTTGAGTATGATAATGATGAAACAAACTCTGACATATGCATATAGGTCATCTCAGTGAGTGTGGGATGATGGGACTTCATAAGAGAAATATATCAAAGGGTTTTCGTAATTTCAAGTTGGAATTGTGCAAGTATGGTATACTTGGGAAACAATGTCGTGTTTAGTTCAAGACTGGGAAAGAAAAAACAAATGGAGGTTTAGACTGTGTGCATTCTGACGTGTGGGGACCTGCCAAAAAGGTTCCCATGAATGGTTACTGGTATTTTGTGAAGTTCACGTATCATTTTTCTCGCAAGGTTTGTATGTATTTCTTGAAACAAAAATATGAAGTCTTTATTGAATTCAAGTTGTGGAAGGCAGAGGTAGAGAATCAAATAGACAAAATACCAAGTATTTGAGGTCAAATAATGGGATAAAGTACAATGCTTTTGAATTCAAGAGGTTTTATGAAGAACACGATATTCGAATGCATTTTTCAATTTGCAAGAGGCCACAACAAAATGGTATGGAAGAGAGAATGAATAAATCTTTATCTTAAAGGGCAAAATGTGTTTTGTTAAATGTTGTACTTTCAAAAGGTTTATAGGTAGATTGCGATGGAGGTATGGAAATGTAATCCCATTGATCTTGACAATTTAATTATTTTTGGGTGTCAGACTTATCTGCATATAGATCCAGTGAAGATTGATTCAAACTTTATCCAAAGTCGAAGAAGTGTGTCTTTGTCGGTTAAACAACAGGTGTAAAAGGGTTCAAGTTATGGGATATGATTAAAGATTATATGGTAATAAATATAGATTTTTATGAGAAGTTAATTTTGAAGTAGTTAGTTGAAACATACTTATCAACATCTAAAGAAGAAACTTCCACCAAATAGGTGATTCAGGTGGAAGTTGATCAGCCAATAGTGAACAGTTCGCAGGTAGTGCCTGAACAATAGAAGGAACTAGAATTTGATACTGAAATTAATCATGAACCTGAAGTTTCATGTGGAGTACATGATTACATTTTAGTACGTGGCAAAGATCACCGTTCAACCAAGCCACCAGAAAGATATGGGTAACAAGATTGGCAGCCTATGCACTTCTTACTAGTTCTAGAGACTCTTCTACATTTTGAGAGGCTATAGATGGTCAGGAGAAAGATAAGTAGATGAATGCAATGATAGATAAGATGGAGTCCTTGAAGAAAAGTCATACATGAGAGCTTGTTCAACCTCCTAAGGGAAAAATGGCCATCGGTTCTAAGTGGGTGTTCAAGAGAAAACCATTAGTAATAGAAAAATAATGGGAAAAGTTTAAGCTCGTCTTATAGTAAATGGCTATTCACAACAAAAAGGGATCAATTGTGATAAGATTTTTTTTCTCCAACCGTCATATATGCTTCTATCAGAGCAGTATTAGCCATGATAGCTAGCTGAGACATACATTTAGAGCAGATGGATGTGGAGATAACATTTCTTCACAAAAATCTAGATGAACAAATTTACATGAAGAAATTAGAGGGGTTCAGTGTCATTGGACATGCAAGACTAGTTCGTAAATTGAAGAGGTCTTTGTATGATTTAAAGTAGTTTCCAAGGCAATGGTACAAGCGCGTTAATTCATACATTCTTATTATTGGCTACATAAAGTGTGAGTATGATTGTTGTGTCTATATTAGAAGCCTCGATGATGGATCTTTTATTTTTTTTATTGTATGAAGATGATATGTTGATTGTTGCTAATCATTTACATGATGTAAATGAACTGAAAATCATGTAGGGAAAAGAGTTTTACATGAAAGACTTAGGTGTTACTAAGAAGATTCTTGGTATGGAAACTCATAGGGATATGAGTGCCAAACAATTATGGCTCTCTCAAAAAAGCTATGTTGAAAAGGTACTAAATAAGATTGACATGAGTAATTTGAAAGTTTTAAGTACTCCATTGGCGATCACTTTAAACTCTCATTAGATTAGTGTCCGAAGACAGATGCAATAGGTGAGTATATGTCAAATGTCCCTTATGTCAGTGTTGTCGGTTATTTAATGTATGTTATGGTCTGCATTAGACCATATTTGGCACATGTTGCAAGTCAAGTTTGTAAGTTTATATCCAAACTAGGAAAGCATAATTGGTAATTAGTCAAGTGGATTTTTAGGTATTTAAAGGGTAGTATGAGTTATGGTATCATGTTTAGAAGTGAACAAGGTGATCCTTTAGTTGCAGGATATGTTTATTCACACTATGCTGGTTTTTCAGATGATACGAGTTCTACAACAAGGTATGTTTTTACTTTAGAAAGAGGAGCTATTTGTTGAAAATCATCAGTCCAATCAATAGTGGCCATGTCGACAAATAAAGCAGAATACATTGAGGCAGACGAAGCTTCCAAAGAATCCGTATGGCTTACTATATTGGTAAGAGAATTGGGTGTTGATCAAGGTGGAATTTGGTTGCATTGTGATATTCATAATGCCATTTATTTGACAAATAAACAGATATATCATGCCAAAACCAAGCATATTGATGTGAGATTTCGCAATATCAGAGATTTACTTGAATCTGGACATATATTACTTGAAAAGATTCATACTTTAGGGAATGTTGCTGATATGTTAATCAAGCCAATCATTAGTGATAAGTTTAGGCATTGCTTGGACTTGTGTTGACCTAGGAATTTCTACTTAGTGGGAAAAGTCAAATCAATGTTGCACTTTGTGAAGTGATAAGTTTTAACATTGATGGCCAAGAGTCGACAATGATGACACGTCGACCGGAGCTTCTCGACAGACATCTTGAGATGTAGTTTGGGAGAATCTCAAGAGAATACCTTGAGAATGGATTTGAAGGAGTCTCGGGAACAAGCCTAAGTAAATACTCGACACATGTCGAGGAATGGCTATCTGATAGGCTCCAAAGATTTAGAAGATTAAGAAAACCAAATATAAAACAGACTCAATGCTTTCAGTAAATACCTTCGAAGAGAAAGCAGTTACTAGTCTCTAAGCAGTTAGAGAACATGTGATAATGGTTTCAGCAGATCCAAAGCCTTGACAATGTGGCAAGATTTTGGAACAAGAGTTGCATGCATTCGAATGACGTGTCAATTCTGCAGGGGTAATTTGTCGAAGGCAATTATTCTTACTTAGTATATATAGCATACTCATGTGTTAGAATAATAGTCACAAAATTTAACATACATTCTTTATAGAACTGGAGTTCCAAGCCGAAGATAAAAATAGTTTGTGAGCAATTATGTGAGTATGCGTCCTTTGTTTTTCTTTGTATCTTTTTATGTTTGCTTAATTGAAAATTTTATTCTTGGCATTTACTGCATTTCATTTATTGTTGTTTATTTCAAGTTTTTTTACTTTAATTTAAGCTTTATTCTCTTTAAGGTTCACCATTAGACAGTTGCAACCAGACATTTGTAGTCACATCCTACACTTACGTTATAGTAAAAGTTTTCACACAAAATTAATCTATAGATTTTTCTAGTTAATTTCAAAGACTTTCAAACTCGTGATTGTCCACTAAAAATACCTGCAAACAGCTTGTTACATGTTTCTCAGTGTTAAGCAGGAGGTGTGCCACCCTAGTTTCTATAATGAATTGTTATGCATGAAGTCTTCATAAGGGCTTGATATTGCCAAGGTGACCGGAAATTATTGAGTATGACTCATATTGTTGAGTTGTTGAGATAACTATGAGTTATTAAGAGTATAACTCATATTGTTAAGATAATTATGGGTTATCGAGATGACATTGGACTGTTAAGAATATAGCTCATATTATAGAGATAATTATAGTAAAGATAACAGTTTGTTGGAGAAATTAAGAATTAGAGTTTTAAATAAACTGAATCTTAGTATTTATATATATATATATATGTGTGTGTGTGTGTGTGTGTGTGTGTGTGTGTGCGTGTGTGTGTGTGTGTGTGTGTGTGTGTGTGTGTGTGTGTGTGTGTGTGTGTATATATATATATGTGTGTGTGTGTGTGTGTGTGTGTGTGTGTGTGTGTGTGTGCGCGCGTGTGTGTGTGTGTGTGTGTGTGTGTGTGTGTGTGTGTGTGTATATATATATATGTGTGTGTGTGTGTGTGTGTTTGTGTGTGTGTGTCTTCTAACAATGTAATCCAATCAAATATATGTGTGTGTGTGTGTCTTCTAACAATGTAATCCAATCAAATTTGTAAGATATAAATAAAGGAAATATAGTAACTTTATAGTCACAGAGGTACGCATCATTGGCTGAACTGCGTTAAAATAATAATTTCCATCACAAGTGGGAGTCACCCACATAACTAGCCTATATCCGCACTATGATCCACTTCTTGTCACTCACTTAGCCTAACAATGACTATAATACCATTTGTTGGGGAGTCTGGGGAGCGAAACTCCGAAAATGTCAATGGGCTAAATGTTCATGGATCCAAAAGACCCTTACACCATATATCCACAAAAAATCTTAAAACTATGGGTGTGTGTGTGTGTGTATATTCGATGTGAGACTTTATCCACTCACACTTGAACTCCAACAGATACTGTCAGGATCTTATTATAATTGATTGTTGGTATGTTTGAGGGGATTGAGTGGATTGACGAATATGAGAGTTTTGTTAGATTTTACTTTAATTTGACATACGGTGATATGTAGTATCTAAAAAACTAGTAACATTTTTTTTAACAAAAAAACTGATTTTTTTATCCTGGAATGAGCATGAATATTTATTTTTCTTGAAAGTGGGTTTAAGATTATCTTTCGGATCACTCTTTCATTTTTTGAGATTCGAAACAAATCCTTTTGTGTGTTTAGGCAATTAATAGTGTGTGTGGTTGCTCACTAATCTCTTTAAGCTCAGAAGTGATCTAGTACATCTTTCATTTAGCTTGATTTTTTTCGATGAATGCTCTTGGTTTCAGGATCTTTGAAATAGTTTATTTATGATGGTTTTTTTATGTTGGTCTTTATTTGGGTGTTGGAGTGTTTTTGGCACTTGTTGGTTTTTTTTTTTTAATTTATTTTGCTTTTTTTTTCTTCCGTTTCTTTTGTTCCATTCGTTGGTTTTAATTGTTTGAGTTTAGTGCTTGTACTTCTTGTACTTTTGATTCTTGTTTGTTTATCAATTCATATATTGTGATTGCCTTTCAAATAAAAAGTTGTGTGTGTTGTTATGCCAAACATGTCGAGTCTATTTACTAGTTGGTTGCCACTCGTGATTTTGTGTTTAATGTATTGTATAGTGTATTTAGTTGGTTAGCATGGAAGGTGGGGTTTATTCGAGTATTTTTATTTTGATAGGTTTTTTTTTTTTTGGGTATGGAAATACTTTAAGTTTGATTTGATGCTTATTTGGTATTTGGTGGTTTGATTCAAAAATTAGGTTAATTCTCTTTAAGTGGAAGTGGTTTTTTATAAATATGATAGTAATGACAGGAAATTATACATACCTCTCTTGAGATATACTAAAATGATATTAATATTCTCTCTAATTTTTAAATATACATTAACATTTATTAAAATAGGTTAAAATAACATTGATATTTTCTCTAATTTTTAATGGCATTCAAAAACTGGAGTAGATGACATTTATCTTTTACGAGTTTTTGTAAAACTTATGTTTTTATATGTTAAATAAAAAAAATTTAATGCATATTTTAAAATTAGAAAAGTATTGATGTCATTTTAACATATGTGCAATTTTTCCTAATAATTATTGTTCTCAAAGGGAATTCGAAGAAGATCATCTCTCATGTATTTGACTCAATAATTGATTTGTGGTTTGATTAAAAAAATTTAATTTAGACTTCAATGAGATTAGATTACAGTGTTTCTCTTTAGTTTTCAAGATGAATCGTTAAACATGAAATCTTGATAGGGGTTTGATATTTGTTAAGGTGGAGATTATTGAATATGCTTCGTATTGTTGAGTTGTTGAGATAACTATATATTATTAAGAGTATAACACATATTTTAAAATAATTATGAATTGTTGAGATAACTATCCGATATAAATATAGCTCATTTATTGAGATAATTATGTTAGAGATATAAGTTTATTAAAAGAAATTAGAGTTTAAAATTATATATATATATATATATATATATATATATATATATATATATATATATATATATATATATATATATATATATATATATATATATATATATACATATATATATATATATATATATATATATATATATATATATATATATATATATATATATATATATATATATATATATATATATATATATATATATATATATATATATATATATATATATATATATAATCCAATTAAATTCGTAAGATATAAATAAAGAAAATATAATAACTCTATAATCGCAGAGCTAAACATCATTAGTCGAATTGCGTTAACATTATAATTTTTTTTTTACAAGTGTGAATCACCTACATAACTAACTTTGATCCGCACTATAATTCACTTTTTCTCCTCCAGATAGTCTAACCATAACTATAATACTATTCGGTTTAGAATTATATTGATAATTATCTATTAAAGAAAAACTTATTTTAGAATTAGAACTATCAATTAAATTTTTGAAACTTTAAAAGTAATCTAATGGTGAATGAATGAAATTGATAGTAGTCGTTGGGTTGTTGATGAGCAAGGGGAATTTTGGTGGGTCCAGAATCCGTATGTTGTCTAGCATGCATTTTCCGCCATTGCTCTTGTTGACCATGCTTTGTATTATGGTATGCACTAACTATACTCTCATGCATTTTTCTATTCTTTATTCTTTTCTAGCTAGAAAAGTTTACTTTCTTTATTTTAAATTTTCCCACATCCTTTTATAGCTTAACTTTGGTTGAAGTCGTAGTGTAGCATCTTTTCAAATATAAGGATTTCATCTTAATACATTGTTTATTATTTAATCAAATTAAGTTACAAACCAACATACATTATTGTAAAATTGTACTCCATTTGATTTTATTTATAAAAAAGATATGTTTTTTTTTTTTAATTTATTGAATAAATAGTGTATTTAAACAAAATATGTGGTGGGAATTAGGAAAATAGTGCTTGAATGAACTTGCATCTTTATTGATTATAACATTTATATAGCATAGCTACACTACTATACAACCTCTTAGATGGACCAATGGTCCAATTCCTCTATTTAATCAGCATATATTCCAACATTTGCAAGCCCTATATTTGTATCTATATATGCTAGTATAGCATGCCCCTAAAAAATAGCATATTTATATATACCTTAAGGAAACTAGCTAGTTACTCTGATTTATAATTCACCCCAAACATATATTTTCCTTACAAATTTGATAATTTCTCTACTAGGTGGATTAAATAGGAGGATAAATAGTCATCAACGCACGCATTTTCATATTTGGTGCATCAGTAACGGTTCGATCAAAATTTGGCGGTTTAAAAATAATATTTTTTAATTTTTGAATTATAGTTTAAAATATAAAACATACATTTAAATTGTTTAAACTTAATTAAATAATTATTAATGCCGAATGCATGAATACGTGAATGCCTAGAGTTTGAACTTTATACATATATTGTACCATTAAAATTTGATTTTACCACGTATCTTATGTTTTCGTTATAAATTCATAACATTGATATAGATGCTTTCAAACTATTAGTTAATAACTTAAAGTAAAATTTATTTTTATTACTTAATCCACACTTTGAAAACACTTTTGGATTCGGTTGTATCCTGTTTTGCTAGTTCAAGTTGAAGACATGTCTCATTAGTCTACATTGTTCCACGTGTAGTCTCTTTCAACAACTAGGGTCCAAAAGTGCTTAACAATGTGTGCTCAACTTTTACCACCAAAAGTTTCATATCTCATCTTTTTGTCGACTCAAAAGAGTTTAAACTAAAACACACCTCTTTCTTAAATTCTGCAGCAGTATCATTAATTCTATCAAGTTTCTTGAAACAATCATCCAAAACCATTCTAATTATGTCCCCAAAAAAATTGTTCCTGTTTGCCAATAGCATCAATCCACCACACCTTCTACAACCAATGATTTTGTACCATTTTTCTTAACAATAATTGCTATATTTGATGATAATCTATCATGGTGAATTAGCACAAAGGTACTGTCTGTCAAATGTCAATTCGGTTAATTAATTGATACTTCATTACTCCCTAAAGCAATGAGCATTTTTTGTGCTAAGAAAAGGTGTTCCAAAACTGATAAAAGTAAAAAAGTGACATGTTGCTACTTTGTATAAAAATTAAGAATAATTCACAAACATGTCAATGATGTATTATATCTAACCAACCAAATTAATATATAAGAATGAATAATATTTTTTTATTTAACATTTACCGGGGTTTGCTATACTTCCTCCGTATTAAAATAAATTTAATTTTTTAAATTAATTGAATATTTAATATATCTGATTTTTAGATAGGACAGATACATTAATTATTTAATATATTTAAAAAATTAAATCTGCTTATAATATAATATGTAAGGAGTAGAACAAGACGTGTAAGCTATTGGAAATAAGATTGAACCTCTATTGTTGTACCAGAGGAAGAAGAAGATGAAAGAATTTGCAAAAACAGAAAATTATAACTAACTTGTAACTAACTTTTTAGATGTGTATTCGGTTACAAATGTAACTAACTTTGTGTTTACTAACCCAAATGAAACAACGAGACTAATATAACTTGAACTCATTAACGATATGAAACTTAAGCATTCATACTTGAATTTAATTAAACCCCAAATAGGTGATATATGCAAATATTGTGATGTTAAGTGTGATAAGCTATAAAATTAGATATAAGAATTTGGCAATTATTATGATGAAATGTGTGAAGCGTGACAAGTGACAGTAAAAAAAGAGAAGTGATTGTGGGAAGTGACCTCATCCTATCCTTTTCAGTCGGCTTATGACTGTGCAGCTCAACCAATGAGTTCAGTGAAAACAAAGTTAAGAACCAAAAAAAGTGCTCAACAAAATAACACAATTTCTTGTTATGATTAGTAATAGTACACTCCTGTTATGAACACATGGTAACTAGATCTTGGTCGGAAAGTTTTTTGTTTATGGGCCAAGCAAGCAAGAGCGTAGAAAAATAGAGTTAGTGAAAAAAAAAAGATGATGAACAAGGATAAGCAATTAGTGCAATGGTTGACTCTAACAAAGTTCCTTTTTAAAGAACAATGATAACTATTATGGCACGCAAACTATCAACCTTTGATGAGTTTCTCATGCATGGATAACTAAGGAAGGATAATGAAGTTCAAGCATATTAGATGTTACAGAAAATTAGGGCTAAAACTGTTTTTTTTTTTCTCTTTTAAGTTGTTCTTCTTAACCTAAAACAAGGACATAGATTCTTTTATATTTTATTGTGTGTGATTATGGATTTAGATTTTTGACTTAGTGGTTAATTTTAAAGTTATATTAGATGAAAATTATTATTTAATTTTATATTTTATTAATTTAATTTATAAATAAATTGTTTCTCTACATTAATATTAGAGTGGTATTTCCTAATCAGTGCATAGTAATTTTTTTCCGCACCAATTTTTAACTAGTTATAAGTTTAACAATTGTATTGTTTAAAATGGAAATAAATTTTATTTGATGGAGGAAAAATGACTTGTTTGCATTACAAAAGGGATATTGGGCTCTGCTCAAAAATTTTATCCTATACCTTGCATTTATCCTCCTGTCTATAAATTAAAATTTTGAAATAAAATACCCTTATATAATACCTATATTTTAAAAAAAAATCACTTTTTATCTCATTTTATTTTAGAGAACTACGCAAAAAATCATTTTTGTTTTCATTTCAACACCGTAAAATCCAGCTAAAAAATTTTCAATTTTTTTACTTTTAACATTGGAAAATTTAAGAGTAAGTTATTCGATTTGATTTTTTGAGAAAGTTATACTTTAGAGAATTTGGATTATATTTCTCCGGTTCTTATATGGTCTACACCGGAAAACTAACCGTACGGTTATCCGATTTTGAAATGTTTTCGGAGAATTTAATTCTCAATTTTTCGGTTTGTGTTTTTTTACTTTTATTTTTTAGTGGCTTGCATTAGAGGCTGGGACGGGAGCATTTATCGACAATATGGTGAAGAACGACAACCTTAACAATCGACGGATCGAGAGGAAGATCAGATAGCTGCACTTGAGCCTCGTACATTAGAGTTCCCTAGAGGGCCGTTTGATATGTCTCTTCTGATGAAGTATGAGGATCACGTTGCTCGTCATTTGTGGTTCGGCGAAGTAAGTTAATCTATACCATTTTATTTTGAGTCAAATTTAATGTTAGTTATTTTATAACATATTTTATGAATTATTTTTAGGAGAAAGAATCGAAGATTGTTTCATATGACAGCAATTTGATTGGATGGGTTCCGCATAGTCTTTTTCACCAGTAATAGAGAGATGCACTACTAAAAAAAATACAATTTAGAGACGGAAATTAGTGAGAGGAGTAAATTATTCATTAATTACAATGAATTTAGTGAGAGAATATTGCATAAATGATAAATTGTAAATGAGTAAAAATTTGCGAAGAAATTTGTGATGCAATTATTCCATCACAAAAAATCCCTCACAAATTTAATAAGAATAAATTTTGTGGAGGGATTTAAGATAAATTTTATCCATCTCTAATATTTTCCAGACAAATTTCCTCATAAACTAGATATATGTTTTTGTGAGGGGAAATTTTCTATCTCTATTATTTTTCTTATATAAAATAAAATAAATTTAAATTTTTTTTAATAATATTGTAGCTTAGATTTTAACTAAAAATTATATTTCATAAACAAATAATTTCTTTAACAAATAAAGACTTTTTTAAAAATTATAAAAAACTATTTCAACCTAATTAATTTTAATATATAATCTAAAAATAATATATTTATATAAATGAAAAAGATAAAAGAATAGACTAAAATTGCACATAATTAAAGTAAGGGTCAATATAAATAAAAGGCTTAAATGCACTTTTAGTCTTTCTATTTACAAATTTTTAACGTTTTAGTCTCCCTTTAATTTTTTCAGCCTTTTAGTCCCTCAAGTTGTCACCTTAATTGATTATGTGGCGCTCAAAATGGTGATTCGGCATGGTCAGTCAGATGCCAAGTCATTTAAATAGTTGTCATGTCATTTATAAATTTTAATAAAACATTAATATTTTAAAAAATAAAAATTAATGTTAGACAATCTACATAATGAAGAATCCTAATTTTATCGTGTTTATCCCTTACTCATCTCCAAAAATTTTGCTACTACTCCTTCTCCTCCACGTCTTATACTTCATCTTCTACCTCATCTTGCCCATGTCTAGTTTTTCCCAAGCAAACAGTCGTACAAAATCTCATTTGAACTTCAAATTGAACCATGGCGAATTTCTGTGCGGCCTAGAATCACCATTGATGACATCATGGAGTGGTTCTAACCCAGGACGATACTTTTATGATTGTGGGATGTATAAGGTATTATTTGTCTGTGATTTATCACTTCTACTTTCTCCAATCATGAAATTGGCTTACATTTTGTTCTCATATGTTGCCTGTAGCCTGTGTGACAAAAGAGGTATGGTCATTTTGTTTGGTATGACGAAGAGATGACCCTAAGAGCAAAAGAAATGATTACATCTTTGAAGAAAAAATTATGCTCAGAGCAGAATAAGGTTAATGAATGTAGGGTCAAAGAGGATGAGTTGAAGATGAAGATCAAGTTCCTTAATATGCAACTGAAGTTTACATGTGTTATGAGCTTTGTAATGTTATTAGGTTTAGTTATATCAAGTGTAACGAAGTAGGTTGTGGTTAAAAAATGATGTAGTATGTTTATGGTTTAGTTGTAACAAGTGTAATGAATTTGACTGTATGAATGTAACTCATGAATTGATGAATAAGAATGATGGTTTTTGGTTTAATATGTTTATAGTTTATATTATGGGTGGCAAAATGGATGGATTGGATGGATGTGGGTTGGATTGTTAATGGATGGATCAAAACAATTCATTAGTCCATTAACAATCCACTAAAATTTTCTTAAAATTATCCAATCTAATCCATCCGTTAAGAATAATATTCATCTGATCCATCCATTAACATATTTGTAATGGGCGGATATCCATTCATCCAACTTTTTTTTTAAAGTCGATTTTATTTTATTTTCGAAAATTTTATTTTTTGCATTTTAAAAAAATGTTTTTAATATATTAATGAAAAAAATTGAATTTTTTGTTTAAAAAAAATCATTTTTTGTATTTTCAAGAAAAAAATGATATTTTAATTTTTTCTTTTAAAAATCGGTTTTTTTCGAAAAAAAAATCAATTTTTTTTGGAAAAAAAATCAATTTTTTTTGGAAAAAAAATCAATTTTTTTTGGAAAAAAAATCAATTTTTTTTCGAAAAAAAATTAATTCTTTTCTTTTAAAAAATATATTTTTAATTATATTTTAAAAAATAAATCTAACGAAAATAAAAATAAATCATTGGATCCTTATAAATATGATAGATGGATTGAATCCATCCATGCATTCAAATGGATGAATTTAATCAAATAAATTAACTTATTTTGTATGTGGTGGTTGGGTTGGATGGATTTTTTGATGGATGGGTCGGATGGATTTTGTTTTAATGGATCCAATTGTCACCTCTAGTTTATATGAATGTAACTCATGAATTGATGAATGAGAATGAGAATTATTTTTGGTTTATTTTATGGTTTATATGGTATCTTGGTTAAATGGTTTTTATAGCAGATTATTATAGCCGATGTTGCTTATAGGACATGTTCCAATTAGTCATGTTGCTTATGTAAATGTGAAAACAATTAACCAACTTGGCAAACACTTTGAAATTTCACATATCAGAATTTTGGTGAAAAACGTGCGAGCGGTCGACCTACAGCAAGGGGAGGGTCGACCTCTTCCGATTTCAGAACTATGCAAAAACATCACTTTGCGTCGACCGAAACAGGTCATGCGTCGACGCACAGGACCCCAATTTAGACAATCATAAATGCACACAGTATGAGTCGACCAGAGGGTCGACGCGAGCTCCCCTGAGAGCAATACATGAAAAAGTGACTTTTGTATGAGTCGACCTAAGCAAGCTATGAGTCGACTCAAAGACTCAGAACTTGCAAAAATGCATTTTTTTCCATATATTTAGCTACTTTTAAGAGATCCTAATATATCTCTAACTTGACCAACATGATCAAATCTATATGGAACACATATTGTACTTTTTCTATATGTACCTAAACATGTTTTGACCAATGTTTGACGCAAGAGAAATAAGGTATGCATATGCGACTTGATGATACCGTTCAAAGTATATTTGTCTACCTATGCATGTTTTGACATCATTAAAATAAGTATAGCTAAGTATGAGGAAATTTGCCCTCACAGTCATTACATAGTACATGTTCCAATTATAGTAATTACTTAGGAAGGTTGTGATGAATTAAAGGACATGTCAGTTCCAATACTATATAATTAACTGACAAGGAAGTTGAAATTGAGCATTACTTCATATAGATATCATTAAAGTCATTACATAGACAATAACTTATTCCAATACTTGGACAACAAACTGATTACAAAATGACTACAAAATCATTACATAGAACCTAATTTGAACTAATCTTGAGAAGGTTGAGGTGCTTGTGATGAGTTCCCAATTTCTGTTATAGTTGCCTTTGTCTTCTTTCCACCTTTTGTTTCAAGTTTCTGTCTCTTTCCATCCTTTGATGCATTGCCCTTCTTCTTGTTACCACCTTTGGGAATGACTCTCTAAGCAGTCATTTTTCCTTTGCAGCTCCTTTTGTTGGGTCCCATGGCACCACATTTATGACAGCTCACAGTTGTAAGCTTCCTAGGAAGTACATGTGGATTTCTTGGTTCATCATTCACTTTGTTTCTTAGCTTCTTGGGTCGACAAATGGCCATTCTGGGCACTGGTGGTTTGATTGGTACTTGACCCTCCAACAAAGGACATAGCTGGAGGCTCATTTGTAGGGTAGATTATATGTGAATAACTGTTATTGAAATGTGACTTTCTGCACAACCAATAATAAACAGATTTAGTCATACTAAGCAAACATAATAAGCAGATTTATATGGTGAATGCACAAACTTCTAATACTCAGAGACATAATCTTCGGGTTTTTTCTTGTTTTTCCATATACATGATATGGCATGACTACATGGAATACCAGTCAAATCCCATTTTTCTGCACTGCACGAGAACTGTACTATTGGGGTTTAATTTAAGCAGCTCTTCAGTATAACTTCTCAAATGTGAAAATTGATCAATTCCAGCTCCTTGAATCATATCCATTGCCCTCCTTTTGGCTCTATATGCTTGATCATGAGACAATTTCACTCCCCATCTGTCAAATGACTCAGCAATCAAACCCACAGATTTCATATTAGGGTTATGTCTTAAAATATTTGTAAATTTCTTAGCTAGCCAACCTATTTTTGCTTGTCTATTCTTAGGTGTTCTACAACAACTATGTTCATCTATAAGACTAACAAATTGCCAATATTGATTACCAACCATTTTACTAAGTCTCGTGTAGAAATTATAACCTTCCATACACTTAACTACTATCTTATGGGCATCATTTTTCTTAATGAAGATATTTTTCATCATTACCATCTTGCCACACTGTCTTAGCATCTTAACACACATTTTTACAACCTTGTAGCATTGTGGTCCAACCCATATTAATTGAACCAGTGTCATCCTCACTTGTAACATAGTCATCCTCACCTTCACTTGATGAATCATTCTCACCTTCACTTGCAACATATTCATTGTCACCTTTACCTAATGAATCATTGCCATTATCATCCACATTGTCATGTTCCTTTCCATTCACATTATCATCTTCCTTTCATATTCCAACCTCCACATTCTCATGTTCATTTCCCTCCACATTCTCATGTTCATTTCCCTCCACATACTCATGTTCATTTCCCTCCACATCCTCATCTTTCTTAGAGTCAGCATCTTCATTTCCCTCCATATTCTCATCTTCCTTAGCCTCCACATTCTCATGTTCCTTTCCCTCTACATCTTCATTTCCCTTTCCATCCACATCTTCATTTCCTAGCTCATCCTCATATATAATATATGGAGTACAACTAAGTGCTCTACAAACACATCTACAACATCATAATTCTTAACATCAGCAACAAATTTCAACACATCTTGATCAGAATTTAGGGGTCTAAGGCCACGCGAAAAACTATACTTGGGGTTCCAATACCATAAACACTTAATATTGGTATACCCCTCATTATGAATCAACTATCTCAATTGCATATACAATTCTTAAAGGTGAAAACCCCCCGTATCGAAATGCAATGAACCATCACATTTCCTTTTGAAAACGAACGAAGCTTTCACTCTTTTAGCTAACCATCTCTTTTCTCTGACTTCTTTTAAGGTAGAAATTTCTTGACCTAATTTCTTCATATTTTCAATTTAGTACTTTCTCAAATTTAATGGTTTTAATGTTTTTTCTAGCTTATATATATATATATATATATATATATATATATATATATATATATATATATATATATATATATATATATATATATATATATATATATATATATATATATATATATATATATATATATATATATATATATATATATATATATATATATATATATATATATATATATATATATATATATATATATATATATATATATATAAACAAGTAGAAAAAAAACAAAAGATAAACATTCTATTGGAGTAATATAATTAGAGGTATGAAATTCTTGATTTAAAATTGTATGAATTTTTTGATTTTATTTCCTATTAATTTGTATTTAGGTATGAAGGTGAAAAAATGTTTTAATAGGATGATTCTATTGGCATAGGTTTAAAAGATTTAATAATTGATTTGTTGATTGATATTATAAGCTACACTAGAATAAGTGTTAATAGTTTTGAAGATAAAATTATTTTCTGTTATATTTTGCTCTTAGTTGGTTGTGTATGTCTGTTTACTAATTCATGGTCATGGTACTTTACTTTCTATTGTTGTTTTTGTTAGAATGAATGAAGAAGTGAAGATCTCATTAAATATTAAGCTACTAACTACTTTTTATCGAAGGAAATTTTATACTTGTAATTCAGTTATGAGTTTGTTATTTTAACAAATAGTTAGTTAGTTTGTTATAAGCTTGTGTGTATAAATTGTTGCAATCTTGCTCTTCATTCCTTTAGCTGAACTAATGCAATTTCAGTTTCTTCTCTAATCCTCTTCCATGTTTTTCGTTCTTCTTCATTGATGTTTTCTCTCCACCAATGAATATTCACATACTCTAACATGGTATCATTCTTCATTTCAATCCAACCTTTATCTACATCTCTTTTGTTCTGATTTTCTTCTTTTCTGAATTCTCCAATCTTCAACAATGACATCACCACGTAATACTCCTTCGGTTGATCCTCAAATTGATCCAACCAGTCTATACTTTTTCCATCCTAGTGATGGACCCGGTTCAATCAAGGTTGCACCACCTCTTAACGGTTCCAACTACCATTCTTGGGCCCATTCCATGCGTCGTGCTATTGGTTCTAAGATGAAACTCGAGTTCATCGATAGATCAATTCCAGTTCCTGATGATGATTTTGATCCATCCACACTCGCTTGGAATTGATGAAATATGTTAATTCTTTCGTGGATCATCAATTATGTTTCAGAATCCATAACTCAATGGATCGTTTACATGGAAAATGCAATAGATGTCTGGTATGATTTGAAATAGCGGTTCTATCAAGGTGATCTCATTCGTATCTCTGAATTACACTAAGAAATATATGCACTAAAACAAGACTCAAAGTTTGTTACTGATTTTTCTCTGAACTAAAGATTCTTTGGGAAGAATTGAGATTTACATGCCTATTCCACAATGTGTTTGTAGAATTAGGTGTTCTTGTGCTGCCATGCAAAATGCAAGAAGCAATCACAATCTGATGTATGTTATTCGATTCCTTACCGTCTTGAATGAAAATTTTGTTGTTGTCAAATCTCAAATTTTACTGATGGATCCTTTATCCCCTATGAACAAGATCTTTTCTATGGTGTTACAACATGAGCGACAAGGCAATTTTACCCCCTATGATGATTCTCAAGCATTGTGTCAATACTGTAGGTTTCAAGAAAGGCAGTTCCATCTTTGGCAATTCTGCCTTTCAATCTAACACATCAAAATCCAAAATATACACTCATTGTAGAAGAACTGGCCTAACAGTTGAGGTTTGTTATAGAAAACATGTTTTCCACCATATTTTGGTAAAGAGTCAACAACTAACAATGCCATTACTAATGATAATGAAGAGGATGATCATGCTTCTATTCAACAGCAGAGTGAGAAACATGAACATGCATTTATTACTCAAGAACAATTTGATAAACTATTGAATCTTCTCGAGCATTCAACCATCAACCAAGGATTAACCTCTGTAGCTTCCAATCAAGTTTTCTCATCTTCATTTACAGGTCATACATCTGTAGATGTTAAAGATAATCCTCATTCTTTCATTTATAAGTGATCCAATCTTAACTCCTAGATAATAGATTCAAGAGCTAGTGACCATATTTGTTCTAGTCGTTCTTGATACCTCCGCCTTAGTTCAATCAATCCTATCAATGTCAAATTGCCAAATGCCCAATTTGCTTTGGCTAAGTTTCTTGTCACAGTTAAGTTTTCTCCTAAATTTAGCATTTCTGATGTTTTGTACATACCTGAATTTTCTGTTAACCTCATTTCAGTTCCTAAATTATGTCAAACTTTCCATTATAATGTCATTTTTAATGCTTCTAATTGCTTCATTCAGGATCCACAATCACTGAAGATGATTAGTTCAGCTGAAAAGTTTGAACGGTTGTATCACCTAGTTCTCAAAGAAAAACCTAAAGAAACCTCTATAATAAACAATATTTCGGCTCACACCATCCGTAGAAGTGCCTTATGGCATTTTCGATTAGGTCATTTATCCTTTGCTTTACAATCTATCTTTCCCTTTGTTGTTGCTGATAAAAAGGAAATTTGTGATGTCTGTTATTATGCTAAACATAAGAAATTTCAATTCAATAATAGCTTTAATACATCATCTCAGCCTTTTGAACTAATTCATTTTGATGTATGGGGTCCCTTGGCCATCAAGTTACATAATGGCCATTCTTATTTTTTGACTGTTGTAGATGATTTCAACATGTATATTTGGATTAATTTTGATGAAAACCAAAGCTAAAACTAGACACAATGTCATCAATTTCATCAAAATGGTTGAAAACCAACATGAAACTAGTGTCAAATGCATTAGAAGTGATAATGGACCAGAATTTATCATGTCCAACTACTATGCTTCTAAAGGCATTCTTCACCAAACAAGCTGTGTTGAGTCCCCTCAACAAAACGAAAGGGTTGAGAGGAAACATCAAAAAATCTTAAACATAGCTAGAGCCCTTCTTTTTCAATTAAATTTACCTAAAAAGCTTTAGTCTTTTGCTGTCAATCATGCCGTTTTTTTTATCATAAATCGTGTTCCAAATGTTGTTTTGCAAAATAAATCTCCTTATCAATGCATATACTACAAAGAACCTGCCTTACATGATTTGAAATTTTTTGGTACCCTCACATATTCCTCAACATTACATGTACATAAAACTAAACTTGGCCATCGAGGGATAAAGTGCATTTTCTTAGGCTACAAGCAAGGTGTAAAAGGGATTGTACTCCTTGATGTCAACAACAATGAGGTTTTTATATCTAGACATGTTGTCTATCATGATCACATTTTCCCTTTTAAAACCCAATTGGTAATACCATACTGGTGATAGTATGACTCATGAACCCACCAACACTAACATTGACCCATTTCCCTTAGACCAACCTAGCTCACATGACTGCCATAACTCATTTCAGTCACCACAAATTGATCCTCCTTCCACTGAAAACACATCTAACATTCCTGAAACTTTCCCCATCACTCCCACATTTGATGATGTAGATCCACCACCAAACTATACCAAACCCATTAGGCACAGGAAAGCTCCATCTCACCTTGAAGACTATGTGCGTAATTCATCAAACAGTTTGGTTGCATCATCAACTTCAGGTATTACATATCCCATATCTTCTTTTCATTGTTTTGGGCATTTTTTTCCTACTCATAAGTCTTTTGGCATGTCTACCACACATGATTTTGAGCCTAAAACTTATGAGGAAGCTTGCAAAGATGAGAATTGGAAGATGGCTATGTAGTTTGAATTAGAGGCACTAGCCAAAAAATGGTAGTTGGGTAATGATGGACCTTTCACCCATTGTTAAACCTATAATTAGTAGATGGATTTACAAGATCAAGCACAAAAGTTGATGGATCTATAGAGAGGTATAAACCCATATTGGTTGCAAAACGGTATAGCCAACTTGAAGAACTGAATTTTTTTGACACATTCTCACCAGTTGCCAAGTTATCCACAGTCAGAATTCTACTTGCCACATCTTTTATCAATCATTAGAATTTAAATCAACTCGATGTAAATAATGCATTCTTGCATGGTGATTTAGATGAAGATGTCTACATGCTTATACCACTAGGTGTTCCTTGCACCAAACCAAACCAAGTTTGCAAATTAGTGTAGAGCTTGTATGATTTGAGGCAAGACAATCGAAAGTGGTATGAAAAACTCATACCACTCCTACTAATACTTGGCTACACACACTCCACTACTGATTACTCCATGTTCACCTTGAAAAATGGTGATCACATTAAAGTCATACTAGTATATGTAGATGACATCATACTAGCAGGAACATCCTTGATGGAGTCTGATCGCATCAAATGCATTCTTGATGAAAACTTCAAAATCAAGGACTTGGGAATTCTAAAACATTTCCTTGGACTTGAGGTTGAACATTCCAAGGATGACATCACCATATCACAAAGAAAATATTGTCTAAACTTACTCAATGACTCGGGCTTTGTTGCATCGACACCAACTCCAACACCTCTAGATCCTTCATTAAAATTGCATCAGGATGCTAGTGAACCATTGGAGGACGTTACTCCATATAGAAGGATTATTGACAGACTAATTTACTTGAACAACATCGGGTCAGACATTACACTTGCTACACAATATTTGAGCCAGTTTCTCCATAAACCTACACATGTTCACTATCTAGCAGCCTGCAGAATCATAAGGTACCTAAAGATGAATCCTGGATATAGTCTATTTTTCCCTAGATCTTCCAAATTTCAAATATTAGGCTACATAGATGCGGATTTGGGCAGGTTGTGTTGACACAAGAAAATTGACTTCAAGTTATTGCTTCTTCTTGGGGGTCATCTATGATTTTGTGGAAGGCCAAGAAACAACAAACCATATCTAAAAGCTCATCAAAGGCTGAGTATCGAGCTCTAGGTACATCTAGCTACCTGTGAACTGATGTGGTTGTTGTATGTTTTGGGGGATTTACGTGTTTCATGCTCCAAGCCACCGATCTTGTATTGTGATAACCAAAGTTCTATTCATATAGCATTCAATCCGGTATTTCATGAAAGGACAAAACATTTTGAGATATATTGTCATTTGGTAAGGGAGAAGGTCTAACAAAGTGTGCTGAGGTTGTTGCCCATTTCATCGCAAGAGCAGCTGGCAGATTTTTTGACAAAATCACTTCAGCCATCAAAGTTCAATTCGTTTGCGTTCAAGCTTGGCATTATCAACATCTATCATGCATAAGCTTAAGGGAGGTTGTTAGAATGAATGAAGAAGTGAAGATCTCATTAAATATCAAGCTACTAACTAATTTCTATTGAAGAAAACTTTATACTTGTAATTCAGTTATGAGTCTGTTATTTTAGGAAATAGTTAGTTTGTTTGTTATGAGCCTATGTGTATAAATTATTGTAATCTTATTCTTCATTCCTTGAGCTGAATCAACGCAATTTCAATTTTTTCTCTAATTCTCTTCCATCCTTTTCGTTCTTCTTCATTGAAGTTTTCTCTTCATCAATGGAGATTCACATACTCTAATAGCTTTGTTGTATTTTCATGCTAAATAGCTTTTTTGTTTCATATGTGTACGGGTAAAGATTTATAGATTTTTGTTAGTCTTATACAAGTGATGTATCTTAAGAATTTGTATAAAAATGTTAGTCTGAACAAATTATAGAAATATTTATACAAATTGTAGCTTCTCTTTATTTATTTTTGTTAGTCTGATACAAGTGCTATATCTTTCACAAGATCTATTCAAGAAAGGCCACATGATATTGGGACTTAGGGTCTGTTTGGTTCAATCGAGGGGAGGGGAGGAGAGGGATTTTTATCAACGGGAGTGAAGGGGAGGGGAAGGGAGGGGAGGGATTTTAATTACATATATGTTTGGTTCAAAATATGAAAGGGGAGGGGAGGGGAGGCATTTTATTTACAAATATGTTTGGTTCACAAGGGGAAGGGAGATATTTTAAAACTAATTTATTTTTTTATCCTTCTAATTTTACCATAAGACTTGCGATATTTACCGTTTATAATTCAAATACAAATTTATTGACGAAATATAAATATTCAATCAGAGATCATCATGAAATATTTTATAAAAATGCAAGGATTATAATATATGATTGGCTAAATTACAGTTTTGGTCCCCTTATTATTATAAACAAAAACATTACGATAACTAAAATTAACATTAAAATATGAAAAATAAAATAAATTTTTTTAACAAATATAATGATAGTAAGATGAAGATATAAAAATACAAAAAATATAAAAAAAAAAAAGATTAAATTTGTTCAAAATAAAACATTTAACATTGTTATAAGTTAAATTTATATTTAAATAAATAATAAGGGTAAATATGTAAATATAATTATAATTAAAATCAAGCACCTCCCCTCCCCTCCAAATCCCTCCAAATCGGGGGGAAGCAAAAAGTAGTTCATGAGGGATTTTGGTCCCCTTCATCTACCTCTCCTCCCCTTCTTAAAATTTGAACCAAACACATAAGTTATTAAATATTTCCTCCCCTCCCCTCCATTTATCCCCAACCAAACATACCCTTACACTGTTTTTTTATCTACTTTAAAGTATAAGTCAAGTTCTTAAATGAAATCAAGTTTTATTTGACTCATATAAATAAGCCACGTGATATTGGTAGTTATATTGTTTTTCATCTATTTTAATGCAAAATCGCAAGTTCATAAGTGAATCATGGAAAGTATTGTGTTATTCTTATGATATTCATGAAAAATATTGTTTGTCATGAGCATGTTTAATTTTTATTTGTTTATGTACATTAATGATAGGTTTTGATATGTATATATAGATGGAGTACAATGAAGGGTGGAGAAAGAGGTGTAGTATAGGTAAGAGGTCAAGGTATCACTACTTTAGGTCATCAAACTCTCTACGTTTGAATTCATCTACTTCTTGAAATATAATATAAAATTGTTTTGAGAACACACTTTTATTTGTAATCTCTTAATTTCAAGAGTTTTCCTTGTACTAATTTAGTTATTGTTCTGGCCTGGGCCCCGGGCTGACCACGCGGACCCAGCCCAATAATGTTCCACCAGGCCCTGTCTAGTCCGGGTACCGCGTCGGGCACGAGGTCCCCTACAAGCCAGAAAGGCCTCCCTGCGAGGAAGGCCTACCCCAACTATGTCGGGCTGGAGTCTCCCCGCTCGGCGAACACTACCCTCCGAGGACAAGACCTGCTCCCCGCGGGCAGAACCCGCCCTCCAGTCGGGCAGGACAACGTGTCCTTCACACGTTCTCCACGTGCTCCCCTCCGCAGGGACACATCACTAACCAACTGCCCACCTCTGAAAGAGCAGGTCAAACCCACTTTCCGGATATCACGGGACAATTGAACTAGGGCAAAGACCACATTCTGGTCTTCACTACGCCACGTAAGCCCTAGCAGTCACCTGGGTTGGGCCTGGCAATCCAGCCCAATACAAGTGACCATTGGCCCTGCGCTGGGGTCTCTCTATAAATACCCTCTTCCACAAGAGGGTCAGGTAAATTCACTTCTTACCCCATTTCTGTACTTTGCTCTCACTCTGTCCAATTTCTTACTTTGGCATCGGAGTGTCTTGCAGATACACCCCCCTTTCTCCTCCTCATCACTGGTGAATAGATAGCAGTCCAACAGCGTGTGGTCAACCCGTGATCCCCTTCTGATCAGGTCAGATCAGTTATAATATATAGTATCATGAACAAAAGTACTCCTTTGGTTGTAATATCTAGTTTTAAGTACACAATTTTAGTATATTTGTTATGATTTGGTGAATATTTATTATATTCACAACAACATTTTAGTGTTTCATATGAAGTACTATTTATTTTATATATCAAAGTATTTTGCATTAATAATATTATGAATTAAATTAGGTATGAAATTTGCAGATTTTGATTGAATGTGATCAAATATAAATGTCACTAAATAATTCTTCATATAATTCCTCAGTATTTATTATAATTCTTCATCAATTAGTAAGGAAAATAAATGTCACTAAATAGTTATCATATAATTCAATGATGAAATAAATCCCTCATAAAAAATGAGTATTTATTTATTATCGAAATTAGTGAGAGATTTACAAATTCCTCATTAATTTCTGATGGAAATACATGCATAAAGATAGATATCTTTTCAATAATTAGTGACAGAATAATTTTGTGTCAATTTGTGATGGAATGTGAAATCCCTCATAAATATTTTTCCACATTGAAATTCGCTACGAATATTGTTTTGTCACTAAATCCGTCACTAAATTGATTTGTGATAGAACTTCAGTGTATTAGTGAGGAAATACTACCCTCTAAATTTAATTTCTTTTAATAGTGATGGTTGTTTGACTCTGGTCTATCATTTTTATGGAGAATCAGTTTATCGAGGATATATCAGAATTTAGTATTAGGATTTGTAGAGAGATGGCATTCAGAAACATCGTCCTTTCATATGTCATTTGGCAAGATGACCATTACTCTGAATAATGTTTCTTGTCTGCTTCATTTACCGTGTAGGGGGAGTTCTGTAAAGCTACATAAGGTTTCACTAATTATGATGTCATTACTCAGGCTACTATTTTGTTGGGTGTTTCCTTTGAGGAGGCAGATGAAGAGGTTCATAGTTGTATACGTGCTTATTATAGGCCGGATTGGTTGAAGGTGATTTTTATGCATCAACGAGCTGAAAGTATATTTGACTATGTAGCTAGAGCCTATATACTATTGTTGGTAGGCTGCACCATTTTTGCGGACAAGACTTTTACTCCTACAGAGGCAAAGTATTTATCACTATTTCAAAAATTGTCTGGATGTGGTAGATATTGTTGGTGGCAGTTGCAGTTGTCACACTCTACAGATATCTAGGAGATGCTTCCTTTTATAGTTGCAAGCAGCTTGGGGATATGCATCTCCGCTACAGGTACAAATCTTTTATTTTAACTTTACTTGGACTTATATTATCTTATTTATAATAATTTTAATTGATAATATTCATGTTGTATAAAAATGTTGGATTCATGAGTATTTTCCAACTGTTGGCAAGAAAGGATTTTCTAAGATTGCTGATATTGGTAGTACACTTTCTAGGGCGATGAAATGGATGTACAAACCAAAATATAACAATCACAATACAATCATAATCTAACATATTGTGACACTACATGCGTAAGGTGTTGTCAATGTTGTAAGTGTCCATCAAATCCTATCATCCAAGAAGTTGCATTTGGTGTGCGATACTTCTTCCAATCCAATGTGATCAGTGGCAACAGAAATCCTTCATTCATGTTTACCTGTTTAGAAAATTAATAATTAAGACATAAATAAAAGATAAGTAATTAACATAACAAACATGAATATTTACCTGAACCATTGATGTTGGTTTACAAAACCAGTGCAGTAAATGGACACATAATGTGAATGTGAAGTCGTCATAGGAAAGAAAGTCAAACTAGGTTGACCAAATGAGACAAGAATGACATTATACCGATTTCTATCACATAATCAATTTATGGTAATGTTGTCCATTTCTCTAGTGGTTGAGGACCTAAAGATGATATCATCAAGGATTCTCGCACTTTTGATAAGCGACTTTCAAATAACTTCTCATAGAAACTGCTTCTGGAACCTCTAATTTCATTATCTAAGTCAAGACGAACCATTGACCAACCATCCTCACCATATCCATGCAATGATGTAATGACTATAAACACACAATTTCCATCACTCTTAACATCAACAATGTCATTAATAAATGGTCTGATATGATCTGGAAATTGTACAATGTACTTATTATATGGTTTCTTCTTTGAGGTTTGGGGTAATTGTGAACATGAACTCTTTGAAGATTTTTGAGAACTGTTGTGTGCTTGATCAACATACTCATGATATGAAGGATCACGATAAACATCATATCTAACAGGTTTCTTCCCGTTTATCTTCACTCCTCTTTTGGTTTTTTTCAGGCGGCGGACACATCTTTGTTGTAATAGGGTAAGCAATTTCACACACCTTAATTTTTAGTGCTCTTTTTTCTGCAACATCTAGTGACTTGAACCTTTTCCATATTGCATTAATTGCATTAGTCATGTCCACCTCTGATCCACCCTCTATATCTATCTCTTGATCACCTTTCATGTTGAGCTTCCTCCAATGGATATGAATAGCATCAATTGGTATTGGTTCACCACTTAACGTGTATCTTCCTAACTCACAAGCACGAGGTAACACATATACTTTTCTATGAGTACACCCGCACATTTGGGTGTTTTTACCCACCATGTAAACCCTCAACCACTTTTCAGCAATGTGTTTCAAAGCAGCTCTTGATACCGATCCATGCAAATTCCCATAAAACAGACTAGTGATCATTGTCTTTACGCGAAAAATACAGAGTCGCCACCGAATTTTATTTATTCAGAAGAAAGGGAAAATATCGATAAAACCCCCTAAAAGGTGAAGAAAATTGTCTCGCAACCAAACTCGGATTCGGAAGTCGATTATGCAAGAGAAAGGTATCAGCACCCCTCACGTCCTTTGTACTCAACAAGAACCGTCTAGGTTATCTATGCACGAGCGAGTGTCGTTTATCTAACAGTTACTTGCTAAAGTGGAAAAAAGAATTTTAAATTAGTGAGCTCGCCAAGATCTCGCAATTCTGTGTCTATGTATCCTCACAGTGCAATAAGAAAATCATAGCTCCTTAGTTTGGGGTAGAAAATAAGTGTGGGTTGATTGATTTTACCTTGAAAAAAGGTTTTGGGAATGATGCCCTAACGCGCAAAAAGAGTTTAATATTCAAAACAACCAAGTCAAGCGTCTTATATTCAAAACATTCAGAATAAGGATAGGAATGTTCCATTTTCACTCCTTCTCAACCACTTAAGGCTCATGGCACACAATTCTAATCGTATTTTAAAAGCATTTTTGAGTTTGATTTGAGAAAGTGTCACTTGACACTGGATCAAGGGTTTTATTATTGATTAAGAAAGGTGAGGTTGGTCCTAGTTCCTAGGGATAACTAACAAGCAAAATCACCAAAAATATATTCAAGCCATTGTCAAACCCTCTAATCTTTCAAACCCTTTTTAAAAAATGAAAGATATTTTGTCTCGAGATGATGCAAAACAATGCTTCGTTACGTAGTTCTTGATTAAAAAAAAGTTTCTTTGTCTCGAGATAATGCAAAAAAATGCTTCGTCCGCAACCGTTGAGTTGAGATACATGATATTTTCCCGTGAATGTTGATATGTAGAAATCCTTTTAATGTGATGCAAACGCCAACTCCTCACTTGCTTTAGGTAAAACAGTGTTTTATGTTGATTGATATAAAATAGCTTTCGCTAAAATCGACCAACAAAGAAACATTTTTTTATCCAGAACTACGTAGCCCTTGAGTTCTCTATTGCACCGCAGATACGTAGGGGCGAGATTCAAAGTCTCGTCAGGCACCCTAATAAAAAATAAATATTTTTGTCTTATTCTTCTCCCTTTTAATATCTCGATAAGCCTAACATTTATAAGCTAACACTAACATGCACAACTAACCAAATGGTTCTCGTTGAGTACAACAAACGTGAGGGGGTTTAATATCTTTCCCTTGTGCAATCGACTCCTGAATCCTGATTTGGTTATGATGACCATAATTATTGTCGTTTTTTTAGGGATTTTATCGATATTTTCTCTTTCCCTCTTTAGGAATAAATTAAGTTAGGTAGCGACTCTGTTAAGTCCATCTCGTGAGCGTGTGATTACGCTTCACGAGGTCGTATTCTCATTATACGAGAGTAGTTTAAACAATACTAATGGTGTAATTTTATTAAATAGTTAATGTTAAGTTAAAAACTAAAATAAATATTGAATTTCTACAATTGAGGGAGCATTTTAATACAATTACGTAAATTAATAATAAAAATTATGTTTTATAACGCTTGTTAATCTCGGAGGTGGCCGGTGGTCGGCGGTCGACGGCGATGATTTTAGGTTCGGTGGCGGGTTTAGAGTTGTTGAGTAATAACACGCATTTACTCTAATTATACCTCAATTTGGAGTTAATTTCGATGATTTTAGAGTTGTTGAGTAATAACGTACATTTACTTTATTCTTAATTATATTTTGAGATTAGTAATCTGATGGGATTACCGTGAGACCTGTTTATTGGCAAAATTATATATATTTTAAATTAGTAATCCGATGAGATTACAATGAGACTTCTGATTGGTAGCCTTATGGTTCAAGAGTGGGACCATATTTTGATTATGATTTTTGAGGTAATTTTGATGACAATTTGTGATGATTTGTTTGAGTTGAATGCTTACTGTTGTGAATCGGATACCTTTAAACAAAGTATAAACGGTTTCTTAATGATCAAGAAACTCACAAGGGTTAAGGTTAACAAAGAAAACAAGGTAAAACAACAAGGAACAACAAGGATTGGTTATTAAACTGATATTCTTTCCTTTCTCTTAGAACAAGATTACAACTATACAAGAATAACAAAATAACCTCTCTCCCTTGAAATTAGGATTTTATCTTCCTATTTTTCCTTATTCTCAAGATTGAGAAACTAGCATCCTATTTATAATAAAATAGAACACTAACCTAATGGACTTTTTAACAATTACCCATTACAAGCTAACTTAGGGTACAAGCTAACTTAAACAATTGGGCTTACAAGCAAGACCCAATTCAACATGCTAACAACCCTAGCAATATTGACTAATGCATGTTAGAACAAACTTCGACTACAACACGCATTACTCACGAACAGACTTCGACCATACTAGAGTTCGATCCAATATCTCACAAATCTCCGTCTTGGATCTAACTCTATAACATCAAGAAACTAGCTTTCTTCATGCAACTTTATTAACTGTGTATAGTGGAAAAACTTGCAACTGGGCAACGTCTTTTCTTTTTCCGTTAATGCAGCGTCCATGGCTGTCTCACCCTTCAACGCTTCCAAACAACTCTGCTGAACCAACAGGGCTTTCATCTTCAAGCGCCACAGACCGAAGTCGTTCACTCCGGTGAACTTTTCAATCTCATACTTTGTTGAAGGCATCTTTTCCACGCTCACCGCACCAATTTGTTGTGAATCGGATACCTTATAACAAAGTATAAACGGTTTCTTAATGATCAAGAAACACACAAGGGTTAGGGTTAACAAAGAAAACAAGGTAAAACAACAAGGAACAACAAGGATTGGTTATTAAACTGCTATTCTTTCCTTTCTCTTAGAACAAGATTACAAGTATACAAGAATAACAAAATAACCTCTCTCCCTTGAAATTAGGATTTTATCTTCCTATTTTTCCTTATTCTCAAGATTGAGAAACTAGCATCCTATTTATAATAAAATAGCACACTAACCTAATGGGCTTTTTAACAATTACCCATTACAAGCTAACTTAGGGTACAAGCTAAGTTAAACAATTGGGCTTACAAGCAAGAACCAATTCAACATGCTAACAACCTTAGCAATATTTACTCATGCTAACAACCTTAGCAATATTTACTCATGCTAACAACCTTAGCAATATTTACTCATGCTAACAACCTTAGCAATATTTACTCATGCATGTTAGAACAAACTTCGACTACAACACGCATTACTTGCGAATAGACTTCGACCACACTAGAGTTCGATCCAATGTCTCACACTTACTTTTATACATGATCATGCATGCATTATTTTAGATTTAGATAGGACTTTGTTCCAGTGGTGGTCAGGTTCAGAGAGGAACCATGATGGTCTCAATCAGTAACAAACCTCTGCCCCTAAAACCCAATACCACATGTAAATTGATGAATGAGTTGGTGGCATTAGCATTTGCATTATAATTTGAATTGTGATTGTACTTTGTGTGAATATTACACTTGTGATTTGTCGTTGTTTATCAACCTGCTGTTAGTTTTCACCATTAATATATGTAAGGTGTATTCTCACCCAATTATTATTTGTTTTATTGGCTTTGTGCAATTGTTGTACAGATACTCAATAGGAGTAGTTTCTTGTGAGATGGAAGTTGGCCTTAGAACTTGTCTTTATTTATTTTTATATTTATCACTATTTAGTTGGTTTATATGCTCGACCTGTAACATTAAGAACATGGCATATTATTTGTTTTGAGTTGGTGTTTGGAGTTTATTTTCTTTGAGAAATTCCCTTTAAATAAGTATTTGATGTTTGAGATATTGAATTTCGTTGTGAGATTTTGAAAAAATATTCATGAAGTTGCATGTTGTGTTTTGAGTAGCATCCTAAGTGGTGAAATTTCTCTTTTATATTAAGGGTTAGGGTTTAGGGTGTTACGCCCACCCTATCAGTGAAGACCTGGTGGAGGCTACATGTACACTAACTCATGTAAATCAACATGAAGAAAGGCATTTTGTACATCTAATTTGTGTATAAACTAATTACGAGCTGGTGTAACGGTAAGAAGGAAGCAAAGAGTATCAACTTTGGTAGGCGGGGAAAATGTTTCTCGATAGTTAATCCCTTCAACTTGAGTGTACCCCTTAGCAACAAGGCACTCCTTATAACGCTCTATCTTACCATAATATTTATAATTTATTTTTGTATATCAATTTTCAACCAATGGGCTTATGACCAAGAGGAAGAGGTACAAGGTTCCATGTGTTATTTTGTTGTAAGGCTTCTATTTTTGTATTGATTGCTTCTTTCTATTATGGATCATTGACAAATTGATCATATGATTGAAGTACTTTATAGGTTGTAATGTAAGCTAAAAAGGCATAATATGTATAATAAATGCGTGAATATGAAAGATAATGAGAAAGAGGGTACCTAGTACCTAACCTAGGTGTTAGCAGCAAG
This sequence comes from Lathyrus sativus, assembly GCA_963859935.3. NCBI lineage: Eukaryota > Viridiplantae > Streptophyta > Magnoliopsida > Fabales > Fabaceae > Lathyrus > Lathyrus sativus. The sequence continues at coordinate 534,186,533 of OZ012736.1, forward strand.
GAAGAGGTATTGACTTGTCCATACATGTGGTAGTCTTTATGTCATATCAGAGGGGTTTTTTCCGCTGGGAAATTGTCCAACTTGAGGAATAAAGGAAGTTATTGGGTCTGGAGTGTGTGATGTGGTTGGTATTGATTCATTTGTAAGTGGTGTATGAGGAGGATTGAGATCAATAGATGTGATGTAGAATGTATAAAGGGTTATTGTGTAGAAGGTATATGAGATGGTGTGGGAGTAGGCTAATCATCTAAGGCTTCATGAGGAGGATGAGTTGCAATTAAGTTGGGTTTAGATGTTATGGAAGGAAAATTGATTTCACAAAATTTTAAATAACTTCTCACAAAGAAAGTCTTCGTCTCAAGATCATAAATTTTGTAACTTTTTTGTACAATAGGATATCTAACAAATATACATTTTTTGCACGGGGATCAAATTTATGTGTAAGGTGGACAATAGTGGCATAATATAAGCAACTAAACACCCTTAAGTGATCAAGTGGCGGCAAATTGTTATATAGTAATTCAAAAGGTGATATGTTAAATAATAATGGAGATGGCAACCAATTTATAAGGAAAATAGCGTCAATTTACATTCTCCTTAAAATTCAAGTGATAGGTGTGAATGAAATAATTATTATCATATGATTGTTAAAATATGATGATGTATGCGTTCCACAACTCCATTTTATTGTGGAGTGTAAATGCAAGTTCCTTCGTGTTTTATATCTTGAGATTGAAAAAATCTTGTATGGAGGTGAATTCAGAATCATTATCAACTCTAATTACTTTAACATTTTCTTGAATTTAGGTATAAGCAAAACTAAAGTAGGATTTTAATTTGGAAAATCATCAAAATAGTTAAAAAAGAATCATGACCCTGAACGCGTGGAAATTTTATAAGAACCCCAAATATCACAATATAATAAATCAAATGGAGTATGATTTGAAATAGAGCTTAAAGGAAAAGGAATTATGGTCTATTAAGCTATGTGGCAAACATTACAATCAAAATATTTGTTATTTGGAGATAATGAAGGGAAAACTAATTTGAGACGAGATTGGGATAGGTGTCCAAGTCACATATGCCATATGTCTGGAGACTGAGAAGCTTGATGAGAGACACGAGTTCTTTGTAATGGAGACATGTAATAAAGACCACGATGTTGTTCACCTGAGCAATCATCTTCCCCGTATATATGTGATTGAAGTAGAAGAATCAGTGAGTAAAGTGACAATGAATGGATGACAACTTTGTTTTAGAGAGAATGGTATAATCATATGTAATATGATTAGTGGTTCCACTATCTAAAATCTAAGACTTAGTGAATACAAAATTTATTAAGGCATGAGAGAAGAGACAGACATGTAACATTTGCATGAGTATTGTTATTATCATCACTATTGTTTGAATAAATCATAGTCACTTTGGCACGAGCAAATTGTTGGGGTAGTTCTGCAGACAATTCAACTGCAGATTATGAAGATTCTGTTGCGTTTGCAACAGGAAAAGATCTAGATGTACCGCTTCGAGATCCAAGTTTTTGTTGGCGTGATTGATTCTGCTTGTTGCTATGATTTCCTATGTTGTTGGAACCTTATTTCCTGTTTTTTAATCTTGCATCAATACTCTGTGTGTCCATTCATATTATAGAAATAGCAGTGAATGACTCATTTGTCCAAACTCAGTTCGACAGAATTATGAGCCATGATAAAAACATGTTGTTGCATCGATTCCATAGAGAATATTCTGCAGGTTCATCTTCTTCTGATGGTGCTTTGGTGGATCCATCGATAAAACTCATTTTGTTTTTTGTTGTGAGAGCATGAACCATCGATCTTCTACATGATAGGTAATTGATGTCATTCAGTTTTGTTAGAACAAATAAGTGACCATGATGATCTGAAGGGTGAATTAATATGAATTTGAAGAATCTATATCAGAGTTGTTGTCGTTATTTTGTTTGTTATTGTTTTTGTTTGATTCTTCAGAAATTGAACTTTCTACTGGTGTTTCAGTTCCAAGATCAAGTTCTTGTCCCATCTTAAGACACCATCAGTACAAAAATAAAATTTAGAATATAAGAATGTCAATACAATTTAAAATAGAATTATGTATGTTGTTTTTATTATTCCATAAGCCTCTAAATTATATATATATATATATATATATATATATATATATATATATATATATATATATATATATATATATATATATATATATATATATATATATATATATATATATATATATATATATATATATATATATATATATATATATATATATATATATATATATATATATATATATATATATATATATATATTGTACACTTTAGAAATTATCTAGTCGACCAATGTATGAAATCGGAAGGTACGCTAAATGGGGAAAGAATCAAGATAGTTTCAGATACGGATGAGTGATTTGATCAAAACTTTGAACCAAGATTATTAAACTTGAGGTCGGCATACAGCCGGGAAAGAGATGCTTCATAGTCTGGAATAAGCCCTTTACACACCTGAAACTTGTGATTTGTCATAACCCGAATATAGTCCCAATGCACTCTTTGTCGGGATACATTCCCACCTCAGGATATGAGAGGCCACATTTAATGACGTGTTTCCGTTACAAAAGGTCAATCAATGGTTGAGTTCGTTGCAATAGTTAATAATAAAATTGGTTACAAGTGAGTATTAAAGCCAATTAACACCATGCCTCTTTAGCATCCAATAAATGAGGGAGGCTTGGGATTTAAATAAAGGTTAGAGAACAAACATTTGGGAGATCCACACGATGAATAACATAAAAAAGATAAAATCTTCAAAAAAACCTTGGATCACTAACAATGGTGGTCACTGATTCGTCCTAACATACCTCCTGCCATGCAGGACGATTACGACTTTTTCTGGATAGCATCAAGAAGGTTAACCTGTTAATATTTTTAGCAAAAATATTTTGCGCCGACTGTGGTAAAGTTTAATGACAAGTGATTGCGGCTAGAACGTCACTCTTATGTTGCAGAATTTGAGGAATAAAGAGTATCATGGTCACGAGAAAGAAAACATTAAGTTTTAGACTACTATGCTTGCCCAGGTTTCAACATGAAACAATTCATAATCAACATCCTCCACAAAAATGTACTAAGTTTTAATGGATACACTAAAAGCTAATACGTGCCTTATGAGTAATTTAAACAAAGGATAAAAGATAAATGAATCTCCTACAAAGAGGTAAGATGTGTGAGAGCATCAGTGTGATTACCAAAAATATGAGCTAATTAAAACCATGAAGTAATCTAGCAAGACCACTGATAAAAACTAAGAGGCAGGACAAATACAAGTTTACACTTTAGATTAATTATGTTTATTGTCGGATAAGGAGAACTAACTTCTCTGCCATTTATAACTAATGACTAGTTTAGAATTTACTTTAGGCAATGGATGTCGCTCATTTCCCCTGCGATGGCGGGAGGCGCCTCCTCTTTTTTAAACTCTTAAAAGTCAGAAGAAACTATCGAAGAACTTGAAGAGAACATCATGTTTGAAGGAAATCAAGACGTCATATAATGATCAAGGATTAAAGCCCGAAATCGGTGAGTAATCATCCAAAGGCCGAGAATTTTGCACATAATCGGCTTCGACCAGGTAACGTTTAATAAAACCCCTGGCCTAACCGAAACCAAAGCTACTTGAAGCCTTTGGCATAATCGGCTTCGATCGGGTCAAGTTAATATACCTCTGGCCTAACTAAAGTCTAAGTTAATATATCTCTGGCATAACCGGCGGTGGCCAGATTAAGTTAAATAAAACCTCTGACCTAACTGAAGTCCAAGTTAGTTGAAACCTCTGACGAAATCGGCTTTGGTCGAGTTATATCAAGTAGAACCTTTAGTCGAGATATGTTAAACCTGGTCGGGATCTTTTACTTGTTTCTTGACCAGGTTTCATAAGTACACCTAAGTTATGATGGCATCGGGCTCATATCTTACTGAAGTACCTAAATAATATATCAATGATATAATGAAAATAAACACCAGGATCAATTTTCCCTAGCCTTGCCATCAGTCGGAGGATTGGTTTGAACCAATCGTTCATGATTAAAACTTATTTTTACGCTTGGGGCTTCCATGAAGGATAGCCTCGGAAAGTCAGTTATAAGAATAATCATAACATCTCATTTGCTGAAGATTTGAACGAAAGGGAAATACAATACAATCGGCAATCAATTAAAAAATATTATTCTATACATATTTTCACCAGGATGTACGAGCTCGACTTCTATAGCCTAGGGCAGACCGAATCTTATTTAGTCAGAGTATTTTGAGAAATATCAACAATAAAGCCCGAATTACCATAGTACTCAAGCTGACGTGATTCATACCTTACCAAACTAAAATTGCTTGGGGCTTATCAAATTAGATGTTATGCTCGGATAAGCGAACAAATGGAATAAGAAAACACTTACCGGGATATGATACTAAAAACGTCTAAAAATGAGTCTGGAGATATATGTATATGATAAAATATTAGACAGTATAAAGCACATGCAAGGCAACAATAAAGCGGTCAACAAACTTCAGATGGGCTTAAAATGTTACAAGGAAAACCATCCATAATGTCATGCATCTGAAAAGGATGAATAACAACAAAATAAAGCCTCCAAAGGTCAAGATCCCACTAGGGGCTCTCCAACTTCCCCTTGCCTAGAACCTACTAGGTTTTACGACAATCATAAGTCGAGACCCCATTGAAACTCTTTGATTTCTCTATGACCAGAACCCGTCGAGTTCTAATATGACACTAGGTCAAGCATCCCCTAGGGCTATCTGGCTTCCTTATTAATGACGTAGTGTTTTCCAACATCATTAAAGTTGTCGATCTTCCCAAGACATGTTTGGGGATTACCCTTCTTCTTAGCAAGACAAAATACACTTTAGGCTTAAAGGCAATGTAATTATCAAAGATTGGTATAAGTAAATCAAATACAACATTGTTACAAATCCAAGGACCTCAATAGGATCCAAACATATTACGGAAGAGAAAGAGAGAAAATCTGGCAAAAAGATATGCCCCATATTATAAAATATTTGTCACGTCCATTCATGTCATTGTGTCGGTTTAAAAAGTGCATGCAAGTAAGAGTAGGTCGAGTCGTACCTCATTTTCAATGGAGAATGATGCATATGGCTTCTTTTGTCCAGACATTTCACCCTTTTAGGAATCATGCCCGGTGGCTTATGTACACCCTAGAAATCATTTGGCCGACCGAGGTATGAAATTGGAAGGTAAGTTGAATGTTGAAGGTAATTTGAATGTTGAAATAACCGAGATAGTTTCAAATAGGAATGAATGATTGGATCAAGACTTTATACAAACCCGAGGCTGATATACAGCCGGGAAAGAGATGTTTCATAGTTGATCCGCGCGCGAGCGCAGATCAAATTGGCGCCGCTGCCGGGGATTCTTGTTAATTTTAGCCAATTTTAATTTTAGAGTTTTGTTAGAGTTTTTTTTGTTTTTTGTTTTTGTTTTTTGTTTTTGTGTGTTAATTTCCAGGGTTGCAGTGCAGCGGTAAGCGTTTCAGCCTATCAGGTGAGTTTGAAAGCTATTGTTTCGATTTGCTCCGAATTTTTTCCAGAAAATTAGAAAAAAAATCGACGAACAATACTCCTTTAGAATAAAATTCTAAAAGATTTTGACCCTGAAAATCGCAAATTCGTTATTTTTCTATTTTATTTGATTTATTTTCTATTTTCATATTTTCAAAAAAATCCAAAAAAGTTTTCTAAAGATTTATTCTGATTTGATTTGATTTTTAGTTATATTTTCATAATTTTTAGATTTAATTTTATTCGGTTTTCTATTTTTCCATTCTTTTTCTTAATAGGAACATTGTTGGTATTTTTCTAATTGTTGCTGCATTGCCGAATTTGTTCTTTGTTTTATTTTCTTTGTTAATTTTCCTATTAAATTTAATATGTTAAATCAAAGAACTCTTAGAGAACTTGTTGCCCATGATATGAATTATAATGCTTTATGTACGGAATATCCTGTTGTTATTGTACCTTTCAAATTGGAATCTGGTTTAATACACTTGTTGGCAAGGTTTAATGAATTTGCAGGTGAGGATCCGAATAAGCATATGAATAAATTCCAAATTGTGTGCTCTACACCTTCTAATTGTTGCTGCATTGCCGAATTTGTTCTTTGTTTTATTTTCTTTGTTAATTTTCCTATTAAATTTAATATGTTAAATCAAAGAACTCTTAGAGAACTTGTTGCCCATGATATGAATTATAATGCTTTATGTACGGAATATCCTGTTGTTATTGTACCTTTCAAATTGGAATCTGGTTTAATACACTTGTTGGCAAGGTTTAATGAATTTGCAGGTGAGGATCCGAATAAGCATATGAATAAATTCCAAATTGTGTGCTCTACACCTTCTGAACCTTCATTAGAGGACCTTGTCAAGCAAATAGCTATAAATGAGATGATACTTACTCTTGTGATTCATGTACCGACACTAACATTTGTTCTGTTAGTGCTTAGATTAATGCTGTCGTGCAGGGTAATGTTTTTCATGCAGATGAAGTTGTTTATACAGCTGAAACTCTTGACATCACGCTTGCCCCAACCTCACCATCCATTGAACAACCTCCCCCCTTGGAGCTTAAACCACTTCATAACAATCTGAATTATGCTTATTTAGATATGGATAAAAAACTTCCAGTTATAATTTCTTCTAACCTTGATTTTAACGAAGATAATAAACTTTTGCAGGTTTTGAAGAAACATAAGAAGGGCATTGGATGGGCCTCGATGGAAGAGGGAAGAAAAGCAGTGAAGCAACCCTTTAACTCTTTGATCTCTGATGTTGTGGAAAAGGATATCAGATTCACGTGCCTATTCGACACTTTTATTTATCGAAGATTCTTCTTTGATCCTGGAATAAAATGAGAAGACACTAATAAATATTTCAAGGTCAATGGATGCTACCCAAAGCTACTGTATGAGATCCCCACTTTGGAAGAGGAGGCTGCAAGAAATCTCTCTTTGGAAAAGGATGTCTATGTGATCACTTATCCACCTTGACTTCTCGGGTGTGCTCCTTCCTTTCTCTCACTCTTATTTTATATTTTTGTTCTTTCATTGAGGACAATGTGTGCTTTAAGTGTGGGGGAGGGAACCATTTACTTTGTTTTATTTCTTTCAATTTTATTTATTTTGTTTTGTTTTCATTTTTTAAAAAAAAATATTTATTGTTTACTTAGAAAAACACAATGCATTTTTTGAAATTTTTGGGCTGTAGATCAATTTGAGGTCAGATTGTGGAGACTTGGGAACATTTCATAAGATCGGTACTTTGCACTCCGAGCAAAGTATTGTTAAAACTCATGAAACACAAAAACATTCAAATACTCAATCTAGGCTGTGAACTCCTCTTTGGTCAAGATTGCATTGATAGGTACTACTTTTGCATACTAAGGATATCGTAAGAACACAAATCCGCAATTTTGCGGTCATAAGATTCCCTCCTATACAAACCAATCCAAATCATGTCGTTATGCCTAAGTCTAACTTACTCATCCTCCTTTTTGCTCTCTTTCATTCTAGTGCAATCACATTAATCCCTTTATCTATTCACACACATGGTAACTAAGCTTGTTAGTGACTATGATCCATATTTTTTTCTCAACAATTCATAATTAGACATTTTTCTTTGTCTTTTCTTTTTTTTTTTTTCACTTTTTGTCTTTTTCTTTTTCTCTTCTTTTTTCTTCTTTTTTTTTTCTTCTTATTAAGCACGGGATCATTCACTTATTTGCATCAGCTCAATTACTTAGCATGTGATTTCTAGATGGTGCTGACTGCTAGATAAACTACTTAAGAGCTATTAAAGGACGAGAACTCAAGACTAAGCCATAACAAGTATCTAAATCGATTTCCATATTTGGGAGACTCAAGGTGTTAAAACGATATCGATCTTATGAACTGTTCCCAAGTCTCCACAATCTGACCTCAAATTGATCTACAGCCCAAAAATTTCAAAAAATGCATTGTGTTTTTCTAAGTAAACAATAAATCTTTTTTTAAATGAAAACAAAACAAAATAAAGAAAATTGAAAGAAATAAAACAAAGTAAATGGTTCCCTCCCTCACACTTAAAGCACACATTGTCCTCAATGAAAGAACAAAAATATAAAATAAGAGTGAGAGAAAGGAAGGAGCACACCCGAGGAGTCAAGGTGGATAAGTGATCACATAGACATCCTTTCCCAAAGAGATATTTCTTGTCGTCTCCATTTCCAAAGTGGGGATCTCATACAGTAGCTTTGGGTAGCATCCATTGACCTTGAAATATTTATTAGTGTCTTCTCCTTTTATTCCAGGATCAAAGAAGAATCTTCGATAAATAAAAGTGTCGAATAGGCACGTGAATTTGATATTCTTTTCCACAACATCAGAGATCAAAGGGTTAAGGGGTTGCTTCACTGATTTTCTTCCCTCTTCCATCGAGGCCCATCCAATGTCCTTCTTATGTATCTTCAAAACCTGCAAAAGTTTATTATCTTCATCAAAATCAAGGTTAGAAGAAATTATAACTGGAAGCTTTTTATCCATATCTAAATAAGCATAATTCAGATTGTTATGAAGTGGTTTAAGCTCCAAGGGGGGAGGTTGTTCAATGGATGATGAGGTTGGGGCAGCCGTGATGTCAAGAGTTTCAGCTGTATAAACAATTTCATCTGCATGAAAAACATTACCCTGCACGGCAGCATTAATCTCAGCACTAACAGAGCAAATGTTAGTGTCGGTACATGAGTCACAAGAGTAAGTATCATCATAATCTAATAAAGATGGAAAATCATATACCAACTCAGGATAAGTATCATCAATTAAATCAGATAGTAACTCTTTTGGATTCACTACTGTTTGGGTCGGTAGTTGGTTTGATTCTTGAGCTTCCTGCATGGCATTCACTATAGTGGCAAGCTGTCCAATTTGTGTTTGCAAGGATAGGATGGAGGATTTTGTCCGTTGTTGGAAGGATTTTGTCCGTTGTTGGAATTGGAGGTCATTTATAGCTATTTGCTTGACAAGGTCCTCTAATGAAGGAAGGTTCAGAAGGTGTAGAGCACACAATTTGAAATTCATTCATATGCTTATTCGGATCCTCACCTGCAAGTCCATTAAACCTTGGCAACAAGTGTTTTAAACCATATTTCAATTCGAAAGGTACAGTAACAACATGATATTCCGTACATAAAGCATTATAATTCATATCATGGGCAACAAGTTCTCTAAGAGTTCTTTGATTTGTCATATTAAATTTAATAGAAAAATTAACAAAGAAAATAAAACAAAGAACAAATTCGGCAATGCAGCAACAATTAGAAAAATACCAACAATGTCTCTGTTAAGAAAAAGAATGGAAAAATAGAAAACCGAATAAAATTAAATCTAAAAATTATGAAAATATAACTAAAAATCAAATCAAATCCGAATAAATCTTTACAAAAAATTTTGGATTTTTTTTGAAAATATGAAAATAGAAAATAAATCAAATAAAATAGAAAAATAAAGAATTTGCAATTTTCAAGGTCAAAATCTTTTAGAATTTTATTCTAAAGGAGTATTGTTCGTTGATTTTTTTCTGATTTTCTGAAAAAGATTCGGAGCAAATCGAAACAATAGCTTTCAAACTCACCTGATAGGCTGAAACGCTTACTGATGCACTGCAACCCTGAAAATTAACACAAAAAACAAAAAACAAAAAACAAAAAAAACTCTAACAAAAATCTAAAATTAAAATTCTAAAATTGGCTAAAATTACCAGAATCTCCGGCAACGGCGCCAATTTGATCTGCGGTCGCGCGCGGATCATAACCGAGCGCGCGCAGATCATAACCGAGCGCGCGCGGATCATAACCGAGCGGTTTGAAAAACGTAGCAAAGCGACGATAACTCGGATGTCGATTCACAAGGATTCTTATTTAAAGTAGCCAATTAAGACGAATTGAGGGTTGTTTGATTAGAAATTCTATTAATAAAGAAAAAGGCAGAAATAATTGGTTTTGAAATAAGTGATTAAAAACAGGTAAATCCACCGGTTCGACTCCCAACTTATCATCGATTATTACAATTTAATATTTTCAAAAGGGTTCAATCCCTATTCGATTGCAATATTGACAAACAAGCGTCGACAATACCGCACGACTTCTATTCCTAATTACTGAATTAAGCAGACGGTTAAAAATTGCGCAAATTAATGAAAAAGGTAAGTTAATCCGCGATTGAGTTAAGGAATATTGATCGACCAAATTAAATCCAATTTTTCTTATAATAACGAATTAAGCAAACGAAATTATAAGATAATTTGGAACGAGATTAAAAGAAATATCGAACCCGACGGATTTTCCCTTAGAATTAGTTCGCCATGAAAATAATAAAACAAAAGAAAATAAAGAAAATAAACTGGGCTAATGTTTTGCATCACAGCAGCAACCTTAAATAGAAAATAACTGGGCTAGAAACCTAAATTAGGCCCGCAAGGAAAACTACATTATCACAAGTCAGAAACTTCAACGAATTATTCGAGACTCAAGCAATCTGAATCAGCTTCTTTGTGCAACATGAAAGTTGTAGATCTTTTTCTTAGCTTTCCAACGACTAGTAGAACGCCTCGATCCGATTCCTGTAGCTCCAGTTATGAATTTTTTACTAAAAGCTGCTAATGCTGAAAAATAACAAACGAAAATTAAATAAAACTTAAAATAAAATAAATTGTAAAAACATTATAAAATAGGAAATTAAACAAACTAAATTGTAGAAATGTCTAAGTCTAAACATAGAGGAAGGTGCATTAAAATGCACTGATCAATAGTCCGGAATAAGCCGTTTACATATCAGAAACTTGTGATTGGTCATATCCCGGATATAGTCTCGATGTACTCTTTGTCGGAATACATTCCCATATCGGAATATGAGAGGCCGCACCTATTGACGCGTTTCCATTACAAAAGATCAATCAATGGCTGAGTCTGTTATGCAATAGTTAATAATTAAATCGATTACAAGTGGTTAATAATTATTAAAACCTATTAGCACCATACCTCTTCTGCATCCAGTAAATAAGGGAGGATTGGGATATAAATAAAAGTTGGAGACCAAACATCTAAGGATCCATATGATGAATAGCTTAAAAAAGAGAAAATCTTCAAGAAACCTTGGACCACCGATAATAATTGTCACTGATCCGTTTTAACATACTAAAAGGTAAATAAACATACTAAAGATTTACATAGTAAACTAACAATTATGCGGAATATATTTTCTAATATATATGCTTTAATAAAATAAAGTAATTCTAATAACTTTTTTTCTTCTCTTTATAATTAAAACAAAATAAAATAAAATAAAAATATTACAAGTATTTTCTTTTAAAAAAATATGAATGAATTAAGACAAAAATGATTCTCCATGGCAATATTATTTTAGTGCTCATTCCCAAAATCCTCACCCAAAGCAATGTTAGTTAGTGATAGTTTCTGGTTAACTTGAAGAATTTTTAGCTCAATTCTACCCCAATCATGGGCGCTTCAGAGTCTACTTTCCCCACCGCGCAGGTAAATTTCTTACTTTCACTCTCTCGATTCCAAATTTACTTTCCTAATCGTTTCCTTACTCACCGAATTCTCTCAATTCATTGTGACTCTAGACGCCGGATGACCAAATCACCACCGTAACAGCACCGTTGGAAGCCTCTGATCCCATTTTAGAGCGCCTTAAATCCCTCAAAATTGTATGTTTTCTTTTCCTATTTTAATTTTGTTATAATATTTCTTGTTGATTATACTTGTTCGAACTGCGAATTTGATGATTCGGTTAATTGTTTTACTGTAGACGCCGCCGGTGTTGACGTCGCCTCCAACGGAGGGTACTTTAACTGATATTCTAGTGAGGCGGCCTTCATCATCGCCGGGTATGGGTAATGAGTTATCTAGATTCATAGTAGATTCCAATACAATGCCTATTGTTGTACAGGTTTAAGGCCATAAAATTAGTATAAATAAACCCTTCAAAATGCTTCCGTTGTACATGAACTGTTTTATTCTTGTGTTTTTGCAAGTACTGTTTCATTTGATTCTAACGACTTGTGTTTATGATCTTTATTTTCAATGTTGTGTGCCGTGTGTGGTGTGCTTGTTACATTTGTCAAGCCTTCTAGCCCTTGAGAGTTGATCGTCTTAATCATTGTCCGCTTGTTGCGGATGGATTAATATCCTTTGCCCTGTATTTACTTCCAGTTATATTATTCTTAAATTCCTCATTTTAGAATGAGGATGTGATTACGATATTATTGCCTAGGCTCAAGCCATGTTTACTTAACAATGGGGTATTTGTTTAGCTGGTTAGTTTCCCAAAGAAAAATGAAAATACAGGGATCTATTTTCTCCTAGTTTATATATTTATTATTTGTCACATCAATACATGCTAAATAATCTAGCTTCCAGTTGTAAGTGTTTAAGGAATTTCTCGGTTTCGTGTTAAATCTTTTAGCCTGCATTCCGATATCATAGCTCACAGATGAGAGCTGACTGTCTGAGTATGATGCCATGTCATGCACTCATGCTAGATTCCATTGTTGATGATTACTGGAATGGCATATTGGTATATCCTTTACTATATGTGCCTCTCCTATATAACTTTGTTGTTTTTAGAAATACTTTGGTGTTGTAAGCTTCAGGTTTTTCAATCACATTTAAATCTTCATCCTCTTTCTGATTTATCATGTTTATTCTGGTCATTCTTTTTGTATCCTATCTGCTGCATATAATACCAAAAATTTTATTTGGGATAATACTTAGTTGCTTCCTTTTTCATGGTTGAAACAGCTACAGTGAATCCCAAGGTTTTACTTGAGCTCTTCTCAATGTACCGTGATTGGCAGGAAGAAAGGGTCCAAGAGATAAGCAAAAAACAGGTCTGTTTAGTTCAATGAATTCAACAAATATTGGACTCACATCTTATAATACACCCACTCTCTCTACTCAGACCAAAGGCAACTTTTTCCATGCGGATATAATACAACACTCTTTTTCAATTGAAGTGTCTACACCTTCTGTACCCAAACTCAAACTTACACTTTTAGGCTCTCTTTGATAGAAGAAAATGTTATGTTTTCATTAGTAGTTACAAAAGTGTCACCTTGTTTTTACTGTGTTGAAAATTCCACGTTTGAATGTGATACAGATTGAAAGGGTGTTTATGAGTGGGAGGCATCCCTCAACTTGCAAGTCGGTTTTGTGGGGTTTGAATAATGCTAAACCCAAATTTTGAGATGGTGTTAGAATTTAGGATCAGTTGGGCTGCCTGATATCACCAGCACTCACCTTATAAGTTAGATGCTTTGGGTTGATTTACGCTCAAACCCAAAATATAATACTATGTTTCCCGTACATGTTTTTTAAAACAAAATGAAAACATGACAACATTTTTATAACTAACATCGCAAACATGAAATTAATAAAATCCCTCAAACCTAACAGCCCTTTAGCATTCATTTGCAATTCCTGAACACCTCTCTGTTAACTGGACAATCAGGGTTGAATTAATTCACCATCAATAGACTAGAAATACTCTCAATTGTCTCACTGTATATTTTTTTGGATAGGCAATTGTTATATTAGTTGTTTTTTCTTTACCGGGGTTTGGACCTCAGTCTTTTAGCTCCTTTGTTCCTTGGTTCAAACTAGTTAAGCCACCAAGAGTGTTAGTTATACAATGAACACACTTGGTTTTTACTTGTAAGCTGACTCGTAGTGTAACAAACTTAGGGTCTGTTTTCTTTGTGAAAACATTTCCATATAGTTGCATGCTCAATATTTCTTAATAAAAAGTGGCCTGGATAGTTAGATTTTGCAAAATAATCAAGCTGGAAAAAATGTATTTTTTTAATGTAAAGCAAAAATCATATCCTGTGACGATTGACACCCTTCAATAATTTTTCTTATTGTATTGATGTTGCTTTACTAAGTGAGTGATATTGTTTCCATTGGTGTTTAGATAATTTTGCCTCTTAAGGAAAATGGACTTGTGTTCCCTCTCTGATTTGCAAATGCTATGACTTGCAGGAGGAGATAGAAAACAAAATAGAAGTTGCTGATGCTTTGGCAATCAAACTTCTTCAGCGATATAATCACTCAACGTCCACTATGAAGACTGCTTCACAGCATCTCTCAGGAGGTATAATCAGACACACTTCTTAGTTCTTACAATATTTGGAATGTTGGGATTCAATTTGCAATTTTATAGTAACCCTGTAACACATGCTTGCATGATCTGCTAAATTGAAAAGAGAAATCCCCTCTTTCATTGCTTTGCAAGGCTCACCAAATCATATATATAATGCTGGTTCATTTTCATGCCTATAACAATGTTTACTCAGCATCGGTATGGCTGAAGAAATAATTAGTTAGGGGTGTGGGGCTGTCACTATACTATGTATGCTGGTCTTCTATGATTGCCTGTTAAAATGAGTTAACTTTATGTTTGGAACATGCATATGCAGTTCATTCATTGCAGGTAGAAATTGGAAGGCTCAAAGGAAGGTTGACCGAAGTTATCAGTAACTGTGATGCTTTGTGCAAGAGGATCGCTGCAGAGGGCCCAGAACCCCTCCGATCATCTATCAAACCTTTTGCAATTGCTAAGGCTAATCAAGAAATTTGCTCAAGTTCAACTAACTTGCAAAACGTAACAAAAACAAGTCCACCTTCTGCAGAATAGAAGTTGGACTAACAGGTTTTGATTATTGCTCATGTTTTCAGAAGGTTCTTGCATTTTAGTGGAGCTTGAGAGCTTGAAGACCTTTTGCATCACAGTCACGTGATTGAGTAATTTTGTATGGACCATGCTTTGGATGGAGGGAACAAAGCTTTTCATTAATTGAGATCTAACTCATGGCAACTTTAGAGCAATAGGGCCATGTTACATTGCTTCTATATTAGGGAGCTTTGGATCCCATCACCGACACTCAAAGTTTGGGCTTGCTAATTGGATGCCAAAAATTGAAAGTAGGTCACGATAAGTGATCAGATGTGAAGCTATTTTTCATTTCATTTTGTCATTTTTTAAGTTAGTGATTTTGGGATGACCGCGCTATAGTTTAAGGCATCTCAGTTAGAGAGTGAATAGGGTCAATTTCATTATAAAACGTACACATGATCATGTAATTGTTCAACATTTTGCTATTGTCCTCAACAGTGCTATTTCAACAAATAAATATCGTTTGTGTTTGTTCTAAATTGTTCACAAATTAAATATGTATGCAAGTGCTGATAAAATATTTTATCAATTAAATATAGAGATGGTTGCCCCAAGATAGATCTGATCTAAAGGTAGATCTCATTGGTTTACATTTACATGTTACTTGAGCCGGGCGGTTAAAATTGAGAATTTGAGAGTTGGAGCATTCTCCTTTCTCTCTAACGCCGCAGTGTAACATTTCTTATGCTCTACTCATTCCAGCGCCATTTTCATAGATCTAAACACACCCAATGATAACAATTGCCTCAAATGTGACAAGAATAAATCTGACAATAAACAAGTACAAAATACAAAATAAATAACAACTCCAATACCGTATCATGTAAAACAGCTGATAGATTTAATTAAATGAAATTAAACTCCTTCACTATGAAATAACGAATCTCTGAAAATAACAGCAATAATGTTATATGACTTGAGATTTGAGAAATAAACAAAATAAGCAAAAGTGGATTACAAAAATGAAGTAAACAACATCAAGGTTGTTGTTGAGCATCAATGTAACCAGCATCAACAAGCACTTTCTCCTTCTTAGCCATTTCAACATCATTATCAACCATCATTCTAACAAGCTCTTCAAAACTAACCTTAGGTTTCCATCCAAGAACTTTCTTAGCTTTAGTAGCATCACCTTTAAGATTATCAACTTCAGTAGGACGAAAATACCTCTTATCAATAACAACATGATCCTTCCAATTCAAACCAACATAACCAAAAGCAACTTGCAAAAACTCTTCCACCGTATGTGAATCTTCCGTCGCAACAACATAATCATCAGGCTTCTCTTGTTGCAGCATTAGCCACATTGCTTCCACATAATCACCAGCAAATCCCCAATCTCTCGATGCTTGAAGGTTTCCAAGAAAAAGTTTACTCTGAAGCCCGATCTTGATCCTACCAACAGCGCGAGTAATCTTCCTCGTCACGAAATTCTCTCCTCGTCGTGGAGATTCGTGATTGAAGAGAATTCCGTTACAAGCGTAGATTCCATACGCTTCACGGTAGTTAACAGTGTACCAATGCGCAGCGACTTTCGAAGCGGCGTAAGGTGAACGAGGATGAAACGGAGTTGTTTCCGATTGCGGCGGTGGAGTTGATCCAAACATCTCAGAAGATCCGGCTTGATAGTACCGAATGTGAGATCTACCAGATGCGTCGATGTGAGATCGAACGGCTTCGAGTAAACGGAGAGCACCGGTGGCAACAACGTCAGCGGTGTAATCAGGGATCTCGAAAGAAACAGCAACATGAGATTGAGCGGCGAGATTGTAAACTTCGTCGGGGAGGATTATATCAAGCCAGCGACGGAGAGAAGAAGCGTCGGAGAGATCAGCGTAGTGAAGTTTCATTCGAGCTTTGTGAGCGTTGTGTGGATCTACATAAATATGATCGATTCGTTGCGTGTTGAAATTGGAAGAACGACGGATTAAGCCGTGAACTTCGTAGCCTTTGTTGAGGAGAAATTCCGTTAGGTATGATCCGTCTTGGCCGGTGATTCCGGTAATCAATGCTATTTTGGAAGGTGGAGTTGCGTCGCCGTTAGTTGACGCCGTTGGGTTTGTGGATCCTGAATCGGCCATTGTTGGAGAAAAGAGAAAGTGTGATAATTGAATAATGGATAGAGATTGAAGAAATGAGATCTCGCTAAGCCTTTATTTATTGAGAAGGAAAAAATGTAAAGCACGCGGTTTCGCGTTCTGGGATTCACGATTTTGCACTGTAAAATTACTTCATTCTCTGACTTTCTTTATTCAAGATCTTAAACTTGTTTTTTAATTGAAAACTAGATTCAAATTACTTTTTTAGTTGTAGCTTTTTTTTTTCTTTTTTTTATAATTAAGATTTAGTTGTAGCTTTGATAAAACCTCAACCATCTTAGAAAGGGGCTATATTTAGGGTTATGAGGAGATCAGACTTAAAATTTATAAACAGGATACGAATCTTAAATTCTTCAATTACCAATAAATAGAGATAGAGGTATTCATCGAACACTCTCTTGGGGCGAGTAATACAGCCTCTTTAACCAATCACACAAGGTTCTAAAATAATATTTTCCTTATTCTTGGTGGAGGAGACTGAGTTATTAGAATGAAGTTTCGAGGTGTAGCTATCGTCAATGACACTATGGTAGTAGCTTAGAACCTCTTTATTTATCAAAGTTCCAATGACTTTCATCAGAGTGTCCAAAAAACCCAAGAACTAAGACTCTGAATCAGTGTTACCAATAGGTGAAGGAATTTCATCATAAACTTCTTTAAGAATCTGATCAAAATCCATTCAACTCAAATAATCCTCAAACTCTCGCATGCAAGCTTCCAAATCATATTCCTATCACTAGCAGTAAGGGAAATATAACATTCTCCCGAGTGAATGTAGCCTCGTATTGAAGACATAATGAAAGAACAAAAAGAGTGAAAAAGGGAAATAAAATTATACTTAGAGCTTAAGATAGCAGAAGATCGAGCGGTGGATGAGGTAGAAATTTATACCCAACACTTGGGAAGAAAATCACTAACTTTGATAAAAATCAAAGTGAAAAAAAAACTCCTTTTATTTTAAATAAGTTTGTAATGGTCAATAATTCATATCAAATAAGAGCAATGATGACAAGTGGGAGTTCCTATAAAAATCATCATGATGAGGAGAGAGAAAGATTTGTCATCATTGAGATGACTTACACTTCAGTGACTCGCGAAGTAGGAGGCCACTCTAGAGAAGAGAGAATTCTAAGATTATTTTGTCCGAACACTTCAATCCAATAGGACCTCGTGATCGGGAGGCTTATGTACATCCTAAAATTTCCTGAGGCCGAGCTTGTGGAAAGCCAAGTATGAAGAGACAAGTAGGTCAGTTAACCATATACACAAGTTAGAATTTGGTTATGGTTTACTTAGATACAAAGCTAGCATGTAGGAGTCGGCCACGTGATAACTCAGAAGGAAGAACAGGTCGCACCCAGTATGATTGCTAGGAAACCATATGGACGATCACGAGAACGATCACAAAATGTTCCCATGATTACATGGGGTTACATAAATTAATGGATAAGACGTTATCTGACAATTACAGCAGGCGACAGATGTTAAGCATAGTCACTTTATGAGAGATGTGAATACTCATGCCTTTAAGGAACATTGATAAATTAAGCAATATAAAAGAAAGCTTGGACCATGACAAAAAGGACAACAACAAAATCCTTCTAATCATATAAGACGATTGCGGTCTCTCCTTACTAACTTCAAGAAGGCTTCTCCAAATATTATTTAGCAAGAGCACATATATCTATAAAAAAATAGTTTCAGAATTTTTGAAATTTTAATATCTTAAAAGTTATGATAAAAAATAAAATATTTAAAATTCTATAAACCAATTTTTTATTTAAAGTTTTTTGAAACAAAATTGTAAAATCTTTTATAAGAAAAACTAGTAGAAAACCCGTGCTTCCGCACGGGTAAAATAGATTTATAAATATATAGTTAATTTTGACAAATATATGTGTATTAGAGGTAAATGTAAGACAATGCAATTAAAGTAAAAGAAATATAAATTAAAAAAACAGAAATTGAATATGAAACAACTAATATAACTAAATGAAATGGTAATGTTGTCAAAAAAAAGGAGTAAAGTAATAATATATAGTAAAAGAGAAGTAGTACAACAAAATGTCATGTAACCGACGTTGCAAAATAATGTGTCTATTCGAGTTGATATCACAATGTTGACCTGTAAAAAAAAATAATTAGAGAACAATTGGATCATTTTTCGTAATGGAAACTTAACCAAAGAAAGAATATGATTGTTATACCTTCTAAATATTGTGGAAAACTTCTTTGAATACAACATTAGTGGTAGTAGCAGCGGTATTGTTGTTTTTATCATGAATCAAAATTTTAAGACCTTGTTTTGTCTTAACTCGGGACATTGCGACATACAACTGACCATGACTAAATACATCCTTTGGCAAGTATAAACCAACTACGTCTAACGATTGGCCTTGTGATTTGTGAAATGTCATAGCGAAAGAAACAATAATGGGAAATTGTCTTCTCACTAACTTAAATGGCCATGGTGATTGAGAGGGGGACAAAGACATTCTTGGAATACAAATGATGTTACCTATATTCTTTTCTGAAATGATCCTAGCTTCAATAACATGATTAGCCAACCTTGTAACTGTGAGCCTTGTACCATTGTATAAACCTTCCGATTGATCTAAGTTTCTAATCAACATAATAGTGGCACCAATTTTCAACTTTATAGAATGATTAGGCAATCCAGAAGTTTTAAGAGCATTTAGAAATTCAGCAGTTAAGTGCTCAAATGCATCAAAGTCGGTTGTTGTTGATCTATCAATAGAATCACTACTAAAGTATTCCTTTTCTTCTCCTAAAAGAAAGAAAAAAAACAGACAAATGATTCAACAAATAAAAAATGAAGTCAACTTCACGACATGTATAGTACCTGGAAGAAGATCTGTGATATATTGATTAATCTCATCGACAACTTCAATTGTTGAAGCCAAGATAGCACGACTTTGTAAAAAATTGAGGTCATGGTAGTTATGAATGAGATCAGGATAGGTACTATCAACAATAGCCTTAATAGGATCTGAAAATTTTGAAATTAAAAACTCTGCAAGAATATTAATTTCAACATAACCATCATTAGGCTCACCCATGGTACCATCTCCAATTGATAAAATCCACTCAGAAAATATACGAACTTCTTCAATTTGATTTGAAGTTGTCCCACTTTGTAGGCGCATATTTTTTGTAAGTTTAGGGACTTTGCACTGATCTCAAATATAAGAAGCATTAATAGTTGAATGAATAATATCAGATCTACTACCTCTTGGAACAACGGGAAGAATTTGTCTAAAATCACCACCAAAAATAACTACTTTGCCTCCAAATAATTTATTTGCAGCCTGTGGAAATTCACTCATAATGTCTCTCAAGGATTTATCAAGAGCCTCAAAGCAAAATCTATTAGCCATCAGAGCCTCATCCCATGTAATAAGATTTGTTATCTTTAAAAGCTCAGCAAGATCATCTTTTTTGTCAATGTTGCAAATTGATGAATGCAAAGTAGGGGCAGGTATCTTAAACCTAGAATGTGTTGTTCTTCCACCTGGTAACAACAAACTTGCAATTCCACTTGATGCCACAGGCAATACAATTTTATGTTTAGAACGAATAGCAGCAGCGAGAGTGTTCCACATAAATGTTTTACCTGTTCCACCATAGCCATATATAAAAAAAATACACCACCATTTTGTCTTTCTACGGCATCCATGACATCAAAGTAAATGTGTTTCTGCTCATCTGTAAGAAAACGTCATGTGACAATATGTTTCAAAATGAGAATTTAAAGCTTTATTAGGCATTGACTACAGTAAATGCCATTGAGGGAATCAACTATAAATAATATAAGTTATAAACAATAAGTATTGTATTTATCAATATAATAGTTCTAAACATGAAATAATTTGGAAAAATATATAGTTTACGAATGTAATTTTACCTGTAAGAGATGAGAAGAAAGTATCAAAAATAATTTTTTAAGCATTTGAATCATATTGCCTTTCTTCATAAATCAGACGGTTTTCAAGAAAAGAAAGTACAAAGTCATTTGGATATGGCAATGTCTTGAAATCTTTCAGACTTCTATTGTTATTTTGTAACTGAGTTTCTATTTCAATCAGAGTAAGTTGTTTTAATTCTTCATCGATAAGTGTTAATCCTAATGAAGATAAAACAATACAGTGTCAATATAACAGTTAACTTGTGAATAAAAGTAAGAAATTGAAATTCATATAGGGTGTACCTGGATTTCTTGTTATGACACGTTTACCGTAAAGAATACCATCAGCTAAGTAGTTCCATGTTTGATTCCAAACATGCTCAGGTCTATTCATTGATGAAGATAGCAACATCGTAACAAATAAATTTCTTAGAAATAAACCAGAACCCCACTGATGCGCCTCCTTTAAAGCCTCAATAAATTCTCTATCATCTTGTAGAAATCCCATTGCAAAACATGCTTCTCTAAAAGAGTTATGTTGTGAACCATCGACATTTTTGATGTCTTCATAACTTGTTGGTCCTTTCTTAACAGTAAGCATCAATCGTAAATAAAATAATTCACCTGTGCTTTGAGGAACCCAAATGAGACGACCAATTGTATACCCTTTTTTTCTAGGCTTCCAAGTCCTAGTTTTCTTTTGGTAAACAAATTTTGTCACAAAATCACTATATGTCAACAACTTAGCTTCATCATATTTTTTGTTCGCTTCAAACCATGCAGTAAACATAGATTCTATAACACTTGGTTTGAGTAGAACATTACCAATTTACTCAAAGTCTTTGTAGTAAACAGAATTCTCACCTTCCATGTGAAAAAATGGTCTTTCCACGGCCGGTTTCCTACCATGTATAGAATAAGAGAAAATCCTCCAACATGCCTCACTCGGGGAAATGTATCTACAATCAAGATATTGCTTGATCTCATCAACATTCTTCTTCTTACCACCAGACATATCAGCAGAAGAATGAATAACAGCAGAAATTCTATCTGAACCCTTGTTAATATACTTGAATAAGTATTTAATCGAAGTACTTTGGTTGCACCATTCCATGTTGATGTGCGCCTCGTACTTCAACAATAAACTTGGGTTGTGAGGAACTACATGTCCGCTGTGAAGAATGATTCCATTTTTATCAATTGTGTTTCCGTTGTCTCTTCTCCTATAAAGTGGATAGCCATCTTGATCAACTATGGTTGTTGACTGAAACTTTTTTGGGTAATACTTTGAACATTTTCCATCTTTCATGCAAGGTGAACTTTGATTTGCCAATCCACAAGGTCCATGAACCATATGATTTTTAACCAAGTTGTATAGCTTTGGTTCCTTTATAGGATCAGGGATTTCAGCACTTATAATCATGTCAATATCTTCGGGTCTTGGATATTTGTTAGAAGGATGCAAGAATATCAATATATGTGCATGTGGCAACCCTCTCTTCTGAAACTCAATGGTTTACATATCTATAAAAAAATCAATAAGTAAAAAGTAATTTCTAATATTGTGTAACAAATTGAAAAGTTACGGTGAGAAAAGAAAACATACATGCAAGCACCTTGCCTAACACTCCCCTTTTTGTCAAATCTGATAGTAGCTAATCAAACTTGATTTTAAATATCCTCAAAATCACATCAGGACGATCTTGGGGTTTTAGTCCAAGAGGTCTAAGTAATCTTTGTATTTCAGGCCAATTTGGATTGCAAGTGAATGTTACAAATAAATTAGGAAACCATACCTTGCTACAAATAGCCATTCCATCATAGTACAATTGATTCATAAACCTCCTTCCACCAACATAAGTAGAAGGCAAAACCACTCTTTTTCCTGTTGAAGAACCCTGTGTTTCACTTTGTTCACCCACTTCAGTAAGACTGTTGTATTTCGACACCTTTAATTTGGGTTGATTTTCACGAATCCATTGAAGTCTTTCGGACTCTAACATTGTGTAACCATCGACTAAGAATTGTTGAAAAAGCCTTCTTGAAGACAACAAAGTTTTAGCCTCAAATGATTTGTTCTGAATGCGAAATGCTAGCCACTCTCTAATTGTAAGTCTATTTGTCTTGTTGTCTTGGAATATGTCTAAGTCTTGATGAGCTATGTTTGGTCTATAACCATCTTCTCCATAAGGGAAAATTAAAGGATATTGATACGCCAAGTAACTTGCATGGAGCTCGTTAATTCTTTGTAACTCTCCACCTTTAGTTTGCATGATGATATCCCTCATTTCTGCTGTATCAAGATCACCAACTATCAAAGCAGAAACCTCAGAAATAGTAGGTTGATTATATACTCTTCCATCTGTGGATCTATTAGAAATGAGTCTTAATTTCAGTTTTTGGGTATCTGAATTCAATAACCAATGTTTGGCCATTTGAAAACTTTTGGCATGAGGGTTATGCTCGTAGAGCATATCTGACAACTTTTGTACAATTACCGGATCAATGTTTTTTGTGTTACTGTAAACGTAAATGTTTTATTATGTCAAATATAATATAGAGTAGTATGAAAGGAATAAATTGCAACATATGAAGTGTATAATTTATGGTAAGAAAGTAATGTATGTGAAATAGTTATACCTCAAACCCTACATTCTGTTATGAACCTCATTTTCTGTGTCAAAAATATATAGTTGTGCAAATTTAGGAGGTTGACCTTCTGGTGGAAGAAAACTTCCAATACAATGACATGATTGACCTTGAACTCGCAAAGTGGGTGGTCCACCTCCATTGTTAAAACGGTTATCCAAATTTGCACCTGGTGATGTGAAGGCAAACATCATGTTGTAAATGCGAATTTGTTGTTGAAACTTTCTACTAACTATATCTTCATCAAAAAGGAGATGTGCTAGTAAAGGAGGGGGTTGTTTGAGTAACGGTAGTTCGACCTTTCCGTTGCCACAACACAATGAAAATTTGGGATAGGCTGAATGAGAACTTTTGTTCATTCTCTCTTGATAACACATCATGGCTTTACAATAACGACACTCAATTAATGGATCACCAATGTCGTAATATTCTACAAAAAAATATAACGTGTTATATAAGAAAAGTAATGCCAATATATAAGTATGCATTTAGAATAAGAACAACCTTCAGACGATGTTTGAGAATTCCCATTAATAGAAAAAGGTGCATGGTATTCCTCAAAATCATAATTGAAGTCATCGTCAGATTGATGATCTAAAAGAAAGTGGAAAAAAGTCGTTAAAATTAGAAAGTTATGAAAAAGTTGAAGAGAATTGAAAACAGTAGCCATGACGATTGAATGTGTATTAAGAAAGATTAAAATGACATGAATAAAGTATTGTGTAGTTGTTGTAGGAAATTCAAAACCAGAACTAAGAAATACAGGTTGAACATTAATTTTATATAACTTACTTGCGAAAGGATCTATGTCAGAGTCACATTTTGTATCGCCATTGAAATCTTCATTTGCACATGGTGTAAAAGTAGAACACAGTGTTTGGAATTTTGGTTTAGAATTGTCGAAGTGCAAGGCAGAATGTTGGTCCATGTCAAGAAATTTGTTAGAGCCTTCTATATACCTTTGGCAATTTGGTTAAGACAGTATTGCATATGCATTGAAGGTGTTGTTGTAATTAATTGTTAAAATTTGAAAAGCTAGTAAATTTTCAATGTACCTATAATACAGTGAGGATCCAGGTTGCATGACAGATGTATCACGAACCGTATCATAATGGACTTCGGCAACAGGTCTTGTTAGATTAATTGCTAGATGTGGAACTCCCAAAGATTTTCTTGGGCGACCTCGACGGGTTTTAACAGTCGTATCATTGCTGGAAAAGTACCCAATATGAGACGCAGACCATGAAAATTTGTTAAACATATATCAATAGAATGTAGGCCGTCAGGATATCATCAAAGGACGCAAAAATAGGTATAAGTTGCTGTCAATATGAACCAGCCTTGTAATATCTCAGTTTTCAAAACAGAAATCTAAGTAAGATAACATAAATTGCTTATGGACATTGCATTGTGAAAATGTATGCATCATGTGTTTGAAACAGACCACACCGTAACTACCTAGAGCTGCTAAAGTGAAGTTATAAGCTGTATACCTCAGTGTGATATTCAAGGCTGGTTCAATGAGATGTGAAGGTGTAGTTGGTTCTTGAAAATGATGAATTTGCAAAGCCAAATTGGGTTGAGATTGATGTTGTTGCGTGTTGAATTTGCGCGGTCTTCCACGAGGTCGTTTGGTTGACTGTGATGAGCTATGAGAAACGAAAAAAAAAAGTAACAACATGAGTGTTATAAGTCATCTTCACTGGCATGGTCAATTAATAGCAGCATAAAAACCAAAATCGAGTTTCTAACCTCGTGCCGATTTGTTTCGGTTTGTCTGAAACATTTAGGCCATCCAACATTATTCCAAGACCAATTGAGCATGCACGTGTAGTAGTTCTGATCATAATTAAAATATATTATAAACATTACGCAATGTCAAGCATAAAACAACAGCTGATAGTGCATCCAATATCAAATGGAGACCATGAAAATTTTTGTATCCGGGAATTATTGATTGGGAGCTTGTTTCTTTTCTTTGTAATTAATATATATTCAAAAAATTTAAATATGAAACAAAACCATAGATGAACTTACTAAACTTATATGATAGGTTGCAACTCTAAATAGAGTCCATTGTGATAAATAGTAAGTCGTAAAAAATTTATCTTACTCAATATATGTCAACAAATGTTCAACTGATAATTCCAACTATATATAGTACCTAGTAGAGTAACTTATGTCATCAAACTGATAATTCCAACTTTCATCAACCAAATACATGATGAACAAACTTTTTCTAAGTTTTATTGTTTTTCTATCCTTATTTTTAATCTCTGCTGCTCAATATGAATTTTTCATAATGGCAATGCAGTGGCCTCCTGCTTACTGCAGGATCAAAGGAAAAAGTTATGTCTAGAAACCAAGCAGGTTCAGCCTTCATGGCATGTGGCTGGAAAACACAACAGGTTCTGAGTCAAGTAGGTGCTCCAATGATCCAGCAAAGACAAGATTAACCAGGAAAATGGTGAGTTTATTTATTATAAATATAAAGCTTTTTCTGTTCTTTCTTCTACTCAATTATACTTGACTTGATTTATTTGTTTTTTATCAGATTTCTGCAACAACATTAGCTGAACTTCCTACTTCATGGCCAAATTTAGAAGGAGACAATTTTAAATTTTGGGAAATGAGTGGTTTGAACATGGAACCTCCTCATACTCGACATTTAACTAAACCCAGTATTTTGATCAAGCAAATAATATTCGGAAGGGGTTACAACTTTTTGATATACTTCAAATAGATGGTGTTGCGGTGGAAATAGGATATCAAACTATTAATTAGTTTGAATCATAATTCTTGATTCACAACCGCTCTTTGATTTATCCGAAGGAAAAGGTCAAAAGAGGGAAAACCTATTTTTGCATCATGAACACAATGCGGGGAGAGACCTAGGTAAGGGGTTGGTTAATTATAGGGAGGTACTAGCACCCTAAACCTTTGTAGTACTCTACAGGAACCTTTTGTTTATTGTTTTCTTTTTTATTTAATTATTTGCTTTAATATATACTGAGCTAAGGGATAGAGTGACCTAAAAAGACCTAAGGGTTAGTCCTTAGTTTACTCGCCAAGACTCGCATCTTGTGCCTACATATCCGATGTAGGGGATGAAATCAGAGTAATCGTAGTTCCCCTCGAGAGGGAGGTTAGAAACTTCTTGACTATGGTCAAGGTTTCAAGGGGGAGTAAGCGTTTCTTAAGGACACGCTTACGTGGAGTCTCTAAACTCCTATTTTTGCGTTGAATTCGTTAATTGAAATTAGGGTTGACTAAATGTTCCACGGCGGGAAACCCTAAAACAAAGTACGACGACTCTTTGACCTAATGCTAGGGTAAAGGGTATTTTCGTCCACAGCGGGACACCTAGGCTATTAGGGTTTTGAAATGGTCAAAGGTGAGGACTATTGACATGGAGTTCAAACGGATAGACCTATTCCTTCGGAAGAGATTTAACAGTGAGTAACGTCATGCAAGGTAAATTAAAACGGCAGTATGAAAATATGGGAAAGTGCGAAAAAAGTAAAGAACATGCATGGCGACGATATACTCGCTTAATTACAAGCGCAAAATACAAACTTAACCGATTAATTCCATTCCCGACATAACTTCCGATGAAATCTTCCGGCCATTCAAATGAGCAACTTTATCCGGATAAAATTCAATCTGCCCGATGATCGCGCTCTTTCAACCAAATTATCCTCAAATGAAACTCCTGATTAAACCAACCGAAGCAAGACCTCTGATCAAATTCCTTGCTTCTCATCAACGGGCTCAAGCGGCTCAAATCCCCGATGACAACTCAAATTCACAAATTGACAGCCAACTGCCAACAAATGACCATTTTGCCCTTCGTGAACTAAAGAGCACGCCACATGATATTTTCCTGCAAAAATCAGACGACTACACCAACCTGTTAGCGACTGGTTAAATGCAATGCGAAAATGCAATGAAATGCGAGATGAGGCGACAAATCTTAGGGCAAAATTTGAGGTATTACAGATGGTATTTCCCCAAATACCACTAAATATCAGAAGACATCAGACTTTGAGAAGGCCATAGGTAAGCACATTGGAAGTAACTATGTGATAGAATTTCAGTGTTCCCCTAGCTCCTCTGAGTTATTAAAGATTAGGGTATGCAGAAATCATGCTGGGAATGACTACAAAAACTGTCAAATGTATGGCGATTGCGGAAGTTCATTTAAATGGAATCCATAATATGACATTAGTAATATGAATGTAATATGTAATATCATTTGATAAATAAAGGAAATGAATTTCATGTTTTATATTTATTGTTATGATTATAGTCATCTCTTACATAATCATAACCAAATCCATGAAAATAAAGATATGGACTCCGATATGGTTGTACATGCTCATCAGGACTGGAAGGAATACCATAAAATCCGAGCCATGTAAACCTTAGTTGGTATTCCAGATTTTCAGGCATGAGTCAGAAAAAGAATAATGGAAAGCAAACGATTGTTGAGCTTCTAATTTTCCTTTTCTTTAGTTGATTGTTGGTTTGTAGGTGGGATTTTGGAGGCTTTACACACTCCCAGCCATGTAAACCACATTATGCACTCCCAGCCATGTGCAATTTATTTTGTAAAACACAAGCTTCAAAGGCCAAACCATGAATACTACAAGAAAACTGCCTTGAGCAGAACCTTGTCCAAAACAACTTCCAACCATAAAACACCTTATCTAACACTTATAACACCTAAAAAACGAAGCATTGAAGCTATCCCAGCCATGTGCAATTTATTTTGTAAAACACAAGCTTCAAAGGCCAAACCATGAATACTACAAGAAAACTGCCTTGAGCAGAACCTTGTCCAAAACAACTTCCAGCCATTAAACACCTTATCTGAAACTTCTATCACCTAAAAAATGAAGCATTAAAGCTATCCTAATCACCACTTTCACCAGAAAATCCTTCCTCTAAAAAGTCAACTGTGAAAGTAAAAAAGTTTGACTTTCTGCACTTTGGGAGCCAAAACTTTTTCCACTTCAATTCTGGATGTTCTAAACCTTCAAACACTTCATATACAAGGTGTTTGTGCTATTCGAACACTCACCACACTTCTGGAAACACATATAAAATATCTGTCACTGGATCTGTCCATATAACTGCATATAGTAATAGGGATTCTATTAACTTTAATCATTGCAAACACATGTTATCCACTTAATTGGTCATCATCCGATCACAACTGTTTGGTTTTTAAGAACATAATCTCAATAGAGATGATACTCCACTCTTCATTTTATTACTTGATAAGACTAATGCAGTTGTTGTTTGAAGGTTTGATTAACTGCGTGAAAATTGCATTAAACATATCCTTAATCTACTGGCAGGATATTCATTTGTTTTACTTATTTGGATTAGGTTTATATTTATCTTACGCATGCAATATGTAATACAAATTAGGCTAGTATGCTTAACCAATAGATATAAGTAACAATGAACATAGTATGAATCCATTTGGAAGTATACACCAGAATGTTAACAGGCATAGAATGCATAAGATAGAATGGTGAATTTGAAGACTTACCAGTGTGTGGTAAAATTTGTTGGATAGATTTGATACGCCGTATTTCTAGAATATAAAGAGGAACCATGAATTGATGGCGTTGTAGTAGTAAGATTGATAGAAAATTAAAAGAATAAAAGTCCATAATGAAATACTTATTGTCTTAGCGTAGAAGTCCCACATGTGACAGGTTCAGTTGTGCACGGTGGGACAACATCAGAATTTGAAATATTCTCATTTGCATAGCACGTAATAGCATTTGTGAACTTGGCCAACAAATTAGTTCCTCTAATGTTAATTTTAGAAAATGTGTTGGTATGATGAAAGGTATGTCTGCTTTGGGAAGGTTCTGATCCTAGAATTCTTGCTTCCAACAACATACCGTCCGCAACAACTCTCGTAACAGAATTCTGGTTTAGTTGTGAAGGGGTAATGTTTGACAGTGGCATTATAGATGCATAGACACTTGGGGTATGTAGCTGCTGAGTAAATCTTTTGTCAGCATGTCGTGTGTCATGTAAGCGTTTCAAACGTTTTTGTTGAACGACATATTTTCTTCGTGCCCTTGCTCTTTTTGCTGGTTCATTTGAGGGTGAAAAATCCATCAGATTGAAAATAGCGATATATGTCCAAAGACTGGATAATAGAATACATTTTTAACCATCAAATTACACGAGAATTACATCAATAAGAGAGTTTTTAAAGCAAAGCTTGCATAAGTTTTTGTGGGGAAGAACAATAGATATTATTGTTATGTGTGGCATATGATTGATGTTAGTGTTGGCCCATAGTTAAGGCAACATATATATGTATAAATGAGCCACCTTACATACAGTGGACATTAATATAGACAGAGCACTTGCCATAACTTTCTGTGGAAAATTTATTGGTGGCAATAAATATAGATGAGAATAAATGAGCCACGATACAAACTGTGTGTATAAATACCAACCGAAACTCCCACAGACAGCATGGCAGCAAGGGATTGTGGGAGTAACAATCTGCTCAATATGAAAAGCAGTAACGAAAATGAGATTGGGTGTTTATGCCCAAAGTTTCACAAAGTGTCTCAAGAATTCAGAAAGTAGTGTAAGGTAAGGCAAATTAAGCATTAGTTTTGTCAGTTCTAACCATGTATATGCATTGAAATAATTGAGTGGTTGGTTATATAATGTGAAACTGAATGATAAAATGTGTCATGATTTTGCAGTCAATTAAGAAACTAACTGAAAATAAGAAAGATCATAAACATGGTTGAACAAATTAAGAGTTGATAGTCACCTTATTGAGAGATTAGTGCAGTTGTTGATAGTAAAAATTAGTCAACCTGCATGTTTGTCAGCAAGAGCTTCAATATATAGTGTATGTTTCTTGGTTTTCAAAGACAAATTCCAGGTAGGCAGCAAGTTGTTCCCCCTCAGTAATGAGTAACAATCTAAAAACTTCAAATCAGCACTAACAGTCATCATGGCAGTAAGGGATTGTGGGAGTAACAATCCTCTCAATATGAAAGGCATTAACAACAATGAGATTGGTTGGTAGTGCAAGGTAAGTCAAATTAAGCATTAGTTTTGTCAGTTCTAACCATGTATATGCATTGAAATAATTCAGTGGTTGGTTGTATCATGTGTAATTGAATGATAAAATGTGTCATGATTTTGTATTCAATTAAGAAACTAACTGAAATTAAGAGTTGACAGTCACCTTATTGAGATATTAGTGCAGTTGTTCATAGTAAATATTGGTCAACCTCCATGTCTGTCATCAAGAGCTTCAAATAACAAAACTCTTAAATTTCCTTCATTGCCACTGTTAAATAACTTCCTGGTGGTCATCATGTGTGTGTTTAAATTTGTTAAGAGGGAATACCTCTGACATAGTTATTTGAATTAATATTAAGTAACTCATTGTATTTCATCACCTAATTAGAAGTGCATTAGGAAATAAAATGTTTTGAAGCATATACCTGTTTTAGTTAAGTGTCTAATGAATATGTAAGTGAACTATTTGGTTGGGAACTACAATTTACATGTCTAGCACCCTGTGAATGTAAGGTATAGAGAAAAAGTCAGAAAAAAATCTTGAATATGATGCTGAGAAATGTCAAAAAAATTGAATATGATGTCCTTGAAATTATGCAGTAGCAACAATATTGTTTATACCATAATGTAGCCATGCTGGAGGCTATTGATGCAAGAAAAGCAAACACGGCAAAATGGTATTGATGGATGCTGAGTCTGCAGAAGGTTCAACTTTTGGAGTCTATGCAGTAGGCATTAAATGTTGAGTTGTACAGTTGCTGAAGGTATTCCCAAAAATAAGGAACTTTGCTAGCTGTCTTTATGCATCGTAAAGCAAACAGGCTGTAAACCAATGCTAAGACTATGCACAATAACCAAGTAAAAAGTACAACAGGATATGTTAAAAAGGCCTGATTTGATTGATTGTAATCAAGGAAAAACTAAAGGACATGCCCATCCAAATATTATCTAATGTAACTTGGTTTGCTTTCCAAAACATGTTCCGTAGGAAATGAGAAGATAAGTAACCATTAAAAGTTGTTGCCATGAGTTGATGGGTGTTTTATGTTAATTAGAATGCATAGGCAATGATACTGCCATGTTTTTGATGCAGGATGCACAAACAAATTATGATTGTAGGTAGGGAAAAAAAACTCTAGGAAAGGTATTCTGAAGTAGACAATGGTAGGCCATAGTAAATGTTGATGTTGCATAAAACAAAGTACTTGTGTTGGCAAACCCTTTAGAACCATATATAATTAATATATGAGAAATCAAAGTTGATATAGGAGAGTCGTATTAAGAAGAATTCTTAAAAGTTCTAGCATTTCAAATTGGTAATGATATAGAAAGAGATTGGTTTTGTTGGTGATTAAAATCATGTAGAAACATTATAATTATCAAGACCTGAAATGCATAAGTCTTAGTAAGTTAAGGATCAGTTATTTAGATTGTCTACAAATATACAAAAGCAATTTGGATTGTGTTTCAAATGTGGATCAGTTATAGTCAATTTATCAGTGCAAGTTTCATACGAAAAATGGATAGACCAAATTCAGAATATCATTGATTGCAAAACAAACATGTCTGATTCATATTACATAATACATAGGTTTGTGCATAAGGGAGTACATAAGGTTGTATTAAACAACAGTAGTTAACATAGTTGTGCAGAAGTTTGGAATGAATCCTTACACAAATGATCTTAACAAAATATTTGAATCTAACACAAAATGAGGTACTCACTAAAGAGTCACTCCTTCTTGAGGTGCTTCACCTTGGTTGCTTAATTCTTTGGAGTCAGGACATCATCTTGCAAAAAATCATCAGGAAAAGTAGGAATGGCGGCCCTCTTAGTCGATGTGTTGCTAGAGCAAGTGGATGGACTGCAAGTTTGGGTGGCAGAAATTTTTGGATGTGTGTCGCAGTGTTGGCCAGAAGATTGTGTTGGCTAGACAAAACAAAACCAACAGGTCAATATGTTATGCCTGTAGTACACAACAGTATATTGGAACTTTTGCAACATGTTAAGAAAGAAGGCATACAATTGGTTCAAGTTTTGTATCCATAGCATGCTCTGTATCAGTTTTCAAAAAGGCAGCCTTAGAGGTATGCTGCCAAAACATAAGACCAGAAATTGAAACCAGTCAGTTATGTTCAACACATGATAAATTTGAAAGTTTACGCATTAAGAGTTCATTTCCACAACCAAACCGTACCTCACCCAGTTTAAGAGCTTTAGATAATGTCTTGTAAACACCAGGATCGTTAAGGATAGTAACAATTGAGAGTTGATTGAAAAAAGATTGATATTTGATTCTAAATGCATGTTGTTGATCCAAAAGTTTGTCTAGGTGTGTGGGATAAATTTTTGGGTTATCCTCTCCAGCCTTGATGAATAATAACATTAGAAATTTAAAGTTGGTGAGTAAAACCATGAATAAGAGAAACATAGTAATCAAATGAATAATGTACTTACCTCCTTCATTACTTGTCTCAATTCCCTAGCAGTCATAGTAACATATGGAATAACATCTTTATCCCAAAACACAAAGCATCCAACATGATTATCAAACTCGACTTCTACCTCGATTTTGTATCTATGCCATGAAAACAGAAGCGGTTCAAGTATGTAAAACAGGATGCAAAGTTATAATTGAAGGTATAAAACTGATATAGAAAAATTACTTTGTCACAGGTTCAACATCTTTGACTCCACAAACACATGTGAATTTGGTGCCAGTGGACTTGTTTGATGTCTTACAACTGGGGCAAGCCTCAAAATACCAACCATGCTTTAATGCCTTAAATCTCTTGGTAGTGCCAATTGTTGTGTCAAAACAATCCTAGTTTGACATCACAAAAAGTTGGTAGAAATTTGAAGAAATAATTAAGGTTGTAACGAAAATTTAAAAGCTGACCTTGTCGATTTCACAAATGTGACGGATACTCTTGACCTCATTAGAGTTTGTCCAACTTTTGTTGCCAGGCTGCACAAAGGATTCAGAAGTCTGGGTTATAGAATGAGTTGGTGCAGCAGCTGAAACTGTGGATCCTAGCCTGGAAATTTTATGTAGAAACAAAGATAAAGAACAAAATCAAAGTAAACCGAGTTCAGCAAAACTATAGACAAGTATCTAACTGTTTAATGTAGGAACATATTTGGTTTTAAAATCGAGAACTTGGGGATGCTCCAAGTTGATGTGGAGTCTTGATTCATTCCATGCATTAGATAGGCTAGGCAATCCAGATGCTGCTTGACAAAATTCAGACATTAAGTTATTGAATTGATAAACATGCATATGTATCATAGTTCCTGCATAATGATGCTTGCATATGTATCACAGTTCATGCATAATGATGTTTGCATATGTATCTATATTACATAATGATGTTGTTAAGACAGTTCTTGCATGTGTATCACAGTAAATTTGTTACCTTGATTTTTCTTGCACCATGCGTGTGTTAAGACAATGAGTGTTGGTCCGGGAAACTTGTTGGAGCTATTATAGCTCATGAACTGTTTACCGTAATCATCCCATAACGCAACCTCAATAATATTACCAGCTCCATCTCTTAGAGTGATGTTGGCACATGATTTCTTACCACCACCGCCCATTTGCGTCTTCACAACATCTTGTAAAACCCCGACGACATCTGTAATATATGAGAATGAGAAAAAGTGACAATGTTTTCTTCTGTATCATATGTAGTTAATTCAATATCCATTTAGTATGAAAAATATCAATATATAACATATGTATAATATGAATACATCTCACCATATAAGAGATCATTGATGAAATTTCCAGTGAGAAAGTCGACAATCGGCTTAAACTTGAATTGGTGTTTCGGTATTTCCGGTATTCGCAATTTCAAAACAGTCGTTTCTCCATTGAAGACAAGTTTCAACTTGTTGGGGCAAACTTTGAATGTGCCATCATTAGTCATTGGCTCTCCATTGTAAAGGCAATAAGTCTCATGTTCAGTTAAACTGTTCATACCAGTCTTTAAACTCACGGTTCCGAGTTGTGCCATGGATTTGATCACCCTACAAAATGGGTAAACATTCAAGAAAATGGACAATAATAATATAGAAACAGAGCAGGTAATAATTACCTGTGAATCTTGAATCACCATTTCGAAATGTTGCAGTCCACTTTTCTCCTTCACAATCCAAAGATCAACAACTCTAATGAGCATTTTCCAAACCTGTTTCCCTTTCTCCAAGTCCTTGATGAGTATTGGGGGTCTTGACATGGTTGCTTACAACTTCACAACTGCTTAAATTATGTATGTGTAAGCAAAAACAATATATTAACAAAAACATGTTTTCATGAAAACAACCTGCATATTTTATGGTGTAAACCAAAGAACCTACAATGTATGAATATCAACTTGCAATGTCAACTTGCAAAACAACACCAACTGAAACGAACCAGAAACAACTGTTAAAACCACAATGTCAACTTGCAAAACAAAAAAAAAAATACCATGAAACGAACCAGAAGAGTTTGTATGAATCAGAAGCATAAGCAGAAGCAATATAAACCAATAAACAGAAGCAGAAGAAATGAAAACCCCAAAAAAAGTGAAGAAATGAACCAGAAACAATTGTTAAAACAACAATGTCAACTTGCATAACAACAAAAAATACGATGGAGTGAAGAAACGAATGTAAACAGAAGCAGAAGCAAAGGAAACCAATGTAAACAGAAGCAGAGGCAAAGGAAACCAATGTAAACAGAAGTAGGCAGAACCAGAAGTGAAGAAATGAATCAGCAGAACCAGAGTGGGAGGACAAGAAGTTTGATGGGTAAAACTCAAAGTTCAGAAGTTTGTGGGGGAGGAGGGAAACAAAGCTTGACAGATGGCAAGAGGTGAGGGGTTGCAAAGAGAAAAATATTGGCAATTAGTTGTTTACCATTTTGTCCAACTTGTAGTGTAAAAAATTTCAAAGGAAAAGGCATTGAGGTAATTTTGATCAATTTTTCTTTGAAGTGTTGTTAGTTGATATGTAATACTATAAGAATATTGAAAAATAAATAAATAAAAAATAAAAAAGGGAACAAACAAGTCTATAAAAATTTATTAAGCAAAGTAACTCAAACAAAAATTACTTTATGAGTAGAGAAATTGATCAAATGAAAATAGAAAAATAGAGAAGTAACTGAACATTTTATATAGAATAGTCAGATGGTTTTGAGAGATTTCTCTCGTGTTCTTTCCTATTTCTTAAAAAAAAAAAATCTTTAGAGCTCCTAAAATATTTAGCAAAAGCGCATGCCAAACTAAGAGTTAACACAATGAAGAGTTATAGTTAGATGGTTAGGAAATTTACGTGACCACCACCGTGGTATTCTGCAAAGACGCTAACATAAAATCTTTGTATAAGGAAAAAGCATTCAGAATTTGAAAGTACAGCAACAAGAATTGATTACAAAGAATGCAAACACTGTTTTAATGTTTTTTATTATATGGCTACCGAGATGAGCTAGTTGGGCCAAATAGATGTAAAGAATAGCTATGGTTCCACCATTAAAAGTTGCAATAAAATTCACAAAGCAATAAAAGCTTTTCAGAGAGAAAGGTGACAACATAGAAAACAGTAAGCAGTGTTAACAATGGAGATTACTACTGCAAGAAAGGCATGATGAAGATAAGAATGTGATTTAATAGATGTTCCACATTTCGACTAAGCTTTCATGAATATTATCAGCAGCAATTGTGGTATCATGTTCGTACAGGGAACTAGCAGCACAACCGCAATAGCGGTATCATACGCTAGTACAAGGAACTAGCAGCACAACTAAGCAAAACTGAAAACAATTCCTTGAAGCCAAATGACCAATGTAACCTGTTTTTTGAGTCATTTGAAATCAAGGAGACATCGGAGAAATGTCCACTACTCAAAAACCATTACAACAGAATCTCCATAGATAAATAACCATTCCCTAGCACAAGGTTCTCAAAGCATTGCCCAGCCAACCAATTTTGAACAAACAGAAAAACTAACAAAATTTCAAAATCTAACAGCAAAACAAAACCCTAAAAATCTATTCAATTATCAGTCAGCCTTAGAAGCAGTAGCTGCAGCCTGCCCCCTAAGTCGCCCAGTTCTCTTAGCAGCAATAAGACCGACCTTCTGCCCAGGAGGAGCATCACGTCTAACGGTACTCGCGTGTCCGATATGCTGGTGGTTACCTCCTCCGTGAGGATGTTCAACTGGATTCATAGCCACACCACGGACCTTAGGCCAACAATTCCTCTTTACTCTAAATTTGTGGTAAGCATTACCGGCCTTAAGAAGTGGCTTCTCTGTTCTTCCTCCACCAGCAACTTGGCCAATCATAGCCCTGCAACCACTTGGAATAATCTTTTTTGCCCCAGATGGAAGCTTAACCCTGACAGAAAATATTAACACCAAACAAACATCAATAAAACTCTCATAATAATGTTAATCATAAATAACGTCATAAAATACAGATATGAAGACTAATAATGATATTAAGTTGAAACAATGAAAAAGATGAAAATGAAACCTATAGAACAAACCTAGAGGTATCATTATCAGGATTATGACTAATAACAATAGCATAATCCCCGGAACACCTTGCGAAAGCGCCACGATCACCAACATGGTGTTCAACGTTACATATAACAGCTCCTTCAGGAATAGACCTAACAGGCAAAACATTACCAACAACAAGAGTAGCTTTCTTCCCGCAGTAAATAAACTGTCCAGTGTAGAGTCCTTCAGCAGCTACAAAAAGCTCGTTCTGTTTCTTATAGCGGAATGGATGACGGAAAGTGACCTTGGCAAGAGGTGCACCGCGACCGGGGTCGTGGATGATGTCGGTGATTACTCCCTTGAGGTAACCGTTTCTTTCACCGAAATCGAGACTGCGGAATCGTGCGGGTCCTTTACGGTGGTGGGTGTGGGATTTGAAGATTGATCCCGCACCCTTACGTTGTGCTCTTATGACCCTACCCATTCCGATTAACCTCCGACGACGATTCTACGTACGGCGGAAAAATGGAGGTGGAAATGGGTGGAGAAAAACTAGGGTTTGGGGTTTTGGTTATTATATATAGTACGCGCTTTTTTTGTTGGGTTTTATTCAGGTAAGCCCATGGGTTTCATGGAATTCAGGTGTGTGGCTATTGGGAATTTATCTATTGCCCAACTGGCACATTCAA
This sequence comes from Lathyrus sativus, assembly GCA_963859935.3. Taxonomy (NCBI): domain Eukaryota; kingdom Viridiplantae; phylum Streptophyta; class Magnoliopsida; order Fabales; family Fabaceae; genus Lathyrus; species Lathyrus sativus. The sequence continues at coordinate 534,224,299 of OZ012736.1, forward strand.
TAGTATGTTTTTTATTTATTTATTTTGTTCAATTTATACATTTATATTAGAAAAAAAATACATGAATAGTGGTAATTTCAAAAATGCTCATAATACGATCACGAGTTTTTTCTAGAGACAGAGGAAAAACCTTTTCTCTTTAAGAAATTTATTGGGCTTCATCCATTTAAATTTAGGGTTTGTGGCAGCTTTCTTCAGTTTTTCTTTAGATCTCATATTTATCTAGTGGTGGTTTCTTTTAAATAGCTTGAAGTTTACCTTAACTTAGTCAGCTTTGTAATTTTCATGGAGAGATGGAGGAACATTTCTTTGACGAAAGAGGAAGAAGAAGAAGAAGTAACGACAAAGGTTGAAGAAATCAGCGAACAAGAGGTTTTTCAACGAACATTGGCGGGACGTTTGTGGAGAGAGGGTAATTTTAACTCAAGAATCTTCACCAATACGATTGTGGGCGCATGGAGGTTGAAAACTAAGTGAAAATGCAGGAGCTTAGCAAGAATTTGTTCCTCTTTCACTTTGTCTCCAAACGAGATATGGAATCAATTCTTCGAGATGGTCTATAGAGTTTCGGCCGCAACTTACTAGTCTTGGAGAGAGTCACGGGGCAAGAACAACCTTCAAGTCTCAACATGCATTATGGAGTCTTCTGGGTCATGATCTACGATCTTCCTTTGATGCTAAGGTTGTTGTCAATGGCAGAGAAAATATGGAATATACTCGGGGATTTCAAAGAAATGGATTCAAGACAATCATCGCAGCGGGAGATTCATGAGAATTTGGGTCAAGATGGACCTAAACAAATCTCTGAAACGAGGAACAATGGTCAGATTCAAGGAAAAGAGTTACCGAGTGTTCTTCAAATATGAAAGGTTGCATACCTTTTGTTTCGCTTGTGGCAGAATTGGGCATTAACTTAAGGATTATGAAGCATTGGAAGAGATTGGAGAATAAGGCTTTGAAGAACTTGATGAACAAGACCTATCTTTTGGATTATGGCTGCGAGCATCTCCACTTCCTAAAGTTTCAGAGGAACAGCCATCGAAAGATGGGAGTGTCATATTCTAATTTTTTACCCTAAGATTCTGTTTTTCGTTTTGCATCATCTGCATAACATAGCATGCACTTCATCTTGCATAGTGTCCAAAATGTCAGTCAGAATAAATTTGTTGGATTTACAGAAAAACCGGTCTAAATTTATTTTAAAATCTGACCAAACGCTATATTTCTCCAATATGTTGATTACGCGCTGATTATTTTGGTGTGTCTATTTTATTTTTTCGAGCACTTTTCTGCTCGACTTTTTATTTCGTTTTTTTATCATTTTTATTTATTTTTAGTTAAATAATCATTTAACTTATTTAGATTTAATAAGATATTTAATTTAAATTTTTATTTTTATTAATTAATTTTATTTTTAATTTGTTTATTAATATTTTCTTTTTTATAAAAAACACAATCAAACATCAGTAAGACTAATTCAATTTCTTTCCAAAGCAAAACCTAAACATGTTCCTAGCAGCATATGTCCTCTCCAAAACAAGGCCTAAACATGTTCAAGACAGATTCATTTTCTTTCCAAACATACACAGACATGTTCCAACACAATTACAATATTTTCATGAATTACAGGACAAGGAGACAAGAATTTAAACTCTTTCCAAATAGGTTCAAACATGTTGATGAGGAATTCATATCATAAGCCACAAAATATGATGGGTATAAAAAACAAGCAATCACACAAAAAAAAGAAAAAACACTCATACATCATCTTCCTCACATCCAAACCAGAAAGTTTTCACAAACCACGACGTGTCATCGAGAGAAAGAGACAGAGGAGGCAACGACGTGAGGGAAAAGACCATTTAAGGAAGGTAAAATTGAAAATTCACCCTTTATTTTGAAAAGCTGATGATGTGTTGCATTTATGTTAATTTTATATTTGTCTTTGTAGTATTGTTTATAATGTCATGTTGTAGTGTTTTTGCGTGTATTTGTTTATGTAGTTTTATTAAGTTTGTAATTTAAGTATGTGTCATGTCATTTAGCTATCATATGTTTGTTCATAAATTAAGCTATAATATTTTGTGTTAAATTTATAATTGCTTATGTGTTACTAATGTGTGTTATTTGATTTTATGACTTGTGTGTTACTATGCAAATTTTGTATTTGTTGTTTGGACATTACATATTTGTTTTCTGTGCATAAATCTATTCGTATTTGCAGTTTTTTTTTGTATGTGCATTTACGTACTAATTGTTTAATTGTACCAATGTAAATAATTCATTTAATTTTTTAGACTTCATTGGTTTATCTTTTAAAATAAATAGTGATAAGTTGTTGTCCTTTAGATTTCCACGTTCTCTTTCATTTGTAGCAAGTGTTTGGATGATTAAAGTGCATGTGTATATGAGTTAATAGCATGTCAAGTGATAATAAGGAAAGTCTTTGTACAAATATTTTGAATGTATTTATGTTGTATTATATGGTGTGGTTGCTCAAACATTAATTTTTTTAATACTATTTTATTTTCCTTCTTTTCTTTTTTAATTGATTTTTCATAATCTAGAAAATTAAAAATATTTTTCTTGACTATTTGTTAATTGTTACATTTTGAAAGTATTTTCTCTAATTAGTTTCTCTTTAATTTAATTCATATAATATTTGAAAAGTATCAAAAATATTTTAATTATTTATTTTAGTTTTCTAGTTATTTAGTTATTTGTTGAATATTTAAAAATATATATAAAAATATGTTGTAATTATTAGTTAATATAAATATAAATATTTAAATTAATTAATAATTTCTTGTTGCCTGATTTCAAAGGAGAATCCCTTTTGTTGACTGACATGTCATACTTAGCCTAATCGTAGGTCCTTCCCCTTTCATCCTAGCCTTAGGATTGGAGTCGTCGTACTTTATGTGAGTGTCCTGCCATGGACATTTCCTTTCCCGTTTATCCTAGCCTTAGGTTTAGAGTTTCTTAACTCTATGTAAGTGTCCTGTCATTGACACTTACCTCTCTTTTAACCTAACCTTAGGTTTAGAGTTTTTTTTAACTCTATGTAGGTGTTCTGCCATAGAAACTTACTTATTCTCTATGAAACCTTGACCACGGTCAAGAGTTCCTCACCCTTATTGAGTAGAACTATTAATGCTCTGATTTCATTCTTGTCAGGATACGTAGGCACGAGATGCGATGTCTTGGCAAGCATACTTAGAAATAACACCTTAGGTCTCCCTTTTATCTTTTCACCCTTCATCAGAAAAAATAAAAAATAATACAATAAAATAAGAGGTTCTTGTAGAGTACTACAGATACTTAGGATGTTATCACCTTCCCTAGGTATAACCAACCCTCAAACCTTAGATTCTCTTTTGCTTTGTATTGCATTGCATGTTTATGGATTATTCATTCTTTTTCCCTTCTCTTGGATAAATTAAAGATCAATGGTGAATTATGATTTGTGATTCAAGTTAATCGATAGTTTGATATCTAATTCTCACTGCGACAGAAGTGGCAACTTCACTGTGGATTCTTATGAGTTTTGAGGGTTTCACCTAACTTGTTTTATATGTGTTATTTGTTGTATATCTGTATATTTGTATGTCTGTATCTGCTTGGGTCTTTCCGTATGCAGGGTTGCTACCTTGAGTGGTGAGATAAGTCCTAACCCGGACTTGAGTGGACTTGAGTGAACTTATAGGGAGTTGATTCCCGGCCCGACCAAGCTAACTCGAGAAATCACCACTCAGTTGAGGCCCTCTTGAGAGTAGTATTTGTTGAACGAGTATTTGTGAAAATATTACTACTTTCGACCTAGGAGCCTGTGACATTGAGGACATTTAGTTACCATTAACCCAACTTGACCTTCTTAGGATGTAGTGTAGTGACTATGAAGGAGTAGTCCCAAAATAGTTGATACGCGATACTACACTGTGTAACCCGGTGAACTGACTTTAAACAATGTTGCGGATAGCAAGAGTCGCCACCGACTTTTATTTTATCCATAAGGAAAGGTTATAAAAGAACAGGAAAGACCTTAGAGAATATTTTGGGTCCGGGGGGTAGGTTATGAAAAGGGAAGGTATTAGCATCCTTTTCATCCATGGTTATCCATGGGCTCTTAGGTACTTAAGCTCACTTTTGAATTGTTTTGAAATTGTAGTGTGTGAATAGAAAATTTTCAGAATAGTTAATAAATAATCCATGTAAGGATGTGTTAAGAACTTGTTTGAAAACTTGTTGAAAATTTGTTTAAGTGCGAAACAATTTTGAAGTGAGCAAGCACCTAGGAGTAACCTACCCTAATGTTTAAAGGTCTTTCTTATTCTTCATTCTTTCCTTTAGTAAGACTATCCCTACTATAATGGAGTAGGTAGTCCTTACTTTGGATGTTAAGGGACATGTGAGGGACAATTTGACTTTGAAGGCCATTGTGGGATGTAATAAGCACATATAAGGGACCATCATCATTTTTCGAAAGGGACTCGATTCGTAAAGGCAACCATAAGGGACTTTGATGATTTTTCTATTTGAGGGACTTGCTTTATACACCCCACTTAACCATTATTCGTAGGCAACTTGAGGGATATCCTTAGGAAGTGAGACGGCGATTAAAATCGACTTACGTGTGTGACGTGTTTATTTTAATTATCTTTATTTAAAAGTGATCTAAATTTATTTTAATATTACATACATGTTGTTACACTCCCTAATTACTAACCATAATAATAATTAAATAATTAAACAACTTTACATCCAAGAAACAATTACAAAATAATAAGCAAAATAATTAAATAGCAAAGATAAATAAAATATAAATAAGCAATAATAAATAATAAAGGGGGTTAATTCTAAGTTTACTCGGCAAGACATCACATCTTGTGCCTACGTATCCTTACGGGAGTGGAATCAGAGTAATCGTAGTTCCCCTCAATAGGGAGGTTAGAAACTTCTTGACTGTGGTCAAGGTCTCAAGGGGAATAAACGCATCTTAAGGACACGCTTACGTGGAGTGTAGAAACTCCAAATCTCTACGTTGAAATGTTAAGTTGTAATTAGGGTTAAATTAGGGATTCCACGGCGGGAAACCCTAAAATGAGCGCGGCGGCTCTTTGACCTAATGCTAAGGGTAAAATTGTAATTTTGCCTGCGGCGAGGCATTTGTGAAAATTAGGGTTTGTAGTTTGTAGTTTTGAGGATTTGAAATTGAATGTGTGAAGTTTTACGGACTATTGGCGCGGCGGCCAAACAGTTAGACCTAACCTTCGGATGTGTGCAATGTGACAGAAATAATAGTAAACGCATGAGATAATTGAATCATGCAAACAGAGAGATAATGTCATAACTTAAACCATGCAAGCAGAAATTTAAAGGCAGAATTTAAAGAGCGATTGTTAAGTTCGCGAGGTTACATGAGAGGAGCAGATACAATATGATAATGAAATTTGAATTGAACAATAATAAAATAAAATAAATAACGGTTCTAGTTATTATTTTAAAAAAAAGATTTTAGTTATTATTTTAAATTTATCTAAAAAAAAAGTTTTTCTTAAAAATAATAGGTTTTCATATTAATTTGGAAAAGATGTTAATGTTATTTATTTTAAAAAACAGATTTTTATATTATAACAAATTTTAATAAATTAATGATAACAATAATAATAATAATGGTAATAATAATGATAATAATGATAATAATAATAAATAATGATAATAATAATAATAATAATAATAATAATAATAATAATAATAATAATAATAAAGCAATAATGAATTTTAAATGTGCCAAATAACCCAACAATGTTGCTAACGCAGAAATGCGCTCATCGCAACCAGATCTAAATCGGACGAAACAAAATTTATCGCAAAGAAAAAGAAATTAAGCAAAAAATAGTATTATTGCTCACACAAAAATGCGATCATCGCAACCAGATCGAACTAACACAAATGTCACGCGTCATGCACACAAATGTGCAAACATCGTATCGACATAATTCGATCAAAAATCTTATATATATAAACTCTGACAATTTAAAAATTATATATATATAAACGTAACAGTAATAGATAAAGAAAAAGAAATAACGGTAATAGATGAAGAAAAAGAAATAACGGTAAAAGATGAAGAAAAAGAAACAACAGTAATAGATGAAGGAAAAGAAATAACGGTAAACGATGAAGAAAAAGAAACAATAGTAATGGATGAAGAAGAAAACTAAATAACGGCAAACGGCACTCACTCCTCTTAGGTTTTTTTCCTTCTCTCATTTTTTCCAACAAGGCAACACATGTATATATAGGGAACAAATTAGGGTTAACACCAAATTGTCAATAATGTCCCTAAAGCCCATTTTAAAGCCCAAACTAAATAATTAGTTAAGAAAAAATAAAATTTAAATAATTTAAAATAATTAAAATAAACTTAAAATAAAAACTAATAATCCTATTGATTCCTAAAATAAAAAATATTATAAAAAGAACAAAATTTTTTCAATATTTTTTATTTTATGATTTTTTGGATATTTTTATGAATAATTTAGAAAAAAGTGAAAAAAATAATATTTTAAAAAATGATTTAATTAAAATACGAAAATAATAATTAAATAATAATAAAAAACTATTTTTGTTATTTTTTAATGAAAGATAGAAAAATTTAGAGTAAAAATAATAAAAAACAAAAAAAAGTGACAAAGGTGAGATTCGAACTCTCAACCTCTCACACTCATAACTCCTTACACATGTAACATGTCCTCCTGCCAATTGTGCCATTTTTACTTTTTTAGAAAAAATGCATGCCATATGATATTTACCTGCAAAAAGTCAAACGACTACACAAATTTGTTAGTAATTGATTAAATGCAATGAAATGCGACGACAAATCTTAGGGCAAAATTTGGGGTATTACAGTTATTATGATAATATTTCTCACCCAACCTCTCTTTGATGTTGGCAAAAAAAAATCATGAAGTTTGACTTTGGTTTGACCACAGTTGACCTCAGTTTGACCTTTTAACTGCATTGACTGCTTTTGACTTATCTGATCATCTGACTGAGCAAACTTTTGAGAAAAGTCTTGAAACTTGACATGGGGGTTCTTATACACATATAAGATGTTATGAAGCTCACTTGAAGTCTTGGAAGTCCATTTAGCCTGATTAAAGTCAAAACCCTAGTTTTGGATGCACTGCTTAGGAGGTGCATTGTCTGAGGGAATTGTCAACTCTTCTGACCAATTGTGAATTTTGTGAACCTTGTGAACCTTCTTGGAACACAAAGTCTTGTATTGTGAGGGCAAATTTTGGGGTGCAACAGCTGCCCCTGTTCAATTTTCTGAAACCTGAGGGGTTAGATTGGTATATTTGCCAGTCGTAACCTGGAAGGTTGAAGGGGATTGAACACAAAAGCCCAAAAATTTGCACTCACCAGTGCATGGAGTGATATTGATGGTTGGTTGAACATGATTGAGTGGGCTTAAAGATGCCACTAGGGGAAAGTTCTTCAGTAGTATAATGAGAACTGTCAGGAGTCTGGAGTAATACTGATGTAACAGCATGTCTTCATGAGGATAGAGCAATCAATAATGATAACCCTAAAGCAGTCTTGAAGTGATAAATCTGACCTCAGGAGGATAGAGCAATCAATAGCTCTAAAGCAGTCTTGAAGTAATAATGGCTTCAGGAGGATAGAGCAATCAATAGCTCTAAAGCAGTCTTGAAGTAATAGAATGGCTTCAGGAGGATAGAGCAATCAACAGCTCTAAAGCAGTCTTGAAATAATAATGTGATATGTCTTCCGGAGGATAGAGCAATCAATAGCTCTAAAGCAGTCTTGAAGTAATGATTTCAGGAGGATAGAACAATGAATGGCTCTAAAGCAGTCTTGAAATAATTAGATGGCTTCAGGAGGATAGAGCAATGAATAGCTCTAAAGCAGTCTTGAAGTAGTAATATGACCTCATGAGGATAGAGCAATGAATAGCTCTAAAGCAGTCTTGAAGTAATAGGATGATTTCAGGAGGATAGAGCAATCAGTAGCTCTAAAGCAGTCTTGAAGTCATGAGAGGCTATCAGGAGGATAAAATAACCCTGAGGTTACAATAAAGCAGTCCCAAAGTAATAAGAAGCTCATCAGGAGGATAAAGTAACCCTGAGGTTACAATAAAGCAGTCCCAAAGATCATAAGCTTGTTTGTTGGATAATTAACCTGAAAACAAGGTAGCATTCTGTATAACAACATTAGTTTATGCTTTATGTATGCATGTATGACATGATGCACTTAGGTAATGTACTATAGACATATATGTTATGGTATGATGTAAATGATGTATGTATGCTATGACACTGCTGGAAGTGTCTGGATATCCTTGTATAACAACTGCTGGCCAAGGAAAATAAATCCCGATTCGTTGTTGAAGAATACATAACCCTCCGTCTGCTGGGGATAACAAGGTATAGATAACCTCCCGTTGTTGGGGATAACAAGGTATAGATAACCTCCCGTCGTTGGGGATAGTAGGGTATAGATAACCTTCGTTTTCGTTTGATAGTAGGATAAGTATAACATCCCGTCTTCGTTCATCGTGCCCTTATTGGAAAGTAATTTCCCGTATATCCGTATGAGGATAAAAGAGATGGATATAAATTCCAGGGGAGATTAGACTTTGTGAAAATGGATTAGTCCTACTGATGGTTTGTAACTGTCTTGTAAAGATGAACCGGCGAAGCTTCGTTGAAATCCTTCCCTCGTTCGTCCTTAGTAAATACTATTACTGCATTTTCATGCATTTCTGGTAAACATCAATCATATTAAAAGCATACATGCGTTTCTGGTAAACATCAATCATATTCAAAGGCATACATACATTCAAACACAACCAATGGACGTTTCTCTTATGTAAATAGGGTAAAAGTGAATCTGGATTCAAAAGATGGAATTTATTTATATCAAAAGTGACCCATACACGGGTAAGTTTGTACAAGGAGACATAAACCCTAGTAAGAGAATTTTGTCATGAAGTTTTACAAAAAGAATCAGCTATGTGGGAAATAATCCTATTGAGTTTCAATTCTACTATTGCCACTCAAGTATCTCATCTTCTTGCTGTTGAGACGGAAACGATTGGATTGAGCTTTATCTGTTTGAGCTTGAGTAAGTAGTACAACTGGTTGCAGTTTCATGAGTGATCCAAACGAGACATAGTCATACGCTTTAATCCCTAACTTTTGCCTGGATTGCCCTTTCAGGTTTTCAATCCACCGGGATACCCTTTTTTGCCCAAGCCGCCTTTTCAGGTTTTCGACTTGCCGGGTGTACATCTTTTTATATATATATCCCTAATTTTTGCCCAAACCCTTTTGGTTTGCCGGGATGCCCTTATTTTTGCCTAGGCCTGTCAACCTAGCGGGTCTCTTTTTATGCGTAGTATTTTTTAACTATGTCTGCGTTTACAGGTTGTGGAAAGTCTTCACCATCCATTGTAGTCAGTATCATGGCACCTCCTGAGAACACTGTCTTGACTACAAATGGTCCCTCATATGTTGGAGTCCACTTGCCCCTAGGATCACCCTGTGGTAATATGATACGCTTGATTACCAAGTCACCAGCCTGATATACCTTTGGCTTAACCTTCTTGTTAAAAGCTTTGATCATCCGTTTCTGGTACATCTGGCCATGACAAACTGCTGCTAACCTTTTCTCATCAATCAAATTTATCTGGTCAAGTCGAGTCTGAATCCACTCATCTTCATCCAAGCCTGCATCCTTCATAATTCTCAAGGAGGGGATCTGAACTTCAATAGGCAGAACTGCTTCCATACCATAGACTAAGGAGAATGGGGTTGCCCCTGTTGAAGTACGTATTGTAGTACGATAACCATGCAGAGCAAATGGTAACATCTCGTGCCAATCCTTGTAAGTAACAGTCATCTTCTGTACAATCTTCTTAATGTTCTTATTAGCAGCTTCAACTGCCCCATTCATCTTTGGACGATACGGAGAAGAGTTGTGATGCTTAATCTTGAACTGCGTACAAAGATCAGTAATCATAGTGTTGTTCAGATTAGAGCCATTGTCAGTGATAATCCTTTCAGGGATACCATACCTACATATGAGATTATTCTTAATGAACCGAGCCACAACATTCTTAGTCACAGATGCAAATGAAGCTGCCTCTACCCACTTCGTGAAGTAATCAATAGCAACCAGGATGAAACGATGCCCATTAGAAGCAGTAGGCTTGATCTCACCAATCATATCAATGCCCCACATGGCAAAGGGCCAAGGAGCAGTCAACACATTCAATGGAGATGAAGGTACATGTACTTTATCAGCATAGATTTGACATTTGTGACATGTTCTGGAGTGTTGATAGCAATCAGCTTCCATGGTAGACCAATAGTAACCTGCTCTCAAAATCTTCTTTGCCATGGTATGACCACTAGAATGAGTGCCAAAGGTCCCATCATGCATCTCTTCCATAATTTCTGTAGCTTCCTTCTTATCCACACAACGAAGCATAGTTGAATCATGATTACGCTTATACAGAATGCCATTACTCAGAAAGAATTTAGCAGAAAACCTTCTCAGGAACTTCCTATCTTTGACAGATGCCCCTTCAGGGAACTCCTGAGCTTCAAGATAGTTTTTCACTTCATAGAACCAAGGCTTCTCCTCTGCCCCTTCAGTGTCAATCTCATTGCAGTATGCAGGCTTCTCAAATCTATCAATGGTAATCTTGGGAGCTTCATCATCCCAGCTTATCTCAAACATAGATGCCATGGTGGCCAATGCGTCTGCCAACTGATTCTCTCTTCGTGGAATATGTCCAAAAGTAATCTCTTTGAAATGTGGGATCAAAGACAACACATGTTCTCTGTAAGGAATGAGATTATCATGCTTTGTATCCCAATCTCCTTTAATCTGACTTACTACCAGAGCTGAATCTCCATACACCTCAAGGAACTGAATCTTCATATCAATAGCAACTTGCATACCCATGATACACGCCTCATACTCAGCCATGTTATTGGTACAATAGAAACAAAGTCTGGCAGTAATCGGGGTATGACAACCTTCAGGGGAACTAATCACAACACCAACACCATTACCATGTGCATTGGAGGCACCATCAAAAACCATGGTCCATCGAGATCCTTGTTCAGGTCCGTCATATTGTCCAGGTTCTTTGGTAACAGACATAATGTCTTCATCAGGGAACTCAAAATTCATTGACTGGTAATCACCTACTGCTTGATGAGCCAAATGATCAGCAACAACACTCCCCTTAATGGCCTTCTGAGTAGTATATTGTATATCATATTCCGTCAAGATCATTTGCCATCTTGCAATTCTTCCGGAGAGAGCAGGTTTCTCAAATATGTACTTGATTGGATCCATTTTTGAAATCAACAAGGTAGTATGGGTCAACATATACTGTCTTAGTCGGCGAGCAGCCCATGCCAAAGCGCAGCAAGTTTTCTCGAGCAGTGAGTATCTTATTTCACAGTCGGTAAACTTTTTGCTAAGGTAGTATATTGCCTGCTCTTTTCGACCAGACTCGTCATGTTGCCCCAATACACACCCCATTGAGTTGTCTAATACTGTTAAATACATAATCAAGGGTCTTCCATCAACTGGGGGCATTAAAATTGGAGGTTCTAGCAAATATCTCTTGATTTCATCAAAGGCAGTCTGGCACTCATCATTCCATTCCATCACCTGATCTTTCTTCAACAACTTGAAGATTGGCTCACAGATGGTAGTTAATTGGGAAATAAATCTTGCAATGTAGTTCAATCGTCCCAAGAAACCTCTAACCTCCTTCTCAATACGGGGAGCTGGCATCTCTCGTATAGCTTTCACTTTTGCAGGATCCACTTCAATACATTTTCCACTGACAATGAAACCCAGGAGTTTTCCAGATCTAACTCCAAAAGTACACTTGTTTGGATTTAATCTCAACCTGTATTTCTTCAACCTCTCAAACAACTTGTGCAGATGATCAAGATGTTGTTCTTCATTCTGAGACCTGGCTATCATATCATCCACATATACCTCTATCTCATGATGAATCATATCATGAAACAAAGCCACCATGGCACGCTGATATGTTGCCCCTGCATTCTTCAAACCAAATGGCATTACCTTATAGCAAAAGGTGCCCCACTGTGTCACAAATGTAGTCTTCTCCATATCTTCAGGTGCCATCTTGATTTGATTGTAACCAGAGAAACCATCCATAAAAGAGAATATCTTATGCTGAGCAGTGTTGTCTACCAGGATATCAATATGAGGAAGTGGAAAGTCATCTTTAGGGCTAGCCTTGTTCAGATCTCTGTAGTCTACACACATACGTACCTTACCATCTTTCTTAGGAACTGGTACCACATTTGCAACCCACTGAGGATAAGAAGTTACGGCCAAGAACCCTGCATTGAACTGTTTCATTACCTCTGCTTTGATCTTTTCTGACATTTCAGGACGCATACGACGAACCTTCTTCTTCTTTGGACGACAATCTTCTTTCACTGGCAAACGGTGAACCACAATGTCTGTATCCAACCCTGGCATATCTTCATAAGACCAAGCAAAGATCTCCACATAGTCACGTAGCATCTGAATCAACCTGCTCTTGACACTGTCCTCTAAATCAGCCCCTATCTTGACCTCTTTTCTGTTTTCTTCGGCTCCCAGATTCACAACTTCGACTGGCTCTTCATGTGGCTGTATAGCTTTCTCTTCTTGTTGTAACAACCTAGCAAGCTCTACAGGTATTTCACAATCGTCCTCGTTTTCGTCTTCAATTTGATAGATCGGATTCTCGAAATTGTAATTGGCAATAGTAGAACTGTTATCAACTGGATCCAGAGTGGATGAGGATCTGCATTTTAGTGACGTGGGTGTGTGTAAGAACACCTAGCTGATAAAGCAAAAATAAAAGAAAAAGAAAGACAAGGAACACAATATTTACGAAAACGAAACATCCACTGATTTTATTGAATGAAGTATGCAAATGAAATGACAACCCGTAATAAGCACACCATTGTGCCCCGGGTAAGGCACATGGCTTGAAAGTTTTAATTGTTCCAGAAATTATAAATTTAAAAACATAACACAGTAATAGTATTTACTCCTGACTAAAGGAGATAGGGATAACATCTTCAGCTTTCCAATTATTGAGTCCAGCACCCACAGTAGGAAAAATCCATGCCTCCAAGTTGTAGTCTTCATCTTGATCTCCCACAGCATTGATAACCCCTTGATTGGTGATACGAACAGCACGAGCACGACGAACAGCCTTCTGGGATTCTGCAGTGAAACCCAAACCAAACTTGTCAGACTTGTATGGAATATTAGGAAGCTGACCCCAAATAGTACAACCACCTTCTTCCACCACAGCTTTTGCATCATTGAGGGAGGCCATTGCCATTGTTGGAGGGTTTCTGATGACCACAGGAACCTTCTTCACAGCAGGAGGAGTCACACAATCCTTAACAGCCCAGGGAACCACTTTAAATGACTGACATGGAGTTTCAATGTATTCACCTTCTACTTCCAGATACTTGAAAGTGTTTACATGGCTGACAAAGTATTCTTCCTCTCCAAAGACAGTAACAACTTTTCCATTCACCGGATATCTCAACTTTTGATGTAATGTGGAGGTCACAGCACCTGCCCCATGGATCCAGGGACGACCAAGCAGACATGAGTACGAAGGACGAATATCCATCACATAGAATGTAGCAGTGAACACCTGAGAACCAACCTTGATTGGAAGATCAATTTCCCCATGCACTACTCTTCTAGAACCATCAAAAGCCTTTACCACAATATTACTGGGCTTCAATACCGTATCTTCAGGACTCAGCTTGTTCAGGACTTCCTTAGGCAACACATTCAGAGAGGAACCATTGTCTATCAGCACATGAGACAGGGTAGTGCCCCTGCATTCAATTGAAATATGCAAGGCCCTGTTATGATCCCTCTTGGCAGGGGTCAAGTCAGCATCAGAAAATCCCAACCCGTTGTCATAGGTCAGGTGAGCAACACAATTCTCAAACTGGTCCACAGAAATTGCACTGGGTACATGAGCCATCTTTAGAAACTTGATCAATGACTTGGCATGAGCCTCAGAACATAATAACAGGGAGAGCATAGAAATCTTTGAGGGAGTATGCCCCAGCTGATCAACGATATCATAATCACTCTTGCGAATGATTTTCAATACTTCTTCCATCTGCTTAGAGAGGTCATCAGCAGCTGGCACATCAGTAGATACAGGCTCAATAACAGGACCCTTGCCCCGAGCATCAGTGGTGGAAGTAACAGCAGGAGTAACTGCACTCTTAGAAGCAACTGGAGGAGAGAAGACTCTTCCCCTACGAGTGATCTTGTTAGATCCAGCAATATTATCAATGTCAACAGGCATATCAGGTAAAGGCTCCTGCTTGACACCATGGATGTAAACATCAGACCCATAGTGCCAAGGCACAGCTTTGTCAGATGTATAAGGAATAGGACCAGGAGTGGTAATGATCAGAGGAGCTACTCTGGCTTCAGCAACAACTTTCACAGGACCTTCAGCAGTAATCTTGATTGGGCCCTGATGAGTGATTTTAATGGGACCCTTTGAAGTGATTCTTAGTGGTACTTTGTCAACCATGTCAACCTCTTCAATCTTCTTACCCTGAGTCAGATGATCCACCATACTTTCTACAGATGCTGGTCTTCTTTCAAACACTATAGTATATTTATCCATGAGACGTTGAATCCCATCTCTCAAAATGAAGCAACTATCCGGCTTATAGGTACAATATAGACAATCTTCATGACAACCTGGAAAGATCCCAGCTTGTACTAACCTCTTTTTGATAACAGACAATGGTGTGCTCAACTCCATAACTGAATAGACATGCAGATCTTCATCAATATCTTCATCAATGGCGTTGACAGTCTTCTCGTGATTTGGCATTGGAGCTGTAATCACATTTGGAGTACCTGGTGGATCAAACTCAATTTCTCCAGCATCAATCATATCCTGAATTTTGTTCTTCAAGACCCAGCAGTTATTAGTATCATGTCCTGGACAGTTTGAATGATATGCACATCGTGCATTGGGATTGTACTTGGGAGAGGTAACATTGGGATTCTGAGGGGCCTCCCTCAGGGTAATAAGTTCAGCTTTCAACAAGTGTTGCAATGCCTGAGCCATTGACATGTTGATCTTCGTGAACTGTCTTCTAGCCCTCTGTTGGTTGCCTTGAGGCTGCTCTGTTGTTGCAGGAGTTGGATTTGAAATATGAACTGCACTAACAGTCTGATGCCTTCTGTTACGATCAGGCTGACCATACACAGCATTAGATTCTTTCTTCCCAGTGGGAGGCTTCTTTGCAGCACCTGATGAAGAAGTGCCCACTTGGATCTTACCACTCTTGATACCATTCTCTACTCGCTCTCCTGTCATGATCAACTCAGTGAAGCCAGATGATGAGCTTCCAATGAGATGACTGTAAAACGGACCATTCAGCGTACACATGAACATATCAACCAACTCCCTATCAGTCAAAGGGGGTTGAACTCTTCCAGCTAAGTCTCTCCACTTCTGAGCATACTCCTTAAAGCTTTCTTTGGCA
This sequence comes from Lathyrus sativus, assembly GCA_963859935.3. NCBI lineage: Eukaryota > Viridiplantae > Streptophyta > Magnoliopsida > Fabales > Fabaceae > Lathyrus > Lathyrus sativus. The sequence goes on from OZ012736.1 coordinate 534,239,934, forward strand.
CCCATAGACATGCTTTGAAGCTGCATGCGAGTGGGGGCTAAGTCAGCATTGTATTGATACTGCTTGTAGAAAGCTTCAGCAAGGTCATTCCAATCTCTGATGTTGACACTCTCCAACTGATAATACCACTCTAGCTGAGCTCCAGATAAACTCTCTTGAAAGAAATGGATCCACAACTTTTTATCAGCAGTGTGGGGTTGAATTCTTCTGACATAAGACCTCAGATGCAATTTGGGACAAGAGACCCCATCATAGACAACAAATGTAGGAACTTTGAACCCAATGGGTATGACCACCCCAGATATCAAGCTCAAATCCTCAAAATCCAGCCCAGATGATTTCTGTAATTCCATAGCATCCATTTTATCCACCAGCATCTTGAATTTGTCGTCGTTAGGCTCATGGTAGTAGTTAGCCTCAGAATCAGAGTCCCCCATAGTGTTGTGGAGACTGCCTCTCTCCTGCTCAGATTCTTCAGATTCATAGTCTTCAACCTGTTCCTTGGTCTTGTCAGGACCTTTGAACCTTCTTCCCATGTTGAGCAACCCAGCAGACCTTCTAGCCTTCTTAGTCTTCTTGGCCAGCAGTGTCTTCAATTCATCCTGCCCCTTGGATAGGTTCAGGATCAGCTCTTGGAACTGTGCATTCTGTGCCTGGAGATCCTTAACTGATTGTTCAAGAGCCATTGCTGAAATAAACAGCGAGAAGATGAGAAACCTGTGCACAATTATAAACCTGTGATGCAATGATATGGGAATGCATATGCAATGTTTTCAAGGACCGCAGGATTTAAATTTGCTTAAACAAACAAGAAAGTAACTTTTTATTAGTAATAACTTGTTTTGCCTCTTAGGCTTACAAAAAATGAAAACGAAATAAGTGCAAAAGATGGGGTTTTAAGTCTCCCATGGACGTTTCCTCTTTGTGTTGAGGTATGAGTTGAGGTTTCGTTCCTCATGAAGTAGCTTTGTTAGCTCTAGGATCCTTGCTTGGCTTGCTTTGTAATGAGCCTCGAAAGTATCCCTTTGCTCTTTCAGTTGGATCCATGATCTCTGCAAGTCTTCCATATCAGTAGGCATGTCTGGGTGAAGGATGGTATAAGCTGTGTCTCCTTCAGCAACAGGTTCCATGGTAACTGGTAGGATGGCAGGATATGGCATCATGAGTGTCTGAGCACGAAATCGTACCCATCTGAGATAAGCCTCCATAGGAATGGTGTACTTAGGCTCCAGTGTCTTGCTGTCAATCCTGTTTACCTTTCCCCAAGCTCGTATGAATCTCTGACGGTAACCCTGAAGATCGTTGTCGTAGTCAAACACAATGCCCTGAATCAACATGTCATGTGGACCATCGCTCCGGGCGTAACCAAACTGTCGTAAAGCTAGAGATGGGTTGTAGGTGATGCCTCCTCTTATGCCTAGAAGTGGCACATTAGGAAACTCCCCACAACGGTCAATGATGGTGACATTCTCCATAGATCTGGAGCACCAATGGATGTCTGAGTGAGAAAGTGACATGATCCTCTTGGACCATCTGAACCCTTGCTCATTCTTCATTACTGAGCAAGGAAGGTGAGAAATAAACCACCTAGAAAGTAAAGGTATGCAGCACATCAAAGTTCCTCTTGCCCTTGTAGTACGGGTGTGAAGAGAATGTAGGATGTCTCCAAGTAAGGTAGGCACTGGATTGTGACTCAGGAATATGTTGATGGCATGAACGTCTATGAACTGATCAGGATTGGGGAACAACACTAAGCCATAAATCAATAAGGCTAAGATCTCCTCAAAAGCCTCGTAGCTCATAGCCTTCAAGAACATTTGAGCTTTATCCACTAATACCTTGGCAAGAATACCTTTAACTCCACTTCTCGTCTCTAGAACAATGTCAGACTTCTTCAGATGTAGAGCTGCAGCAATAACTTCTGGTTTAAGCTCCTTCTCTAAGCCTGTGAATGGCTTCTGATCAAGAACAGGTATACCCAGAAGTTTAGAGAACTCCTCCATGGTTGGAACCAGCTGATAATCAGGAAATGTAAAGCAATGGTGCTTAGGGTCAAAGAACTGAAACAGCACACTCATCATGTCTTCACTGAACCCTGAAGTAACTAGATCCAATAAGTGACCATGTCTCTTGTTGAACTGGGAATGATCAGGCACTAGGGAAACCAACTCCTTGAGCTTAGCAGGTATCCCTACAAAGTTGATCCTGATGGTGTTTCTACGAGCAGAAGCCATGACCTGCAACAAAGAACAAAGATAAATCCTTTGGTCCTTGAAATGGTTAGGGAAAATGATATGCTTATGATGCATGATGATGTCATGATGTCATGCTCAATCACAAACATGTGGCACACACAAACAAGTCACACCATAGTCCTAGGTTTAAAGGCTTGCATGAGGTTCAAAGGCAAGTACCCTCCCCTGAAGTTAGATGGTTCATCCTGTCCTACAAAAGTAACCAGGTTCTAAGGGATCTCAATATCATTGATCCTTCACAAGGGTGGTTGTTCAGAAGGCAACTTACTTGCCAACCAAAACCCTCAAAGTTTAAGATCTCAATGAGCGTAGTATCGAGTGTCAACCAACTTCAGTCTGCACCAAAGCCGGTTACCTCACTACTTTCTAAAGGCCAAGATGAGTTAACTAGGGTTCTAAAAGTCAGTTAGTGCATTGACAACATATGGCAGCCTCAATATTATCCTCAACTTGACTTAAGGAATATAAGCACCAACCAAGAAGTCGCACTAACTATGGCCACCAGATCAACCGTATCGATATACGTCGTACAGTTTCCTTGGTCTATTGCCATTTACCTAAGGTACACTAGATCCGGGTTAGGACCTTTCACACATAAGAGCACCCCAACAATATAATAATAAAGCAAACAAGGCAAACAATTTAAAGTGATCTTAATTCCTAAGGGTACCCCTCTTAAATAGATCCCCAGCAGAGTCGCCAGTTCTGTAACCCGGTGAACTGACTTTAAACAATGTTGCGGATAGCAAGAGTCGCCACCGACTTTTATTTTATCCATAAGGAAAGGTTATAAAAGAACAGGAAAGACCTTAGAGAATATTTTGGGTCCGGGGGGTAGGTTATGAAAAGGGAAGGTATTAGCATCCTTTTCATCCATGGTTATCCATGGGCTCTTAGGTACTTAAGCTCACTTTTGAATTGTTTTGAAATTGTAGTGTGTGAATAGAAAATTTTCAGAATAGTTAATAAATAATCCATGTAAGGATGTGTTAAGAACTTGTTTGAAAACTTGTTGAAAATTTGTTTAAGTGCGAAACAATTTTGAAGTGAGCAAGCACCTAGGAGTAACCTACCCTAATGTTTAAAGGTCTTTCTTATTCTTCATTTTTTCCTTTAGTAAGACTATCCATACTATAATGGAGTAGGTAGTCCTTACTTTGGATGTTAAGGGACATGTGAGGGACAATTTGACTTTGAAGGCCATTGTGGGATGTAATAAGCACATATAAGGGACCATCATCATTTTTCGAAAGGGACTCGATTCGTAAAGGCAACCATAAGGGACTTTGATGATTTTTCTATTTGAGGGACTTGCTTTATACACCCCACTTAACCATTATTCGTAGGCAACTTGAGGGATATCCTTAGGAAGTGAGACGACGATTAAAATCGACTTACGTGTGTGACGTGTTTATTTTAATTATCTTTATTTAAAAGTGATCTAAATTTATTTTAATATTACATACATGTTGTTACACTCCCTAATTACTAACCATAATAATAATTAAATAATTAAACAACTTTACATCCAAGAAACAATTACAAAATAATAAGCAAAATAATTAAATAGCAAAGATAAATAAAATATAAATAAGCAATAATAAATAATAAAGGGGGTTAATTCTAAGTTTACTCGGCAAGACATCGCATCTTGTGCCTACGTATCCTTACGGGAGTGGAATCAGAGTAATCGTAGTTCCCCTCAATAGGGAGGTTAGAAACTTCTTGACTGTGGTCAAGGTCTCAAGGGGAATAAACGCATCTTAAGGACACGCTTACGTGGAGTGTAGAAACTCCAAATCTCTACGTTGAAATGTTAAGTTGTAATTAGGGTTAAATTAGGGATTCCACGGCGGGAAACCCTAAAATGAGCGCGGCGGCTCTTTGACCTAATGCTAAGGGTAAAATTGTAATTTTGCCTGCGGCGAGGCATTTGTGAAAATTAGGGTTTGTAGTTTGTAGTTTTGAGGATTTGAAATTGAATGTGTGAAGTTTTACGGACTATTGGCGCGGCGGCCAAACAGTTAGACCTAACCTTCGGATGTGTGCAATGTGACAGAAATAATAGTAAACGCGTGAGATAATTGAATCATGCAAACAGAGAGATAATGTCATAACTTAAACCATGCAAGCAGAAATTTAAAGGCAGAATTTAAAGAGCGATTGTTAAGTTCGCGAGGTTACATGAGAGGAGCAGATACAATATGATAATGAAATTTGAATTGAACAATAATAAAATAAAATAAATAACGGTTCTAGTTATTATTTTAAAAAAAAGATTTTAGTTATTATTTTAAATTTATCTAAAAAAAAAGTTTTTCTTAAAAATAATAGGTTTTCATATTAATTTGGAAAAGATGTTAATGTTATTTATTTTAAAAAACAGATTTTTATATTATAACAAATTTTAATAAATTAATGATAACAATAATAATAATAATGGTAATAATAATGATAATAATGATAATAATAATAATAAATAATGATAATAATAATAATAATAATAATAATAATAATAATAATAATAATAATAATAATAATAATAATAAAGCAATAATGAATTTTAAATGTGCCAAATAACCCAACAATGTTGCTAACGCAGAAATGCGCTCATCGCAACCAGATCTAAATCGGACGAAACAAAATTTATCGCAAAGAAAAAGAAATTAAGCAAAAAATAGTATTATTGCTCACACAAAAATGCGATCATCGCAACCAGATCGAACTAACACAAATGTCACGCGTCATGCACACAAATGTGCAAACATCGTATCGACATAATTCGATCAAAAATCTTATATATATAAACTCTAACAATTTAAAAATTATATATATATAAACGTAACAGTAATAGATAAAGAAAAAGAAATAACGGTAATAGATGAAGAAAAAGAAATAACGGTAAAAGATGAAGAAAAAGAAACAACAGTAATAGATGAAGGAAAAGAAATAACGGTAAACGATGAAGAAAAAGAAACAATAGTAATGGATGAAGAAGAAAACTAAATAACGGCAAACGGCACTCACTCCTCTTAGGTTTTTTTCCTTCTCTCCTTTTTTCCAACAAGGCAACACATGTATATATAGGGAACAAATTAGGGTTAACACCAAATTGTCAATAATGTCCCTAAAGCCCATTTTAAAGCCCAAACTAAATAATTAGTTAAGAAAAAATAAAATTTAAATAATTTAAAATAAACTTAAAATAAAAACTAATAATCCTATTGATTCCTAAAATAAAAAATATTATAAAAAGAACAAAATTTTTTTCAATATTTTTTATTTTATGATTTTTTGGATATTTTTATGAATAATTTAGAAAAAAGTGAAAAAAATAATATTTTAAAAAATGATTTAATTAAAATACGAAAATAATAATTAAATAATAATAAAAAACTATTTTTGTTATTTTTTTAATGAAAGATAGAAAAATTTAGAGTAAAAATAATAAAAAACAAAAAAAAGTGACAAAGGTGAGATTCGAACTCTCAACCTCTCACACTCATAACTCCTTATGCATGTCACATGTCCTCCTGCCAATTGTGCCATTTTTACTTTTTTAGAAAAAATGCATGCCATATGATATTTACCTGCAAAAAGTCAAACGACTACACAAATTTGTTAGTAATTGATTAAATGCAATGAAATGCGACGACAAATCTTAGGGCAAAATTTGGGGTATTACAGTTATTATGATAATATTTCTCACCCAACCTCTCTTTGATGTTGGCAAAAAAAAATCATGAAGTTTGACTTTGGTTTGACCACAGTTGACCTCAGTTTGACCTTTTAACTGCATTGACTGCTTTTGACTTATCTGATCATCTGACTGAGCAAACTTTTGAGAAAAGTCTTGAAACTTGACATGGGGGTTCTTATACACATATAAGATGTTATGAAGCTCACTTGAAGTCTTGGAAGTCCATTTAGCCTGATTAAAGTCAAAACCCTAGTTTTGGATGCACTGCTTAGGAGGTGCATTGTCTGAGGGAATTGTCAACTCTTCTGACCAATTGTGAATTTTGTGAACCTTGTGAACCTTCTTGGAACACAAAGTCTTGTATTGTGAGGGCAAATTTTGGGGTGCAACACACTGAAAAGAGGTTCTTTTGAGAATATTATTAACCATCGAGTAATTGGGAAATTTATAATATCTGAAAGAAGAACTGATGACTTTGGGAACTTTTGTAGAACCCGTTGTACAGGTACAAATAAACTCATAGTACACACTTTTTGGGATTGGTAGACCATGGCTCCATGTTCATGATCTTCAAACTTATGCCCTTATTTGTTTGCATGTATTAATGTGAATATGTGAATACATGTGTTTGTACATACATCCATTCATCCTTCCATGCATTCATGGACCTTTTTTTAAAACCTTTTTTCAAGTAACTTATCTTGCAAACATCATAGGTTTTACCATGGATTTTGGAAGTTGTACTCTATTTTGTAATCCTTCAAATATTTAATAGAATTTTCAGTTATCAAAATGTTTCATCCACTTTATGGTGTTTGCAAACATAACTTTTGAGTTCCTTGAAATGCATTTTCATTTTGCACAACATACATCATGTAGCATTGCATCATTTGCATGTAGCTTTTCATAAACAAAACTCATTCGGCCTTTTGTCCTTGTGTCATTCAGCTGATTTCCTGGCATTTGTACCGAGCTTGAAGTAGTTACTGAAGGATAATAGAGAGGACAACGAATATGGATCCCATGTCAGGCTTCAGAGTGATGACTGGCCCGATGTATGACTTTCCTCCTAACGGCAGTGATCCGCAAGTGGATGTTCCTACTTATTCTCAGCTTGTTCAAGTTGATAAGCAAGATTCCCGATTTTTGAGGTGTCTGACAAATCTTCAGAATGTCCACTCTGTAACAAAGGTGAATGACCCTAGAGTTGTGGAAATCGAGAAAGGATTTCGTGATCTCAAGGAACAATTGAAGATGATGAAATGACTCAATGTATCTAGACTTAAAGCTCGTGATTTGTGTCTAGTTCTAGGCATGGTTATTCCCCCAAAGTTCAAAATTCCAGTTTTTGAAATATACAAGGGTGTTAGTTGTCCAAGGTAGCATTTGACAATGTTATGTCGAAAGATGACCGCTTATGTCGATGACGACAAGCTGATGATTCACTATTTTTAAGAAAGTTTATGTAAGGCATCCTTGATGTGATATATGAAACTAGAAAGGAACCACATTCAGTCTTGGGAAAACCTAGTTGACGCTTTTGTGAAGCAATACAATTACAACATAGACATGGCTCCAGACAGAGATCAATTGATGAGCATGAGTCAGAAGGACAAAGAATCCTTCAGGGAGTATGCACAGTAGTGGAAGGAATTGGCAGCCCAAGTTCATCCACCACTCCAAGAGAAAGAGTTGGCCAAGATGTTTTTAAGAATGCTGTCATAGTCTTATTATGTCAGGATGGTGGGTGTTGTGCCATTAGAGTTCTCTAAAATTGTGGAAGTCAGAGTAAACATCGAAGACGCATTCAAAAGTGGAAGAATCCAAGATGACTCGAATAGCCAAGCTAGTGAAGATAAGTCTGTTAGTGATTCCCGAGAGGAAGGAAATGTTGATGTTGATGCAATATGGGATTCCTCAAATTTTGCAAGCTCCAATTCTGATGCCTTATCAATATGCAACGCCTATTCAGTGCAAGCAACCACTACTTCATGAACTTTTGTACCAGTAACAAAGGTTGGCTCCTCATGACCAATGTTAAAATTGACAAGTTCATGACCTGTATTATCATAATCAACATCAAAATCAGCAGAGACCTCTGAATAGTCCAGAAGGAGAAACTCGCCAGTTTGATCCAATCTCAATGATTTACAGTCAATTGTGGTCTTATTTTTCCCGAAACTTGGTGATGACACCCAGAAAGACCAGAGCCATGAAATCTCCCCCTTCCCTGTTACAATAAAGATACCAGTTATGAGTTTCATGATGGAGCAGTGGGGAATCTGATTGAAGAGTGCAAGATTTTCCAAAAAAAGGTTCAAGAGATGATCGACGATGAGGTGCTGACCTTCAAGGGAGGAAGCTCATTTATGAATGGAACACCTTTATGCTGATGAATATGAAGACTTAAGAGATTCCTTTCAAAGCTGGTGAAATCAGGAGGAGAGCTCATTCCCAGGATCATCAGGCTGTTTGTTTGCTTACGTTCATTTGTTGTTATCCCTTTGATTATAAAAGCATGATTTACATGTAAGAACTTGTTTATTTTGAATGAATAATGTAATAAATATGTTTGACTTGAAGAAATACCTTCTTATTCACTCTTAAAATGCTTTTTTTTGCTTTATAATGCCAATGCTACCCGATCTCTTGCTTAGGCAGAGAGTTGGAGGGATGATGACAAAATCAAAGACGCAAGATCTTGTTGTATGCTTTTGATAAAACCTTGTTGATGATGTAAGACATTGTTTCAAATCCCCAAAAACTAGATATATAAGAAAAATAATCCATCTTTAACCCCTTTGAGCCTTGAAGTAGAAGTTTCCTTCATACAAAAAAACCCTCAGTTTTAACCTGGAGCAGGGTAATCTTCAATTAATCTAATCGAGCGCCCTAACTTCCAAAAAAGGAGTGAACATTCAAGGATCCACTATACCTATCTCTCACACACACTATGAGGCTAGGAGTCCAATTCACAATGATTATCCCTCAACTAGCTAAGGAGTGAGGCGATTTTCATCCTTTCAACAAGTCAAAACGACTTAAAGTCACACGATTTGTTATTGAATCAAAAAATGAAAAAAAGAAGAAAAAGCCCACTAAGTCAAAACCTATGAAAGAGATTTAGGAAAAATTAGGGCATCCTATTGGACTTCAAAGTCAAATCCAAAGACTCGGTCCAGGAAAAAGTTAGGGAATAACAAAACTTGAAAAACGAAGAAAAAGGATTACAAAAAAAAATCCTCAACAAAGAACAAAGTCATGTGGTCAGATACCAAAAGCAAAAAGGTGAGTGACTATCGTGTCCGAAGCCATCAGTGGCTCCTAAACCAAATAGAAACTCTCCTTGAGAGGTGAGTGCTCGCATCAAGTTAGTTGAACATAGGATTGGAGAATATCATAAAGAAAGGGTGGATACAAATAGACTTTGAGTCTTATATCCTTTATTTCATAAACCGTGAACCAAGCCACGTTAAAACCCTCAAAAGACCTAATTGAAGCAAGGTTTATTTTAAAAGCATACTCAATAAGATGATGTTTCCTGACTCCTACGAGCTAAGCTCAAAATTTATGTTGGCTTTGTAAAATTAATCCATGTCATATCCTAACTAGTGATCCGGTCACAAGTTATTGCGATAGCCTTTTCAATTAAACTTCAAGAATAATATGTGTGTTGCATTAGCAGTTTCAGAATTAACATTTTTTTCTTGCTAACATTGCTTGATATCATAAAAGCTTGTATACAGACAATAATGATGAGCTTAATCATTTGAGACTTGAGACTCTAATGATAAATGGTGAATCATTCCAAAGGGATGATCATATCCAGGGGCATGTTGCCTGAAGACTCTACTAAACAAGGGCAAGTTGTTTCCCAGTTGTTGCTTCCACAGTCCGACTATCCCTAAGAGGCAAGTTTGAAGTTTAAGCTTTACAGAATACAGACAATCTAGGGCAGTTACGTCGAGATTTGATAAATCTCTCCAATAGTTTGAAGACATTAGAACAGGTGGATGCGGAGTTTTCTGTAAAATCCTCTTAAGATTACTTTTTCTCATAAACCATGTGATTTGAGAATTGAAGACTTTCACCCATTCACAATAACTATTGTTCAAAATGGTTACTACCACACAATTCATTAATGCAAAACTACATTGTTCTCACAACATTCTTCACCCATGCCCCAAAGTGCTTCTATCTCAAGTGGTGTGACAATTCCCTAGTAAGTTCTACTTCAGTAGTCATGACAATTCCCCAGTGAAACTATACTTATGGTAGTTATGGCAGGTTTGATGCAAGGTTTCCTTAGTTGGTAACCTAAGCCTACGCCAGTGAATTTCCTTGGCTTTAACCTTCCTAGTGAAGTGGATGTTATTTCACTCCTCAATAGATTTCTTACAACTTTAATCTTCCCCAGCAAAGTGGATGTTTATTTCATCCCCATGAAGTTTCAAAACTGATATCTTCAGCTTGCAACGTTGATTCGAGCTTCCCCATTGAAGTGGATATTTATTTTATCCTTTGTGAGGCCACAACTCTGGCATCTTCAGTTACAACTTCCTTCTATACTACTTTAGTTTGTAGTGGATATTTATTTTATCCCCATAATGTCTCTCTAATCATGATTTTGATCCATTCCCAATGGACCTTTCTCATCCCCAACAGAGTATCAGGGTTCATCTTGACAGTCCCCTAAGTGAAGTCATGATGTTCATCCTCAAGTGAAGTACTCTCTTTTCCCCAGACAAGTTTTAAGCCTTTAAGCAAGATTGTGATTCCATGCGTGGCTTTCTATTCACCCCAGCGATGCTTCTATTTTACGAAGATTGGCCGAGTATCCGTGTCAAGATGTTTATTTCATCTTTGGTTTACTTTTCCTTTTTTTTTGTCAGCATAAGTATAATATAACATACCTTCATTCATATGGATACATGACATTTGTGCATTTTGCATTTTTTTTGTTGGTTTGTTTTTTCACTTTGGCTGTGTTTATCCCCAAGTGACTGAGTTTGTCTTCACCCTCCAAGTAGAGTTGTCAGCCCTAGGCAGAAAGAGCACAACATTTCTAAACTCCCCATTGAGTTCAATCCTCTTAGAAGATGGTTTCTTTGGCTTTCTTTTCCATTTCTGGATAAGATAAACCCCAGTTGAGTTCATTCCTCATTGGGTAGAGTCTTACTTGACTGTTTCTCTTCAGTTACTTCCTGAATTGAACTTTGGTTTCTAGTAATCACAATTTTGGATATCTCTAGGCTTTTGAACCTGGATTGAGCGTGCATTTGTTTTGCATTTTGACTCCCCAGGAAGAATCTGTTTGAAGATCACCATTGAAGAATTGTCAGAAATAGGATAGATCACACCTGCTTTAAGTAGCTTCAAAATTTATTTTTTCACCACTTCTTTCATGGTAGAATTTAGTCTTCTTTTTGGTTGAACTACCAACTTAAATTCTTCCTCAAGCTGAGCTTATACCTTTCAAATCAGTCACACTCCAACCAAGTGCTTTCTTTTTCTCTCGTAATACTCTCAAAAGTTTTTCTTCATTCAGATTTGATAAAGAACTTCTGATTATGGTTGGTTATAACGATTTTTTCACCTAAAAAGACATACTTCAAGTGTTTTGGAAGCTCTTTTAATTCAGGATCCTTTTGAACTTGTATTGGACTTTATTGCTCACTAACACTTAATTCTTCAATCTTTATTATGGCTTTCTCAACCTGTGTAGCTTAAAGATGAAGTAAATATTCTACTACTTTCATATCATATTCATCTTCAACCTTTTTCAACATAATTAATAATGACTGGATCCTTCGATGGTGAAGGTGATTCTGCTGCAGTTACCTCTTGAACAACTTCTTCCACTATGTCAATTCTGTAACATTGAGGATTATTTTTATGATGTTTCATTGCTTTGAATTCATTAAACACAACTTTTTCTTTTTTGAATCTTAAGATCAATTCTCCAATTTCTACATCAATTAGAGTTATACATGTTGCTAGAAATGGTCTACCTAACATTTTTGGTGTTTTTGAGTCTTTTGGCATATCAAGAATAACAAAATTCGCTAGAAACAATAAATCATTTACCCTAGCAAGCACATCTTTTAGAACTTCGTACGGGTAAGTGATAGAACGATTAGCTAATGTCAAAGTCATCTGAGTTGGTTTGAGTTCCCTGTTAGATGCCCAATTGTGCTTATTGGAGCTATCAAATATGGACATCTTTCACTCCTTTTTATGCCAAAATCGTATTTATTAAGCTTTGCTTTTGTTAATGTGCATCACTGTGTCAATTTCTTTTGGTCCTTTTGATTTGTGTGTTATTGTGCAGGATTTAAGTGTGAAAGAGCATTATTGAAGGCATAAGAAAGTTGGCAAAGGAATCAAGCAAAGAGCATAACAAAAGTTGGTTCGCTCAGCGAGAACTTGGCGAGTGAGTAGCGAGTGTTCGCTACAGCCTCGCCTAGCGAGCACGTAGCGAACAGCTCCAGACTTGGGCAGAATGGTTTTCAACATCAATCTTGGTCAGCGAGCAAGTGGCGAAGAGGCTCGCTAGGTGAGCTTCCAGCGAGCACCTAGCGAAGCATAACAGAATGTATCTTGCAGACCTCACTGGCAGGTTCGCTAGGCGAGGCTGTAGCGAGCGTTCGCCAGCAGCTCGCCTAGCGAGTAAGTAGCGAGTGTGCCCAGATTTGTCGCTTACTATAAGTAGCTTGGGCCACTTTTTGGAGAATATCTTCTTTTTCACTTTTACATTTGTTTTGCTGCAAGAAAGGGTTTTGTGACCTAAAAACCTATTTTGGCTTATTTTCCTTCATCTCTTAACATAATCAAACAACAACAAGGTGGATCATCATCAAAGTTGGATCATTCGACTTGGATGTTCATCAACCGACTTTAAAACTTCTTTTGAAAGCTACCATAAGAATGTGTAGCTAAGTTCATCTTGTTGTCAAAGATAGATGTAGGTAACCATTGAACTTTGTATTTGTATGGATGATCTTCATTTGTAAACTCTTGAATGATTAATGTATGGTGAAAACTTTGTTTTATTCATAATCTTTTGTGTTGGTTAATGATTGAGAAATATTTATCAACTCTTGACCTAGGTTTTCACCCATCTCTTTTCTTGAGCTAGAAATAGTCTTGGATGATTTTGTTCACTTAAAATGTTGAACTTTAAAGTTGTCATTTTGATAGATTGTGTGAGAGATCAACAATGGATTAAAATGATAAACTTCACAATATGAGTTAGAGATAATCATATTGAGAGGATATTGTGAATACATTGATCATTTGAAAGAGTTTATTAAATGTTGATCGGAAGTATGCATGCAAAGTGATTACCAAAACCTAACTTTGACAATCTTTATTCAAACCGTTAAAATCTAACTTTTATCGCATTTATTCCTTTCATGCAAAATACTTGTTACCTTAAACACAAACCCTTGGATACCACTAAACTATAAATTTAACAATTGTTAAACGGCAGCAATATCTGATATTCCCTGTAGAGACGATAATATAAACCCGACACTTAACCACTGTTCTAACAAAATGGCGCCGTTGCCGGGGAATATAAATTGATATTGCTAGCATCACAATAGTTGCCGAATTTTTAGTTTTGAAGTTTTTACTTGTGCTTGTAATTTGATTGGTTAGTGTGCAGCCCTTGTTTATGCGAGGACAGATTCCTGAGGACCAAATTCTTTTTGATCCTGAGATCGAAAGAACCGCAAGGAGATTGAACAGTAGAGCAAGACGCAGGAGGCAACAAGCCAGGCAAAGACAAAATCAAGGAGAAAGTTCTTCGACTTCCACATCACTACCGCATTTCACACCAATCATGGCAGAACCACCACCCCCTCCACCAGTTTCTACTCCATGCACAAACAGTCCAAGACATACAACTCAGTTTGCACGTAATCTCCAAAATGGAAGATAAGCGGAAATGAAAACGGGAATCCTAGCTCTTGTCTATCAAAATCCTTTCACAGGATTAGACCATGAGGATCCGTTTACTCATCTTACAAAATTTTATGAGATTGCGGGCGCAACTGGAGCTACCGAAGCTGACGAAGAGTCATTGTTTAGGAGATTATTCCCTCATTCCTTAATTGGGAAAGCGAAGGAGTGGTATCTTGACCAATCAACAACAATCATGACCGATTGGAATCTCTTAGAAGAAAAGTTTCTTGAACGGTTCTTTCCACATAACCGGTTCATGGAGGCTAAAACTGCAATTGCAGTATTTTCGCAAGGAGCTAGTGAATCACTGAATGAAGCGTGGGAGCGTTACAAATCTATGTTGAGAAAATGCAAGGGACATGGTTTCGATGAGCTAACTCAAATTCATATTTTTCGAAATGGACTCCTTTCGGTTCATAAGACCCTATTGGATGCAACGGCGGGAGGTTCTTTAATGTCAAAAAGCGCCGAAGATGCAACTGCGATCATTGATAAAATGGCACTTAATGATCACCAAGGGAACCACAACCGAGGGGTAGCTCAAAGAAAGTCGAGTGTGCTTGAGTTAGGAACAAATGATGCTATACTTGCGCAAAACAAGCTCATCTCACAACAGGTGGAACTTTTAACTCAACAAATCAAGGAGCTAAAAGAACCGTCAAAAGCTAAACAAATAGCTTGTTGCGAGCTTTGTAAAGGCGAACATGATACTGGATTTTGTCCGCCTCCCGGATTCGAAGAAGTGAACTACATGGCTAACCAGAGAGATTACCAACAAAGACAACCACAATAACAACCATACCATCATCCTCAACAACAACAACAACAACAACAACACTATCAAGGATACCAACCTAGAGGTAACTACCACAATAACCAAGGTTATGGGGGAGGAAACTCTAACCGTCAAAATCCGTATGTACCTCAACAACCGCCGGTTGCGACTTCTAAGCTATAAGATACATTGACGCAATTCATGCAAATGTCTATGGCAAACCAAAAAAGTAATGATGCAGCTATAAAAAATCTAGAGACTCAAGTTGGTCAACTCGCAAAGCAATTAGCGGAACAACAAGCCGGACCATCTTTCTCGGCAAATACGTGTAATACCCCAAATTTTGCCCTAAGATTTGTCGTCGCATTTCATTGCATTTTTATTGCATTTAATCAATTACTAACAAATTTGTGTAGTCCTTTGACTTTTTGCAGGTAAATATCATATGGCATGCATTTTTTTCTAAAAAAGTAAAAATGGCACAATTGGCAAGAGGACATGTGTAAGGAGTTGTGAGTGTGAGAGGTTGAGAGTTCAAATCTCACCTTTGTCACTCTTTTTGTTTTTTATTATTTTTACTCTAAATGTTTCTATCTCTCATTAAAAAATAACAAAAATAGTTTTTTATTATTATTTAATTATTATTTTCGTATTTTAATTAAATCATTTTTTAAAATATTATTTTTTTTCCACTTTTTTCTAAATTATTCATAAAAATATCCAAAAAATCATAAAATAAAAAATATTAGAAAAAATTTTGTTCTTTTTATAATATTTTTGATTTTAGGAATCAAAAGGATTATTAGTTTTTATTTTAAGTTTATTTTAATTATTTTAAATTATTTAAATTTTATTTTTTTTCTTAACTAATACGCAAACAAATCCGAAGGAGCATTGTAAGGCTATAAGGACGAGAAGTGGTAGGGAGTTGATTGGCGAAAGTGAAAAAAAAGAGGTAGAGAAAAAAATTGACGATAAACTTGATGGTGAAGTTGGTGAATGGAGTGAGGAGGAAGTAGAAAATAAAGAAAAACATGGTGAAGTTGAAAAAGACATAGTGGTTGGAGTTGAAAATAAAAAAAATGGTGAAGTTGAAAATAATGAAAATGATAAAGAAAAAGAGGATGAAGTACCAAAGAAAAGAGAAAGGAACCCAAGAGCATCTAGAAGCAAGGAGATGGTGAGCACCACTCCGGTTCAAAATTTGCCTTACCCGCACGCTCCATCTAGGAGAGAAAATGAACGGCATTACGCACGGTTCATGGACATTTTTAAACAATTACAAATCAATATTTCGTTCGCCGAAGCTTTGGAACAAATGCCGAAGTATGCCAAATTCATGAAAGACATACTTACAAAGAAACGGAGGTACACGGAACCGGAAACAATAGTACTCGATGCAAGTTATAGCGCTATCATCCAACGTACTCTACCAAGAAAAGAAGTTGATCCGGGGAGAGTGACATTGCCGGTTACCATTGGTGATGTTTATGTTGGAAAAGGATTGATTGATTTGGGGTCAAGCATAAATCTTATCCCGTTGTCTATCGTGAAAAAGCTTGGCAACATTGAGATCAAGTCCATCCGAATGACGTTACAATTAGCCGATAAGTCTACTACTCATCCTCATGGAGTAGCTCAAGACGTGTTGGTTAAAGTGGACAAGTTTTTCTTCCCGGTGGATTTTATTGTGATTGATATGGAGGAAGATGATGATGCGCCTTTGATTCTTGGAAGGCCTTTCATGAAAACCGCTCGAATGATGATTGATGTGGATGACGGTTTGATGAAGGTAAGAGTTCAAAACGAAGAGGTCACTTTTGACCTTTTTGAAGCAATGAAGCATTCAAAGGACAAGCATGATAGTTTCCGAGTTGACGTAATTGAGGAAGCCTCCTTTGAAGTTGCAAAGCATGTTAACGACATAACCCCCATGGAGATAGCCCTTAATAACTCCTTTGAAGTTTTCACTCTTGAAGAAGAGGAAGCTCTAGATGAATGCTTGAGAGAGCTTGATAGTCTTAAGGATTTGGAACCGTGGGAAGTAGAGGAAGAGGTCTTAAAAAAAGAGGTCAATGAAGAAAAGCCAAGCATTGAATTAAAAGATTTACCCAACAATTTGAAATATGCATTTTTGGATGAAGCCGAGGAGAAGCCGGTTATCATTAGCAACCTCTTGTCAAAAAATGAAGAATCTCTTTTAATTGATGTGTTGAAGAAAAATCAAGAAGCAATATGATGGACTCTTTCCGACCTAAAAGGAATTAGTCCTTCTTATTGTATGCACAAGATCTTAATGGAGGAGGATTTCAAGCCGGTAGCTCAACCGCAACGCCGTTTGAATCCAACAATGAAAGAGGTTGTGAGAAAAGAAGTTGTAAAACTTTTGGATGCGGGAATGATCTACCCTATCTCGGATAGCCCTTGGGTAAGTCCGGTGCATGTGGTTCCTAAGAAGGGGGGCATTACCGTCATTCGCAATGAGAACAATGAGTTGATTCCTACTAAGGTAGCAACGGGGTGGAGGATGTGCATAGACT
Source organism: Lathyrus sativus (assembly GCA_963859935.3). Classification (NCBI taxonomy): domain Eukaryota; kingdom Viridiplantae; phylum Streptophyta; class Magnoliopsida; order Fabales; family Fabaceae; genus Lathyrus; species Lathyrus sativus. The sequence continues at coordinate 534,257,172 of OZ012736.1, forward strand.
ATAGGCGGTTAAATACCGCAACTCGGAAGGACCATTTCCCACTTCCGTTCATGGATCAAATGCTTGAAAGACTCTCGGGACAAGAATTTTATTGTTTTCTTGACGGGTATTCCGGGTACAACCAAATTGCGGTTGACCCGGCCGATCACGAAAAGACGGCTTTTACATGTCCATTTGGAGTTTTCGCTTACCGTAAAATGCCCTTTGGGTTATGTAATGCGCCGACAACTTTCCAAAGGTGTATGCAAGCCATTTTTGCCGACCTTATAGAGAAAACAATGGAGGTTTTTATGGATGACTTTTCGGTGTTTGGGGGATCTTTTGGTTTATGTTTGGAAAATTTGACAACGGTACTTGAAAGGTGTGTGAAAACAAACTTGGTGTTGAATTGGGAGAAATGCCATTTTATGGTGACGGAGGGGATTGTTCTCGGCCACAAGGTCTCGAAGTGGATCGTGCTAAAGTTGAGGTGATAGAGAAGTTGCCTCCTCCGGCGAACTTAAAGGGAATCAGAAGTTTTCTTGGGCATGCCGGTTTCTACCGACGATTCATCAAAGACTTCTCAAAGGTGGCTAGACCTTTGAGTCATTTGCTTGCCAAAGATCAGGTATTTCTCCTAACTGATGATTGTTTAAAAGCCTTTGAGACATTTAAAGAGAAGTTGGTCACCGCTCCTGTCATAGTCGCCCCAAATTGGAATTTGAATTTTGAGCTAATGTGTGATGCGAGTGACTATGCAATTGGAGCGGTGCTTGGCCAACGAAAAGAAATTTTTTTTTATACCATACACTATGCGAGCAAAGTCCTTAATGAGGCACAAGTTAATTATGCCACTACTGAAAAAGAATTGCTCGCAATAGTGTATGCACTTGAGAAATTCCGTTCATATCTCATTGGCTCAAAAGTTATTGTCTACACCGACCATGCGGCGATTAAATATTTGCTAACCAAGCCGGATTCTAAGCAAAGGCTTATCCGGTGGATCCTTTTGTTGCAAGAATTTGATGTTGAGATTAAAGACAAAAAAGGATCCGAAAATGTGGTAGCAGATCATTTATCTCGCCTTGTCAATGATGAGGTGACCGCCTTAGAAAAAGACATCCGAGAAGAGTTTCCTAATGAAAAGCTTTTTAAAGTGCAAGTGAGGCCGTGGTTTGCGGATTTTGCAAACCACAAGGCGAGCGGTTTTGTGCCGCACGACCTAACTCTTAATCAAAAGAGGAAATTCATTCCGGATGCCAAATACTATGTGTGGGATGATCCCTATTTATTTAAGCTGGGCGGTGATAATTTATTGAGAAGATGTGTTACGGGCGATGAGGCCCAAAGTATTTTATGGCACTGTCACAACTCGCCTTATGGTGGTCATTTCAATGGGGCTAGAACGGCGAATAAAGTCCTTCAATCGGGATTTTATTGGCCTTCTATTTTTAAAGACGCAAATGCCCATGCGCAAAATTGTGACAGTTGTCAAAGGAGTGGTGGAATAGGAAAGAGAGACGAAATGCCTCTTCAAAATATTCAAGAGGTTGAATTATTTGATTGTTGGGGCATTGACTTTGTCGGACCATTTCCACCGTCTTTTGGAAATGAGTATTTGTTGGTAGCGGTTGACTATGTGTCAAAGTGGGTTGAGGCGATTGCCTCACCAAGAACGGATGCTAAAACGGTAATAAGCTTTTTAAAAAGAAATATTTTTTCCCGTTTTGGAACCCCTCGAGTGTTGATTAGTGACGGAGGTTCACACTTTTGCAATGCGCCACTTGAAAAAGTTTTGCAACATTATGGTGTAACGCATAAAGTGACCACTCCGTACCACCCACAGGCGAATGGTCAAGCCGAGGTCTCGAATAGAGAGATCAAAAGGATTTTGGAAAAAACTGTGTCTAACTTGAGGAAGGATTGGTCTCAAAAGTTAGACGAAGCTTTATGGGCATATCGCACGGCCTATAAAGCTCCGATTGGGCTAACTCCATTCCAATTGGTTTTTGGTAAAACTTGCCATTTACCGGTTGAGATGGAGCACAAGGCCTTGTGGGCGTTAAAATTTTTAAACTTTGATCAAGAGTTAGCCGGTGACAAGAGAAAAGTGCAACTTCTTGAGTTGGAAGAAATGCGCAATGCCGCATACCACTCAAGCTGGTTGTACAAGGAAAAAGTGAAGGAGTACCACGACAGAAAGCTCTACAAGAAAGAATTTGCGCCGGGGTAGCTTGTGCTTTTGTTTAACTCCAGGTTGAGGTTATTCCCTGGAAAATTAAAATCCAAGTGGTCTGGTCCGTTCCGCATCAAAGAAGTGAAATCTTTCGGAGCTGTGGTAATTGAGGACATGGATGGGAAAGACAACTGGACTGTGAATGGTCAGCGCCTAAAAATTTACCTCGGCGGGCATGTGCACCGTGGAAGCTGTGCAATTCTCCTTGATGTTCCAGCTTGAACATCATGGACCGTCGAGCTTATCCGATGTTAAACAAGCGCTAGTTGAGAGGCACCTCAACATTGTAAGTTTTATATATGTTATGTTTTCTAGTGTGTTGTGTGGGGACTGGTTTTGATTTATGCTTGAATTGGGATCTGCCTGCTGTGCTTTATTTTTCAAAATTCTGTCATGCTCGCTAGCTTCTCGCTAGGCGAGTGTTGCACCCTAAAATTTGACCAACCGATTCTCCTATCTGACTCGTGGGTTAAATTCATATTCGCAAATTAGACGCGTGATATTTGTGCACAAGCAGGGGATATCAGAGTTTACAGCCTGATTATCATCTATCAGATATGGCAGATCCAGTCCAGATCACCAGGGTTTTATTTCCGGGAAATTGTGCGCTCCTCGGTGATTTTTAGCTTGCACAGTGATTTTGAGGATATTCTGATGCCCAGGGATCTCTGTTCGATTCGATCTGGTCTCGTGCGCTCTTTTATGGGGGTCATTTGCATTCATCTGCATTTTTAGGATTTTAATAGACTTTTGTGAATTTTAGATAGGCTTTATAGATTTTTCTGGAATTTAAATAGAGTTTTGTATTTTTTTTAATAGTTTAATTCTCTTTTCAGAATTTTATAGGATTTTTTAAATAGATTTAATTGTTTTTTAAATCATTTTTAGAATTTTATATAGATTTTAAAATAGGTTTAATTGTTTTAGATAATATAGGAAATATTATAGATTTTTTTCTTATTAGTTTTAAATAGATTTTAATAGATATTAAATAATATTAGAATTTTAATAGAGAATTAGTAGAAGTTTAGAGTCAATTAGATCTTAATCATTTTTTAGATTTAATTAGGATAATATAGAATTAATTAGACTTTTAATCACTTTTTAGAGTTTAATTAGGTTAATTGATTTTTTTTAGATATAATTAGGTTTCTATTAGTTGTAGTTTTATTAGAGATTTATTAGTTTTAATATTCAGTAGTTAATTGAATTTTTTAGAGTTAATTAGACCCTAATCATTTTTAGATTTAATTAGGATTAAGATAGTTAATTTTTGGATTAGTCAGTTAATTAGGCTTTAATGTTCATTTAGTTTTAAGTAAGTTTTAATTCAGTTTTTTACAGTTTTTTTGGTTATTTTCGTTTGGGCTTTAGTGCAAGTTCATCCAGCCCAATGCAGTTTTTTTGTTCAGTATGGGTCCAGAATTCGTCCAAAAATGATCCAGCATTTCCAGCAATTTTCCAGCAACTTCCAGCATTTCCTAGAAGCTTCTGGAAGCGTCCTCAGTGTCTTAAATACAGCTTGCCACGTGTTGGCTCAAGGGTTGGCCCACGCGTTTCGCATTGATCACGCCACCACACACTCAGAAGCCCTCTCCTCACGCCACGTCTCCGTCCAGCTGGTCCCCACTTCCTCTCTCTCTGTGCATGCGCGCCACGTGTTGCACCTGCATCAGTCCCTCTGCCACCTGCCATCACCACAGCTAGTCACCGGAGCATCGCCGGGACTTCGCCGCCGGGCATGCAGGCGCCCTGAGCCGCCGTCCAACCGTCTTCCGGCCACCGTCTTTCTCGCCGGAATCCCCAAAAAGTGCAGAAACGCCAGAAATCCATTTTTTTCCTCCTTTCTTCTCCGATCGTCTCCGATCCCCTCCGTTTGCATCTCGTCGGAAAAGCTAGCCGTTCCAGAATCGTCATCTTTGACGAGCTCATTCAGGATCTTCAAAGATCTCTCAAGTTCCAGCCAGAATTCCATCATCAAGGTTCATGGTACCTTCATCATACGTTCTTCAAGAACGTCTTCTTCCAATTTCTTTCCCAGAATCTCCAGATCGCCTCTGATCTCCTCCACCACTTCGTCAAGAAAGTAGTTCTCCATCTTCAACGAATGTTCTTCAACGAACTTCCTCAAGAACATTCCAGGCCCTTGCTCTTCTTCGTACGCGTTCATCAATCCGCTAACAGCTTGGATCATCGTTGAAGGAGTCTCGTTCGTCCGCACGCTCCAGTTCGCTCCAGAATCTCCAGTTCGCTCCAGATTCGTCTCCAGGTACGCTTTCTGAAACTCATTGCGTGTTCTACTTCAGATTGCGTCGCCTTCAATGATCTATAGAACGGTTAGGGTTTTTGAGGGATTAATTGATGCGTGGTTTGAATGTATGAGGTTGAGATTTGGTTTGCTCTGGATGATGTGTTTGAGGCTGTTTAGAATTGTTAGGCTTAGATTATTGGTGTTGCTGGGTTTGTGTTTGATGTTGTTTGGAAGTTCTTGAGAAGAATATGGGAGTTTCAGGAAGATGAGTTGCAGAGAGGGTTTGTGTGAGGAAGATGAGCGAAGACGGTGGCGCTAGGGTTTGAGGTGAGTGAACAGTAATCTGAGTTGGGGAGAAGGGATTAGGTTTTGTTTAGGGTTTCGTTGGGTTAGGGTTAGGTTTGGGCTTAGGCCCAAACGTATTTTTCTGAACACCACCCTCATTTCACTCGTACACCCCTCCCTGCGTGAGAGCTGAGAAGGATTTGATTTGGGCCTTATGCCCAATTGCTGTCCACACCCCCCTGGGCGTAGGCCCAATGAAAATTGACTGGGAAACTTGCTAGCGCTGCCCCCCCCCCCCCCCCCTGCGTTTTTATTTTCATTAAATGATTTTTTTGATTCATTTGGGCCTTACGCCCTTATTTCTAAGCGCACCCCCCACCAATGTAAGCCCAGCCAGAATGAACTAGCTTGTCTTGCTATTCTCCCCCCCCCCCCCCCCCCCCCCTCCAGTTTTATTTCAATTTTGTTTTGTTAATTTCTTTTTAATATTTTCTTGCATTAGAAAATTCATAATAAAATGTAAATAATTGATTTTTTAATTCTTCTTTTTTCTACCACTTTATAATAATGTCTAGAAAATCATATAAAAATAAAAATGTCATTTTATTTTTATTCCCTATTTTTTTGTATGTTTTCCATTTAATTGACTTTTTTAATAGTGCATACATGTTGTTAGAAAATTCATAAAAAATAGTAGACTTAGTCAAATAATTCCGTTCTTTTTTCTGTAGACTCGTAATTCAGTGTAGAATTTTATAGTGCAGAAACATTAGCTTAATCATGCATTTTCATTTTAATTGCATTTTTTCATTGTTATTGATATTACATAATTGGCCTGTGGATATGTCTGTGTTGCTGATTTTAGTTCTTTCATCTGGTATTGAATTTTGTTCTGATTTTTCAGTATGTTGTCATAGAGCCATGTAGGTCTCCCATTAGATTTTTGATAGATTTTTGTAGGATGTTCTGATGTGATTTGTCTGAGCTTGAAGATAGGAGAAGTCTTGATGACTTCTGACTTTGAAGTTCAACTGTGGCTGAACTTCAGAAGTAGCCTCTTGAGGTTTGTTGGCCTGTGGGTTCTTCTCAAGGATAGGAGCTGGTTGCAGTCCTGTTGGAGCTTGCAAGGATGCAGTGGTTGAGGCTTAGTCTAGGAGCTTGCTATCTGTTTGTGAGGTTCGAGATCCTGAAGTTTGAAGGGAGTTTATGGTACTCTCCTGAGGAAGGCACTATGAATGACTTTCATTCTTTCTTCTCACCTCTTTCTTAAGTATCCAATGATGTCGGAGCCTTCATGTGAGTTTAATTCCTCCTGAGGAGGAATGTAAACTGATCACATGTTGTTGAGCCACATGGGATACGATTCCTAAGTGGAAGCCTCCTAGTACTTTCCTGAGGAAGGTCCTATGGGTCTATTCACTTAGTTCCATTAGTTTATCTAGGATTTCTTAAGTATCCAGTGATGTTGGAGCCAACTTGTGAGTTTAATTTCTCCTGAGGGGGAATGTAAACTGATCACAGTTATTGAGCCACGTAGGATACGATTCCTAAGTGTCAGCCTCCTAGTACTTTCCTGAGGAAGGTCCTATGAGCCTGCTCACTTAGTTCCCTTAGTGCATATAGGTTTTTCTCAAGTATCCAGTGATGCCGGAGCCTTCATGTGAGTTTAATTTCTCCTGAGGAGGAATGTAAACTGATCACAGTTGTCGAGCCGCATAGGATATGACTCCTGAGTAGTAACCTCCTGGTACTTTCCTGTGGAAGGCACCATGTGCTCGTCTGCTTAGCTCCCTTCCTCTGGTAAGCTTGTTCTGAAGCTTGGAGACTGGGATTGACTCCTCTTGCTTAGGGTTTTGATTAGAGTTTTGCTTAGATATTTGCTTAAGGTGTTGTGCAGAGTTCTGTTTAGAGATATATTAGGAGATTGTTTCAGGTTTGTTAGGGGCCTTGCCCAGGAGTAGTTTCTTGTTTTGTAGATAGAGGCCCTGCTCAGGGGTAGTCTCTTTGTGTTGTTTGACTTGTGTGATGTTATGTTGCATTAGACTTAGGTGTTCATCTAGATAGTTCTGAGTTAGGTGCATCTTAGAAGTAGACTTTGTGTGCATGAGAAGTTGAGGTGGTCCTCCTTCTGCTTGTTTGTTATTGCGTGGCTTTGCTTGTTGGTATTTGGTAGAGCTGAGCTCCCTTGCCTTTGTGGCTTGCGGCCTTTGTGCCTTGCTTGTTTAGGTGTTGCATTCATGCATATTTCCGTTATTCCTTTACTTTGCAGTTTCTTGTTTACCGTTTAGTCCCGTTGCCATGATCCCTTAGGAGCTCTGACTTCTCCGTTGCGGAGTTGTTATGATAGACATTAGGATGGTCAACCAGGTGTGATAGCAGTAGGTAGATTCCCCTGTTTCTCAGCTATAGTTTTAGGGTTTCCCTTTCCTTTCTGTAGGAGTTTTTGAGTAGCTTGATCCGTAGTTAGCTGAACTACAGCTGCTCTGATTCTTCGTACCAGACGAAGATATGTAGGCATAGGATGCGATATCCTAGCGAGCACACTAACAACTAACCTTTGTTCTCTCGCGGCTGTGCGATCGAGACTTTCCCGCTAACGACTAATTGTTATCCCTTTCTCTTGCTCGAGTGCATTTGAGACCAGATTATAGTTGTAGGTTCCCGAGCCTTAGAGACCAGTTTGTTTTCTCACTGCTGTGTGAGAGCCCCGGTTTACCCGTAGTTAGTCGAACTACGTTTGCTCTGATCTTTCATACCAGATGAAAGTACGTAGGCACTGGACGCGATGTCCTGGCGAGCAACCTTTTCCCCGTTTAGACGTAGGAAGTCGAACTACGTTGACTCTGACTTTCCCATTGCACGAGGGAATACGTAGGCCCAGAACACCGTATGTTCTGTCGAGTCCTGTCCTTTTGCTTTCTTTTCAGACCAGCCAGTAGCATAGATAGATAACACACCCTTTTACCTATAAACATCAAGCGTGGATCCCGTCGAGTACGACGGACGTGAGGGGTGCTAATACCTTCCCCTGGCGTAACCGACTCCCGAATCCAGGTTTTGGTTGCGATGACCATACCTTTTCCCGTCTTTGCGAGGTTTACTTCGAGCGTTTCCTTTCCCGCTCTGAGGGATAAATAACGCACGGTGGCGACTCTTCTGTTCAGCCGGCGCCGATTTTCGCAGTAGCGACAGCTGGCGACTCTGCTGGGGAATATAGCATCTAGGGACTTTTCCCATCCCTTATGCTGGGACCGTTTCCCATCCCCTACGCGAGTCAATCCTAGCGCTTGGGTGTTTATTTGTTGGGTGTTGTGCATATTGTGTTTTACCTTTCTGCACTTTACTTTTTCTGTACCTTTACCTTTCCGCATTTATTTTCCAGCATTATATTATTATGATTATTGCTGTGGGCAAAGGGAGGTTACTGTGAGTGAGAAGCCGGACCTGGGCTTGAGTACACACCTAGATATAGTTGCGGAGAAGTAGTAGACGAACCTGTCTGCTGAGCAGGCACAGTTCCCTACGAAAATCTGCGCTCAGACGAGATTCTTGTAGAGGTGCTCCTTTCCGGTCCTGAGGATCTGAGGGGAGTCCAGACGTGAGGATTGTCGACTCTGGGGACCGATCATTTGGAAGTCAGCTAAGTGAGGCCTCTTCATGACTTGATGATGCCACTCCTTCTGGGAATCGTATCGTCCTTCATGAAAGTCTGTGACGCTGATGACCGCATAGGATGCCGTACCTTTGTCCGTGGATTAGGTCTATCATACCTGTGAGAGGGATTGGGTTATTGCAGGAAAACTGGCCTTCAGAAACCATGATTCAGTACCTTTATCAGATGGTGTTCTTGATTCATCTCCAGGTGTGTTGTCTGGATCAGATGTGTTTCCTATCTGAGGTTGATGCTATTATCAGATGGTTTTCTCATCAGATACAGAGGTTCAGATGGTTTTCTTGCCAGGGGATTGATATTTTAAGTATCAGATGATAGTTAGTGACCTGAAGTTCTGATGACCGTGATGGTTTTCTGTTCTTGATCACAGAGATATTCCTCTTCAGGCTACAGCATAGTCCCTGTGTTCACAGATTGCATTATTTATCATATTGCATCATTGCATTACCATCTGCATTCAACTAACGTGCGTGTATTCCAGGTACATATTTTCCCTTCCAGTTCTGGTGTTCGTTCCTAGCAAGACATGGAAAACCTGAAGAGAGTATTGCCCTACAAGTTTCCGTCGCCGGATATCAGTCTATTGTTAGAGTTGATTGCTATTGTTAAGAAGAGGGTAATGGGTGACTTCAGAAAGAGATATGGGAGGATTCTGACCTACGTTTATCAGCCATCTGCCTACGAGACCAGCGGCATCTATACTCTGTTACAGTTCTACGACGCGGAACTCAGGTGTTTTGTATTTCCCGACTTTGTTTTGGCTCCTACCCTGGAGGAGTATTCTGCACTTCTGGATATACCGATCCGTGAGCAGATGCCTTTCTATCGTACGGACGCTGAGCCTAATCTGGATGAGCTTTCTGCCATCCTGTGCTTGAAAGAGTCTGAGCTGTCTGGGAAGATGATCAGAAGAGGAGACGTATGGGGATTTCCGTTGGATGTCTTAGTAGAGAAGGCTCGAGAGTATGCCCAGAAGGGTAGCTGGGGTGTTTTTGACGTCCTCCTTGCTGTATGTGTGTATGGCATCGTGTTGTTCCCGAACATTCCTGATTTTGTTGATTCAGATGCCTTCTATATTTTGGCTGCGAAGAACCCAGTCCCTACTTTGCTGGGAGATATCCACCATTCAACCCACTACCAGAATGAAAAGCGGCGAGGAAGGAATGTGTCTTGTTGTGTACCTCTCCTGTGCCGGTGGTTCACCAGTCATATGCCTAAGTCAGGCCCGTTTGTCACCTCTATTGACTCTCTAGGATGGCCCGAGCGCTTAATGGGATTGACTTCTAAGGACGTGGTATGGGTCAATGAAGAGGTATTCGGAGCTGAAGTCATACTCAAATGCGAAGGATTCCCAAATGTCCTGTTAATAGGAAGGAAGGGATGCGTCAATTACAACCCTTCCTTACTGATCAGGCAATTTGGGTATGTACCTCAAGGAGCGCCAAAGCCCGAGGAGATACAGGAATTTCTGTATCTCACCGGGGCAATTGGGAAAGAGATGCTGACCAAACTTGAGAAGGCCTGGAAAAACTTGCACAAGAGAGGGAAGCCTTCAGTTAGCAGAGGGGATACTCGAGTTCCTGGCCCATATGTGGAGTGGATTCGTGAGCGAGCTGTGAAATTCCTTATGCCGTATCCAGCGGTTCATCCATTGCATCCTTCTCCGGTGGAGGAGCCTACCACTGTGGACATTCAGGTCTACAAGCAGCTGATGGCGGAGAAAGAAGAGCTAGCAAGGGCCAAAGAGGCTTTAGAGCAGGAGAATGCCCAGCTTCGGCATGAAAAGATTGAAACAGAGTATGTTTCTAAGCAACAGGCTGAAACTCTGAAACATCTGAAGACTACACTATTGGAATTGACTGAAACCATGAAGCGTCTGGAGTTAGATGTAGACTCAGTTAGTAGTGTGTTGGCCACTAAGAAGCAAGAGTTGGAAAGGGCCTACACAAAGCTAGCCAAGTTCAGAGAGCACTGGGATCGCACTATGACCAAGCGCAAGGAGCGAGAAGAAGAGCTGAAGACACAGATTGCTCGGTTAGAAGAACAGGTCAAAGTGAAGACTGGAGAGCTTGAAGAAGAAGCATGCCGCCGATACGAGGCCGAACGCAAGCTGACAGATGCCATGAAGAATTTGGAAGATTTCCAGCATAGAGCAGATGCCAAGAGACCCAAACCTGGGGGCGGTGCCAATGATAAGGCTTGGGAAGACTTTGTCAGAGACATCCAGGGAACGGTCAGGAAGAGGGATCGACTGATAGAAGGTTTGATTTATCAACCGGATCATGCAGAGACGAAGAAGATGGTTGAGGACTTCCGCAACCGTACCCGTACTTGATTTCTCTCTTGTATTCTGTATGTTGAGATCACCACCAGGCATGTTGGCTGGGATCCTCCTTATCATATCAGCTGTATGGAGCATAGTTATGTAACTTCTTGACAAGGCAGTTATTCTAATGAATATATGAGGTTTTTTTTTTCCCAATATTGTCTTTATGGTTTATCTCGTCTTGCTACCACTGACACTGGAATTGGAGGGAAAATATCTCCAATGCACACATGCACGTTAGCATTTTTGTATTCCTGTTTGCATAAATCATACTGCATAGCATTTCTCTAGCAGGTCAGATCACTTATCCAGCCCTTGTTTTCACCAGAAAGTGATTCTCGGGGAATTGTTTGAGGCAAGAGTGGAGACGACCAAGGGGCTGAAGCAGATTTGAGCAGAATCAAGCAGCATAGCCGGTTACAGGTAATTGGTAGCTATGACTGAAGGCAATTTCCCGGTTCCTAGCACCTTGGCAAGGTTTACTGGGGCGTCCAACCATCAGTATGATTCTATGGAAGGCTTCCCGCAAGCGAACAATCTTACTGCAGACCAAGTTGTACAGCCTACTGTCCAGAACCGAGATCGACATGAGCAGCTCGTTGCCCGAAATGAACGTCCTCCGCCTGCCAACAATCAATGTGTTGCTTTCCCTACGATGAATTACCGAAGAGATATTCCAGTGACCGGGTTAGTAGACCCAAGAGCTCTTGATGATGGTAGAAGACTCCGAGTGTTGGAAGAGCAAATGAAAGCCTTGGAAGCGAAAGATGCCGTTAACCTGGATGCTGTAGCCATGTGTTTGGTTCCTGGCCTGGTGTTGCCGTACAAGTTCAAAATGCCGGAATTTGAAAAATACACGGGAGATAGCTGTCCAAAGTTGCATTTGGTGATGTTCTGTCGAAGGATGACTTCGTTTGTGCGAAATGACAAATTGATGATCCATTGCTTCCAGTATAGCCTGACTGGGGCATCCCTGAGATGGTATGTGCAATTAGAGAGTAATCAGATTCGATCGTGGGTGGATTTAGCCAGAGCTTTCATGAAGCAGTACGATTACAACCTGGATTTGACTCCTAGTCTCGTAGATCTGCAATAATTGTCTCAAGCGGAGAATGAATCATTCAGAGGGTATTTACGAAGACGGAAAGAATTGGCTGCTAGTGTTCAACCACCGCTTCCGGAAAGAGAACTGGTTGACATCTTCTTGGGTACTCTGAAAGGCCATTATTTTGACAAATTGTTCAGTTGCACAAACTTTGTGGGCCTGATGAGGCTGGGAGAGATTGTTGAGAGAGGACTCAGGAGTGGAAAGTTTCGAGGTGTTCCTTACGTCCCAGTTAATAAGATTGAGTCAGTTGTCAGTTCTCAAGAAGAGTGGGAAGGAGATGACGCCACCTCAGAATCTCTAGCATCTCAGGATCAGTTTTCAGACACTTCAAGTCAACGATCATCCTATCGCCGATCGCGTCAGCATGCTCCACGAAGACCAAGGAAGCCTGAAAGGCAATTTACTCAGCTACCGGTGTCGTACAGTCAGTTGTTGCCAGATCTGGTCAGAAGTGGATTGATAGTGCCGAAAGAGACTAAGCCGGTGATTCCACCGTATCCTCCAGGTTTTGATACCGGTGCCCGCTGTGAGTACCATGCTGGGGCACAGGGGCATTCAACCAATGATTGTAAGGTGCTTAGAAGCCAGATTCAGGATCTGTTAGACTCTAACCGTATTTGCATCACTCCTCAAGGTTTTGTTCAGATTAATGATTTTCCATCCTCCAGTTGTGTGGGTTTGTCAGTTAATGTCATGGAAGACTCCACAGGAAGTGTGTGCTCTGAAGATTGTCAATCAGAGAGTTCAGTTGTGTGGGAGAAATTTCTAGAGGTTTTTGCGCCAGATGTCGCATCTGTTTTCTCTGCTTAATCCGTTTAGCTTTTGTGCACTAGTGTCTGCCGACCACCACCAGGGTTGTTGGCTGGGGTCGTTATATTCATACTCATTTGTGCTTACCTGCTGATTTTGTTGGTTGTACATATGTGGGAGATGTTCGTCTGTATGCTTATAGCTTGAGTTTCTCTTTATCTCGTTGTGAATATGTGTTTGCTTTCTGCGCTGCATTATCATTTAACAGGTATATCAGAACCGTGGGCCTTATTTCCTCATCGTCCAGTTTGTTGCAGGAACTCCTTCAGAGATATGGGACAGAATCAGTATGAATTGATTGAAGTCCAAAGCCAGCTGGGGCAGATGATGAGAGACATGCAAGAGGTGCGTCTGGAGCAGAAGATTCTCAAAGAGGAGAACAGTCAGCTGAAGACCCAAATGAGCTTGATCATGGAAGTAGTCAAGAACGTGCTTAGGAAAGAAGACGATCAGCTATTTGAAGCCGCAATGAAGAAGCTCGCGCCACCCGTGCATGTGGAACCTGAGCAGCAGCAACAGAAGATACATCCGGCTCAACGGAGGATCCAGGAAGGGAAGCCAAAGAGAATATTTGAGGCGCCGCCTTTGACATATGCTGAGCTCTTGCAGACCTTATTGAGGTTTAATCTGGTTGAGAAAAGAACGTTGGAACCGCCAACGAGAGTGTTTCCTCAGGGGTACGATGCCAGCAAGCAGTGTGAATTTCATTCCGGGGCATTCGGACACGATATCGAGGGTTGCCATGCTTTTAAGCACAATGTTCAAGACCTGATTGACTCACACGATATTGAATTCACGCCGAGCGGCGTAGCTGTGCGTATTGCTCCTGTCTCGATCAATGCTAAGATGACAGATGTTTCTAAAGCTGCAGTGGGTCAGAAGCATATCCTGGACTCCATGGTGTCAGAATCTCCAGGCCCACAACTGTTGCCTATTCCTGGGGCAGATCTAAGAAAGAAAATGGCTAAGCATAAGGAGGGCGTTAATCAATACATTGAAGGTCAAGAAACCGATGTTGCATTTGATACAAAGGGTGTTCAAGGGTCAACCCGATACCAGCAGCAGCAGCCCCAGCAACAGAATAATCAGGGATATAAGAGATATCAGAATCGGGGTCCCCTGGCAAACCGTCACCTTGAAACTCCTCCTATGCCGTATGCACAGCTTCTGCAAACGTTGCTTCAGCTCCATTTGGTTCATAAAAGGACAATGACTCCCTTAACGGGACCACCACCACCCGGGTATGATGCCAGCGCTACTTGTGAGTTCCATACTGGGGCACCAGGCCATACGGTTGAGAATTGTAAGGCTTTTAAGCACAAAGTGCAGGATCTACTTGATAGTGCAGCAATCAGCTTCGGGCCGGGAGGTCCCCAAATCATCTGAATAAAGGAGGAAGGGCTCTATAATTTGGTTGAGTCGTTGAAAGCAGATCGGGACAGCAGCGAATTGTCTCTGGTAAAGATAGCTGGTTCAGCAGCGGGACGAATGTGAAAGCCCGACTCTCGGAAGCTAGCATTTTTCTTTGTTTTTGTCATTTCTTTACATTTGTAGTTGCTTTCCTGTTTGAATTTGTAATCTTGTTTGTAAAACTTGTTGTTTTCATTCAATTGATGATAATGAAATAAATATGCATGTTTTGATTGAATCCATTCGTGTTCACTAACTGTTTTACAAATGTCCAAAGCTTGGTTAAGAAGAATTTGGGGAGGATGACGAAAATGACCGACATGCAACTACCGATATTGTATGCTTTTGAGATAAAACCTGTTGATGATGTACAGGCATTGTTTCAAATCCCCAAACACCGGAGGTATAAGGAAGATAATCCCTTGTCAACCCCTTTGAGCCTTGTAGTAGGAGTTTCTTTCTGTGAATGAAAAACCCTCGATCTTTAACCTGGGGCAGGGTAGGTATTAGCTAATTCGACTGAGCGTCCAAATTGCAAAAGGAGTGTCCGTTCGAGGAACAATCACGTCCCTAGAGGTCGTGCCTAAAAGACCACAATGATTCAGTCAAGAGTGGGACGGCCACATCATTTCCCAAAAAGTCAGACAACCAGTGTCACACGACTTGTTCGAAAGAAAAAAAACGGAAAAAGAGAATCAAGAGCCCGCTAAGTCAAGAAAACTTCAAAACAAATGACTTAGGCAAAAATGAGGGCATCCCGCTGGACTTAAAAAAATCAAAAGAAACTCAAAAGGAATCAGTCCAGGCAAAAGTTAGGGATATGGAAAGAAAAGAAGAAAAGGATCAAAAGAAAAATCCTCGATGGAAATACGAGTCGTGTGACCTCAAGTGTCAAAGACGAAAAGTGAGTGGTTGTCACTCCAAGAGCCGAAAGTTTCTCGAGCTATCACTCCTATCTTTCAACCTCCGAAAGGTGAGCGCTAAGGTCGAATTAGCTGAACGTAGGATGGGAGAACATCAAGGAGAATGGGTGGGTTAAAGTAAACTTTGAGCCTTTATCCTTTATTTCGAAACCATGAACCTGACCACGTTACAACCTTCAAAAGTCCTAATTGAAGCAGGTTGTTTCGAAAGCATACTCCCGTAAAGGTCACGTCGATTCTGACTCCTAAAAAGGTTCCTCTTACCATGTTGGTACTGATGTTGATAAATGTTTGTGCATTTTTTCCTTTTCCCAGTGAACAGATTGGATGTCAAAGCTGTCGTATGTGTTGCATTAATACATCTGTTATGCAGAACAACTTGTTTTACTTGCGAGTAAGCGCTGGACAGCAGAAAAGTTTCCTACAGTGGAAAGTATGGTCAAGATAGAATGAAGAACGCCCGAATGTTCCGAGAGCAGGGGCAAGCTTTTATTGTGATCCCCAGTCAGGTCAGCTTTTCGAAGTCAGTTATTCTGAGGCAATCAGGTTGAGATTCGGTGAATACGTCGTAGTCAGGAGGTACTGCTTTGGATCAGATAATCAGGGGCAAGGTCATTGCAGTCAGGGGCAGGCCATCTTAAGAGCGCAGAGGTTGTTCTTTATTCAAGGAGCATTCGGTGTGAAGTATTTCTCCGAAGTTCAGAATGCGGGAGCATTTCTTATTAGACCATCAGAAAGCAGATTTTCAGGTTTCCTTTCGAGGACTACTCCCACGGAGGTCCTGTAGGCTGAGGCATATCAGAAGAGAAAGGATTGGTCTTTTCCGTATCAGCAGGGCCATACAGAGTTGTTCGAGCAGATGCAGTCGATTTTCGAGAGCGAGATGAGTGCGGGAAGTCGTGTTACTATCCCTTGACTCTTCACTAAAAGGCTGTGTATTCATGAAGAATATTTTCCAGCGTCAGTTGTACCTGACCCAGCAAGATAGTTTAAGAGCTCAAATCCATGTTTGCGATTACTGTGAAGCCCATCCGTGTTGGTGCATCAGTTTCCAGATCCGAGCTTCATCAGCGCGCGGGAAGACTCCCTCCATTTTTCCAGCAAAGTCCAATTTGTCGGTATGGGTAAGCTACCCCCAGCGAAGTCCAATCACACTTGGCGCATTTGCTATTTCACAGCGGAGTTATGTTCCCCAGCAGGGCGTTACTTCGTCGATGATGTTCGGTTAAGTTCCCAATATCCCCAGCGGAGTTGATTTCACTCTCCCAGCATTTATTTTGCTGGGATAATTCAGTGATATCCAGTTTATCCCCAGCAGAGTTGGCCTCGCCTTCAGCATTTATTTTGCTGAAGTAGTTCTGTACCTAGCTCTCTCTGGCAACTCGAGCCTGCATTAGCATGTTGCATGCATCGTCATATTTGCATCATACCTGCATGACATTTTCAAAATGCGTAGCATTTTTATCCAGAATGGAGCATTACGCTGTAGAAAGATTAAAGCATTTGCATATGCATACGAAGCATAAGTCAGATTTTCTATCAGCCTCATATGGCGCGTGAATTACTTTGTGATCAGTTCAGGGGCATTTATCCAGCAGCAGTATTCAGACAGTTCAGCAGATTATTTGTATCTCAGATCATACAATAGTTATGCTTTGATCAATCGGTCATCTGATATCGACAGACTTTTCTTCCCGTCAATTCATATTGGCGATGTGTTCCTCCAATGAATGGACTTCTCCGTCTATCATTAGACGTCTTGAGTACGAATATGGTTTTCTTCCCGTCTATCAGTAGACGATGTGAAGTTTCGGGCAATCTTCAATGGAGTTCAAGACAGAGCTTCTCTAGTAAGTAGCTTTCCTTTCCGTCTGTCAGCAGACGATGTGAAGTGTCGAGTTACTGTTCAGCGGGTTTCTTATCTCCAGATCATACGTATGATGAGGTGTTTCCCCAGCAAGTCTTCTCCGGCTATCTTTGGTTGTTGAGGGGCTTCAAAATGATATTTCGGATAGTGGCTTTCTTTCTGGTTATTGGATGAGATGACGTTTCAAGAGGGACTTTTCTGATCGTCGATCCTTATTGATGTCGAGGCTCTTCGAAGAATGTTCAGTCTTCGCGATTGTCAATTCTTATTGACGACATGGTTCTTTAAAAGGTGGTTTTTCTTACCGTCAGTCCATACTGGTGATGTGGCCCCTTCAAAGATGTTGATCTTTCCATCAATTCCCGTAAGACAGAAGGATTCTGAAATTCGAGGGATGATGTTGAATTGCGTAATGGTGTCTTTCCGTCTATCATTAGACGACGTGAGTATGCGATCAGGCTTTCTTCCCGTCTACCCTTAGACGATGTGAGTATAGAGATTATGAATTTCTTTCCGTCTATCCTTAGACGATGTGAATTGATTGTTCATCAATCAGGATGATCCCGTCTACCCTTAGACGACGAGAATATTGATTTGTTCATCAATCAGGATGATTCCGTCTATCCTTAGACGATGTGAATATGGAGATTAATGGTGTCTTTCCGTCTACCCTTAGACGATGCAAGTACGGAGATTATTTCTTCCCGTCTATCCTTAGACGATGCGAATTGATTTGTTCATCGATCAGGATGATTCCGTCTACCCGTAGACGATGCGAGTTTGGAGATTACGGTGTCTTTCCGTCTATCATTAGACGAGGTGAGTATTCAATCAGGGTGTCTTCCCGTCCATCTTTTGGGCGATGTGAGTATATTTCTATTCCTGCCTATCAGTAGGCAATGTGAAAGGATCAGGTATTTTGTTGCAGCCCTCGGGCTCTGTTACATGGGGCATCACAAGTAATGGGTATTCAAATCAGGAGTTCTTCATCAGATGATCGATCAGCTTGGTGCCGTAATAACTGGACTCGGTTTTCAGGACTTTATTCCCCAAGCAGTTTACAGTATATGCTCGCGGTTGGCAAATTTTTGGGTTTTATTTGTATTCAACCGTCTCGTACCTCTGAATGTTTGAAGGCTGAGCGCTCTTCAAACCCTTCAGGTCCAAGTCGCTTGAATAGGGGCAGCGAGCACGCAGCGAGCGTTCACTAGCAGTTCGCTAGGCGAGCACTCAGCGAGCGTTCGCTAGCTTCTCGCTAGGCGAACCTTGCGAACCTGACAATTCTGTTTAAGTGGTGGGCCACTTATTGGGCCCAAAAGTTTGATTAGTTGCTTCTATTTTGTTCCCCCATCCCTTGTTCACTCTCACACTCACTTTCACTCTCACATATCCTAATCTTGAAACCCTAATTGTGCTTCAGATCATCTGCACTACTGCACCAGGTTTGCCAAGTTTCTCATCTCTTTACTTTCTCTGTTTTTTTTTTTTTTTTGAATTGAGGGATTAGGGTTATTTTGTGCATGTTAGGGTTTGAGATATATTGAGTTTCATGTGGTTTTAGAACAAACCTTAGCATTGTACACGTTTGGTTTCTGGGTTTAAATTTGTGCAATGTCGTTTGTGGTTTCTGATGCCAGCAGTGGATTTCCTGAAAATTTCGCAGCGATTCGCTAGCAGTTTGCTAGGCGAGCTCGTAGCGAGCATTCGCTAGCAGTTCGCTAGGCGAGCTCGTAGCGAGCATTCGCTGGCATCTCGCTAAGCGAAGCTGTAGCAAACGTAGCAGACTCTGTTTTGTCTATTCTATGCTGCTTACTAATGTTTTGCTATGCTGTTGTTTCTCTGATGTTATGAATGCAGATGGCCTCAGCTAATTTCGGGAAAAAGCGAAAGGTGGGATCCACCTCTAGGACGGTGCATATCCAGTTCGACACGGACAAATTTGTGGGGGCAAAGCAAGCTGCCCGGTACCAGGCGCTGCAAAAGCGAAAGATTTTGCCGGAGAGAAGGTTCATGATTGACTCTGTGGGAGAGTACCGCAACTTTGCAGGGTTGATTGATACAAAAAAATGGGGAATGTTAACGTCCCCTGTGGAGAGCTACAGTTTGGAGGTGGTGCGTGAGTTTTATGCGAACGCGCTGCCTGACGATGATGAACCGTTCACCTGGTCTACAAGGGTGTTCGGCCGTCAGATAGCTTTTGACAGGAACTCCATCAACCATATTCTTGGAGAACCCCTCCACTTGGGTCCTAATGAACTGGATGCGTATTCAAGGACTCTGAGGTTGCATCCGAAGATTGATGAGATGTCAGCTGCTCTCTTACTGCAAGGCAGATCTGTTGAGAGGAATCACTCAGGTGAAGCTATTAGGTTCAAAAGGGAAGACATGACACCTATGGCTCAGTTGATTTTGATGTTGGTTCTGTCCAACATTAAGCCGAAGTCGCACACGTCCACCGTGCCGATCCCAGTGGCACGACTTGTTCACGCTATTTTAACTAATGTGCAAATTGATGTGGCTGGTCTCATAGCACGTGAATTGAAGTCTGTCATTGAAAGCGGGCTTCAGTCGGGGGCGCGGGCTAATTGCCCCCTGGCTTTTCCCTGCCTCATTATGGCATTATGTGCACAAACCAGGCTGAAGCTTCCCTCCAGAAGTTTGGTCAAGATACCAGCAGCAATTGATGATAGCTACGTGAATAAGTACTGTAGGCCAAGAGTTGATAGGAGTGGTTCATCTGTTGATGGTGCCAGGACTACTGATGGTTCTGGTGGTTCATCTCGAGGGTTTGATCCCTTCCAGTGAGCAGTGTGTAACTACAATTGGGACTGGATGGATGCGACTCAGCGCGCAATGGTGGACTTACATGATTCGATGCAGGTCTTGCAGTTGCAAAACCGTGATCCTACTTCAGAGCAGTCAATTATGACGCGTGAGCAGTTCATGCAGCTTGCGAGCTGGCCTGTGGACAGGCCTGTTTTCTCTGAGGGGGCAGGTGCGGATGCAGATGATGATGATGAAGAGGTTGAAGGTGAAGAAGATTTTGATGAGGAGGGCACTTCGGAGTATGAGTCTGAGGACGGAGAGGAGTGATGTGATCTGTGATTTGTTCTGTTTTCTGTTTTAATGTTGATTTGTACTATTGGGGTGTTTTGTCCCCCACGCACATTGTTATTTCTTTAAGTTCTTTAATTTCAGTACTGTTGATTTTCAATTATTTTGGTTCAATAATTTTTTGTGATTGATTTTTTTTTGTCCAAACCTTCTAGATTGGTTGCTCTCTTGAAAGAAGTATCCAATGAAGGTGCATCCGAGCCTGGATGGCGATGATAAAATTAAATAAGTGATGAAAGCTAAGGTACACTGTTACCTTCGGTTAGAATTGTATAATGCTTGCAGAACTTTCACTTCCTTTTGTGATAAAATATTTTCCGATTGCAACTTAATTGATTGAATGATTCACTTAGGACTTTTAAACCATCAATTGTGAGGAAACCTCCATTATGTACTTAAATGTTGGATTCTGATAAATTGTGTTGATTCATTTTATTCATGCGTTGTCTTTTATTATTATGAATTGTGGAAGTAGTTGATATGATCAAGGCACTTGTTTCTCTCGAGCATAACCATTTCCAAAGATAAAGATACCCGTGAGCAGAGAGAGTATTTGTAACCCAATTTTGAGCCTAAAGCAGTTGAATCCTTGCTTGGAATAAAGCGAGTGTCAAAAATATTTTTCTTGAAACCTTGGAAATTTGGATTAATTGCTCTTCTGATGCAAAAAGAAAAGAAAAGGGCATTCATTTAGGGGAAAAGAAAAGACAAGTTGGGGAGAACAAATTTGTAAAAAGTAATTGGTCACAACTCTTGTTAAACTAGCAAGCATATATCTAAAAAAAAGAAGAAGAGAAGAAGAGAAACACTCATTTTTTTTGAGATTATGGTGTAGAAAATAAGAAAACAAATGCTTGCTTGGTAGAAAAAGTGTGAAAAACAAAAGGGAGTTGTGAAGGGTTCAAATAAGGAATTGGTGGAACAAAGTTGAAGAGGTGTAAATAAATGTATAGTGAATGTCTCTTTTGCATCGGAAATTTCGTTCAAAGGCCTTAGATATGTCCCTTGTTTGTTAACCCGACCAAGCTATAACCGGAAAAGACCTTAGTGATCTTCGTGCTTCCATAAGTTTCATGTAGAATTGTTAGACATTGTATGAATAGAGTTGATTTTGACATTGTTTATTGGAGAGTGAAAATTCCCCTGTGCTTTCATGTGCGACATTTTCTTCAATCCTTTTTCGAAGAGGAGAGTTAGGGTGATTCGTTCATGATATCATTGTTGTGATTTGATGAATGTTTAGTATTGCTTAAAAGTTTTAGTTCTGGAAGCATTGTTTTGTTTCTAACCATTGGAAACATGTGTCTGGTCAAGTCGCTTGCAATTTGAGCCATATGATCCGGTCTCGGAAAAACCTGACTCTTTAAGTAAATCTTCTTGGTTACTCGAGAGGTATACTTTGCTTGAGGGCAAGCATGATTCTAGTTGGGGAGAGTTGTTAGATGCCCAATTGTGCTTATTGGAGCTATCAAATATGGACATCTTTCACTCCTTTTTATGCCAAAATCGTATTTATTAAGCTTTGCTTTTGTTAATGTGCATCACTGTGTCAATTTCTTTTGGTCCTTTTGATTTGTGTGTTATTGTGCAGGATTTAAGTGTGAAAGAGCATTATTGAAGGCACAAGAAAGTTGGCAAAGGAATCAAGCAAAGAGCATAACAAAAGTTGGTTCGCTCAGCGAGAACTTGGCGAGTGAGTAGCGAGTGTTCGCTACAGCCTCGCCTAGCGAGTACGTAGCGAACAGCTCCAGACTTGGGCAGAATGGTTTTCAACATCAATCTTGGTCAGCGAGCAAGTGGCGAAGAGGCTCGCTAGGCGAGCTTCCAGCGAGCACCTAGCGAAGCATAACAGAATGTATCTTGCAGACCTCGCTGGCAGGTTCGCTAGGCGAGGCTGTAGCGAGCGTTCGCCAGCAGCTCGCCTAGCGAGTAAGTAGCGAGTGTGCCCAGATTTGTCACTTACTATAAGTAGCTTGGGCCACTTTTTGGAGAATATATTCTTTTTCACTTTTACATTTGTTTTGCTGCAAGAAAGGGTTTTGTGACCTAAAAACCTATTTTGGCTTATTTTCCTTCATCTTTTAACATAATCAAACAACAACAAGGTGGATCATCATCAAAGTTGGATCATTCGACTTGGATGTTCATCAACCGACTTTAAAACTTCTTTTGCAAGATACCATGAGAATGTGTAGCTAAGTTCATCTTGTTGTCAAAGATAGATGTAGGTAATCATTGAACTTTGTATTTGTATGGATGATCTTCATTTGTAAACTCTTGAATGATTAATGTATGGTGAAAACTTTGTTTTATTCATAATCTTTTGTGTTGGTTAATGATTGAGAAATATTTATCAACTCTTGACCTAGGTTTTCACCCATCTCTTTTCTTGAGCTAGAAATAGTCTTGGATGATTTTGTTCACTTAAAATGTTAAACTTTAAAGTTGTCATTTTGATAGATTGTGTGAGAGATCAACAATGGATTAAAATGATAAACTTCACAATATGAGTTAGAGATAATCATATTGAGAGGATATTGTGAATACATTGATCATTTGAAAGAGTTTATTAAATGTTGATCGGAAGTATGCATGCAAAGTGATTACCAAAACCTAACTTTGACAATCTTTATTCAAACCGTTAAAATCTAACTTTTATCGCATTTATTCCTTTCATGCAAAATACTTGTTACCTTAAACACAAACCCTTGGATACCACTAAACTATAAATTTAACAATTGTTAAACGGCAACAATATCTGATATTCCCTGTGGAGACGATAATATAAACCCGACACTTAACCACTGTTCTAACATTCCCCACATTTTAAATTTCTCATCATAAATAACATCATCAAACTAATGTTAGCTCCTAAATCACATAAAGCATGACCAGTAGCTAGTGAACTAATAGAACATGGAACACTAAATCTACCGGGATCAATGAGTTTCAGTGGAAGCTTTCGTTGGATTATTGCACTGTACTATTCAGCCTAAGTGAGATTCTCTTCATGCTTCAATTTACGCTTTCCTCACAAAAGCTCCTTCATGAATTTAGCATAAATTGGCATATGTTCGACAACTTCACAGAATGGAATGTTAAATTATATTTTTGTCATTGTCTACATGAACTTTTTGAATTGAACCACTTTCATTTCCTTCTTTGGTGTATTTTTTTCATGATCAGGTAAGGTGGTTTGATATAGTCAGGTAGGTCTAGGTTAGGTTCATTTAGGATATGTTTCTTAGTCCTTATCAAAAGCGAGTTTTAATCTATGAGTTTATCAAGGGCGTCACATCTAGCTTTGTTTTTTCTTACTTTCTCACTTTTTTTTCCTTCTGATTTTTTCTCAACCTCTTTTTCAACTCTTACATCTTCTTCACTCTTTTTCTCACTCTCACTTTTTTCTTTTCTCTCATCACTAACCTTTAGGTTTAAAGGTACCATTCTATTTATCCACTCAATGACTTTGCAACTTTTATTTTTCGGGTTATCTACCGTATTTCCAGCAAACTCCCCACTTGAACTTGTTGGCGCTGCCATTTCTCTAGATAATTGACCAATTTGCATTTCTAAGTTTTTAATTGAAGCTTCGACTTTCTTACTCATAGCATCCTGACTCTTGTTCATTTCTCTTTAGGTATTAAACACTGCTTCCTAATTTTTTCTCACTTCTTGAAAACTTGATTGAGTGGAGTTTATAAAGTTGGTCAAGGATTCTTCAAGTGGTGATGGTTTCCTTTGTCATGCTTGAGGAATCTGTGGAACTCCTTAATTTGCATTCGAAGTTTGATTATTGCTCAACTTAAAATTTGAGTGATATTTCCAACCAGGATTGTATATGTTGGAATAAGGATTATTATTTTGAAAGTTTACTTACCGAGCTTCCACACTAGCCCCCTCTGGTACACAGTTCTCATTCACATGCCCTTCCTTACAAAAATCACACCTTAGTATATAGACCTGACTCACATTTGTTGGGATGAGTGCAGATGCATCTAACTATTTTGAAATAACTTTAAGTTGAGCTAATATTGTTGTATTCAAATATAGTTTAAGCACACATTTTAATTTAACTGTTCGATTACTTGAGAGATACTCATTATGACACACTTTTTCTATCAATTATTTCACCTCATCTCCAATTGAGGCATCCAAAATCATTCTCGATTGAGCTTTGAGATACTCATATTATGATTCGGACATCTTCAGAGTAACAACTTGAATCTTTCCAATGCATCAGACAACGACTCAGAATCACTTTGGTAAAAATTTGAAATTTCTGCTTTCCTTTATACAAATTGATCATTTGAGAAAAATCTCTATAGAATTTTGTCTTTCAGTTCCTTCCAAGTCTGAATCGTACCATTTGTAATGCATTACAACCGATCTTTTGCTCTACCTATCAAAGAAAAACCAAATAATCGTAATTGTACCCGATCTTCAGTCACATCATTCAACTTGCACATCAAACATGTCTAAAAAAATTTAGCCAGATGCTCCCAAGGATCTCTGATAGCTTGCTCATCGAATGAGTTATCTCTCAGAATTGAAAGCACAGTTTTTTTTATATCAAATGTTATAGGGTTAGAAGGTTGAAACCCTAAGGATATCTGTCCAACATCAATTATCTTGCAATAACCCCCCATCGTCTGTCTTGGTGGATTAGCCATATCTTTATTTAGTCCCTTCTTAGCTCTTTGTTTTCTCTTCTTGCTCTCCGAATGGCTCATGTGGTTCTTTTGGTTTATGTATCTAACAATATCAGTGTTGAACTAAAACCTTGCATAAACAAAAAAACAATACCATAATAGCAATGCAATAGATAAGAATGAATAAGAAAATAAAATAGAAATAACAATAACTAAATAAAATAAAATTAAAATTAAAATGCCGCACAAAAATTTCCTTGTTAAAGTTATCAATAATCCTCGACAACAGCGCAAAAAACTTGATGACAAAACTAGCAAGTGTATTAATTGTGTCACGCTAATAAAATAAATATCGTCTTCGTAGAGATTGCATATTTTAACAAGGTGAAATTCGTACTATTTTAAAAGTAAAATCAGAAGGTTTGCTTGAGAGTATAGTGAAAAAGCGAAAACTTGAATAAAATTTCAAATGAGAAAATGACTAGGTCTTTGCTTAGTCAATATTACTTGGGTTGTTAGCATGTTGAATTGTGCCTTGCTTATAAGCCTAATTGTTTAAGTTAGCTTGTAATGGGTAATTGTTAAAAAGTCCATTAGGTTAGTGTGCTATTTTTCTTATAAATAGGATGCTAGATTCTCAATATTGGCATAAGGAAAAATAGAAAGATAAAATCCTAATTTCAAGTGAGAGAGGTTATTTTGTTATTCTTGTATACTTGTAATCTTGTTTCTAAGAGAAAGAAAAGAATATCAGTTTATAATCAATCCTTGTTGTTCCTTGTTGTTTTACCTTATCTTCTTTGTTAACCGTAACCCATGTGTGTTTCTTGATTATTAAGAAACCAGTTTATATCTTGTTTAAAGATATCTGATTCACAACAAAGTAAAATTTATAAATTATAAGATGATGAGAGGCACTTGAGTCAATAAATCAAGCTTGAGATTCAAGTTTAAATGAAAAAGAGTATTATTGTGTATAGACACTTGGTTGTTGTGTAGTAGTAATCATAACTATAACTTGAGATCCTAAGATAAGCGCTTCATGTTTCTAATTTTTTGTTTGTTGATTTCTATATGAGCTCGACTTAGATTTGTGAAGCATAAATAACTCACTAAACCTATACCATCAACCAGTTATCAAATAGTTTTCTTTCTTTGTTGACTTCAACTTAATATGCAATTGGTGAACCCACGCTTTCATTTGTGCATTCAAGTATTTGTGAATTTTATCCTAAATTTTTAATGCATGTTCGCAAGAGAGCACTCTAGGCAACATAAAAAACAACCATACAAATAAAATAAAGTTTGATCTTGAACAATCTATAATCCATATTAATCGGAAACATTACCTCATTGACAAAAACATTATCTTATTAACGATCTTTATCAATATTGAATTTAAGTGGAGTTTGGGATTCACCACACACTAGTGCATTTTTAGTGTGAGAATCACTTCCTCAACTTATTGATTCCTTACAAGGTACTTATTGAAGCCATAAACAAATTTAGATAAGTTGGATTCTAGAGTTCATCATGGTTGCGGCAAATCTAAAGGCAAAAAGCACTTCTAAAAGTACTTATAACTTTACCTACAAAAAATACCCTCTCGTCAGACATTTAAAAGCGAGAGTTAAACCCACGACTTTTTGATTTGTGAACTAACTCTTTGTTGATTAAATTAATCTTCCTTTACAAATGATTTAAATTTTTTTTTATCATCTAATCTAATCTAATGACTGCAATTTATTCTTTAAAAATGAACGGAAACAAATGCCACTGATTTTCCTCTCTAGCTACCAACTAAGTTATTTATGGGACCAAATAATTTAAACTTTAATCTATAAAAAAACAAATGTTCTTGAAGAACTATTTGTCGTACTAATTATGGACCAAAAATAAAACCAAATACATATATTCTTTGACAACGACATTTTGAAATGATTTATTCTTTGTTGTTGTTATATAGAGGTGGAGCCGCAGCAGGAGCGTTTAAACAGTGACCGCACACGCGCACATTAGGCAACTATTTCCGTAACCCCGCTCCCCTATCTTCTTTTCATTTGATATATTAATTAAAACTTCAAACTTCAAACTTCAAATTCCTTCTACGAACCTCAAACAGCCACTATATCTCATTCTTCTCTTCTTGTTTCCATCATTCATACACTCAAATTTGCACTCTCTTATCCTTCTTCTCGAGTAAGTTATATTTCTCCATACTAATATCATATTCTTGTTCAAAGTTTTGTTATGTGCATCACTTCTCAATTTCAGCATATTTTGAGTTTGAGCAGACTAGTAGAATTTTGAGATGGATCGTCGAGGTTGGCCGTGGAAGAAAAAATCATCCGATAAAGTCACAAAGACTGATAAACCATTTGTCACACCTGACTCTGTTGGTTCTACCTTGTCTTCTGCGGCACATTTGGGAAATCAGGTTCTATATTTAACTTTGATATTTGGAATGGAAAAGTTTTTGATGTACAAAACTAGCTAAATTGCTCATTAGTTTTGTTCTTTTCTTTATATAATTTTTTCAGCATGAAAAAAATTGTGCAAATAAGAACTATGTTCAAATTTCAATGGATTCTTACTCACGTATGACTGGATTGGAAGATCAAGTTAAAGATTTGGAATCAAAGCTATCAGCAGCTTATTCAGAGTTAGATAACAAGGAAAATCTGGTTAAACAGCACGCAAAAGTTGCTGAGGAAGCCGTCTCAGGTATAGTAGAATGTAGGCGCAATTGGCTGAAATTCCTGATCAAACGTTTTGTGTTCTTTGTCTGCGTTTTTGCATCTTTTTACTTTTGATGGAGTTGATTCATACTTGTATGCATTTTAGGATGGGAGAAAGCTGATGCCGAAGTTGTTTCCTTAAGATGTCAGCTTGAATCTATCACTCTTTCGAAGCTTAGTTGCGATGAGAGAGTAACTCATTTAGACGGAGCTCTGAAAGAATGTGTGAAGGAGATAAGAACTCTAAAGGAAGAAAATGAGAAGAAAATACAAGAGGTGATTCTTGTGAAGTCTCAACAATGGGAGAGGTTCAAGTTAGAGCTTGAATCGGAAATAGATAAGTTGGATAAAGGACTTCGCGAAGAAGCGGATGAAAATGCTGCACTTCTGAGATCGCTTCACGAAAGTTCAAACAAAATAGTGAAATTAAAAGAAGAAAAGTCTGAAGTTGAGGCTGAGTTAGAGCTTCAAAAGAAGAAGGTTGAGTCGTGCGAAAAAGAAATAAATAATTTGAAGTATGAGCTGCATATAGTTTCTAAGGAGATGGATATTCGAAATGAGGAGAAGAACATGATAATGAAATCGGCAGAAGTGGCTAACAAACGGCACGTCGAGGATGTTAAGACTATTGCTAAGTTGGAGGGTGAGTGCCAACGCCTTCGTGGTTTGCTGCGAAAGAAGTTACCTGGACCTGCTGCATTGGCACAAATGAAGCTAGAAGTTGAAAGTACGCACCGCGTCATTAGTGGAATTCATCAAAGAAAAAATAGTAACATGCAAGAATCCGAGTTTCTTAGTGTGTCGAAACGATTTGAGGTGTTTGAAGAAGAAACAATGAGATTGAAAGAAGCTTTGGCCTCAAGTAATGCTGAACTACAGGCTTCTAGGAACTTGTACACTAAAACAGTTGGTAAAGTTAAGAGCTTAGAAGCTGAGGTACAAATTCTTCATCAAGAAAGAAGTTCGCAGACACAGAAATCAAATTTAGAGACCAATTACCGGAATTCTTCAAGTAGAATTTCTAGCAATGCACCAAGCATCACTTCTATATCTGATAGTTGGCATGATGATCCAGAAAGTCCTGTTGAGTCATTTTCAGCCTCAGTTTCTGACCATTTTGACGTAAGTCGAGTTAGAACCTCGGTTAAGCTTGAGAATCGCAAAACTGAAACTATCTCAGAGCTGATGGACGATTTTCTCGAAGTGGAGAAAATGGCATGCTCATCAGACAATGACAGTCTACAGATTGCTAACAAAGTAAAGAACGATTCCGAAGATAATCAAATAAAATCAAATGATGCTTTGGTTGAGATTCAGCTAAAATGTATGACAGAGTCTTATAAGTCACTTCAAACACATGTTGAAGAGTTAGAAGCTGAAAATAAGCTTCTAAAGGAAAAGATAGATGAACTAAAGAACGATCTGGAGAAGGAGAAACACTGTCATCATAATGCTTTGGCGAGGCACAAAGAATTAGAGGAAAAAGTGCCAAGGTTAGCTCTGATCCCCTAAAACATGATCTAGTCCTAAACTACAGGCAACAATATCATAGCTTCCAAACTGTATAATTCGAGCTTTTAGCTTAGTTTCTTAAGTAATTTCTGATTTTTCTGTTTGTTACTTGAAGGGATAAGTGCCTGGAGTGTACATCAAATTCCGCAGCAAATAAAGTCATTGATACTCGGAAGGTAATTACAGAGAAATGCTAAGAACACTCTCTTTTCAACACTCTTACATTACATACATATCATTATAGCTTTGGTTCATCACATTTTTTTTAATGTTTTCTTTAGCAAATTCATTCTTCAATCATACTTTTCCCGACACCTTGATGCCACTACAGGATACAGAACTAGCCGCTGCGGAGAAAAAGCTAGCAGAATGTCAAGAGACTCTACATGTACTTGGCAGGCAATTACAAGCCATGTGTCCACAAATAGGCTCTAAAAGACTTCAAACAAATGAACCGTCGATTAAACCAAATTATGACTGGTCGAACTCCAATGGCTCTTATAACTCAGATGAAATTGATCATGCTGAAGCATATAGTGTATCTTCTAATTCCGACATTCAAGGAGCAAATGACGAGTTTTCATCGTCTCATAACTTTGATTCCACGGCATGTTTTTCAGACACAGAATGCAACGTAAACTCTTCAATACTATCAGAGGGACCTCACCGCTGATTTCGATTTATTGCTTAGTACTTAAATATGTTGTAATTTTGTATATATGATTATTACTAAGATAATCAAATCATTCAGGATGCAAGATTAATTAAAATTTACAATTTTAATCTAAAATATGAAGGAACTGTTTGGAGGATATACCTAAAATATCTGCTTGTGGATTGAAGGAAAAGAAACCAATTAAGACAGAGACATTTGTGCCGACGAAATTGTGCATAGAGAAAGTAGAACATTTAGATTGAAATTTAGGAGACATAAGTGATACTATAAAGATTATATTACTATTATTGTTAGAGTTGTTGAGTTTGTGTTTGTTTGATATTAGTTTAGGAATTGGTACGTTGGGTAACATAAGCTTTTATTTTAGTGTTCATGCACTTAACATGTGTGTCCTACAAATTCTTTAGCAACCGAACACTTACCTTGTGTGCTTCTTTAAATAATCAATTATGGGTTTTAGATTTGGCAAACAACATCCAAAATAGTATTCTATATGGTACAATATGTCTTTCATTCTTTCAACTTTGACGAACATCGTTATCAATTTTTAAGTATTTGAGTTTCATTATTATTTTTTAGGTTTGAGTTTCATTATTTTAAAATATGTATGGATTAGGTGCTTTAAGTGGATAGACTTGACTTAAACTTAAATTGACTTGATTATTAGTTTTTCTTTTCTTCTACAATGTCATTGGCTATAGGTAGAAAGGGAGGTTAGTGGCAAAATTGTATATTATTAAATGTCTTATGTACATCTCATTACAAACATTTTATAATTGTTATGCATTTAAAAGAGGGTTGACAATCTATGTTTTGACTCGAGGTTAGGTTCTAATGAGGAATAAAAACTAGAAAATCTCTATTTGACTCAAGATAGTCTATGTTTTTTTACATGTTTTTTCAAAATCGCTCCAAATAATATAGTCCAAGTTCAGTACTAATTTTTTTTGTTAAGAATATTTGTATATAAAAAATATTTGTACGTAGAAAGTCTCACATTAACTATAACATGTAATTAGCTGTAAATTTCTTTATATATAATATAGTCTTCTAGTGCTTTTAAACATACAGTTTATTAAAATGTCTCACACTCTCTTATACTTCAATATGATATCCAGAGCCTGTTGAGAGACAATCTTTCATTGTGTTTTACCTGATTGACCCACTATATTTCGATGATAAAAAAAAATCGGTGGTTTGCCTTCCTTTCACTATTGTTGATGACAAAAGTCTATGTTGATGACATTGTTATCAATAGAGACGATACATAGGGTATCCAACATCTCAAAATTCATCTTTTAAAAAAAATTCCAGACAAAAGACTCAGGACCACTCAGATAGTTATTAGGTATTGAAGTTGCCTAATTTTCATCTGAGATTTCAATCAACCAGCAAGTATACCTTAGATATTCACAATGAAACTGACATGCTTGATTGTCATCCTGCTGATACTCTTATGGATCCCAACGTAAAGCTTCTCCTGGATTAGGGGAAACCATTGAAAGACCCAGGAAGATATCTACGACATGTGGGTAGACTCAACTATCTTACAATCACCAGAC
This sequence comes from Lathyrus sativus, assembly GCA_963859935.3. Taxonomy (NCBI): domain Eukaryota; kingdom Viridiplantae; phylum Streptophyta; class Magnoliopsida; order Fabales; family Fabaceae; genus Lathyrus; species Lathyrus sativus. The sequence goes on from OZ012736.1 coordinate 534,288,294, forward strand.
CAGATATTACATTTGCGATGAGCACTGTGAGCCAGTTTCTGAACTCTCCTTGTGATAGTCATTAGGACGCAATCATTCAAATTCCTATATATATACATAATGCACATGGAAGAGGACTAGTATATAAAGATAAGTGAGATGCTAAAATCATTTGTTATTCAAATACAGATTGAGTCGGATCACCGTCAAATAGGAGATTCACATTCGAATATTGTGTTATGATTGGAGAAAATATGATCTCATGGAGAAGCAAGAAACAAAATACATTTGCATGATCCAGTGTTGAAGTTGAATATCGTGTTAAATGAGTAACATTAAAGAAACTTACATGTCTTAAAAATTTACTCTTAGAACTTAAGTTGAGAGATCTTCAAAAATAAAAAACTCATGCGATAATCAAGTGACACTCCATATTACATCTAATCCAATTTTTCATGAACAAACTAAACGCATATAAATAGTCTATCATTATGTAAGGGACAATGTACTTTTAGGAGAAATTGTTACACATTTCTTCAAATATGAAGACCAATTGGCTGATATGTTTACAAAGCCTCTTAGGGACTCTCGAGTGGATTACATTTGTAGCAAACTCGGATCATATGACATATATGATCTAGCTTGAAGGTGAGTATTAAGAATATTTTTATATATAAATGTCTCTCACTCTATTATACTTCAACATCTATAAAAATGATAACTATGCATATGATGATTACATATAAAGATAGGAAAGCTATAACAAAATAATGTCAACTTGACCAATAACCAAAACTCAATAAAATTAAAAAATTAAATTCAAAGTGAATGAAAAGTTTAAACAATTGTTTTTATCCTAAAAATAAAAAGAAGAGAAATACAGAAAAATAAAATAGAATAATCAGGTTCACCTCTTTAAGGCGGGTTCCATAGCTAATACCACGTTGAGTGGATGGCAAGAATACGAGTGAGAGAAATGAAGAGCTTAAATACATGAGAATTAAGATTAATATTTCTCATCAATAATTACAGAGAAAATTATTGTAACAACATAGAATTAGTTTAAAGTTGAATCATCAAGATCAATAAGATATATAGACATGCTTCCTTCTTATTATTCTTGATGAAAATATAAATTTGATGAGAATATGAACGCGACAAGAAAAAAATAACAAAATTGAAAGAAATTCTTTTACAATTAAACTAATCTGGTTGTGTTAAAAGATGAACATTTTTTTCATTGTAAGTTCTGTGATTTTGGGATTGGCAACAATTTCGTTAAAACAAGTATCATAACAAGATGTCGAGTAAGATGACTTGACATATTAGTCAGACATTAATTGCAGTGATGTCACGCACGATGTCGTGACATGTTATACCTGGTGCTAGGGTTTTACTTATTTGAAAGATTTGTTTTTAGAATGTGAGATTCTATTTGGTTTTAGTTCACACTCTGTCGCATTCCAAGGAAGGTTATTTTAGGAACATCAGTTTTGTGCCAAAAGCACATTTGTTTCATAAAAAGGATCTTGGAGACTTATTAGGAAACCTTCTATTTTGCTCCTATTTTTATGCAGAAGATTTGTAGCTGCTGTTTTGGAATATATGTTCTATTTTAATAAAGAGACCAAGCCCATGCTGATCTAAAAATATATATAGAGTTGTTCTAAACCTAACGAACCATTGAAGTCGTGTGTTGAAAGAAGAATTTTAAGATTTAGCGTGTTCTTTGTTATTTGTGATCCATGCTGATCTATATATATATATATATATATATATATATATATATATATATATATATATATATATATATATATATATATATATATATATATATATATATATATATATATATATATATATATATATATATATATATATATATATATATATATAGGGTTGTTCTAAACCTAATGAACCATTGAAGTCGTGTATTGAAAGAAGAATTTTAAGGTTTAGTATGTTCTTTGTTATTTGCGATCCACTCTTATATCACTTTGATATATGAGTTGGACTGCATTTGTTGTTCATCTGTGAGCCATTCATGTACCTCTTAGGTGCTTGAATTGGACTGTGTTTGAGTTATAATCACTCATAAGCTTTTAAGCAAGAACGGATTTTGTGTCATTGGAAGTGTGTCTTTCATTGTTCATTGTCATATGTTTTTATCACTGTTGTGTGATTGAAGGGAAGTGAGAAGGGTGTCATATCTAGGAGTGTCTTAGATAGAAATAACACAGGTAGTGATTAGGTGAGAAGATTATAAACCAGAGGTTGTTTACTGAGGCTTCAAACTTATACTATTATAGTGGATTTTTTCCTAGCTTGGATGCCCCCAGATGTAGGTGATGTTATACTGAAGTAGGTTAACAAGTGAATGTGTTATTAACATTTAGTCATTTACTTTAATTGTATAATTGTTTGTGTTGTCACATTGTCCTGATCCCAGTGTCGTGACATCTTACTCAACATCTAGTGTCTGATTACCTGAATTTCATTAATAAAACAATGAATTAAAAAAAAAGGAGATACAAGGAGGGGAAGAAAAGAAACCTTCCCTAAAGTCCAAAAAATCTAAAATTTGCTAAGCCAATTGATCTATTCATAGAGTAATCGCTAATAATGGTGCTAGGAAAAGAATCAAACTAAACATCATTAACCAAAGTGAGACCTAAATTGGATAATTTATCAACACAATGGTTTCCCTCTCTAACAATATAAGAATTCTTGAAGGCCAAGGACACAAGCTTGAAATCTGTCTCTAACCACAAGTTTCTTGAACCTCTCTTATGAGTTATCTCAATAGCCAAAAAAGCACCAAGAAGCTTAGCAGGATTGTCAACCAGAATTCAAAGTAAAACACTTCATAGCTTCCCCATGATGGTTTTTGAAAAGCCCTCTACAAGCTAATGGACTAGGATTGCCACGTGAAACACCATCTGAGTTACATTTAACCTAATTCAAAGGAGGATGGATCCAGAAAATCGCCTTGATAGAAGGGCTCTTAAGAGGGTGAATTTCAACATAGAAAGCTTTGAAGATAGAGAAATCAGATAAAAAGTACCTTGCAATAGCCTCAGTGTGATACCCATAAAAGAAGCAGCATCCAGAATGAGATAAGTGATAACTTTTCAAAAGATGACTTTGTTGTGGAATTTGAGTTGATTAATGCAATACCAAATCAGATTAAACACGCAGAAGGTTGCAAAAGAGATAAGAGACTCACATTGAGGGGACCAGACAAGATTGCAAATCCTAAGACTGTCCAAAGTGGAAGAACAAGGATAGTTGACCTAAATAAGATTTGAAAAGCCACGACTAAATTTTTTGAGAAATACGTAATATAAAAGAAATCAATAGAATTTTTTAATATTGAATCTAACTCATCCTTATAAAATAAGTTTCTAAAGTGTGAAATGTCATTCTTTTTAATTCCATTTAAGATTTTATCTTTATAACATATGGGATTTTCGTGAAATTTTATATTGAGTTCAATTTATTTTTACAAACTAATACATAAGAAAATAAGTGTTGTTATATTTTTTAAGTTATAGTCTTAAAATATCTTCAAGATATACATATGTTCTTGTGCTGGTGTATAAGTGGATGAGAGGAAAACATGTATATGTAAATTTAATTGATATTTTTTTTATTGGTGAAATTGAAAAGACTTGAGGTTTTTCTTGTAGGACATGCATATCTAAAGTCTCAAATAAATTGGTTAAACATAGTTTCAACAATCAACATGCTTTAATCTTATTTGACTTTGACACTTTTAATTTTCTAACATTATAGACAATATATCTTTTATAGTATATAATTCAATGTATTCTTAAATTAACAGTGTTGTGTCTCATAAAATTATATATATATATATATATATATATATATATATATATATATATATATATATATATATATATATATATATATATATATATATATATATATATATATATATATATAATCATTATACTAAACTTTTGCTTTACATATGTGGCTAAGGTAATGAGATTTTGTTATCTCTTAATCAAAGAAAAGACAAAAAGATTAAGTGCTTAATTGTCTTGAAGACCTTATTTTATAGACAATGAGGCCCCATTCCCATGTGCTCCAAATGGACAATGTTGTAGATGGATTAGCCAATTAAGCATGGGTTTATTGTGAAATGTGTATAATTTAATTTAATTATTATGATGAATTTTTAAGTAGCAACTATTGCCAAGTGGACAATAACATGTGGCCAACATAATGTACTGTAGTTTTAATTTATTTTTTAGAAGAAAAATATCTTAGTAGTACTTCTGATTGTATGGAGAAGTACTTTACACTAGTCCTTTATTTTGTGTGGAAGAGAAAAATTAACTATTTTTGAAAGTGTGCAAACTTTATTAGCTGTACAATTAGAAATGATACATCATTAAAATTTTATGCTATAGTTTATTTTCTTTTTTATAACCACTTTCTTAGAATTTTTCTTTAATCACATATGAGATGAAACATTTAAACACATCTAATTTGAGTTATTTGCATTTTATGTCACATTTTAACTAAGATATACATAAAACCAAACCAATGAATGAAAAAAATCGGTGGCTAATTACTAATTAGCGTATAATTTTCCCTAAACATGGTGATAACTACTCCTCTTAGTGCTTTTTAATTCTTTTACTTAGTGAACTTGTTTGAGGAAAAAAGAAAAAGAATCTAACTTTACCCTGAATCGAAATGAAAGTGATGTGACATAATGAACAAACATTTATAGTATACAAGATTAATAAAAGTATATATACATGCATTTTTTATTTCGTAATGCAATCAACTTTTGCAATTTTAGGTTAACCTAAAAATGTCTCAATCATTCAACTCTTTTTATATGTAAGTTATATTCATTTTTTATTAATTACTCACATGCTAAATTGAATATATAAATGTAAAATAAAAAATTTATAAGTTTTTTTTATGGAAATCAGAGAGTAAAAATAAAAAAAATAAAAATTCATAATACATAGGGTTGATCTCTATATTTTAGAGTTAATTTTTTATGCCAAAAAGCTTGAATTTGATTAATTTCTAAAACAACTTATTTAAAATTAAGCACTTCTTTTTCAAACTTCATTTATCATGCAAACAAAACAAATGCAAGTTTAAGGGGTATTGGAAAATTAAAAGGAACAATAGTGTACCCTTAGTTCTTGTACAACATTGCTTCATTTAATAAATCATTACTCAAGATACAAATAACATTTTAAAAGAAATTCTCTCATTGGAAATCAATCCATATACATATATTTATATATATACAATTATCGTACCAAACATAAAATACTATTAGTACAATATTGTAATTTTCTTAAAACTGTAAACTACAGATTTGTAAAATGACTGACTTATACTTATCTTGAAGATGTCAATCTCATCGTAAATTGATATTGTAATTTCGTCAAAACCACCACTCGATCAAAGGATTTTATGTTTGGTAATCTTCGACTAATAAAATCTACTAACCGTTGTTCTTTATCTGATCAATGAAGTTAATGACTCGAAAACAAGTTCGTCACAAGGGATAGTAAGTCCCATATCATGATTGAAGCCAAACTCCTCTTCAGCTCTTTGTAACAAACTTTGAAATTGAGGATGTGATAGCCAAGAAATTGGGATAATGTACCTTGTTCTATTCTCACCAACATAAACTGCAAAATGACCTTTTGGTACATCCTCCGGAAGATCCTCTTCATTGTAACCATGTTTTTTCCCAAAACTTGAACATCTTTTGAGAATTTGCTTGATAACTTCAGCTTGTGGAAGTTTGTTGGACTTTCTCATGGCCATTGTTTTGCTATTTGCACCTCCAACTTTGAATGCTTTTTTTTTGTTGAGAGTGTGGATTATGAGATGGAAGTGGATGAAGAGGTATTTATGGTGTGAGGATTTTATAGAACTAAAAAGATGGAACACGAGTCATGTGGGTGTGGGGACTATAAGTGTTTAATGGGCAAAGCAAGTTCCAACCCCAATGGAGGTTCGAATGCATGCTACTTTTTCAATAGACAATGTGGGCCATTTTTCTATCTTAAATACAAAATTTTCTTGCATTTTTGTCTCTAATCAATATTATCATGTTGGAAAATAAAAATCCCTAGGCACATATTATGTTTTTCATTGCCTAAAAATTATTAGTTTCCATTATTATTATCATTATTTTTGAACAAAACTCCACTAACTTTGCCGCGAGAAACGTAAGATCAGACGATTTAAATTTTATTTTAAAAATTTAAGAAATAAATTGTTTTGGTAATTTAACCTAACATAAACAATTTAATCAAAATCAAACCATCTAGATTTTATAGTTAATATTTTAAAGTTTTAAAATAATTATAATTTATATCGAAACTTGTACTTTTAATTTTATTTAAATAATACTATTATTTCACACCATCATATTGTAGATCAATAAGATAATGTAGACGTGATATCTTTACGGTTAATACGATCAAACAAATTAAATATTTTTTTTTTAAACATAGATATTTTTATATCTTTAAACATAATTATTTTTTTTCACTCACGCAAAATTGATTACTATATTTTCACGTCACCAAGTGTTTGTCCCTTCCTAAATTTCTAAACTTAAAATTAGTAATATACTAGTGTAATTTAAATAAGATGACATATTTGATGTTGTATAGTCATATAATAATTTAATCAAATTATATATGATTAAGTAAAATAAAAATAATTGAAGTTGAATTAAAAGTTTTAAGATATTTTTCTTCCGATTATACCGGTATTGATGATTTTACCTATCATATCATATACAACTTTAATTAAAACACGATAAATTATTAAATTACAGTTTTGAAATTTATAGAAGAGACTATAAAACTAGTTGATTTAAGCTGCTAAAAAAATGACCAAAACTATCACTAAACTTATATTTTATAAGATTTTTTTTTTTACAAAACTAACAAAAATTAAGATATTATGTGATGTGCTAAATACTATGATACGATTTTGTAATACCATGCCACTTTTATTCTATTAAATCCGAAAAAGAAAAGACTTATTTGTAAAAATAAAATAAAAACGGTAAGAATAAATTTCAACCATTTAATATCACCACTATTCCATAACTTTTATCAGAAAAAGTAATATTTATAATAAATTAAAATTTTGCCTTTCCTATTCAAATTATTTACTAATAAATGACACTACTCAATTCGAAAATTACAATTCTCAAACGTGAAAAACTCTTGGTTTCTTATGTTTCGTGGACAAGACGTTGGTACTAAATAACATAGTTTTTTTTAATATTAAAAAAAGAGAGTATACCATTTTTCTGACTTGTGAACCTTTATATACTTCCATAAAGTCAACCGTAGACTCGAATCATTGGATGGTTGTTGGAGTATGCATGCATTAGTTTTCATAATTATCTCAACATTTTCTTTTTTCTCGTCAACATGATTCCATTAATAAACTAATATAGGAGGGTGAATGATATTAATAAGTTTACAATAGGTGTTCTAAAATTTAAAGAAAAAGGGTTTTCTTAGTTTTTTTTTTCCAAGGAAAGTGCAACTTTCTGGGTAGTCATATTACATTTTTTTTAATAAGCAAAAAGAGAGCACAAAAAGTGTTCAAATTAGATACAAGATTAGTAAAGTTTGAGGCATTCTACCGAATTTTTTACTAATTATAAAAATACAACACCATACTACTTTTCAAACCTATTACAATTCAATTTCAAGAAATTTTTTTTAATGTAATTAGTTGTTTCTACTGTACCCCTGTTTACGATATTGTTATTGAAGATGACGTTGTTTCTCCGAAGCCACAAGTATCAACAGGTTGCAAGCCAAATTAACATCCTCTTTTTGTTAATTGTATTACCCTTCATACTTGTTGTTAGTTCCATGGTTCTATGATTGGCTAAATTTTGGTAAAACATGATTCTACACTGATGTTAAGCAAGATGTTATAACATCTTTATCAACTGTTATGACAATACTACTGTCATGTGTTTTAGACAGATGTCAAAGACAAATGTCATGACATCTTGGTCTAGTACAGTAGGCGCTGCTATTTTATATCTCTTGATATATGTGTTTTGGTTTGATGAGATCCTCTTGGATATTCCTTATCATTATGCGCAGGTCAATCAGATTTATTAGGAACAAAGTGCAGATTTAATTGAATTTCATAAAAAGGATCTTTGAGACTTTTTAGGAAACTATAAAATATTTGTTCCTATTTTTGTGGAGTTAATGTGGAATCTTTTGTTCTATTTTCATGTAGAAAATATTGAGAAGATTTGGAGTTTGATTTTATTTTATTTGATTTTATTTGATTTGATCAAATTTGAATTGGTGTTAATTATGAAAAGATTTGAAGAATTATCTTATGAAAAGATTTGAAGAATTATTTGATTTGATTTTATCAAATCTGAGGTAGTTTTTGCTAAAGTCCAAGCCCATACTAGAAGAGTCTATAAATAAGGACTTGCTAGACCTAAATAAAAAAGCATTCATAACAAGAAGATCTTGAGTGCAAAATAAGAGTTTAGGGTTTTGAGAGTCTCTTGTGTGTGACTTTGTAAGTCACCCTTTGTATCTTTTTATGCATCGTGGTAGACATATTTAGATTGTATATTGTTCTTGATTGAAGCTGTTAAGCAAGATCAAGTATTGTCGTTGAAGAGTGTCTTCTAAAGCTTATTCATTTGTTGTTATCACTGCTGTGATTGAGGGGAGTGAGAGGTGTCTCATATCTAGGAGTGTCCTAGGTAGAAGTTGCACTGGTAGGGGTTAAGTGAGGGGTTGTAAACGAGGGAGTTTAACTCTGAATTGATACTACTGATAGTGGATTTCCTTTCTGGCTTGGTAGCCCCCATATGTAGGTGATGTCTTCACCGACTGGGTTAACAATTCATTGTGTTAATTATATTTCTGCATTTAAAATTCTGCACAATTTAAATGGTTGGACAAATTGTTTTGTCAGTCTCCAAATGTTACAACATCTGTCATGGCACTGTTATTTCTTAAAGTAAACCAAATGCTCGTGTTCTGTCCTTGTTCTGTTTTTAGTAGAGATCAATGTTCTCGACATCTCTTAGGACATCTGAGATCTGCATACCATAATTTCAATTGGTATCAGAGCAGGCATCCTGTCTGTTTCTGGATGAGTTCTATGGAAGATACTTTCTGGTATTTTGAACAAGGAAGAAGATTGTGTGATCAGACCATCCATTATGTAGTGTTCAAGAAGGTTGTAAGCTAAGTGTTGTACCCCAAAATTTGACCGACCTCTCTGGCTTATGTTTTATTTCATTGCATCAGCATATACATAAGCATTGCATTGCATAGCATTTTTCATTTCACAGGGGATCAAGAAATGTGTGTCTAACAAAAAATTACCAATGGTTTTTAACCTGATCAAGGAGGTTATATTCAAGTCACCAAGTGGTTACCCTTATCAGAGACAAGTCAAGGTCCTTGAAGACAAACAGATAAGCATATATGGTTGTCAGGGGCAGAAAAATCAAAAAAATATATGTTGCTTCCATCATAAAATTGAGCTGGATTGGATAGGTTTTGGTTGGGGTTCATTAAGTAGGAATGAGTGAAGTATATGTCGAAGTCCAGGTTTGACTTAATTCATCAGCAAGAAAGGGATCTATTTTGTTATCAGGGTCATGGTGCATTGATTTAAATGGTGTGTGACTAAAGCCCCAACCAGGGTTATGTGCAGTGTACCGAAGTTCATTTCTCAAGTCATAATATTTTGATTTTTCAAGAAGTGTTCCATGAAGGTTTCAACTCATCACGTTTTCAAATGGCAAACATTAAGAATGATTTGACAATTGACTCATGATTAAGTTTGTTCTGTGATTGACTTTAATGCTCAAGGACTAATTCAAAGTATCATCCAGGCCAGGGAAGATTTGAGAGTAGTCTTAATTGAGAACACGCAATTATTTGTGATTTCAATTATGATTGCTTTCTAATCAAGAAATGGAATAAGTCAAGGCATTGCAGATTTATTTCAAACACTTATTGTATTACTAAAACCTATGATTCAAGTAATTTGCAAGAGAATCACTAAAGAATCCATTATTTTGTTTCAAGCATATTACTTGAATCCATATACGTTCATCATAAATATCATGACCAATACAAGAAATGTTACACACAAAAAACCATGGACAATTTAGGCCCCAAAGCATGCACATGCCTTAGATGTTTGAGCTTTGATATTCCAATGGGGAAGGAAATTGTGATGACCATGATTGAAGGTCCAAAGTCTAATGTTTGTAGATTCTGAAGGTTACATATAGAATCTGGAACACTTCTAATATATTTTGAGACTATTCGTAAGTACCTCAAGTGAATGAAGTTCCCTAAGTTTGCAGGAATCTTAAAACAGCAGTCTCCTTCAAGATGTAACACCCGAACCAATTTGAAGCCTTTGGTAAGCCAGTTCCACTCATCGTGAGAAATGAAGCAATTTGAGTCATAACAAAACAAAGAGCGAACACATGAATGGTCATTAAAGCTTGAAGAAATATAATGAGACATGCTGGAATGGACAGACAATCTACGAGGTTTTGTAGGGATTAAAATGTTGTTGTCATTGAAAACTTGAAAGATCTTATCCTCTTTGCTCTCTAATATGCAGAGATCTCTGAGAAGATCATGGATGCGACATGTTTTCATGCCTCCACTATCTTTCACTTGTGCTACTTAGATCAAACTACGATCAATGAGCTCATACAAATAGTCTTCCGCAACATCATATGCATCTTTACTTCCAGTTTCTTGTATAAATCCTTCAGCCATCCATAGTTGCAACAATTTCCTTACACGTATTTCAGAATCTTCAGGGAATATCCCTAAATACAGAAAACACGGTTTCAGTCTTGCAGGCAAGTTGTTGAAACTAAGTTTAAGTACAACATCTTTTACTTGAGTCTCGTCTCGAGTAAGATACCAGTTAACGTGACCCAACACTTTGGACCATTCTCTGTGTGATTTTTCCTTATTTGCCAGAAGTCCTGCAAGAACCACAATTGAGAGTGGCAAACCACCACAACTTTTAACAATTTGTTTACCTAGAGAATCAAGATCACAAGGGAAAAACATCTCTTACCTCCTCCCAATCTTGTATATTCCACAAGCCATCAAGAACCAGGAGATACTTTTTGCACTCCAAGCATTTGCGAACTTTTTTCTTCAGCTCATCATCACTTAAGCTAGAGATGTCTTGAGAATTATTCAGAGCTTCCTTGTGTTTCTTCTTACCCTTTTTTGATCTTGCTGCTTCTACATTCATAATTATGGTTTGGCATCAAATTTTGAAGAAGACCAAGCAAAAGCTCTTTGGCCCTACATTCATTTGACACATAAACCCATGCGCGGCGATTGAAGTGTTTTTTTATCTCATCACTGTTATAGACTTTTCGTGCCAGGGTGGTTTTGCCCAATCCACCCATACCAATAACTGAAACAACTTTGAGTCGCGGTGAACCGCCCTCTACGAGTCCATTGATGACTGCCTCAGATTCATGGACAAAGCCCACTACATTTTCCTCCTCCACATTTCTTCTTAATCTGTGAAGTGATTTCATCCTATTCTCCTCTTCTCTTGTTGATGTTAATTAATCACTGCTCTCTTGACAGTATTTGATCTTATTTTCATGTATCTCGTTGAGTGCGGTTTTGGTCTTGTCAATTTTCTCTGCTGCATCTCGGAGCAACTTTGCATGATCAAAGCTGTGAAGCGTTCTTTCCAGCATGTTTTTCTTCTTGTAGATGGCAACATTGGCTATGAATGTGTCGATGACATCCTCGGCTAAGTAGGAAACATCTCGGATCTGACTCAGAACCTTTTGTTCAATCTGTTTGTTGTTGTTGTTTCCTTCAGAAGAAGTTTTGAGGTATATGTTTATGATTTCGAGTTCGTTACAGAGGGATATGATTCTGTCTTCCACTCCACACAGCAACTTAGCTTCACGTTGCAGCAATTGCGATAAGTGTTCCAAAAGGAACGCAACCACGCTATCTGCCATGTATATATAGTATAGTGTGTAAGTAAAGAGAAACTTGTGGTTTTGGGTAATTGTTATCAAAATATTAAGGAAGACAGAGTTGTTATACAATATACCCTATGAGAGTTACTCGCGCGGTTGTAGTATATGTGGCAGTTACATAGTGTGGAATCAAGAAATAGTTAGGAAAGTAGATGGAAACTGTGCCTCAATAATTAATAACGACTTGGAGTAGACTTAGACAGTTAGACTTAAGCTGTTTTCTGCTTACTAGGAAGCATCAATAAAGTTGAAATGCACCATCCATGTATTTACCTCATTGATACTCTTTAGCTTCCAATGCCAGAGCGATCGAGTGTGTTGTGGCAGGAAGAAAATAAGACATAGCTGCAACTGGGATAAAGTGTTGGATGAAATGGAAGAAGAATAAGAATCCTTTGTGACGATCAAAATTGAGCAAGAACCAAAGGGTTTTAGTGTTGAGATGCAAAAGAGAGTGTTTGTAGCAAGCATGCCTTAACCTGGGCCTTTGCTGCAGTCTCCAATGACAACCATCTCTATTAATAACTGCCTATAAGACTCAGTATCAACATTATCATGGTACTTGGGTATAGGTATGCTGTCCTCAACTTCACCATCTTCGGTAAGCACCATCGGTTCTGGAAATTCATCATCTGAATCACCTTGAACTATAAGCTCTTCTATAAGTGGATCATCGCCGCCTATATAACCTCGACAATGAGGCGAACCACAATAACATTTTTTGGCAGCAGCACTAAAAACCTTACATAGTTGTAATCAAACGTCAATACTTCATCCTGCTACAACAGCACATTTCCGTACGCGACATCCCACCTCCAAAATCTGTTTCCAGACCCGAATAAATACTGAAGCATATTATCCCCCTTCTCCGTTTCCTGAAGATACTTCTCTTCCTTGTGATGTATACTGCCATGGAAACAAAGGACCAGCATGAGAATACGACACAGTCAGAATTAGGAAAAACAATACAAATTCAAATGACTCAAAGTTTAAGTCACATCCTACCATATTGTTTACTTAAGTCAGAGTTTTGAATATACACTTTGTTTTTAATCAGAACAACACAACAATGAGAAAATGGGACCACACACTTATGTTAGTAAAAATAGCAAAAACACCAGCAGCAGAAAATTCACAGCAGGTTTAGATACAAAAACAGAATAAAACAAACCATGGCAAAAAACACAACCATGATGGAGCAGAGGTCTCAGAAATTGTGGCAGAGGTTGTCTGCTAAACCTAACTGGATTGGGCATATATATAGCAACACCATTCACTCAAAAAAGGAGGAGGAGAGAAAAAACCCTAACCATTGCAGCCGCCACTCATCAGCTCCATCAGCTCACTATCATCATCTTTTTCAACTTGAACCTCCAACTCCAAGCAACGACTTCTCATACTTCCATTTTCAACCAACCGTGAACTCAGAACACTTCCATAACCAAACGAATCCTCTTCAACACAACTCAGAAATATCATTGAGCTCACTCACAACCATCATCATCTTCATAGCATTTCAAACCCAAATATCAAACGTAACCCCACCTTCAACTCAAAACATGTAAACACCATCATCATCAACATTAACCAACGGCCGTTCACGACCTTTTCTTCTGACCAAAACGCGTCTCCTCCCTTACCTTCATCACCAACCTCACTCCATTTCTGAACGAGACACTTTCCAGAAAGAACAGCCAAGAACTCACTCATCCCCTCTTCCGCGAAAAACCCAGTGAAGCTTCAAACATTCATCATCATCCATGACGAAAAAACAACAACAACACGCCCACCGTTGATCTTTTCAAACGACAACAATACCTTTCAGCTTCAAATCTCACAAACATCATAATTCCAGCCATCATCTTCTTTAACTCTAAACAGACCTTCTTCGCCGTTTCCAAATCTCCACCAACCAGACATCCACATAAGCCATCGAGCCCCATCTGAACCCTACACAACACGCACCGAAAACATCCTTAAAAAATCCAGACAAACTCGACCACCCTCTTTCGCCCATTTTCACAAACCATTTCTCAAATCCCTTCAATCATCAACTTTGATACTCACCTTTCTCCGACATCTCTTCAAAGCTACACACAGACCTTCATCAAACCCAGCGAATCCCCTTTTACCCTTAATCCAAATCGGAGCAGAGGATTAGGAGAAGAAGAGAAACCATCAACAAGTACAGCCCAAACCTTCGTCACCACAACATAATCTCCGTTTTAATTGAAGCCGGATCGCATCATGATGTTCTCGTTATGAATCGATTGTGTGAAGAGTGAATCTGATGCACGTTCTTCTGGGAGGGTAGAGTTTCCGAGTTCGTTCCTCTTTCTTCACTAACTAGATGCTTTGCCCGTTTTGTTCTCAGGTTCGTTCTTTTTCTTTTGTTATTATTGGTATTTTTATTGTAAATATTATGTTTCTGCCTATAATATATTATTATTACTATTATAAATTAGATTGAACATATTATATTAATCTTTACTTTATTTTTATTTCTTTTTTGTAAATAAGCTATATATATTATTTCGTAAGTTTTAATTTCATTTCAATTTATATTAGAGATTTGAAGTCTTTATTTTTAGAGTTAATTTTCTTTCTCTTTCACATTGGGCATTTTGTACTTTTTGGGTCGATGACGAGACCTCCGTAATTCATTACCAGTCAAATTATTGATAAGTAATGTTGGATCTGAGACCACCTCTTTTCTCTCTTCGTCACTTGTCCCAACTCGATTCAAAAACATTGACAAACCATTTTCAAATCAAATTCCTTGTATTGAATTAAAAAGAGAGGATTGGGTGTAGACCTCTTCCTCCCCGAGTGTTGGGATGCCCACTGTAGTGAGGGTGGTTCCGACACTCGTCTTTCAATACGAAGACGCTTCCCATCCGTTTTCAAATCTCATCTCCTTAAAATCATTGATTTGTATCGAATTAAAAAGAGAGGATTGGGTGTAGACCTCTTCTTCTCTGAGCGTTGGGATGCCCACTGTAGTGAGGGTGATTTCGACGCTCGTCTTTCAATACGAAGGCGTTTTCATACCATTCCTCCTAAAACCTCGGTCCCGTACCGAGCACACTTTCAATAATGAACTAATTTCTCTTTGTATTAAATTAAAAAGAGAGGATTAGGTGTAGACCTCTTCCTCTCCGAATGTTGGGATGCCCACTGTAGTGAGGGTGGTCTTGATATTCGTCTTTCAATACGAAGACGCGACTTTATCCACCATCTCGCTTTCACAACTTTCTTCCACAATTTTCACACCTAAAACCTCGGTCCTGTACCGAGTGCATTTTCAAATCTTTTCATAACAAAAACTTGAATGGTCGTGGAGTGGTTAGGCGTAGGCCTTCTCCCATCCCGAGTGCTGACGTTTACCGTAGGGTTCTCTGTCGCAAAGCACTTACCATTCAAAACCAAAAACATCTTTAATAAGAGAACGAAGTTCTCTTTGCATTGAATTAAAGAGAGAGGATTGGGTGTAGACCCCTTCTTCTCCGAGCGTAGGGATGCCCACTGTAGTGAGGGTGGTTTCGACGCTCGTCTTTCAATACGAAGACGCCTCGTTCGCCACACCCTTTTATAACAAAAACTTTGAGATAAAGAATTAGGTACTACCCGTAGGGGTTACTATCCGAGGACCTGTCTCGCCCCCTAAAAAACAATTCAATCAATCAAACGTGACTTCTTGCCTCGCGTGGCAAAAAAAAACTAATCAATCTTTCAAAAAGGATATGTTACGTCCGTTCTACCGCAAACAGGTAATGCCTAAGTCTCCAACGAGCGAGCAGCAAAACACCTAAACTGCTAGAATGCGCACGATAGCATCATCCATAAAAAACATCAACACACCGTAGGTCGAACTACGACTGCTCTGATTCTTTACTTCGTTCAAGTAAAGATACGTAGGCACAAGGGCCACAATCCTTGCCGAGCACATCCCCCAATATTCGTAGTTTCCTCGAACTACGTCGACTCTGACTTTCTCACATCTATTGAGAATACGTAGGCATAGGACTGCGAAATCCTACCGAGTCTGTTCTTTCTCTTTTCTCCCTCTGTTACCTCTCTTTTCGCGTTTCTAAACCCTTCTCTCTATCTTTTAGAACACTCTTTTTTATAGCATAATATTTAAGCAGATAAATTCACACATCGACAAACAAAAGGTTCCCATCGAGTACGATGGATGCGAGGGGTGCTAATACCTTCCCCTCGCATAACCGGCTTCCGAACCCATTCTTGGTCGCGAGACCATCTTATCCATTTATTTCTTAAGGTTTTCTCGATATTTTCCTTTCCCCTCATGGGATAAATAAAGTTCGGTGGCGACTCTTCTGTCCTTTCTTTTCGCCTTCCCGTCGTTGCACGATGCATTTTTTTTCGAGTAGCGACAGCTGGCGACTCTGCTGGGGAATCCTAGCAAGCCGCGCCTATTTTGTTTGTCGCATTTGTGCATTATTTGTTTTGCTATTTATTTTATGGTTATGTTTCTTTCTAACTTGTTGGGTTCATTTGGTTTGGTTTGTGAGGATAAAGCTTTCTACCCGAGCTTTCGAGCATACACACTAAGTTAGGAGGTGGATTCTTTCTGATTTGCGAGACTTAGGACTCGTTGAGTTGGATTGAATCTCACCGCTCAGATGAGACTCCGTTGGAATAATTATGTCTTACGTGTAGTCGTAATGGCGTTCTTATCTTCAACTTGAGAGTCCGCGATTCTGAGGACCTTTTGTAGAACCTTTATTCCGAAGGTTGCTAAAACATAACTCTGTGTTCATCCTTTTGAAGGGATTACCGTCTTACGAGTAGTCGTTATGATGGGAAACTTTTGAGGGTTAGTACATGGGACTTTGTTTGAAAAGCCTTTGGAATACCCTCTTAAACCAATAGATTGCTCACCCGATGGGAAAGATATCTCGTTGTGCTGTCTTGCAGGAAAACTTTGACCTTCATCCTACCCGTTTGTCAGTATGAACAGTTACAGTGGGATCCTTGTACTAGTATCGTATGGTTTCAAGGCGAAGCACTGGTCCGTCACAATCAACAACACAACAACGTTTGATCCCCTGTTGCATTTGCATATTCATTTGCATCTCTTCGCATGTCTTGCATATTGCATCATTATTCATTTGCATAGAGGTGTTCTAATTTTGTGGACGTAATTGCTTCATGTGGTTTTCCATCCGGTTTGTTCCAGAATTGAAGATCCATCCATTCACCAGTATTCCACCAAAGGAAACCAACAGAGACGACCATGGAACAGATTCGAGAAGAACTAAGGGAAGTTCAGAGCCAGTTGGGACAGTTTGTGGCAAAGATGCAAGCGTTGCGCTTGGATCAGGATGCACTCAGAGAGGAGAGTAATCAACTGAAGACTCAGATGGGCCTGATAACAGAAGTCATGAGGAATGTGTTGAGAAAGGAAGGCGATCATGTGCCCGAAGCTGCAGCAGAGATGGCCATCCCACCTTTACATGTGGAACCTCTCCCAAGGCGTGAAGTGCCTCAAAGATACCTTACACAACCTGAGGTTCCAGTATTTCCTCGCCAACAACTACTTCCTGTTTCCCGAGACAATCCTAGGATTATGAGGTATGCTCAAAGGACGAAGCGGTCCGACAGAATGTTCGACCAGATCCCCATGACTTATGCTCAGTTGTTGCAACACTTGCTTCAGCTTCAATTG
Organism: Lathyrus sativus; assembly: GCA_963859935.3. Lineage (NCBI taxonomy): Eukaryota > Viridiplantae > Streptophyta > Magnoliopsida > Fabales > Fabaceae > Lathyrus > Lathyrus sativus. The sequence goes on from OZ012736.1 coordinate 534,306,056, forward strand.
GTTAAACTCCGGACTATGGCTCCGTTGACTGGCGAGCCACCACAAGGCTATGATGAAAATGCCCATTGTGATTTCCATTCTGGGGCACCGGGGCATAATATCGAGAACTGCAAAGCCTTTAAGCACAAGGTTCAGGATTTAATCGATTCAAGAGCATTTGAGTTCATGCCGAGCAATGGTCTTATTCCAGAAAATGTGGATGTTCCCATTCTCTCCCCTGAAGTTGCATCAGGTCAGGAGCCTGTCTTGCAATCTGTGACCCTAGAGTCTCCCTGCCCGCAGCTATTGCCCGTTCCTAGGCCAAGCCTAAGAATGAAAGTTCCTGAACGAAGGGAGTCCCCGATACCTCAGACTCAGTCTCCCGATGTCTCAACTATTCAGAGTCAACGATCCTTTGGGTCTTTGCATCAGATATCTGTTCCCTGCCAGAGTCAGCAGTCATACTGTCATCAGCCGTGTCAGCACGCCCGACGAAGACCAAGGAAGCCAAAGAAGCAGTTCACCCATTTGTCGTTGTCGTACAGTCAGATATTGCCAGACTTGATCACATATGGATTGATAGTGCCGAAAAATATTGATCCAGAGATTCATCCACATACGCCAGGTTCTGATGTCGACGCCCGCTGTGAGTACCATGTTGGGGCGCAAGGGCATTCAACCGAAGACTGTAAGGTGCTAAGAAGCAAGATTCAAACTCTGCTTGACTCCAACATGTTCTCTGTCACACCTCAGGGTATCCAGATCAACGATCTTCCTTCGTCAAGTCATATGGGTTCGACAGCTAATGTTATGGACGGATTCACCGAGAGCGGGTGTTCAGAAGATTATCAGGATGACTTCGACGAGCAATTCTAAAGATGGCTGGTTCAGCAGCAAATCGAGACCTGAAAGACCAGTTTCGAAGCTGGCAATCTCTCTATCATGTTATTCCTTTGCATTTGTAGTTTCTTTTCTGTTAAAGTGCGAACCTATTTGAAAATCTTATCTGTAGAACTTGTTTGTTTTCAATTGATAATGATAATGAAATGAATATGTTTGTCTTGATTAAATCCATTCGTGTTCACTCAATATTGCTTTTATTATTGTCAAACGCTTGTTAAAGCGGAATCCGAGGGAGGATGACGAAATTTAAAGACGCAAACTTCCGAATGTATGCTTTTGAATAAAATCTCTGCTGATGATGTACAGGCATTGTTTCAAATTCCTAAACACCGGAGATATAAGGATGTTAATCCCTTGTCAACCCCTTTGAGCCTAGAAGTAGGAGTTTCTTTCTGAAAACGAAAAAACCTCAATCTTAACCTGGGGCAGGGTAGGTGTCAGTTAATTCGACCTAACATCCAAATTGCAAAAGGAGTGTCCCCGTTCGAGGAACAATCACGCCTGTATAGGTCGTACCTAAAGAACCACAATGGTTATCCTTCACCATCCAAGGAGTGAGACAGTCACAACCCCTTCAACAAGTCAGACGAGCCGGTGTCATACGATTTGTTCAACAAACAAGAAAGAAAAAAAAAAGGAAAAAAGCCCGCTAAGTCGATAACTTGGAAACAAATGGCTTAGGCAAAAATTAGGGCATCCCGCTGGACTTTGAAATCAATGATATACTCAAAAGAGTGAGTCCAAAAAAAAATAGGGAATGAAATGATGAAAAACAAGTCGTGTGACTCCAGACACCAAAGACGAAAAGCGAGTGACTGTCACTCCAAAAATTTGTGGTTTCCCGAACCATCACTCTAGTCATTTAACCTTTGAGAGGTGAGCGCTTGTGTCGAATTAGCTGAACATAGGATTGAAGAATATTAAGGAGAGTGGGTGGGTTAAACAGAACTTTGAGCCTTATATCCTTTCTCTCAAACCATAAACCTAACCAAGTTACAACCGTCAAAAGTCCTAATTGAAGCAACTTTGTTTCGGAAGCATACTTCGGTAAAGATCGCGTCAAAACTGACTCCTAAAAGGATTTTTCTTACCCTATGGGTATGGATATTGATATTTTTGATAAGTGATTCGTTCACTAAATGCCACAACTTTTTTCCAGTGAACAGACTTGGATTTCAAAATTGTCATATGCATTGCATTAATATTATCTTTTGCAAAACAAATTGTTTTACTCGCGAGAAAGCATTTGACATCAGGAAAGTTTCTACAATGCGAAGTTTGATAGAAATAAGATATAGAGCGCCCGAGTACTCCTTTGAGCAGGGGCAAGTCGCGTCAGGTAAACGTAAGCAGAGTCGGTCATTCCTAGATGCGGTTAATCTGGGGCAATCAGGTCGAGACTCATCAAACCACTCGAAGGCCAGTCGAAGACGTCATTCCCTAAGGTCGGTTAATCTGGGGCAATCAGGTTGAGATTTGATAAATCTCTCGAAGTCAGCCAGGGGCACTTCCCTACAAATCAGCCAATTAGGGGAAAATCACTTCAAAGCTGGGGCAGGTCACCCGAAGAGCACAAAGACTATCCTTGTCCAGAAAGGAAATTAACTTGAAGCACTTCTTCGGGGTTCGAAGCGCTGGGGCAGTTCATATCTAACCATCAGGGTACCGAAATTTCAGGTTTCCTTTCGAGGAAAGTTTTTACAAAAGTCCCGCGGGCTGGGGAAAAATCAAAAACAAAGGAGATGTATTCCTCTCCATATCTTCAAGAGCTTATCAGAGTTATAGAAGCAGATTTGGGTTTATTTTCCCAGCAGTAGGGCGAGCGCAGCACTGTTATCCTCACAGAGTCTGAACAATTGACTTCTTTCCCCTCAGAGTCTAGGTCATTGACTCATTCCTCAAACGGAAGTATTGTTGAAGTTTACTTCTCATTTTCCCCAAGCAGAGATTGATGTTGATTCCCTCCTTATATAATCCCCAGCCAAACCAGCGGAGTTAATTTTTCCTCCCCGCAGAATAGGGCTGACTCAAAGATCGTTCATCTCCATCCTCAGCAGAGAGAGTGTGGATAATCTCCCGGTAAATCTTATTCAAAATCCCTAGCAGATAGCGGATTCAATCTCCGACAGAATGGAGCTATTCCTCAGCAATCTGTTGTTTTTCCCCAGTAGAGTTATTCTGGCTAATCATTCATAACTGATTTCCCCGGTAGAGTGGAGTTGTTGCCTCCAGCCAAGTTGCTTGATCCCCGGAAGAGTTGTAGGCTGATAGGCCATCCGGGATGTTTTCCGCAACAGAGTTTGATTTGGATCCCCAGCGAAGTGGATTCATTCTCAGCATAGCAGTTTTACCCAGAAGTTTTTCTCGGAGGCCATCCAGGGCTTGTATTCCTCAGCATGAGTTTGTTTGCGCTAAGCGTACCTAGCTCTGACCCAACAGAGTTGGCTCTTTCTCTCTAGCATTTATTTTGCTAAAGTGGTTCATTTGCATCTACATACATGCATAACATCTATCCAAACGCGAAGCATTTCCATTTCGTATGGAGCATTTCGTCATATCCAAACATATGCATGTGAAACATAAGCCAGGTCGTTACCCTTTTGTTTCAAGTGAACCTCGCAGATGATTAGTATCTTTGCCCGTGTGTTGGCTAGACCCCAGCTCATGGTGTTTCCCCAACGGAGTTATTTTGTGATTATCACCAATGGATGGTCTTAATTTCGTTCGAATCTTGTTGCTCGCTTATATTTAGCGAAGTTTTGGCGGCGATGTCAAGTATTTATATTCTTCAACGGAGATGTTGAGAAGTTTGTTCTGACGGCGATGTTAGATGATTTAGTGTTTCAACGGCGATGTTGAGAAGTCTGTTTTGGCGGCGATGTCAAGTATTTATATTCTTCAACGGCGATGTTGAGAAGTTTGTTCTGACGGCGATGTTAGATGATTTAGTGTTTCAACGGCGATGTTGAGAAGTCTGTTTTGGCGGTGATGTCAAGTATTTATATTCTTCAACGGCGATGTTGAGAAGTTTGTTCTGACGACGATGTTAGATGATTTAGTGTTTCAACGGCGATGTTGAGAAGTCTGTTTTGGCGGCGATGTCAAGTATTTATATTCTTCAACGGCGATGTTGAGAAGTTTGTTCTGACGGCGATGTTAGATGATTTAGTGTTTCAACGGCGATGTTGAGAAGTCTATTTTGGCGGCGATGTCAAGTATTTATATTCTTCAACGGCGATGTTGAGAAGTTTGTTCTAACGGCGATGTTAGATGATTTAGTGTTTCAACGGCGATGTTGAGAAGTCTGTTTTGGCGGCGATGTCAAGTATTTGTATTCTTCAACGGCGATGTTGAGAAGTTTGTTCTGACGACGATGTTAGATGATTTAGTGTTTCAGCGGCGAGGTTGGATGTTTGTTTCTGGCGGCGATGTCGGAGTAATTTTTTTATTCAGCGGCGAGGTTGGATGTTTGTTTCTGGCGGCGATGTCGGAGTAATTTGTTTATTCAGCGGCGAGGTTGGATGTTTGTTTCTGGCGGCGATGTCAGAGTGATTTGTTTGTTCAGCGGCGAGGTTGGATGTTTGTTTCTGGCGGCGATGTCGGAGTAATTTGTTTATTCAGCGGCGAGGTTGGATGTTTGTTTCTGGCGGCGATGTCGGAGTAATTTGTTTATTCAGCGGCGAGGTTGGGTGTTTATTTTTGGCGGCGATGTCAGAGGACTGACGGCGAGGTTAGATCTTTTTACCGACTTAATGTCGAGGCCTGACCGTGAGGTCAGATGCTTTTACTGATCATTTTAAGAATTGACGGCGAAGTCAAAATTGTTGGAAATGACGGCGAAGTCAGAAGATTGTTTTAAGAATTGACGGCGAAGTCAAAGCTGTTGGAAATGACGGCGAAGTCAGAAGATTGTTTTAAGAGATGACGGCGAAGTCAGGTTATGTGAGAATTGACGGCGAGGTCAGATGTTTACTTGATTTATGACTGACGGCGAGGTCAGACGTTCTACTTAATATGGGTGCCTGGCGGCGATGTCAGAAGTTCGTATCGCGGTTGTCAAATTTCTGGGTCCTTGGGTATTCAACCGTCTTTTACCTTGAATGTATGAAAGTCGCTTACCTTTCATCCCTTCAGGTCTAAGTCGCTTGAATAGGGGCAGCTGTTGTACCCCAAAATTTGACCGACCTCTCTGGCTTATGTTTTATTTCATTGCATCAGCATATACATAAGCATTGCATTGCATAGCATTTTTCATTTCACAGGGGATCAAGAAATGTGTGTCTAACAAAAAATTACCAATGGTTTTTAACCTGATCAAGGAGGTTATATTCAAGTCACCAAGTGGTTACCCTTATCAGAGACAAGTCAAGGTCCTTGAAGACAAACAGATAAGCATATGTGGTTGTCAGGGGCAGAAAAATCAAAAAAATATATGTTGCTTCCATCATAAAATTGAGCTGGATTGGATAGGTTTTGGTTGGGGTTCATTAAGTAGGAATGAGTGAAGTATATGTCGAAGTCCAGGTTTGACTTAATTCATCAGCAAGAAAGGGATCTATTTTGTTATCAGGGTCATGGTGCATTGATTTAAATGGTGTGTGACTAAAGCCCCAACCAGGGTTATGTGCAGTGTACCGAAGTTCATTTCTCAAGTCATAATATTTTGATTTTTCAAGAAGTGTTCCATGAAGGTTTCAACTCATCACGTTTTCAAATGGCAAACATTAAGAATGATTTGACAATTGACTCATGATTAAGTTTGTTCTGTGATTGACTTTAATGCTCAAGGACTAATTCAAAGTATCATCCAGGCCAGGGAAGATTTGAGAGTAGTCTTAATTGAGAACACGCAATTATTTGTGATTTCAATTATGATTGCTTTCTAATCAAGAAATGGAATAAGTCAAGGCATTGCAGATTTATTTCAAACACTTATTGTATTACTAAAACCTATGATTCAAGTAATTTGCAAGAGAATCACTAAAGAATCCATTATTTTGTTTCAAGCATATTACTTGAATCCATATACGTTCATCATAAATATCATGACCAATACAAGAAATGTTACACACAAAAAACCATGGACAATTTAGGCCCCAAAGCATGCACATGCCTTAGATGTTTGAGCTTTGATATTCCAATGGGGAAGGAAATTGTGATGACCATGATTGAAGGTCCAAAGTCTAATGTTTGTAGATTCTGAAGGTTACATATAGAATCTGGAACACTTCTAATATATTTTGAGACTATTCGTAAGTACCTCAAGTGAATGAAGTTCCCTAAGTTTGCAGGAATCTTAAAACAGCAGTCTCCTTCAAGATGTAACACCCGAACCAATTTGAAGCCTTTGGTAAGCCAGTTCCACTCATCGTGAGAAATGAAGCAATTTGAGTCATAACAAAACAAAGAGCGAACACATGAATGGTCATTAAAGCTTGAAGAAATATAATGAGACATGCTGGAATGGACAGACAATCTACGAGGTTTTGTAGGGATTAAAATGTTGTTGTCATTGAAAACTTGAAAGATCTTATCCTCTTTGCTCTCTAATATGCAGAGATCTCTGAGAAGATCATGGATGCGACATGTTTTCATGCCTCCACTATCTTTCACTTGTGCTACTTAGATCAAACTACGATCAATGAGCTCATACAAATAGTCTTTCGCAACATCATATGCATCTTTACTTCCAGTTTCTTGTATAAATCCTTCAGCCATCCATAGTTGCAACAATTTCCTTACACGTATTTCAGAATCTTCAGGGAATATCCCTAAATACAGAAAACACGGTTTCAGTCTTGCAGGCAAGTTGTTGAAACTAAGTTTAAGTACAACATCTTTTACTTGAGTCTCGTCTCGAGTAAGATACCAGTTAACGTGACCCAACACTTTGGACCATTCTCTGTGTGATTTTTCCTTATTTGCCAGAAGTCCTGCAAGAACCACAATTGAGAGTGGCAAACCACCACAACTTTTAACAATTTGTTTACCTAGAGAATCAAGATCACAAGGGAAAAGCATCTCTTACCTCCTCCCAATCTTGTATATTCCACAAGCCATCAAGAACCAGGAGATACTTTTTGCACTCCAAGCATTTGCGAACTTTTTTCTTCAGCTCATCATCACTTAAGCTAGAGATGTCTTGAGAATTATTCAGAGCTTCCTTGTGTTTCTTCTTACCCTTTTTTGATCTTGCTGCTTCTACATTCATAATTATGGTTTGGCATCAAATTTTGAAGAAGACCAAGCAAAAGCTCTTTGGCCCTACATTCATTTGACACATAAACCCATGCGCGGCGATTGAAGTGTTTTTTTATCTCATCACTGTTATAGACTTTTCGTGCCAGGGTGGTTTTGCCCAATCCACCCATACCAATAACTGAAACAACTTTGAGTCGCGGTGAACCGCCCTCTACGAGTCCATTGATGACTGCCTCAGATTCATGGACAAAGCCCACTACATTTTCCTCCTCCACGTTTCTTCTTAATCTGTGAAGTGATTTCATCCTATTCTCCTCTTCTCTTGTTGATGTTAATTAATCACTGCTCTCTTGACAGTATTTGATCTTATTTTCATGTATCTCGTTGAGTGCGGTTTTGGTCTTGTCAATTTTCTCTGCTGCATCTCGGAGCAACTTTGCATGATCAAAGCTGTGAAGCGTTCTTTCCAGCATGTTTTTCTTCTTGTAGATGGCAACATTGGCTATGAATGTGTCGATGACATCCTCGGCTAAGTAGGAAACATCTCGGATCTGACTCAGAACCTTTTGTTCAATCTGTTTGTTGTTGTTGTTTCCTTCAGAAGAAGTTTTGAGGTATATGTTTATGATTTCGAGTTCATTACGGAGGGATATGATTCTGTCTTCCACTCCACACAGCAACTTAGCTTCGCGTTGCAGCAATTGCGATAAGTGTTCCAAAAGGAACGCAACCACGCTATCTGCCATGTATATATAGTATAGTGTGTAAGTAAAGAGAAACTTGTGGTTTTGGGTAATTGTTATCAAAATATTTAGGAAGACAGAGTTGTTATATAATATACCCTATGAGAGTTACTCGCGCGGTTGTAGTATATGTGGCAGTTACATAGTGTGGAATCAAGAAATTGTTAGGAAAGTAGATGGAAACTGTGCCTCAATAATTAATAAAGACTTGGAGTAGACTTAGACAGTTAGACTTAAGTTGTTTTCTGCTTACTAGGAAGCATCAATAAAGTTGAAATGCACCATCCATGTATTTACCTCATTGATACTCTTTAGCTTCCAATGCCAGAGCGATCGAGTGTGTTGTGGCAGGAAGAAAATAAGACATAGCTGCAACTGGGATAAAGTGTTGGATGAAATGGAAGAAGAATAAGAATCCTTTGTGACGATCAAAATTGAGCAAGAACCAAAGGGTTTTAGTGTTGAGATGCAGAAGAGAGTGTTTGTAGCAAGCATGCCTTAACCTGGGCCTTTGCTGCAGTCTCCAATGACAACCATCTCTATTAATAACTGCCTATAAGACTCAGTATCAACATTATCATGGTACTTGGGTATAGGTATGCTGTCCTCAACTTCACCATCTTCGGTAAGCACCATCGGTTCTGGAAATTCATCATCTGAATCACCTTGAACTATAAGCTCTTCTCTAAGTGGATCATCCCCGCCTATATAACCTCGACAATGAGGCGAACCACAATAACATTTTTTGGCAGCAGCACTAAAAACCCTTACATAGTTGTAATCAAACGTCAATACTTCATCCTGCTACAGCAGCACATTTCCGTACGCGACATCCCACCTCCAAAATCTGTTTCCAGACCCGAATAAATACTGAAGCATATTATCCCCCTTCTCCGTTTCCTGAAGATACTTCTCTTCCTTGTGATGTATACTGCCATGGAAACAAAGGACCAGCATGAGAATACGGCACAGTCAGAATTAGGAAAAACAATACAAATTCAAATGACTCAAAGTTTAAGTCACATCCTACCATATTGTTTACTTAAGTCAGAGTTTTGAATATACACTTTGTTTTTAATCAGAACAACACAACAATGAGAAAATGGGACCACACACTTATGTTAGTAAAAATAGCAAAAACACCAGCAGCAGAAAATTCACAGCAGGTTTAGATACAAAAACAGAATAAAACAAACCATGGCAAAAAACACAACCATGATGGAGCAGAGGTCTCAGAAATTGTGGCAGACGTTGTCTGCTAAACCTAACTGGATTGGGCATATATATAGCAACACCATTCACTCAAAAAAGGAGGAGGAGAGAAAAAACCCTAACCATTGCAGCCGCCACTCATCAGCTCCATCAGCTCACTATCATCATCTTTTTCAACTTGAACCTCCAACTCCAAGCAACGACTTCTCATACTTCCATTTTCAACCAACCGTGAACTCAGAACACTTCCATAACCAAACGAATCCTCTTCAACACAACTCAGAAATATCATTGAGCTCACTCACAACCATCATCATCTTCATAGCATTTCAAACCCAAATATCAAACGTAACCCCACCTTCAACTCAAAACATGTAAACACCATCATCATCAACATTAACCAACGGCCGTTCACGACCTTTTCTTCTGACCAAAACGCGTCTCCTCCCTTACCTTCATCACCAACCTCACTCCATTTCTGAACGAGACACTTTCCAGAAAGAACAGCCAAGAACTCACTCATCCCCTCTTCCGCGAAAAACCCAGTGAAGCTTCAAACATTCATCATCATCCATGACGAAAAAACAACAACAACACGCCCACCGTTGATCTTTTCAAACGAAAACAATACCTTTCAGCTTCAAATCTCACAAACATCATAATTCCAGCCATCATCTTCTTTAACTCTAAACACACCTTCTTCGCCGTTTCCAAATCTCCACCAACCAGACATCCACATAAGCCATCGAGCCCCATCTGAACCCTACACAACACGCACCGAAAACATCCTTAAAAAATCCAGACAAACTCGACCACCCTCTTTCGCCCATTTTCACAAACCATTTCTCAAATCCCTTCAATCATCAACTTTGATACTCACCTTTCTCCGACATCTCTTCAAAGCTACACACAGACCTTCATCAAACCCAGCGAATCCCCTTTTACCCTTAATCCAAATCGGAGCAGAGGATTAGGAGAAGAAGAGAAACCATCAACAAGTACAGCCCAAACCTTCGTCACCACAACATAATCTCCGTTTTAATTGAAGCCGGATCGCATCATGATGTTCTCGTTATGAATCGATTGTGTGAAGAGTGAATCTGATGCACGTTCTTCTGGGAGGGTAGAGTTTCCGAGTTCGTTCCTCTTTCTTCACTAACTAGATGCTTTGCCCGTTTTGTTCTCAGGTTCGTTCTTTTTCTTTTGTTATTATTGGTATTTTTATTGTAAATATTATGTTTCTGCCTATAATATATTATTATTACTATTATAAATTAGATTGAACATATTATATTAATCTTTACTTTATTTTTATTTCTTTTTTGTAAATAAGCTATATATATTATTTCGTAAGTTTTAATTTCATTTCAATTTATATTAGAGATTTGAAGTCTTTATTTTTAGAGTTAATTTTCTTTCTCTTTCACATTGGGCATTTTGTACTTTTTGGGTCGATGACGAGACCTCCGTAATTCATTACCAGTCAAATTATTGATAAGTAATGTTGGATCTGAGACCACCTCTTTTCTCTCTTCGTCACTTGTCCCAACTCGATTCAAAAACATTGACAAACCATTTTCAAATCAAATTCCTTGTATTGAATTAAAAAGAGAGGATTGGGTGTAGACCTCTTCCTCCCCGAGTGTTGGGATGCCCACTGTAGTGAGGGTGGTTCCGACACTCGTCTTTCAATACGAAGACGCTTCCCATCCGTTTTCAAATCTCATCTCCTTAAAATCATTGATTTGTATCGAATTAAAAAGAGAGGATTGGGTGTAGACCTCTTCTTCTCTGAGCGTTGGGATGCCCACTGTAGTGAGGGTGATTTCGACGCTCGTCTTTCAATACGAAGGCGTTTTCATATCATTCCTCCTAAAACCTCGGTCCCGTACCGAGCACACTTTCAATAATGAACTAATTTCTCTTTGTATTAAATTAAAAAGAGAGGATTAGGTGTAGACCTCTTCCTCTCCGAATGTTGGGATGCCCACTGTAGTGAGGGTGGTCTTGATATTCGTCTTTCAATACGAAGACGCGACTTTATCCACCATCTCGCTTTCACAACTTTCTTCCACAATTTTCACACCTAAAACCTCGGTCCTGTACCGAGTGCATTTTCAAATCTTTTCATAACAAAAACTTGAATGGTCGTGGAGTGGTTAGGCGTAGGCCTTCTCCCATCCCGAGTGCTGACGTTTACCGTAGGGTTCTCTGTCGCAAAGCACTTACCATTCAAAACCAAAAACATCTTTAATAAGAGAACGAAGTTCTCTTTGCATTGAATTAAAGAGAGGGGATTGGGTGTAGACCCCTTCTTCTCCGAGCGTAGGGATGCCCACTGTAGTGAGGGTGGTTTCGACGCTCGTCTTTCAATACGAAGACGCCTCGTTCGCCACACCCTTTTATAACAAAAACTTTGAGATAAAGAATTAGGTACTACCCGTAGGGGTTACTATCCGAGGACCTGTCTCGCCCCCTAAAAAACAATTCAATCAATCAAACGTGACTTCTTGCCTCGCGTGGCAAAAAAAAACTAATCAATCTTTCAAAAAGGATATGTTACGTCCGTTCTACCGCAAACAGGTAATGCCTAAGTCTCCAACGAGCGAGCAGCAAAACACCTAAACTGCTAGAATGCGCACGATAGCATCATCCATAAAAAACATCAACACACCGTAGGCCGAACTACGGCTGCTCTGATTCTTTACTTCGTTCAAGTAAAGATACGTAGGCACAAGGGCCACAATCCTTGCCGAGCACATCCCCCAATATTCGTAGTTTCCTCGAACTACGTCGACTCTGACTTTCTCACATCTATTGAGAATACGTAGGCATAGGACTGCGAAATCCTACCGAGTCTGTTCTTTCTCTTTTCTCCCTCTGTTACCTCTCTTTTCGCGTTTCTAAACCCTTCTCTCTATCTTTTAGAACACTCTTTTTTATAGCATAATATTTAAGCAGATAAATTCACACATCGACAAACAAAAGGTTCCCATCGAGTACGATGGATGCGAGGGGTGCTAATACCTTCCCCTCGCATAACCGGCTTCCGAACCCATTCTTGGTCGCGAGACCATCTTATCCATTTATTTCTTAAGGTTTTCTCGATATTTTCCTTTCCCCTCATGGGATAAATAAAGTTCGGTGGCGACTCTTCTGTCCTTTCTTTTCGCCTTCCCGTCGTTGCACGATGCATTTTTTTTCGAGTAGCGACACTAAGAGGGTAGATTTTTGAGTCTGGCCTGACAACTACTGATGGTTGTCAGAGTGATATATGAAGTTTCTTTCGCTACTGCTAATTATGAGGTTATTGTTACACCTGATGTCTTATAAAATGTTCTGACATCTGTCCTGGCTTGTTGAAGATAGGGCCAGTCTGTCTAGATGCTCATGTCATTGTTAGTTGGGAGTAATATAAAGGAGAGAGCATTATGATCTGGCTTCCATTGAAGGGATTTTTGGTCAGCAGATTTTTGGGCCTCTATCCAAGTGTTTTGTCTTGTATTTGTATGACTGGTGAAGATGAAGATCAAGACACCATCAACTTTGATTTTGTGCATATGGAAGTAAAAGAAACATGTCTAGGAGATTCACCCTGACATCTTGGAGATTTTTTTGGTCTTTCAAAGCTGAATCTGAGTGATCTTGCAGATAGTTATGTCTATCTTGCGACTACCTCTTCTATTAGGTTTGGTTCTGGTGTGGTTTGTGAAACAAGGGGTGTAAAGTTGCATGTGTTTCCAGTGTGTGAATATGAAGATGTTGAAGTGATTCTTCATGTGTTTGGGTTTTCTCTTTTAGGGGGAGTGCTGATTATGCATGACAGGGGGAGCTGTGTACCTGTATGATATGTAGCTGCATTGTTGTAGCCTGTACAAAGTTTACTGATTCTCAGACAAGCTTGTGTTCTTGCACCTCTGGTGAGGTCGTGATGTCAGACAAGATGTCTTGACATTATGCTGTCTGGTGTACATTTTTACCTTGACAATGTGACTGTGGGTCTGGCTTTGTGAGGCTGTTGGTTTGAACTAGAACTGTGCTTGTTTCTTGTGAATGACCTAGGAAACAACATTGGTTGTTGTCTGGGAGAATTTATTTTTCTCTGCAGAATATTTGTGTGTACATTTACTCCAATTTTTATCAATTTTTGGCTAAAAAGGGGGAGTAAAGTATTAGTGTTATCTGTTATCCTGATGTTATATCACATGTATTGACATAATGACCAACATTGTGATAAGACTTTGCCACTGCTAAGGAAAGAATAATGTTTTGTTGTTGCTTGCTGAATGCAACTATTAAGGGGGAGCATGATAGTTTGTGAGGCTGGATGTACTGGACATCTGAGATCAATGTTCTCGACATCTCTTAAGACATCTGAGATCCGCATACCAGAATTTCACTTGTTTCTACTATTCCCCTATTTACGAGATTGTTATTGAAGATAACGTTGTTTCTCCGAAGCCACATGCATCAATAGGTTGCAAGCCAAATTAACATCCTCTTTTTGTTAATTGCTTTACCCTTCATACTAACAAGGAATTTTTCTGAATGCTTTTTGATAGAGTCTCCCACAATGTGCTCCAACTCTAGCCAACCTTTAATAACTTCCCACACTTTAACAACAAAGGGACAAGAAAAAAGGAGATGAAAAAGGTATTCTTTCAGGGAAAAGCAAGAAACACACATTAAATCAATAGGACAATTGAGGATTCCCCTTTTTATTAACTCCGATTTCGAAGGGAGCCTATCAATAAATACTCGTCATCCAAAGGTTAGAATTTTAGACGGAGCATTTGTCTTCCATAGATCTCTCAAAAGCAGACTGTTGTCGAGATCTCCTGTTCTCGCATACCGCACCTTGAAGAGGATTAAGTAACAAGATTTAACCGAGAAAGTTCCAGATGGATTGCCTTTCCATTGGAAACCATCAACAACCTCGATGTCGGGAGCAATCGTAACAACCCAATTTTCAACAATTAATTATTTGTGTTAATTAATCGGTTTATTTGGATTATTCTAATTATTTGAATGATTAGATGATTGTTTAAATGGATCGATAGATGTTTTGAGAGAGGGATTAAATTGGAGAGAAACCGAAGGGAAGGATATATGAAGGGGGGGGGGGGGGGGGGCGGAACGAAAATGTAAAATAGAAAACATGAAGGAAGAAGAGAAAGTAGAAGGAAAAGCTTGGAAAGCTCAAGAACAACTTCTATCTTCCGATTAATCGAGGTAAGGGTGTGAAATCTTACTATCTTAATCAATGTGTATGATTATGTATGTGTGTGTTTGGATTTGTTGGGTGTTTCCTACATTTTCCATTTTAGGTCGAAATGAGTTTAATCGGTAGAAACCGAGTTTGAACGGGTATAATCTGAAATTGACGGTGTAATATAGTCGGGTGGTGAGTGGGTTGTATTACTGGAACTGATTTGGATTAAATCGGTCGGTTTGTGAGGTTTGGGCTTTTGAACAACCATGGAAGTTCTGAGTTCGCAGGCTCGCCAGGAGAATGGCAGCGAAGCTTCGCCGGGCGAAGCCCAACGAGCAGCAGGCGAACCAAGTTAGAAGCATCCACCCTGTCTTCGCTGGCAAGTTCTCCAGGCGAATGAGTGTGGCGAAGGTTCGCCAGGCGAGTGTGCTAGTGAGTGCTAGCGAATAATTTCAGAATAACTCCCAGTGGTCTTTGCTGGCAAGTTCAACAAGAAAACGAAGTAGCAAAGGTTCGCCAGAGGCTTCGCCAGGCGAAGGGCAGCGAATGTGACAACAATTGTTTTATTTTGGTTGGTTCCATCCAATGTTTATGTATTTGATATAATTATGTAACGTATAGCTTGTGCGTTGTTATATGATTGTGTTGTGGGTAGCCGTATGGCGTGAATCCTAGATTATGAATCGATTGTGAATATGTGGCCTTTTGGCATATGTGATGCATTGTTTAAATTGATTAAAATGTACGATGAGTGTGATTGAGTTTGTTGCCGTTTGGCACGATATTTTTAAGTACACATTGCTTGTATGCGATAGTGGGTGAAGAATGCATGAGAATATATATGGCGAGTGCATTTGCATTGTTTGGTAATGTACGAAGGATGTTGGAAATATGTATATGTGTTGAGTTGTACTCACTGGGGTAGAATGGCAAGATGTCATTCCTAGTTGAGTAATCACTGGGGTAGAATAGCAGGATGTTATTCCTAGTGAGGTATAGTGTCGTGGTCGTATACACTGGGGTAGAATGACTAAGATGTCGTTCCCGGTGGAATAATTACCGGGGTAGAATAACTGAGATGTTGTTCCTGGTAGGGTATAAG
The DNA here is from genome assembly GCA_963859935.3 of Lathyrus sativus. Classification (NCBI taxonomy): domain Eukaryota; kingdom Viridiplantae; phylum Streptophyta; class Magnoliopsida; order Fabales; family Fabaceae; genus Lathyrus; species Lathyrus sativus. The sequence continues at coordinate 534,321,408 of OZ012736.1, forward strand.
TGATGTACCCATACTCCCAAAAAGGGATTGGTGTTAATTGATGAGTTTTATATGAGCCATATGGCATAAATATCATTGTTGTAGGAAGGATGCTGATATGTATGAATTGTTGAATTGTGAGTTATAAATGTGAATCTAGAATGAAGCGATATGAGATGAATGATGAACATATGTATATATGCATTGTGATATATATATATATATATATATATATATATATATATATATATATATATATATATATATATATATATATATTGTGAATGCATATTGAATATACGTGTTGGTATGTGATGTATGATGATTGTAAATGTGAACCATGTTTGAATATTATGAGTGCATAATGAATATATGTGATTAATGTGATGAATGCATGAGTATGTTTGTAAACATGTGTGCATTTTAAGAGTGTCATGAGTCATGTTGCATGTGAAGCATCATGGTATGCATTCTTGTGTTGATTGATTCCTCGGTGAATCTGTAGAACCTCGTGTGCCTTTGTGGGGTGTGAGCGATGGTTATTTATTGATCCCTCGGTGGATTTGCAGAACCTCGTATGTTGCGATGGTTACATTTGATTCCGCGTAGAATCTGCAGAACCTCATGAGCCCATGTGGGGTGTGAGCGATGGTTATTTTTGGTTCTTTAATTGAACCTGCTGAAATGAGTCGGTACCGCATTTGCATCTGCATAGAGTCGTGAGTCGGTCTCTATGAGTTGCATTTATCATCTTCATATGGTGCATTGGTGAAATAAACATGAATGTGAATGTTTATGTGAATTGGTGATGAAAAGAACATATTTTGTATGTTTATATGGATTTATTGGAATTATGGATGTACGCATGTTAAATATGCTTGATGATTATCCATAATTGTTTATATGTAAATAGCGATGTTTATGAGTGAATCGTGAATGTGTACATTGTAATGTATGTTAGTGAGTGGTGATGTATTGTGGTAAGAAGTATAATATGGATATTCTATGTTATAGAAATATATTATATGCTTGTTATTGTGTTAATATGCATTGTGGAAAGGTGGGATACATGTATTCTGTACTTGTGCATTTATACATGATTATGTGCATTGATTATTATGGTAATGTTTCTCACCCTTCTGCTGGAATGATGTCCTACATGACATCGTGCAGGTATCAAGGAGTAGTACTGCTTGTAGTTGCGAGTTCGTTGTTGGTGCAGATGTTTAGTATTTAATTATGTTGGGTCAAGTCATGCCCTGATTATGTAACACTGGGATCGCGGGGTTTATGCCTTAGAGATATATTGCGTATTCTAAGTTGTGTTTTAAATGTATTTGAAATATGTGATAATGGCCTCTGTGCCTAAGTGTTGATGATTATGTGATGAACATGAATATTCTGTGAAGGGATTTATGTAAATAAATTGAATCCGCTGCTACATGCAAGATGAAAATTTAATAGCATGATTATTTATTTCAATGTTACATGAGTATGACAGGTGAATGTTGATATTTTGTAAATTGTGTGACGCCCTTTTGTGATAGCATGTTAATTTACTCTGATTAATTATGTACTATTCCGTGGGGTTAGAAGGGTGTTACAGCAAGAGCCCTAAGATCGTTCTGCAACCTTGAATGATTATTTAGAGAGCCATCACCTGCAACAGAAAAAACAGACCAGTCCCAATGCCAAAAGTTCGTAACCCAGCTGCCAAAATGTCTAACAGTGGTTGCAGTAGTTGATTCAAAAACCAGTTATGGATAATGAATTCCCAGAGGCTCGGTTCCACACCAGACATTCCACCAAAAATATAATTTGTCTCCATAACCCAACTTGCAAAGAATCGAGTCCCCGAACCAATGATAATTATTGAAAACTTTGTTACCCACCATCAACAAATCCCTCCACCAAATAGAAGATATTTTCGACTAGAAAGCTTGAGAAGGACAAAAAATTTGGTTTAGCAGATTACCATATCTAAACGCGAGAATGCCATTCCAAATCGCCTCCCGATCTAGTAAGAACCTCAATTTCCATTTAGAGAGAAGGGCCTCATTAAAAAGAGAGATGTCTTTAACTCCTAATTCGCCTTCTTCTTTTGATTTGAAAACAATTTTCCAACTAACCCACGAAATCCCCCTCTTGTCGATATCTTCTTTCCATAAGAATCTCGATTGGATGGAGATTATGGAATTCAACACCGCTGATGGAGCTTTATAAAAAGATAGCATGTATATGGGGATACTATTCAAAGTTAAGTTGAGTAGCGTAACCCCACCTCCGATGGAAAGAAGCTTACATTTCCATGAAGAAAGCTTAGACTTCAGATAATCGATGACTTTCACCCACGCAGAAATCCTTCTAGGATTTGATCTAACCGAAATACCGAGGAATTTTAGCCGCACAACAGTTGAGAAAATCAACAGTTGCTTCAAGAAAAGATTCAGAGATGTTAACACCATAAAGCTTTCTTTTGAAGAAGTTCACCTTTAATCTGAAAATCAATCTGAAACCTCTAAAGATTGCCTTTAGAGTCCATATATTATCCTAACTCCACTCTCCTGTAAAAATAGTATCGTCTGTGAATTGGAGGATATTATAGATGCAATCATTGTTGCACTTCATCCTCTTGAACAAACCCTTATCTGAAGCTTTAGAGATAACGCAACCAGGCCTTTAGCAATTATCGCGAAGAGAAAAGGGGAGAGATGGTCGCCCTTGTTGCACCCCAAAATTTGACCAACATTTATTTGCCCATCAAGTGTTTGAAGGTTGATATCTTCATCAAAAAGTTCAGGAGATCCTCAGAGGAATTGGTTGAAACCAAGGTTGTGTGTCTCATAACTTGAGAGTTGTGGGTGCTCCTCAGATGATTCTGAGACTTTGAAGAATAGACTTGAAGCTTTGAGAAAGTCTATGAAATGTCTTGAAAGCCATCATGGAGCCTAGAGAGGTCATTATGCAAGAATTCAGAAGATTCAGCCATGAGTGGTGAAATTAGGGTTTTGACTGGGTCAACCCTAAGTCCACTGAAGATTTGGAGAAGGTTGAGACCCAATCCAAGGGCCATGAGATCATGGAATGATGTATAGATATGTTATAAAGATGATTCCTAGACCAACTCATCATGATTGAGGAGTTTGAGAAGTTTCAAGTTAGGGTTTCTGAGGATTGTCAGTGAAAAAACCCTAATTTGATCCCTATCTTCCAGGCAGTTTTAGCTCAAGATGTGATTGATATCTCATCTTCCCCACAACATGAATGTTGTAGAGCTTGTTCTTAGATTTAATTTGAGTGGTGGAAGTCCTTGATAGGAGTTGCAGAGCTCAAGTTATGGTTTTGACAAATTACAGGTCAGCTGAGGTGTGTGAATCTGGGTCCTTGAAAGTCACCCAACTTGCAGACAACTTTTGCCCTAGTAGGATGATTCCTATGATTTCTTGGTCAACATGAATGTTGAAGATCATCTTCTTATCTTTCTATAGAGTACTATAAGTCCTTGATAGGATTTGTAGAACTCAACTTATGGTTTGAAAAAGACAGGGGTATTTTGGTCATTTGGTGATTATGGGTCATTTTAAGCAAAGGCCATATCTCCTATTTCCAAGCCTCAAATGAAAAAACTCAAAACATCAAAGTTGTTCAAAATGGGATTTTAAGCTTAGAAAAGAGGTCATGAGTTATTGAAAGAGCTTGTAGCAAGGATTTTCATGATTGGGTAAAAATGACCTAAAATGGCTTATAAGTTAAAAAAAGTTGAAATGAAATTTTGGTTTAGGAGATGTACAAATCCAAAATAGGTCATCCAATATGTCATTTTGACTCCAAACATTATTTTAAAAACAATGGTTCAAGTAGAATTTTGATTTGAGGTCTTAAAATGGATGTTACTTTGTAAAATTCATGCTTGCATATTAAGGAACCTTTGAGAAACTTGGCATAAGGCAAGGTTTAACTTGTTTTTTCACTCATTCAATCCCAATATCTCATGTAAGGAGTTTTTGACACAAGATTGAAAGGTTTAAGGCATGAAAGGAGATAATGCAATATGTCATGACAAGAGAAGTTCCACGACTTTCTAAATGATTCTCAAAGTTTCTAGATGAGTCTAGACTCTTCCATTGGTTTCTATATATTGGTTAGATCACAATGTGGTCAAGGTTGGTGATAGTTGATGTTGAATCCATTTTCAAATCATATTGAATTTTTTTCCATTTTTCCCACTTTTTCACATTTTGGAATTTCCATTTTTTTTCAATCTTTTTCTCTCACTTTCCATACTTTTTCTCTTCACCAATCAATTACACAACAATTATAGAGATGGTTCATCATTTTTTTTGAGAGAATTGGAGCAAGAGGAACCTTGTAGTAACATGAAAAAGTGGTGAAAACTCAAATTCCAATTTTCACTTTTTCATCAATTCAAGACTTGTCAAGGCTTCAAACATATTCACCAAGTATTGTTGAGTGATTCTACATAATTTTCCAGAAGAATTCGTGCTCCATTGAAGCTCCACAACTCAATTTTCAAAGGTATCGAAAAATCAACATTACTCACTAATTATGCATTCTTTTTACGCCATTGTTACATATTCAACATCCCCTTGGGTAGTAGATGGTTTCTGGTAAAGAAAGAAGAGTTTTTACAACAATTTGGTGTTCTTGAAAGTTTAAGATTCATATACGGTTTTTGAGTTAGAGGCCATTTCAAGGGAAAATAATGGTATATTTGGATTCCTCTCGAAAAATCCCGCAAGATTCATCTAAAGAACATTGCGTTTGGTCAAGTATTGAGGGAGATAGGTGCTCCCGAAGTTTTCCGGCCATAGCCCTCACCGCCGGCCGCGCTACTGTTCACGTTCCGGCCAGAAAAAATATCCAAGGAAGAAGACAACGTTTCCACCGTTGGATCGCGTCTTCCCCTTTGACTTGGACTCCCCATCACACGGCCAGGAATAATCCACATGCGCGGCCACCTCATCCCTCATTAATTGAGGTGGCACGCCAACTCAGCATTTTTGCCCCCCCACACCCCTGTTCGATCCTTGGCAGCTGCACTTTTATTTATTCTCACTATTTCTCTTGTTTTCTCATGTGTTCATGCTATTCCATATGTTCTTTTATTTTTCTGTTTTATATGCTGACTTCAAATAATTATAAAAAATAGGAAAATTAGTCTTTTTGATCCCCATTTTTTTGTGCTGAATCTTTAAGATGTCTAGGATTTAATAAAACTGGAATTATAATTTTACCATTTTTTGACATTTTCTTTGGATTTTTTACATTTGGGTCGTCATAAAAAGGCCATGGTGCTATCATTTTGTTGAATTTCTTTGACCTATCAAAACACAATTTAAATGTCAATCCTTTTGCAGGGATCTCATACACACGTTGAGGTATTGTGATATATTTTTGTGGGAATTTTATTGTACCATTTTAATTGGTTTTGGATGCTTTCTTTAACATGCTCCACTTTAATCTTTCCTTTGGTATACATGAGATATCTTGCAATGTTTTCATCTTGTTTGACCATTTATCTTTGAATATTTTTGTGGTATCTCTCACCCCTGGTTTGTGGCTTGATGTAGGGCATTGGAGATTTTTATTTGAATTTTTTAGCACCTTTTGCTATTTTTCTTATGTTTTGTATTCGAACTTGTAATTTGGACTTCCGAACGGACTTTATTTTTGTTAAGGCTCCAATGGCCGCTTTGTGTTTGCGTGATGAACGTCGTGGCTTATATTTCTTATTGTAGATAGGTTAGAGGTATTGTAAGACCCTTAGGTGGCTGTATTTGTATGTGTAGCTTGCCCGATTATCGACTTGTTTGCATGATAGCACGTTGCGATTCCAAATAGTGAATTACGCGTTTCATTCGGAGTTTTCACTCGATTCTTTGCATAGGATCACTTGGTATTTTCTTATTCCATCCATGAATGGGCTTGAGGTTGAGATGAACCTTCCTCCCTCCTTTGCATTGCATTTACCATTGCTATATTCATGTTCACTTGTATGCGGTTATTACTTGTATTTCCGTTTCTTCCTTTCGTTTCCTTTCCCGTAGGACTTCCATTCTTCCTTGTTCAAGGGAGGATGTGATAGAAATTAGGAGTTAACCCATGCATGATAACATTAGGGTAGATTTTATTCCCTTTTAACCCTAGGATTTGTAGAGTGTCATCTCTTCTTCCTTCAAAACAACAGAAAAACATTAATAAAGGTTATAACAGAGATTAATTCATTTCTTTCGTCAAAAGATTTGAACAGACATCAACCTTTTTGCAATAAGAAAACCCTTGTTTAAGGTGAGATTTTTCATAAAAGACACTTGAACAGCTTGTGTCGTGCGTAGCCTGAACTACGTTTGCTCTGATCTTCCATGCTGTGTGGAAGTACGTAGGCATAGGATGCGATATCCTAGCGAGCAACCTTCCCCACCTTCACCCGTAGTAGGCCGAACTACGTTGACTCTGATTTCTCATTCTCTGATGAGAATACGTAGGCATAAAGTGCGACGCTTTTCCGAGTCATTTTTCTTTTCTTTTTCAACCAGCCTTGATAGGTAGATAGATTATAACCAACCCGTCCAAGTAAACAAACAAGCGAGGATCCCGTCGAGTACGACGGACGTGAGGGGTGCTAATACCTTCCCCTTGCGTAACCGACTCCCGAACCCAGACAATGGTTGCGACGACCTTGTCTTACCCTTATTCGTCAGGTTTTTCCGATCGTTTCCTTTCCCGCTCTGAGGGATAAATAACGAAAGGTGGCGACTCTTCTGTCATGCCGGCACCTTATTTTCGCGCAAGCGACAGCCCTGTCTAAGACCTTTCGAACCAGAGAAATCATCGGTGGGACTACCGTTAACCAAAACCGAGAAGGAAGTATTAAAGATGCAATCCTCCATCCAGAAGTTCCATTTAGAGCCGAAACCAAGTTTTCTAAGCATGAAGCGAAGGAAGTTCCACAGAATGCAATCAGAGGCTTTTTCAAAATCCACTTTGAAAAACAACCCCTCCTTCTTGGATATTTTTACATAATCAATAAGTTCATTAACGACGACAACCTCATCAAAAATATGAAGTTCAGGAATGAAGTCGGTTTGGAAATTGGAAATTACTTTATCAATCACCTTCTTAAGCAATTATGTAATAAAATAATTTATGTACTCCACCCTCTTGTCCCTCTTAATGAAATTATTTATTATTGTTATATATACTCTTTCATTTATACACTATTATTGTTTTACAAAAAAATAGTACAAGCCAACAAAATAAAAACAAGAATCGCAACAGTAAAGAAAAATAACAATAACAATAATTAATACCTCTCTCACAATTGGGTTCATAAATAAATAAATAAATGTGAGAAATTTAACCACAATTTTACTAAAGAACCGTTGTAAAAGTTATATATTATATTACGGATTTTCTTTCTAACTGTGATGAAATGTGATCTTTTTTACTATATAAGAGAAAGTATATATCGTTCAGTACATAACAATCGTTTCTCTCAAATGAAAATCCTAACGTATTTCACTATTATCTCTCATAACATAACCCTAACATCCATGTTACTCTTTAAACTTTTTTAAACCTTCATATTCGTCTTCACCAATCGCTATGATACTCTTTAATCATATTTCAGGTTCGTTCATTAAACTTATGCTTCGATTTCATTACATTTCTGGTTAAATATGGGTTCTCATTTTTTTATTTGGCGGATGTTCTTATTTTTTCAGATTCGTCTTCACCGCCTTAACAAAGCGTATACTTTGACTATGATACATATGATTTGTGAAGCTATGAAGACAAATACAAGAAGTATGAAGCTATTGTGTTAACTTCATTCACCTTGTACTTCTTCTTCATAACTTCATAAACTAGATGAAAATTATTATTTGTTCCAGATCCACGATTAGTTTAAAAAAAGACGCATTCTTTAAAAATTACATAATATCTTATGTTGTTGTATGCTGTTGTATGTTGTATGTTGTTGTTGTTGCTATTATTGTTCTTGAACCTTATTTTTTTGTATGTTATTATGTTGATAAATGTTGTTGTATGTTATTGTTGTTGTTGATTAATGTTTTAGGAACAAGAACAAAATATTGCTAAGTCATAAGAAAGAAGCTTCTTGTGACTTAACAATATTTTGTTCTTTAAATTATTAAAATATTACATAACATCTTGTGTTGTTGTATGTTGTTGTATGAGGTTGAGTTTATTATATGTTATGTAGATTATTTGTTTCACTAATCCTTCACTGAAAATACATTTCATGTAAATTGACATAGAAACTTATAATTTAAAAATTAAGTTGTATTTGAAAACCAACTTATATCAATCAATATTTTTCGAATTGCATTCGTCTCATCATTCATCTCACACTATTTAATATATAGAATGTGGGTCAATGATCTAATTCCTTCAACACATCAATATCTTCTCTTATAGTTTAATTTGAATAACAACAATTTATTGATATTATTCAAATTAAACTAGAATAGAAGGAATTGACGTGATGAATGACTTAGACAATTGAATCATATTCTATATGTTAAACAATGTGAGATGAACGATGAGACAGATGCAATTCGGGAAACAGTGGCATGTTTAAGTTGACTTTCAAGAATAGTTTAATTTTCAGATTATATACTTCTTCATCAATTTGAATGATTGTATGTTGTTGTGAGGTTTATTTAAAAATAAGCAATCTACATATTATATAATAAACTCTGGGTACCTTCAACAATGGTTATTTATAGTAATCGTTATAAAATGTTATTTGCCTAAATGTGTATACCACCATGGTTAGTTATAAAAACTGTTATCATATATAGCGCGCTTTCAGGTTTTCTACAACGGTCGTAAGACCGTGATGGTAAGTTGTGCATATACAATCACACCCTACATAACAACAGCATGTCACGCGTGATGTTATCTCTTTTCTAACTGTTATTGTATATGTTTTCCGTAGTAGTGAAGTATTCAATAACAGATGTCGGTTGATAAAGAGCTTTCAACAACTATTTTTAGATCTAGGGCTTACTAAAAAGGATGAACATAAAACATGAGAAAGAAAGACAATAAAATTCTGAATATATTCTCTAAAGCTCCCAAAGCCAAAATTTAGCTTTTAAATACAAACATAACCCTATTGCATATTACTAATGGGCCAGGCACAATAAAACAAACAAAAGAAACAAACTAACTCATATTATTTAGTGTCATAATCTTTCACCCATTTGGGATGAGTCTTAATTCGAATGGGCCTGCCATCATCGGTCTTATATGAACAACCCTCAATTCAGAGCCCTTTTCTCATTACTACGGGTGAATTTCAGCTAAATGTTTTTCTAAATTTGAGATCTCCTCACTTCCACTCAAATTATATCCTAAGTATTTACATGTCTTTAGCAATAATAAAATGACAAACTTCACAAATACAAACCTAAACTATATCTATTTGAATGATGGAAATTAACACATGACAAAGTTTAACACATACAATTCACGCACCATGTTTCTTATCTCGTAAACATACATGTCCAAGAATCTAAAATGTGTGTATATTCTCCACACAGACGCTAGGGAAGACTATTTCTTTATATAGTAGTCAATATATTTAAAAAGCCTATTAGGGTTTCAAAACAAATGTACAACAAATCCAATCCAATCCCATCATGTAAAATCTAGAACAAAAGATAATACAGTCAGTTTCCAATAAGTTCGCACATGGTTTGGAGCAAAAGAATCTTTCCAAACATATCACACCACTAATTAAGAATAAAGGAGTCAAGATGTCTCAACGACATACGAGACAAGACACAATACATTTTACTTAATTTTATTTTTTTGGTTTTCGCCTTCTGGTTCTCAGAGAAGGTCATAATAATCTAGAGTTTGGCCTGAGAGGTCATAGCCTTAATCAAACATTGTTTCCACCAGGAACCAAACATTCATTTTTTAGTAGGAGTTCATTTACCACTTGAGACAAAGTGATTGGTTTATCTTAATTAATATTTTATAGATAAAAATAAGTCAATTTATATATAATAATTAATATAATATTAGATCAAATAAAACACATAAATGCACATAAAATTAGAAGTGGTGACCATTTTTATACACAAAAATCATTGCAACTTAATTTTTATTAAAAATAGAAATAGTGAGGAATCATACCCGACTATAATTTTTTTTAATCTATGAGACTAATTTACTCAAGTAAATATAAACAATACTTTTATATTATTATTATATTATATTTTATATTAATTTTATAAATTTATCAATTTCTTCATTAATTTATACTTATTAATCTAGATTAGCTTTTTAAATAAAAAAATCTACATTAACTTCTGCATATTTATTATTTTTTATAAATTAAAATTGAATGAATCTGAAATGAGAATGTTTGTTTATAATAGTGATTAGAAAGAGAGTATTAAATTAGATGATTAGGTGGGTGGATAAATATTTCTACCGTCAGTAGACTTTGCAGTTATATAGTTAAATATTTCTAATTATTTGATTATAATCAAGTGGTTTGATTTAAACATGAATTATAAAATAAAAAACAAACTAATTTATGTGAGCTGTGTGATTAAGATCAAACTGCTATGAATTTTTTGACTGTGTGATTGTGGCAAAATATTGACTGTAGGGGATTAACTTTCGTGGATAACTCGACTAAAATGTGTTAGTTGAGAGTTAAACAAGTATAAATTATTGATTTTGAGTTCAATTTAGAGACTTTATTTTATATATATATAAACAAGTTGTTAATATTTATAAATAATAATTTAAAAAATTAAGTTAAATTATTTTAAAATATAAATTAAATATTAAAGTAAAATTTAATATCATTGATTTATTAGCTCCTCAATCTATTTAAACATATATCAAACTACTTATTTAAATAAGTTTGCATGAAAATAACTTTAAATAGGTGAAAATGTCATATCTTATTTTTGAAAAATATCATACTTATGACCATTACAAAGTCTATGACAGATTACTTTCATGCTTTGAAGGTTTTTACTAGATCACACTTAAGTTAGTCTAACTTGGTCTAATTTACTTTCACCACTAGTCATAGATTATGTTAAAAATAGTTTTTATTTTGAGAAAACTTTTCCACACAAAAGATTTTACTTAAAATTTTAGAGAATATTTTCTATTTAATGTTTCTATTCATTAAGTACAAAACTAACACATTATTTGTTTTTTCACAAAAAGTGACGCATTGTTTGAAATATATTTTCTAATTTTCTAAAGATAAACTAAGAGTATGTGACAATAATAATTTAGAGAAAGATGATCTCTTTTTTTTTTGTTGATAATTTAATATTATTTCTTGCAATTCCTTTAAGTTAATTTAGTTTATATTTTAGGAAGATTATTCGAATGCAAAAACGAAAATTTAAATATAAATATATATTTATTCACAGTAAAAATATGAAACTATTAGATAATGTTAAATATAATTCATTGTGATTTGATATTATTAGATTTGATATCATATGATTAAATTTGATATCATATGATTAATTTGATATGATATGATTAGATATCATATGATTAGATTTGATATCATATGATTAGATTTGATTTAGAATATTTTGGGCCTTTTATGTTTTGGGCTAGTGTAAACCTAAAACTATAAATAGGGTGCCTTGCTTTGTATTCTACATCACAACAGAACAGATTTCACAATTGCAGTTAGCAAGTGAAAGTTCAATAAGAAATCTCACAGTTGTGGTTAACACATTCTCTCCAAATACTTCTTCTCTCATTCTTCTCTTTCTTGTTTGTTATTCTTCTTCTCTTTTGTTGTTCTTGATAATTACTTGTTATTACCATCATTATCATATTGTGGGTTTGTTCATCAATCTTGAGATCAAGATTGAAGGGAATTCTTCATAGGGTGTGAGGTGAATTTCCAACATCTGGTATCTAGAGCTCCGGTTAAGAGATTCAAGGAAGGAAGATAGTGATGGCGATGAACTATCGAAACAACAACTTTCCGGCGACCCTGCTAATTCTCAAGAAAGACAATTATGAGAATTGGTGCAAGCAGATTAAGGTGATCTTCTGTTATCAAGATCTTTGGGATCTTGTGAAAGATGGAGTAACATCGCTTGGGGAGAACGCAACGGAGGCGGAAAAGGCTGCGCACAAAGAATTGAAGAAGAAGGATTATAAAACACTCTTTATAATTCATCAATGTGTTGATCCTGATAACTTTGAAAAGGTTAGTGATGTTGATTCAGTAAAAGAAGCATGGGAGATTCTTGAAAAGTCGTTTGGAGGCGCAGAGAAGGTGAAAGAGGCGAGGTTACAAACTCACAAGAGAACCTATGAGTTGCTTCAGATGGAAGACAACAAAAGCATTACAGATTTCTTCACCAGAGTTACAAGGTTGGTGAATCAAATCAAAGTATGTGGAGAAACACTGACGACGAAAGCAGTTATCTCAAAGATTTTGAGATCGTTGGCTCCAAAAATCGACCACGTGGTAGTTGCCATAGAAGAGTCGAAAGATCTGTCAGTGTTGACGAAGGAAGAGCTTCAAGGGACTCTTGAGTCTCATGAACAGAGGATGGCGAGAGAGCTGCAGGAAAGTCGAAAGATATGGCTTTGCAGGCACAGACGGAAAAGGAGAGAAAAGGCAAAGGTAGTTGGAATGGCAACAAAGGAGGAAATCAGCCGAATCAAAAGAAACCTTGGAACCAAGGCAACCAAAGAGGTGGTGCTGCAGGTAAAGGAAGAGGTGGTGATCGAAAGACAGACAAAAGCCACATTCACTGTTTCAATTGCCAGAAGTATGGTCATTATGTTAGTGATTGTCCAGAAAAGAAGAGAAATCAAGAGACTGATGCAAAGCTGGCGAAACATGAAGAAGAAGAAACGTTGCTAATGGTCACAACAAACGATGAAGAAAGATTCCAAGATCAGTGGTACTTGGACTCAGGATGCTCATCACACATGACTGGAAGGGAAAATTGGTTTGTCAACATGAAGCCCTCGTCGAAGAATACAGTGAAGTTTGCAAATGACAACACTCTAGCAGCTGAAGGTGTTGGTGATGTTCTGATTATGAGGAAAGATGACAAAAGGTCAACAATTTCCAATGTGTTGTACATACCAGGCATGAAGAGTAATTTGCTCAGTATAGGGCAGCTTGTCGAAAAGAACTACAAGGTAGTTGTCGAAGACAAGATGATGAGAGTCCTCGACGCAGGTGGTAGACTAATCTTGAAGGCTCCAATGTCTTAGAATAGGACCTTCAAGATTGAACTCAATGTGATGGAGCACAAGTGTTTAGCAACTGCAGCCACTGAAGTCGAAATAGAAGTTCGACAGGAACCAGTTGCAGATAAAGCAGGTTCAAGCAGACCTCGACGAACTAGACACATGCCTGCAAGGTTGCAAGAATGTTTAATCACATCAGATGATGTAGTCGATGAAGAGGGTGAGCTGGTACGTTATGCTTTCTACGCAGAGGTCGAACCAGTCAATGCAGCTGAGGCATTGAAAGATTCGAAGTGGGTGAAAGCAATGATTGAAGAGTTAGAGTCCATCAAAGTCAATGATACCTGGTCACTTGTCGAATTGTCGCAAGGAAAGAAGACAATTGATGTGAGGTGGGTTTACAAGGTGAAGGTAAATCCTAAAGGAGAAGTAACTCGACACAAAGTGAGACTTGTGGCGAAAGGATTTCTTCAGAAGGAAGGAATCGACTTCAATGAAGTATTCGCACCTGTTGCTAGAATCGAAACAATCAGGTTGGTTGTTGGTCTAGCAAATATGAACAACTGACACACATGTCAGATGGACGTGAAGTGTGCATTCCTTAATGGCCCCTTAGAAGAAGAAGTTTATGTTGCACAACCAGCTGGGTTTGTGAAACAAGGCGAAGAAAGAAAGGTGTATAGGCTTCATAAAGCCCTGTATGGACTTAAGCAAGCTCCAAGAGCTTGGAATAAGAAAATTGACAGCTTCTTAAGGGAGAAGGAATTTGTGAAGTGTACAACTGAGCATGGAGTATATGTAAGAAGAAGCAATGGGGAATTGCTTATACTATGTCTTTATGTTGATGATTTATTGATAACAGGGAGTTCCAAGAAGGAGATCAAAGATTTCAAACATGACCTGAGTAAGGAGTTTGAAATGTCAAACTTGGGAAATCTCTCATATTTCCTTGGCATCGAATTCTACAAGACAAGTAGAGGTTTGATGATGCACCAAAGAAGATATGCACGCGAGATACTCAAGAGATTTGAGATGCAAGATTGCAACCAAACTTCGACTCCAGCTGAGCCCAGATTGCAACTGTCGAAGGATTCAGATAAAGATGATGTCGACCCAACCCAATACAGAAGACTTATTGGGTCACTTAGATACCTTTGCCACACAAGGCCTGACTTAGCATACAGTGTTGGTATGATAAGTAGATTCATGCAGAAACCAAAGGTATCACACCTAGTAGCGGCGAAGAGGATACTGAGGTATCTGAAAGGAACTCTCGACTATGGAATTTTGTTTCCAGCAGCTGATGAAGGAAAAGAATGCAAGTTAGTGGGATACACAGACTCCAGTTGGTGTAGTGATGCTGAGGATCAAAAATCCACAGCTGGATATGTGTTTATGTTAGGTGGTGCACCAGTTGCTTGGAATTCGAGAAAGGAACCAGTGGTGGCATTATCATCATGCGAAGCAGAATATATAGCTGCTTCCTTTTGTGCATGTCAAGCAACTTGGATGGTGAACTTGGTCGAAGAAATCACAGGGAAGAACCATGGAGCAATTACCATGAAGATAGACAGCATGTCAGCTATTAACTTGGCAAAGAATCCAATAGCTCATGGTCGAAGCAAGCACATCGAAATGAGGTTCCATTATCTCCGAGAGCGGGTAGCAGAAGGGAAGATGAAGTTGGAACATTGCAGAACTGAGAATCAGATTGCAGATATCATGACGAAGGGAGTGCAGGTCGAAGCCTTCAGAAGACTAAGGGCCATGATGAATGTAGACAGTTTAGACACAATGAATTAGGTGGTGTGTTAAATATAATTCATTGTGATTTGATATGATTAGATTTGATATCATATGATTAGATTTGATATCATATGATTAATTTGATATGATATGATTAGATATCATATGATTAGATTTGATATCGTATGATTAGATTTGATTTAGAATATTTTGGGCTAGTGTAAACCTAAAACTATAAATAGGGTGCCTTGCTTTGTATTCTACATCACAACAGAACAGATTTCACAGTTGCAGTTAGCAAGTGAAAGTTCAATAAGAAATCCCACAGTTGTGGGTAACACATTCTCTCCAAATACTTCTTCTCTCATTCTTCTCTTTCTTGTTTGTTATTCTTCTTCTCTTTTGTTGTTCTTGATAATTACTTGTTATTACCATCATTATCATATTGTGGGTTTGTTCATCAATCTTGAGATCAAAATTGAAGGGAATTCTTCATAGGGTGTGAGGTGAATTTCCAACAGATAAAAATAATAATTCATAGGAAATGATTTTTTGTTGGTGATTTTAGTATCATCAATGTATTTTAGTAGTAATGTGATTTACTGTAGACCGATGCAATTATGCGTTAAGCTTGGAAACGAGTTAGGGTAGTGCGGAGTGCACGCTCGTCGAGCCAACGTGTAAATGAATGCGAATAATTGAAAAGGGGTTCCGAGGGGCGAAGCCTTTGGCGGGGTGCGGGGCAGCGCCCCGCTGGGGTTTCAAGGGGCAGAGCCCTGTTCGAAACCGATTTAACCGTTGATGATACAGTTGTGTCTTTTCTCCTTTTTGTTATTAATCTCCTATATAAGGAGTCATTTGACCTCAGTTTAAAACACTGAAAAAAACCATACTTTCTCTCTACATTCCTGATCTGTTCTCTATTGGCAGAAGCAGATTGTTCTTCAAGAATTATTCCCACAAAAATTTCGTAAATCCAGACAATAATAGGATCAAAATACTTTGTTCAAAAAATGTACGAACTCGATTCCTCGAAATTATCCAGAATTTTTATACTCAATTACTAACATTTTTTAATGAAGAGTTAAAACATAAAAACAATTAGTTAGATAACAATATTGTCTGTTTTTACTATGTCAATTATAAAAGTGACATTTTTTGTCATCATTTAAACATCATATTTTAGTAACTCAAAATATACAAAGTAAAAAAAAATTATATCAAATTTAATAAATATTTGTAGACCAAAAGGCAAAAAGAAATAGTTATATAAAATCATTGTCTAATTTTACGTTTTAATCATAAAGGTGAACACTTTTGTCATCATCTAAAAGTCACACTTTTCTAATTAAAAGTACACAAAATTTGATACAAACCTCTATTTTTACTTTACTTTATTATATTATAAAAAATATTAGAAAATAATTAATTGCATAATGAAATTTAAAAATAAATTAAATCTAAAAGTAATGTATTTAATAAAAAGGTGTCTGTATCATTAAAAAGCATGCTGAGTTGGGATTGAATAATGTTTAGTTGGTGAAATGTTATTATCACATGATCATCGATCAGTCCATTCAAGGTGGGCTTATAAGGAATGTGTGATACAGAACATTATAATGTCTATTTATTGGATATTATTTTACCATATTTCTTCTTCTTATTATTTCTCTCTTTAATTTCTCAAAATTTATTCTTCTAATTCAAACAGAGTAGTTTGGGGGTAATATAAATATTTTTTTATACTATTTTTTATATATTTATATTTAAGATAAATATAAAGCAACACATTTGAGTAAGATGCTAATACAGTTGAAAAATAATAATTAATATTATATTAAAATTATACTTACATGATATAGTAAAATGTTGGAAAAAGAAGAAAAATAAAATGAGTATGGTGTTGGAGGGTAAACATGAAAGGAGGAGCCCATGAATTGTTACTTTTGTCGCTAAAATTACTCTTTCATTACGAACCAAAAGATTTTGTAATGTAAAATGTTCAAAAATCAAAATTTTATCGATCTAAATTGAATTATAAAATTAAAATTGAAATTTACATCAGATTTAAATTTTAGTTCTGAAACTAACCATAATAGACCGATTATCTATCTCTATAATAAATAACGAGCATTTGTCATTGTTTTTTCTTTCTGTTTCCAATCATCTCCAAAAAATTAAATTTTTTTTATCAAAATAATCAAGTTCCTTAACTTTAACTCCAAACTAACTAATATTTTTCCATAAATTTTAAACTTAAAACAATACAAAATAAAAACTTAAAATCAGACCATTTAAAAAAAAAAGTAAATTCAATTGGTGCATACTCCCATTTTGAATAGGAGGCGCCAATTCAAATTAAATGTCATTTGTTTTGATTATTTATTTGTTTTAAATTGCTAATATATTTTTATTAATAATTAGTTAATATAAAAATATAAATAAGTATTTAATTATATGATTAATCATTTAAATTAAAATAAATAATTATACAATTAATAAAATTAACAAAAATGAAAAAAGTTCAAATACTAGTAATATATAATAAAATTTGGATAATAGTTTTTTACATTTATTACAATGATTAGGTTGACTGAAGTGGTCGTCGGTTCTGCACTTTTGAGGTCGTATCTCTCGTACAGGTCTCGGTGGCACTTAAAAAAACTCGCATAAGTATTGACAACTTGATGAACTCAGGTCGTTGATGTCGTGATAAGTGAGTTGGTTGCCCATGCCTATGTAGTTTTGTTGTGTTGCTTGTGTTGATGAGGTATCGATCAGACGGTGGCGAGGTTGCTTGAATGGTGATGTTGGTATGAATGTTTGGGTGAATAAAAACTGATGTGGTGTTTGGTAGTCTATGTTAAATTTGTTGAGATATTAGATATAATCCAAGTTGAATTATGTGGCTCAAGCCCGAAACTAATTAGGATTTAGGGTTTGTTATAGTTATTGCTTAGTAGTCAAGCCACTTAGGTTTATATAAATAAGACACTTTGTAATTCAGTTATTGTCATTCATTCAAAAATATCAATCTTTATTTCCTTATTCTCTCTCTTTCTCTCCTCACTAAAAGTGTCTCACGTACAAAACTCCGATTAGATTCTTGATCGTATTTTCAAGAATCACACGTCAGAGATCGTATTTTCGGGATCGTGGGCTGTCGTTGATCAATCGCTGCAAAGATTATAACAGAAATTTACCAAACTCCCTTCCAACTCTTGACGGTAAGAATTGGCTTCGATGGAGAAAACAGATACAATCTCTATTTGACTTTTATGAAACCTTAGAAGTGGTTACTAATGGTGTTCCTGCGCTTGGTGAAGATGAAATCGACGCACAGAAAAATGTTCACAAGGATGCCAAGAAGAAGGATTGCAAGGCAACATTTTACATCCAATCGACGATTGACGGAGCTAATTTTGACTGAATCGCTCATACTGAATAGGCGAATGAGGCATGGGATATTCTTGTTAAGTACTATGAAGGAGGCAAGAAATTCAAGGTTGTCAAGTTGCAAGCTTTGCAACGAAAATATGTTGTTGTCAATGGGAGAGGACGGAAAGATTGCAGGCTACGTCTCGAAGGTGCAGAAACTCGTCCATCTCATGAAGGGTTGTGATGAAACCCTAACTGATAAGATGATAGTTGAGAAGGTAATTTTTATGTTGACCTCTCACTTTGATCACGTTATCGTAGCTATTCAAGAATCCAACAATCTTGAAACCCTAAAACTAGAAGATTTAGTTGGTTCGTTGGAGGCGCATGAGATTAGGATTTTCGAAAGGAAATGAGTTCAAGACTCGATACAAGCACTACAAGATCATTCATGGAAAAAGAATGGTGCTTCCAATAAGTTCAAAAGAAAAATCAACGAGACTCAGGGCAAGAAGTCTTGGTCGAATCCTCACAAGAATAAGATCGATGATAAAAATTCTGAATCCTCAGAAAGAGGATAAGGAAATTACTATCAGAAAGACAAAGTAGAGATAAAAGGCGTGCATTGCTATAACTGTGAAAAATGGGGTCACTTGGTCAAACATTGTTGGTACAGGAAAGACAAGGGATCAACAAAAGGTAAAGACAAAGGAGCGAACCTTGCACGTCAAGATTCAGATGATTCTGATGATATTATGGTTATGAATGCCATTGCAGATGACCATGTCGACTCCAAGATCTGGTTTCTCGACTCAGGTTTCCCAAATCACATGACTGGTCGAAAAGTATGGTTAGTAGATTTCGACGAGTCGAAGAAGATCAAGGTCAAACTTGCTGATAATAGATCGTTACAAGCAGAAGGTACTAGCAACATAGTTATTCAAAGGAGTAATGGAGTAAAAGCCTTGATCAAAGATGTACTCTATGTCCCTGGAATGAAGTGAAATCTGCTAAGTGTTGGATAACTGGTAAAAAAAGGGTTTTTTAGTGGTTATGAAAGATAGAGCCTTAGAACTTTTCGACATCTAGAATAACTTGGACTTGAAATCTCCTCTTTCGAAGAATAGAAAATTTAAGATCATGATCAGTTCGATTGAGGTACAATGTCTGAAAATAGTTGTCGACCACAAGAATAGTTGGTTGTGGCATATGAGATTTGGTCATCTAAACTTTAGGTCTCTCAATCAACTGATCACTCAAGATATGGTAACTGGTATACCAAGTCTTAATATGCCTGAAAAACTTTGTGAAGGTTGTCTAATCAAAAAGTAGTCCAGGAAGTCTTTCATTTCAACTATGCCAATGAGATCATCCTGCATACTCGAAGTTGTACATTCAGATGTATGTGGTCCTTTTGAAGAGCATACCATTGATAGAAACATGTATTTCATCTCATTTGTTGATGAGTACACTCGAAAGATCTAAATCTATATGATCAAACAAAAGGACAAAGTATTTGAAATCTTTAAGATATTCAAGATACTTATCAAAAATTAGGGTGAAAAGAAGATCAAAGTTTTGCGAACAAATGGAGATGGCGAATACACATCCAAGATATTTGAAGCATTATGTACAGAACATGGTATTGATCATGAGATAAATGCTCCTTATACTCTTCAATATACAAGTATTGATCATGAGTCAAGATATTGTGATTGATGAAAACTATGCCTAGGATTGGAACTATAGTAATGCAATTGACAAGTCATTGATGAGCTAGGATTTCAAAAAAGCAAGTAATGATGTCGAAGTCGAAGATATTGTCGATATTCTAGTTGAAGTCAAAGTTGTTGCTGACAAACCCGAACCTATCAAAGTTGAAGAGGATATGGCTGGAACAAGCCAGAGACCTCAAAGAACTAGAGCTCGTCCAACAAGGCTTCAAGACTATGAAGTGGTTGGTGATGATGAAGTCACAACAAATGAAGACCTAGTTCATTTTGCTTTACTTGTAGGTGTTGAACCAATCAACTATAGGGAAGCCTTCAAAGATAAACAATGGAAGTCTTTATGGTTGAATTTCCAGCACATACAAAAGCTATCAAAGTGAAGTGGATGTTCAAGTTGAAGCACAATATTGATGGTTCAATAGCAAGACTTAAGGCGAGATTGGTAACTCAAGGTTTTCTTTAGAGAGCATAACTCGACTACTCTGAATTATTTGCACCAGTCCCAAGATTGAAAAATGTTCGACTAGTGGTAGCCTTGGCATGCAATCAAGTCTAGTCGACATTTCACATAGATCTGAAATCGGCATTTTTGAATGGACCTTTAGATGAAGAGGAGTATGTCACACAACCTTCTGGGTTTGTGATTCAGGAGGAATCAAGGAAATTATACAAGTTGCACAAAGCGTTATATGGTCTTAAGCAGACACCTAAGGCATGAAACAAAAAGATTGACTCATACTTGGTCGAACTGGGATTCGTCAAGTACAAATCTGAGTATGGTGTCTATGTTCAGGTTGTGGCACAAGATATAACAACCATCTGCTTATATGTTGATGACTTTCTAGTAACTGGAAATAGTTTCAAGAACTTGTCAAAGTTCAAAGATCTGATGAAGAAGGAATTTAAAATGTCAGATTTGGGAAATTTATCATACTTCCTAGGCATGGAATTTCAAATGTCGAAGCAACGTATGCTGCTACATCAAAGAAAGTATGTCAAAGAGATACTCAATAGATTCAGAATGGATGATTCTACTCCTGCGACTTTGTTCAAACAAACTGTTGGATCTCTGAGATATGTGTGCAACAGTCGACCTGATATATATTTCTCAGTCGGATTAGTAAGCAGATATATGAGTGAACCAAGGGTGCCACCCATGAAGGCTGCAAGAAGAATCCTGAGATTCTTAAAAGGATTGATAAACTATGGAATTTTATTTCGACGAGAATTTGAAAGCAAAGAAGCTATGGTTACTTGTTATTTAGATGCTGATTGGTGTGGAGATAAGGAATTTCGAAGAAGCACTACTGGATATTTCTTTCAAGTATTTAGTTCCCCAATCTCATGATGCTCAAAAAAGCAACCCATAGTGGCATTTCATCGTGTGAGGTTGAATATATATATCAGAATCCTATGTTGTGTGTCAAGCAATTTGGATCAGATTTGTGCTGGAAGAGGTCGAGGACGAAGTTAAGAAATATCTGATACTGCAGATCGACAACAAGTCAGCCATAAATCTGACGAAGAATCCAGTTTTGCATGGAAGAAGTAAGCACATTGAAGCTAGATTTTACTTCTTAAGAGAAAAGTTGAATCGGGGTGAACTTGAAGTAAGCCATTGCTCGTATCACAAGCCTTTAGTTCAAGAAAGGGACCGACTTACTTGTATCAAAAGTCAACGATGCCACAAGGGTGGTGAGAAATAAATGTTCCGTTGAAGAGTGTCAATGGCGCCATAAAGGTGGTGAGTAAGAAAGGTTTCATGCGATACAAGAGTTTATGGAAGTAAGAAGATCTTCCACTTTAGGGGGAGCATTGTGGACTCGCACTTGAGGGGAAGTATTGAGAATGTAGCAAGTGTGAGTAGTATGGGTAATAGTCTCATATTGGTTGGAAATATGGAGACTTGAGCATTTATAAGTGATAGAATCCACCCACCTATCACCTTAAAGTTTTTGGTGAATATGCGGTGTGTGTCTCACAAAGGTGTTGATCTAAAAAGGAAGTCCCATAATATTCAATGCTCTCTAGTGAAAAACTCCTCTAAGACATGGTATCACTATATTTCACTTCTTAAGGGAGAAGGCGAAACAAAGTGAAATTGAATTAAGACATTGCTCGAGTGAAGCACAATTGACCGATATTTTCACCAAAGGATTGAAGATCCACAGGTTCCTAACTTTGAGAAAGAAATTAGGCCAAAGCTAATTAGGGTTTAGGGTTTGTTACTTAGTTTGTTATATTTATTGCTTAGTAGTCAAGTCACATAGGTCTATATAAATAAGACATTTTGTAATTCAGTTATTATCACTAATTCAATAATATCTATTCTTATTTTCTTATTCTCTCTCTTTCTCTCCTCACTAAAAGTGCCTCACACACTAATAAAAATGTTTTATATTTTATTAAGAGTGTGATGGGTTGGTTGGTGTTGGAACAGATAAAAATTTTATGATTGTTATCGGTATGGGGTATGTTCTATGTATTAAGATTGTTTGGGTGACATGTAATGCTGGTAATTTTGTTGGGATGAAGTTTGAGTATAAGTGTGTTGGGTTAGAGGTTGGATGTTTGATGATGGAGCTTGTTGGGTGGGTTAACTAAATGTCTGTGTTCATTCAGGAACCCAGTCGTAACTGATCTATACTAACACAAGTATTGAGGAGTTTGTTTATATTTGAATGGCATTGTAGAGTCGGTTAGGGCTAGGTGACGACGACACTACCATTCACAACATTCTGCTTTGGCATATTATGTCCAATCGTCGTACTCTCATTATTTTGAAACTTTATTATTGTAGAACTATGTAAAATATCTCGAAGGATCTGGGATTTCTTGATGCAAGCCGAATTGAAGTTTCATACGAACACTGTGGTGCATCTCCACAGTAGTGAACACAATAATCAATATTTTTGTAGTCCAAACGGTATCATCTTCTTGATTCATTTCACGATGACTTTCTAACACCATATATGGTCTCCAAATAAGTTGTTAAATAAGTTATCGTAGAAAAATAAATTTTCTTAGTATATGTTAATAATAAAAACAAATTATTCTAAAATAAATAGGTTAGTGGTAATAGATTGTTTGGTCTCAAGTGATCCAATAGATTTCGATATTGTGTGATGTAGTAATGAAAACACCTGTCGTAGTTCATCCGACATGTGGACCACCTAAAAAATGAAAATAAATTATTTGGTGTTAATAGTAGAAATTAAGTAAATAAAAATATTTATAATGTTGCAGACTTACCTTGTAGCATATGGGAATACAAATATGTGGTTGTTGATCAGCGCTATGGAGACCATTCTCGACCAACCTCAAGTTTGAAGAAAAATAGCGCATCCAGTCAAAGTATATGTATCTTTGTATGCATTGTTACACAAAGATCTATAGAGATACGATAAACAAGCGGACCTCCAACTATATTCTCGAACAAAGATAAATACATAACATGTACTAAAACTAGAAGTATATGGAAATCAAAATGAAACTATTAATAGCATGATATACGATCTAGTTTTAATTATTTTTTCATGTTCAAGAGATTCTTTGGCTAATTGTATGTTAGTGTAATTATCATTCAGTCACTTTAGTTTAATACTTTGGCCCTTTATATCAGTCTGTGTCAATCGACGATCCAAAAGTTGCTCGAATATATTTTCATCAAAGTTTGTGGGATCATTTATTGTCTTATCGTTAATTGGTAGATCAAAAAACATGTACACATCCTCTAGCGTAACATTATATTCACTGGTTAAAAGATAAAATGTGTGTGTCTCGGGTCTCCGTCTTTCTTGTAAAACGAGGATAAATTTAGCATCAACACAATATGACATAAATTTGATGACATGACCAAAACCGCCGCGCTCCAAATAAGAATAAATTATTTCGTCGTTTAAAACATATTCATGAATGCAAATACGAAAGTTGATAGAGTTCTAAGAAGAAAACATAGTAAGATACAAATAAGGTATAATCATATTAAACATTCAGTTGGAATCCTTGTTTTGTAGGGTTGCATGCTTCCATTAGTCCTTCTTCATACTTTTGAGAGAAAATTATGGGACTAAGACATGGTGAATAAAACATTGCTTCAAACATTTTGACTTATGTTGAGTAATATGTTTTATTAGCTTCCACAATCTCCACTTTATTACCAACCTAATAACATGAACTTTTAGTGGAGCATTTAAGGTACAATTTCACTTTGCATCAAAACTTTGCCTAAGATGAAAAAATAGAAAGGATTTCATTTTTTTAGTAGGATTTTAAAGAGCATTCTCCATGCCTTCTTATTGCAGTTAATGTGACCCATTTAGTATCTTCAATGAACACACCACCTTCCAATTCTCCTGAATGAGAATCATTTCTAAAACCTCAAGAGAAATGAATTCGATGGCTTGTCTTATCCTTAAGCTTTCAATGAGTCCAATTGGATTTTTCTATTTCTTATAACAACTGTTCTGCACCCTGTCATCTCATAGAATGATATTGTGGCTATGTTTTTGGTTGTGAAATAATTTATATAAATAGACATATCAACAATATCATTATCGGCAAACTTGAGCCTACCTTTCTCGATAGCTTTTGCATGTATTTTCAAAAAAATATGAAGCTGAAAAATGACTATATGAGTTTTGCCACTTTTAGTATCCAGTGCCTTTGAATATTACCCATCTTTAAGCAGCTAATCTAACATCTTTAAGCTGAAAGATGTATTTGAGTTACTGCCTAATGAATCAATTTCATTCTCTATGGCATGACAAATGTATATTTTTCTTTTTAGGATCATAGGTGTCAATACACATATTTTTGGACTTAACTCCTCTCCCCCTAACTAATACTTTTCTTTTCTTTCTCTTGAATGGATATCTCAATGAGCAATGTGCCAACATGATTGTTCATTCAAGTCATTGAGGGTTTTCCCTACCAAATTTTTTTCTTAATTGAGGATGCATGCCACCAATTGCTATTGAGGTGTACTTAACATTTGAGAAATAGATAAAACATTTCCTTGCTTTTTTTCTAAACCTCTCTACGAAGTCAGCAGTAAATTTGTGCACTTGTTTTTTCTTTCAAATTCATACAATCGTTTTCTGTGACTTCAAGTGGAGAGTTATAAGGAGTAAAAATACCAGTTGTCTTCATACCCTCTCTTTTTTTCCTTGAACCCCTTGGAACGTAGAGGCAACTTAGTTGTCATAAGAATTGTCTTATTTAGTCTTAAATTCTCGAACCTACTGAATCTCATTGTGAACCATTAATTTTACAAAGTTAACGAAATTTTGTGAATTTTGACATATAAAGTCATGTATCTCCATGTGTGTTCGGTGACTAATGAGTATGGTGTTGGAGGGTAAACATGAAAAGAGGAGCCCATGTATTGTTACTCTTGTCGCTAAAATTCCACTTTCATTACCGACCAAAAGATTCTGTAATGTAAATCGTTTAAAAATCAAAATTTTATCGATCAAAATTGAATTATAAAATTGAAACTGGAATTTACGTCAAATTTAAATTTTAGTTCTGAAACTAATCATAACCGACCGATTGTCTATCCCTACAATAAGCAATGAATATTTGTCATTGTTTTTTCTTTCTGTTTTCAATCATCTCCAAAAAATTAAAATTTTTTTATCAAAATAATCAAGTTCCTTAACTTTAACTCCAAACTAACTAATATTTTTCCATAAATTTTAAACTTAAAAAAATACGAAATAAAAACTTAAGATCAGACCATTTAAAAAAAGAAGTAAATTCAATGGGTGCATACTCCCATTTTGAATAGGAGGCGCCAATTCAAATTAAATGTCATTTGTTTTGATTATTTATTTGTTTTAAATTACTAATATATTTTTATTAATAATTAGTTAATATAAAAATATAAATAAGTATCTAATTATATGATTAATAATTTAAATTAAAATAAATAATTATACAATTAATATAATTAACAAAAATGAAAAAAAGTTTAAATACTAGTGATATATAATAAAATTTGGATAATAGTTTTTTACATTTATTACAATTATTAGGTTGACCGAAGTGGTCGTCGGTTCTGCACTTTCAAGGTCGTATCTCTCATACAGGTCTCGGTGGATTCACCTGAGGTGTTTCATAAGAAGCCGTTGTGAGTGGCACTTAAAAAAACTCACATAAGTATTGACAACTTGATGAACTCGAGTCGTTGATGTCGTCATAAGTGAGTTGGTTGCCCATGCCTATGTAGTTTTGTTGTGTTGCTTGTGTTGATGAGGTATCGATCAGACGGTGGCGAGGTTGCTTGAATGGTGATGTTGGTATGAATGTTTGGGTGAATAAAAATTGATGTGGTGTTTGGTAGTCTATGTTAAATTTGTTGAGATATTAGATATAATCCAAGTTGAATTATGTGGCTCAAGCCCGAAACTAATTAGGTTTAGGGTTTGTTATATTTATTGCTTAGTAGTCAAGTCACTTAGGTTTATATAAATAAGACACTTTGTAATTCAGTTATTGTCATTCATTCAAAAATATCAATCTTTATTTCCTTATTCTCTCTCTTTCTCTCCTCACTAAAAGTGTCTCACGTACAAACAAATTGGTTCAAAACTCCGATTAGATTCTTGATCGTATTTTCAAGAATCACACGTCAGAGATCGTATTTTCGGGATCATGGGCTGCTGTTGATCAATCGCTGCAAAGATTATAACAGAAATTTACCAAACTCCCTTCCAACTCTTGACGGTAAGAATTGGCTTCGATGGAGAAAATAGATACAATCTCTATTTGACTTTTATGAAACCTTAGAAGTGGTTATTAATGGTGTTCCTGCGCTTGGTGAAGATGAAATCGACGCACATAAAAATGTTCACAAGGATACCAAGAAGAAGGATTGCAAGGCAGCATTTTACATCCAATCGACGAATGACGAAGCTAATTTTGACAGAATCGCTCATACTGAATAGGCGAATGAGGCATGGGATATTCTTGTTAAGTACTATGAAGGAGGCAAGAAATTCAAGGTTGTCAAGTTGCAAGCTTTGCAACGAAAATATGTTGTTGTCGATGGGAGAGGACGAAAAGATTGCAGGCTACGTCTCGAAGGTGCAGAAACTCGTCCATCTCATGAAGGGTTGTGGTGAAACCCTAACTGATAAGATGATAGTTGAGAAGGTAATTTTTATGTTGACCTCTCACTTTGATCACGTTATCGTAGCTATTCAAGAATCCAACAATCTTGAAACCCTAAAACTGGAAGATTTAGTTGGTTCGTTGGAGGCGCATGAGATTAGGATTGTCGAAAGGAAATGAGTTCAAGATTTGATACAAGCACTACAGGCTCATTCATGGAAAAAGAATGGTGCTTCCAATAAATTCAAAAGAAAAATCAACGAAACTCAGGGCAACAAGTTTTGGTCGAATCCTCACAAGAATAAGATCGATGATAAAAATTCTGAATCCTTAGAAAGAGGATAAGGAAATTCCTATCATAAAGACAAAGTAGAGATAAAAGGCGTGCATTGCTATAACTGTGAAAAATGGGATCACTTGGTCAAGCATTGTTGGTACAGGAAAGACAAGGGATCAACAAAAGGTAAAGACAAATGAGCGAACCTTGCACGTCAAGATTCAGATGATTCTGATGATATTATGGTTATGAATGCCATTGCAGATGACCATGTCGGCTCCAAGATCTGGTTTCTCGACTCAGGTTGCTCAAATCACATGACTGGTCGAAAAGTATGGTTAGTAGATTTCGACGAGTCGAAGAAGATCAAGGTCAAACTTGCTGATAATAGATCGTTACAAGCAGAAGGTACTAGCAACATAGTTATTCAAAGGAGTAATGGATTAAAAGCCTTGATCAAAGATGTACTCTATGTCCCTGGAATGAAGTGAAATCTGCTAAGTGTTGGATAACTGGTAAAAAAGGGTTTTTTAGTGGTTATGAAAGATAGAGCCTTAGTACTTTTCGACGTCCAGAATAACTTGGACTTGAAATCTCCTTTTTCGAAGAATAGAAAATTTAAGATCATGATCAGTTCGATTGAGGTACAATGTCTGAAAATAGTTGTCGACCACAAGAATAGTTGGTTGTGGCATATGAGATTTGGTCATCTAAACTTTAGGTCTCTCAATCAACTGATCACTCAAGATATGGTAACTGTTATACCAAGTCTTAATATGCCTGAAAAACTTTGTGAAGGTTGTCTAATCGAAAAGTAGTCCAGGAAGTCTTTCATTTCAACTATGCCAATGAGATCATCCTGCATACTCGAAGTTGTACATTCAGATGTATGTGGTCCTTTTGAAGAGCATACCATTGATAGAAACATGTATTTCATCTCATTTGTCGATGAGTACACTCGAAAGCTCTAAATCTATATGATCAAACAAAAGGACGAAGTATTTGAAATCTTTAAGATATTCAAGATACTTATCAAATATCAGGGTGAAAAGAAGATCAAAGTTTTGCGAACAAATGGAGGTGGCGAATACACATCCAAGATATTTGAAGCATTATGTACAGAACATGGTATTGATCATGAGATAAATGCTCCTTATACTCTTCAATATAATAGAATAGCAGAAAGAAGAAACAGGACCATAGTGGACATGGCGAGATGCATGCTGAAGTAGAAGAATTTTCCAAAGTCCTTATGGGGTGAAGCTGTTTCGACTGCTATTTATTTTGGAACACGTGCCATAACAAGAAGTTGAAGAACAAGGTTCCTGAAGAAGCGTGGAGTAAAAAACAACCATTAGTGAGTCATCTTAAGGTGTTTGGCTCTATTTTCTACAAGCATGTTCCTGATGCAAGAAGAAGGAAGCTTGGTGACAAGAGTGAACCTATGATTCTGGTAGGATATCATAAGACTGAAGCATACAGGTTGTTCAATCCAATTAATCAAAAGATTGTGATGAGTCAAGATATTGTGATTGATGAAAACTATGCCTAGGATTGGAACTATAGTAATGAAATTGACAAGTCATTGATGAGCTAGGATTTCAAAAAAGCAAGTAATGATGTCGAAGTCGAATATATTGTCGATATTCCAGTTGAAGTCAAAGTTGTTGTTGACAAACCCGAACCTGTCAAAGCTGAAGAGGATATGGCTGGAACAAGTCAGAGACCTCAAAGAACTAGAGCTCATCCAACAAGGCTTCAAGACTATGAAGTGGTTGGTGATGATGAAGTCACAACAAATGAAGACCTAGTTCATTTTGCTTTACTTGTAGGTGTTGAACCAATCAACTATAGGGAAGCCTTCAAAGATAAACAATGGAAGTCTTTATGATTGAATTTCCAGCACATACAAAAGCTATCAAAGTGAAGTGGGTGTTCAAGTTGAAGCACAATATTGATGGTTCAATAGCAAGACTTAAGGCGAGATTGGTAACTCAAGGTTTTCTTCAGAGAGCATGACTTGACTACTCTGAATTATTTGCACCAGTCCCAAGATTGAAAAATGTTCAACTAGTGGTAGCCTTAGCATGCAATCAAGGCTAGTCGACATTTCACATAGATCTAAAATCGGCATTTTTGAATGGGCCTTTAGATGAAGAGGAGTATGTCACACAACCTTCTGGGTTTGTGATTCAGGAGGAAGCAAGGAATACAAGTTGCACAAAGCGTTCTATGGTCTTAAGCAGACACCTAAGGCATGAAACAAAAAGATTGACTCATACTTGGTCGAACTGGGATTCGTCAAGTACAAATCTGAGTATGGTGTCTATGTTTAGGTTGTGGCACAAGATATAACAACCATCTACTTATATGTTGATGACTTTCTAGTAACTGGAAATAGTTTCAAGAACTTGTCAAAGTTCAAAGAGCTGATGAAGAAGGAATTTAAAATGTTAGATTTGGGAAAGTTATCATACTTCCTAGGCATGGAATTTCAAATGTCAAAGCAATGTATGCTGCTACATCAAAGAAAGTATGTCAAAGAGATACTCAATAGATTCAGAATGGATGATTCTACTCCTGCATCTTCTCCTATTGAACCAAATTTGAAGTTGGAGAAGTATGGAGAGGAAGACAAAGTCGATGCGACTTTGTTCAAACAAACTGTTGGATCTCTGAGATATATGTGCAACAGTCGACCTGATATATATTTCTCAGTCGGATTAGTAAGCAGATATATGAGTGAACCAAGGGTGCCACCCATGAAGGCTGCAAGAAGAATCCTGAGATTCTTAAAAGGATTGATAAACTATGGAATTTTATTTCGACGAGAATTTGAAAGCAAAGAAGCTATGGTTACTTGTTATTTAGATGCTGATTGGTGTGGAGATAAGGAATTTCAAAGAAGCACTACTGGATATTTCTTTCAAGTATTTAGTTCTCCAATCTCATGATGCTCTAAAAAGCAACCCATAGTGGCATTTCATCGTGTGAGGTTAAATATATATCAGAATCCTATGTTGTGTGTCAAGCAATTTGGATCAGATTTGTGCTGGAAGAGGTCGAGGACGGAGTTAAGAAATATCTGATATTGCAGATCGACAACAAGTCAGCCATAAATCTGACGAAGAATCCAGTTTTGCATGGAAGAGGTAAGCACATTGAAGCTAGATTTTACTTCTTAAGAGAAAAGTTAAATCGGGGTGAACTTGAAGTAAGCCATTGCTCGTATCACAAGCCTTTAGTTTAAGAAAGGGACCGATTTACTTGTATCAAAAGTCAATGATGCCACAAGGTGGTGAGAAATAAATGTTCCGTTGAAGAGTGTCAATGGCACCATAAAGGTGGTGAGTAAGAAAGGTTTCATGCGATACAAGAGTTTATGGAAGTAAGAAGATCTTCCACTTTAGGGGGAGCATTGTGGACTCGCACTTGAGGGGACGTATTGAGAATGTAGCAAGTGTGAGTAGTATGGGTAATAGTCCCATATTGGTTGGAAATATGGAGACTTGAGCATTTATAAGTGATAGAATCCACCCACCTATCACCATAAAGTTTTGGGTGAATATGCGGTGTGTCTCTCACAAAGGTGTTGATCTAAAAAGGAAGTCCCATAATATTCAATGCTCTCTAGTGAAAAAATCCTCTAAGACATGGTATCACTATATTTCACTTCTTAAGGGAGAAGGCGAAACAAAGTGAAATTGAATTAAGACATTGCTCGAGTGAAGCACAATTGACCGATATTTTCACCAAAGGATTGAAGATCCACGGGTTCCTAACTTTGAGAAAGAAATTAGGAATAAGTCAGATTGATAATGATTAGTGTGCTTCGACAACTTGGATTATAAGGGGGATGTTGAGATATTAAATATAATCCAAGTTGAATTATGTGGCTCAAGGCCAAAGCTAATTAGGGTTTAGAGTTTGTTACTTAGTTTGTTATATTTATTGCTTAGTAGTCAAGTCACATAGGTCTATATAAATAAGACATTTTGTAATTCAGTTATTATCACTAATTCAATAATATCTATTCTTATTTTCTTATTGTCTCTCTTTCTCTCCTCACTAAAAGTGTCTCACACACTAATAAAATTGTTTTATATTTTTTTAAGAGTGTGATGGGTTGGTTGGTGTTGGAACAGATAAAAACTTTATGATTGTTATCGGTATGGGGTATGTTCTATGTATTAAAATTGTTTGGGTGACATGTAATGCTGGTAATTTTGTTGGGATGAAGTTTGAGTATAAGTGTGTTGGGTTAGAGGTTGGGTGTTTGATGATGAAGCTTGTTGGGTGGGTCAACTAAATGTCTGTGTTCATTCAGGAACCCAGTCGTAATTGATCTATACTAACACAAGTATTGAAGAGTTTGTTTATATTTGAATGGCATTGTAAAGTCGGTTAGGGCTAGGTGACGACGACACTTCCATTCACAACATTCTGCTTTGGCATATTATGTCCAATCGTCGTACTCTCATTAGTTTGAAACTTTATTATTGTAGAACTATGTAAAATATCTCGAAGGATCTGGGATTTCTTGATGTAAGCCGAATTGAAGTTTCATACGAACACTGTGGTGCATCTCCATAACAGTGAACACAATAATCAATATTTTTGTAGTCCAAACGGTATCATCTTCTTGATTCATTTCACGATGACTTTCTAACACCATATATGGTCTCCAAATAAGTTGTTAAATAAGTTATCGTAGAAAAATAAATTTTCTTAGTATATGTTAATAATAAAAACAAATTATTCTAAAATAAATAGGTTAGTGGTAATAGATTGTTTGATCTCAAGTGATCCAATAGATTTCAAGATTGTGTGATGTAGTAATGAGAACACCTGTCGTAGTTCATCCGACATGTGGACCACCTAAAAAATGAAAATAAATTATTTGGTGTTAATAGTAGAAATTAAGTAAATAAAAATATTTATAATGTTGCAGACTTACCTTGTAGCATATGGGAATACAAATATGTGGTTGTTGATCAGCGCTATGGAGACCATTCTCGACCAACCTCAAGTTTGAAGAAAAATAGCGCATCCAGTCAAAGTATATGTATCTTTGTATGCATTGTTACACAAAGATCTATAGAGATACGATAAACAAGCGGACCTCCAACTATATTCTCGAACAAAGATAAATACATAACATGTACTAAAACTAGAAGTATATGGAAATCAAAATGAAACTATTAATAGCATGATATACGATCTAGTTTTAATTATTTTTTCATGTTCAAGAGATTCTTTGGCTAATTGTATGTTAGTGTAATTATCATTCAGTCACTTTAGTTTAATACTTTGGCCCTTTATATCAGTCTGTGTCAATCGACGATCCAAAAGTTGCTCGAATATATTTTCATCAAAGTTTGTGGGATCATTTATTGTCTTATCGTTAATTGGTAGATCAAAAAACATGTACACATCCTCTAGCGTAACATTATATTCACTGGTTAAAAGATAGAATGTGTGTGTCTCGGGTCTCCATCTTTCTTGTAAAACGAGGATAAATATAACATCAACACAATATGACATAAATTTGATGACATGACCAAAACCGCCGCGCTCCAAATAAGAATAAATTATTTCGTCGTTTAAAACATATTCATGAATGCAAATACGAAAGTTGATAGAGTTCTAAGAAGAAAACATAGTAAGATACAAATAAGGTATAATCATATTAAACATTCAGTTGGAATCCTTGTTTTGTAGGGTTGCATGCTTCCATTAGTCCTTCTTCATACTTTTGAGAGAAAATTATGGGACTAAGACATGGTGAATAAAACATTGCTTCAAACATTTTGACTTATGTTGAGTAATATGTTTTATTAGCTTCCACAATCCCCACTTTATTACCAACCTAATAACATGAACTTTTAGTGGAGCATTTAAGGTACAATTTCACTTTGCATCAAAACTTTGCCTAAGATGAAAAAATAGAAAGGATTTCATTTTTTTAGTAGGATTTTAAAGAGCATTCTCCATGCCTTCTTATTGCAGTTAATGTGACCCATTTAGTATCTTCAATGAACACACCACCTTCCAATTCTCCTGAATGAGAATCATTTCTAAAACCTCAAGAGAAATGAATTCGATGGCTTGTCTTATCCTTAAGCTTTCAATGAGTCCAATTGGATTTTTCTATTTCTTATAACAACTGTTCTGCACCCTGTCATCTCATAGAATGATATTGTGGCTATGTTTTTGGTTGTGAAATAATTTATATAAATAGACATATCAACAATATCATTATCGGCAAACTTGAGCCTACCTTTCTCGATAGCTTTTGCATGTATTTTCAAAATAATATGAAGCTGAAAAATGACTATATGAGTTTTGCCACTTTTAGTATCCAGTGCCTTTGAATATTACCCATCTTTAAGCAGCTAATCTAACATCTTTAAGCTGAAAGATGTATTTGAGTTACTGCCTAATGAATCAATTTCATTCTCTATGGCATGACAAATGTATATTTTTCTTTTTAGGATCATAGGTGTCAATACACATATTTTTGGACTTAACTCCTCTCCCCCTAACTAATACTTTTCTTTTCTTTCTCTTGAATGGATATCTCAATGAGCAATGTGCCAACATGATTGTTCATTCAAGTCATTGAGGGTTTTCCCTACCAAATTTTTTTCTTAATTGAGGATGCATGCCACCAATTGCTATTGAGGTGTACTTAACATTTGAGAAATAGATAAAACATTTCCTTGCTTTTTTTCTAAACCTCTCTACGAAGTCAGCAGTAAATTTGTGCACTTGTTTTTTCTTTCAAATTCATACAATCGTTTTCTGTGACTTCAAGTGGAGAGTTATAAGGAGTAAAAATACCAGTTGTCTTCATACCCTCTCTTTTTTTCCTTGAACCCCTTGGAACGTAGAGGAAACTTAGTTGTCATAAGAATTGTCTTATTTAGTCTTAAATTCTCGAACCTACTGAATCTCATTGTGAACCATTAATTTTACAAAGTTAACGAAATTTTGTGAATTTTGACATATAAAGTCATGTATCTCCATGTGTGTTCGGTGACTAATGAGTATGGTGTTGGAGGGTAAACATGAAAAGAGGAGCCCATGTATTGTTACTCTTGTCGCTAAAATTCCACTTTCATTACCGACCAAAAGATTCTGTAATGTAAATCGTTTAAAAATCAAAATTTTATCGATCAAAATTGAATTATAAAATTGAAACTGGAATTTACGTCAAATTTAAATTTTAGTTCTGAAACTAATCATAACCGACCGATTGTCTATCCCTACAATAAGCAATGAATATTTGTCATTGTTTTTTCTTTCTGTTTTCAATCATCTCCAAAAAATTAAAATTTTTTTATCAAAATAATCAAGTTCCTTAACTTTAACTCCAAACTAACTAATATTTTTCCATAAATTTTAAACTTAAAAAAATACAAAATAAAAACTTAAGATCAGACCATTTAAAAAAAGAAGTAAATTCAATGGGTGCATACTCCCATTTTGAATAGGAGGCGCCAATTCAAATTAAATGTCATTTGTTTTGATTATTTATTTGTTTTAAATTACTAATATATTTTTATTAATAATTAGTTAATATAAAAATATAAATAAGTATCTAATTATATGATTAATAATTTAAATTAAAATAAATAATTATACAATTAATATAATTAACAAAAATGAAAAAAGTTTAAATACTAGTGATATATAATAAAATTTGGATAATAGTTTTTTAGATTTATTACAATTATTAGGTTGACCGAAGTGGTCGTCGGTTCTGCACTTTCAAGGTCGTATCTCTCATACAGGTCTCGGTGGATTCACCTGAGGTGTTTCATAAGAAGCCGTTGTGAGTGGCACTTAAAAAAACTCACATAAGTATTGACAACTTGATGAACTCGAGTCGTTGATGTCGTCATAAGTGAGTTGGTTGCCCATGCCTATGTAGTTTTGTTGTGTTGCTTGTGTTGATGAGGTATCGATCAGACGGTGGCGAGGTTGCTTGAATGGTGATGTTGGTATGAATGTTTGGGTGAATAAAAATTGATGTGGTGTTTGGTAGTCTATGTTAAATTTGTTGAGATATTAGATATAATCCAAGTTGAATTATGTGGCTCAAGCCCGAAACTAATTAGGTTTAGGGTTTGTTATATTTATTGCTTAGTAGTCAAGTCACTTAGGTTTATATAAATAAGACACTTTGTAATTCAGTTATTGTCATTCATTCAAAAATATCAATCTTTATTTCCTTATTCTCTCTCTTTCTCTCCTCACTAAAAGTGTCTCACGTACAAACAAATTGGTTCAAAACTCCGATTAGATTCTTGATCGTATTTTCAAGAATCACACGTCAGAGATCGTATTTTCGGGATCATGGGCTGCTGTTGATCAATCGCTGCAAAGATTATAACAGAAATTTACCAAACTCCCTTCCAACTCTTGACGGTAAGAATTGGCTTCGATGGAGAAAATAGATACAATCTCTATTTGACTTTTATGAAACCTTAGAAGTGGTTATTAATGGTGTTCCTGCGCTTGGTGAAGATGAAATCGATGCACATAAAAATGTTCACAAGGATACCAAGAAGAAGGATTGCAAGGCAGCATTTTACATCCAATCGACGAATGACGAAGCTAATTTTGACAGAATCGCTCATACTGAATAGGCGAATGAGGCATGGGATATTCTTGTTAAGTACTATGAAGGAGGCAAGAAATTCAAGGTTGTCAAGTTGCAAGCTTTGCAACGAAAATATGTTGTTGTCGATGGGAGAGGACGAAAAGATTGCAGGCTACGTCTCGAAGGTGCAGAAACTCGTCCATCTCATGAAGGGTTGTGGTGAAACCCTAACTGATAAGATGATAGTTGAGAAGGTAATTTTTATGTTGACCTCTCACTTTGATCACGTTATCGTAGCTATTCAAGAATCCAACAATCTTGAAACCCTAAAACTGGAAGATTTAGTTGGTTCGTTGGAGGCGCATGAGATTAGGATTGTCGAAAGGAAATGAGTTCAAGATTTGATACAAGCACTACAAGCTCATTCATGGAAAAAGAATGGTGCTTCCAATAAATTCAAAAGAAAAATCAACGAAACTCAGGGCAACAAGTTTTGGTCGAATCCTCACAAGAATAAGATCGATGATAAAAATTCTGAATCCTTAGAAAGAGGATAAGGAAATTCCTATCATAAAGACAAAGTAGAGATAAAAGGCGTGCATTGCTATAACTGTGAAAAATGGGATCACTTGGTCAAGCATTGTTGGTACAGGAAAAACAAGGGATCAACAAAAGGTAAAGACAAATGAGCGAACCTTGCACGTCAAGATTCAGATGATTCTGATGATATTATGGTTATGAATGCCATTGCAGATGACCATGTCGGCTCCAAGATCTGGTTTCTCGACTCAGGTTGCTCAAATCACATGACTGGTCGAAAAGTATGGTTAGTAGATTTCGACGAGTCGAAGAAGATCAAGGTCAAACTTGCTGATAATAGATCGTTACAAGCAGAAGGTACTAGCAACATAGTTATTCAAAGGAGTAATGGATTAAAAGCCTTGATCAAAGATGTACTCTATGTCCCTGGAATGAAGTGAAATCTGCTAAGTGTTGGATAACTGGTAAAAAAGGGTTTTTTAGTGGTTATGAAAGATAGAGCCTTAGTACTTTTCGACGTCCAGAATAACTTGGACTTGAAATCTCCTTTTTCGAAGAATAGAAAATTTAAGATCATGATCAGTTCGATTGAGGTACAATGTCTGAAAATAGTTGTCGACCACAAGAATAGTTGGTTGTGGCTGTTGCACCCCAAAATTTGCCCTCACAATACAAGACTTTGTGTTCTAAGAAGGTTCACAAGGTTCACAAGTTCTCCAACAACTTGCATAACCTTTCATGAAGTTCATAAAGTCCACAAGCTACTTTATGAAGGTTCACAAGGTTCACAAGATTCACAATGTTTACAAAGCTTTCCTAAGGGTCATGAGGTCTACAAAGCCACTTCATGATGTTCACAAGGTTCACAAGCTTCACAATACCTCCCATGAGTATCGCAAGATATCTTATGAAGATTCACAAGGTTCACAAAGTTCACAATTGGTCAGAAGAGTTGACAATTCCCTCAGACAATGCACCTCCTAAGCAGTGCATCCAAAACTAGGGTTTTGACTTTAATCAGGCTAAATGGACTTCCAAGACTTCAAGTGAGCTTCATAACATCTTATATGTGTATAAGAACCCCCATGTCAAGTTTCAAGACTTTTCTCAAAAGTTTGCTCAGTCAGATGATCAGATAAGTCAAAAGCAGTCAATGCAGTTAAAAAGTCAAACTGAGGTCAACTGTGGTCAAACCAAAGTCAAACTTCATGATTTTTTTTGCCAACATCAAAGAGAGATTTGATTCCAGGGGTATTTTGGTCATTTTACACAAATTCTACCAATTCCTTGAAGATGGGCTGTTATTAAAATTCTGAGGCATTTGATACGTATTGGTTTCGAGGCATTTATCTATCACCAGTTCTGATCATATTGAGATTTTAGCGGTTTGGTCAGTGGAATTTAATTACGATTAGTTTTACTGTTGATGCTGAAAATGTTGTGATTACGGTGCCCATAGGTGTTTGGTTATGAAATGGTTGGTTAACATTTTAATCGGATGATGAGATTAGGATTACAAATGAGACGAGTGCACCAATAAGAATACCACTTGGGAATATTTATGTTTTATGCCTATGTTAACGAATTTAAATACTTGTGGATTTATTCACAATTGTTTATATTTTTTAACTAAGAATAAAATATAAATAAATTCAAAGTGTTGGGAATTTTATTTCATAAAGATTGCATTATACAAAAGGGAGATTGTTTCACATTTTTGCTGCTACAAGGAATTACATTAAATCTAAAAATCCTAAGTCCTAAAAATGCTAAGTGTCTTCATGTTGGCCCTTGAGCTTCGCCGCAAATCTCGACTAACCTGCACATCAAAGCAAAACAAACAATATAGAAAAAGGTTAGGAGTTTTTTGACACTCTCAGAACAATGTCATCATCGAGTGCCGGGAGTGGCACAACCGAAGCTGCGTCCTACCCCCGTTACCGATCCGCGCCGTGGGCGTCAGATCAGGTAATACCCGTTCTTATCGTTACGGGACATCCGAGAGATAGAAAAAATAAAAGAAGTGGGACTGATTCGTTTTGCCGCGATTGGATTTCCAAACTGATACGAGAATAAGGCAACATAGGCAAGTTCTGACTCAGACCCGGATGCCGGCAGGTCCGAGTCGCTTTGGTTCCGAAACTTCCAACACCTGAAAAGCCATAAGCATCATCAGAACTCAAAGCATAAACAAAACTAGGAAGGGGCTCGCGCCAATACAGGTATGAATATTCACCAAAGAAACAAATCTGTTACCAAACAGAATGAAAATCAAGTCCAAAGCAGAACAAGAGAAACCAAACTATGGTATCAAGCTGCATCAGTTCAAACAGAACAGAAAAATGAGACACAAAACAAGCTGTGTCAAAATTACATAGGACAAAGTATCAAAAAGTCTCAGCAGCATCAGTTAAAGGTAAGGCCCCGTCCGAACCAGTTTCAATGGCACGCAACACATAAGCCCTGTTATCAGACAACAATAGCCAACAACAACAATCTGAATATCAGGCCATCAAACTTGGTTCAAGATCAAAGCAGATAAGCTACAATGTTAGCAGCAGCTCTAAGATCAAACAAGTAAGGAAAGCCAAAGGCAAGTCGAACCAAAAAACTAGATCAGAAACAAGTCCAAATCATGGGCTACACGTCAAAAGCAGAAATAGATACAAACGATATCAGAAGCACCAAACAAATCCTCGATTACATCTGCAAATGAGTTCACAAACATCATATCCAGCTTCAGAAGAAAAGTGTCACATAGCCCTCAGGTTGTTCATCATCGGGCGTAACTTTCGAGCGGCTGGAAGGGCAACGGCTAAAGCCTGTCGCCAATTCCCTACCGAACATCGAAAGTACACAACATACGGTATTTTTTCGCTCAGCACCCGAAGGTCATTGTCACTAGAACATAATCAAAGGCAAATGGTAGCAGTGTCATCTTCTCGACGGTTCAGACAAGTCGTCATCATCACCGTGTCGAACCTCCCTCGGCGGCATCAATCCAGCAATATCCGACTCTTAGAGTTCCCTCTGAAAGAAGAAGAAGAAAGGTGAATGTATGTTCGAAATAGAAAACCAGATATCAATACAAATTGCATCAGATGGAACCAAGTTCAAATCAGAATGAAATCCGAATCAGGGTGCTGGATGTCAAAATGAAAGTGGTTCGAACATCTGCAAAAATCAATGAAGCGTCATTAGATATCAATCGAAATAAACCAGGTCATCAGAATCCAAATGGATTGAAAATCCATGACAGGGTCGGTTTGCACAAACGAGTCCAAATGGATAAGGATCCACTTCAGGCAATAACCGAAAATCCAAAGAGATCAACCGATCCAACCCTATCAGGAAAACAAGGAAATCAAATCAATAATAATGAAGGTTGCAACCGAAAGAAGAAAGAAGAATATATTGGGACCAATCAAATCCCAAAAGAGGAAACAGAGTTCAATCAGTACCAGATTCATATCAGAAAACATCCGATCGCAATCAAATCAAATCAAATCCAGCAAAATCATTCAAGAGTAACGTGAACCCAACACAGATTGAAAGCCCAAAAGATAAATCAAAGCATATATAAATAGAAGGATACCACCTGTGAAAAGGAGGAGTTGAAACCCTAGAACGTAACCGCGAGAAAGAGAGCGAAGAACACCCAGATCGCGGAGAAACCCTAGCGAAGAAGTCGCATGCAGAAACCCTAACGAGTGAGAATCGCGAGACTCAGAGACGAAGTCTCATCATCGCCTCCAACAAATATCACCGCGCATCAATATCATCCGCGAATCACAGACGAGAAGATCGCCTTCGCCGTCGGCGGGCAATCAACTCTAAGCCTCAGCTCGCTGCATCATCGGTCGCCTCCGACAACAACTTGTCTCAAAACGTAAAACATCGCATGAATACTTGTTTCTGCTGATTGTCTTTGGTTGTTTTTTTCTTTTTCAGCATATTACGAAAGGAGTGAAGAAGAGGGACAAGAACGCGAGAGAGAAAGACGGGCAAAAAAGAAGAACGGCGCCGCGAACAGATTTTAGGGTTTTGAAACCCTAATTTCTGTTTTGTCTTGTGACTAATACTTGGGTTGGGTCCGGGTGTGATGACCGGCCCAACCCCTTTATGTTTTTTTTATTTTTTGTTTTTTAAATTATTTGTTTTAATTGTTTTTAAATTGTTTTATAATTAAAAATTGTTTTTTTTAAAAAAAAACCTTTCTTTTGTAAATATAAAAAAAAACTGTTTTAAAAAAAAAAAATAATAATAAAAATAAATAAAAACTTTAAAAACCTTTTTTATAATAAAATCAAAAAACCTCTTTTTCCTATAATAAAAATAAATGTTTTTATAAATAACTTAAGAATCTTTTTTTTTTAAAAAATATCTAAGTTAAAACCTTTTTTAAGATTAAAGTTAAAGTATAAATTCATTTAACATCTGTTTTTCAAAAACAACAAAAACCTCCAATACTGCACTTTTCCTCCTAACTCGTCCAATCACTGTCCAACCTTGTTTACTAACGGTGTTCATCATTTGCAGCTCATGTTTATCACTATTGCGTGGCATTTTATTTCATTACTATATTGTAACTGCTTCCCATATGTAACCCCGCGAACCAATAATCGCGCTTTAAGTTTCTGCTTTTAAATTTTTGTCTGCATGGCTTTAACTTCTGTCTTATTTTCTGCTTGCATAGCTCAATCATCTCACGCCTTCATTAACATTTCTGTCACACTGCACACACCTCCGAAGGAATTAGGTCTAGCATATGACCGCCGCGTCAATAGTCCTCAACCTCAAAACTACAAACTACAAACCCTAAATTTTTCACAAATGCCTCGCCGCAGGCAAAATTACAACTTTTACCCCTAGCATTAGGTCAAAGAGCCGCCGCGCTCATTTTAGGGTTTCCCGCCGTGGAATCCCTAACCTAATTTAACCCTAATTACAACTTAACAATTCAACATAGAGATTTGGAGTTTCTACACTCCACGTAAGCGTGTCCTTAAGACATGTTTATTCCCCGTGAGACCTTGACCACAGTCAAGAAGTCTCTAACCTCCCTTTTGAGGGGAACTACGATTACTCTGATTCCACTCCCGTAAGGATACGTAGGCACAAGATGCGATGTCTTGCCGAGTAAACTTAGAATTAACCCCCTTTATTATTTATTATTGCTTATTTATATTTTATTTAATTATTTTGCTTATTATTTTGTAATTGTTTCTTGGATGTAAAGTTGTTTAATTATTTAATTATTATTATGGTTAGTAATTAGGGAGTGTAACAACATGTATGTAATATTAAAATAAATTTAGATCACTTTTAAATAAAGATAATTAAAATAAACACGTCACACACGTAAGTCGATTTTAATCGCCGTCTCACTTCCTAAGGATATCCCTCAAGTTGCCTACGAATAATGGTTAAGTGGGGTGTATAAAGCAAGTCCCTCAAATAGAAAAATCATCAAAGTCCCTTATGGTTGCCTTTACGAATCGAGTCCCTTTCGAAAAATGATGATGGTCCCTTATATGTGCTTATTACATCCCACAATGGCCTTCAAAGTCAAATTGTCCCTCACATATCCCTTAACATCCAAAGTAAGGACTACCTACTCCATTATAGTAGGGATAGTCTTACTAAGGAAATGATAAAGAATAAGAAAGACCTTAAAACATTAGGGTAGGCTACTCCTAGATACTTGCTCACTTCAAAACTTTTTCACACTTAAACAAATTTCCAACAGAATTTTCAAACAAGTTTTTTTCACATCCATACACGGATTATTATTAAACTATTCTGAAATTTTTTGCTATTCACACACTACACTTTCAAAACAATTCAAAAGTGAGCTTAAGTACCTAAGAGCCCATGGATAACCATGGATGAAAAGGGTGCTAACACCTTCCCTTTTCATAACCTACCCCCCGGACCCAAAATATTCTCTAAGGTCTTTCCTGTTCTTTTATAACCTTTCCTTATGGATAAAATAAAAGTCGGTGGCGACTCTTGCTATCCGCAACATTGTTTAAAGTCAGTTCTCCCACCGTGTTACAGAACTGGCGACTCTGCTGGGGACCTATTTAAGAGGGGTACCCTTAGGAATTAAAGATCACTTTAAATTGTTTGCCTTGTTTGTTTTATATTACTTGTTGGGGTGCTCTCATGTGTGAAAGGTCCTAACCCGGACCTAGTGTACCTTAGGTAAATGGCAATAGACCAAGGAAACTGTACGACGTATATCGATACGGTTGATCTGGTGGCCATAGTTAGTGCGACTTCTTGGTTGGTGCTTATATTCCTTAAGTCAAGTTGAGGATAATATTGAGGCTGCCATATGTTGTCAATGCACTAACTGACTTTTAGAACCCTAGTTAACTCATCTTGGCCTTTAGAAAGTAGTGAGGTAACCGGCTTTGGTGCAGACTGAAGTTGGTTGACACTCGATACTACGCTCATTGAGATCTTAAACTTGGAGGGTTTTGGTTGGCAAGTAAGTTGCCTTCTGAACAACCACCCTTGTGAAGGATCAATGATATTGAGATCCCTTAGAACCTGGTTACTTTTGTAGGACAGGATGAACCATCTAACTTCAGGGGAGGGTACTTGCCTTTGAACCTCATGCAAGCCTTTAAACCTAGGGCTATGGTGTGACTTGTTTGTGTGTGCCACATGTTTGTGATTGAGCATGACATCATGACATCATCATGCATCATAAGCATATCATTTTCCCTAACCATTTCAAGGACCAAAGGATTTATCTTTGTTCTTTGTTGCAGGTCATGGCTTCTGCTCGTAGAAACACCATCAGGATCAACTTTGTAGGGATACCTGCTAAGCTCAAG
The DNA here is from genome assembly GCA_963859935.3 of Lathyrus sativus. NCBI lineage: Eukaryota > Viridiplantae > Streptophyta > Magnoliopsida > Fabales > Fabaceae > Lathyrus > Lathyrus sativus. The sequence goes on from OZ012736.1 coordinate 534,364,893, forward strand.
GAGTTGGTTTCCCTAGTGCCTGATCATTCCCAGTTCAACAAGAGACATGGTCACTTATTGGATCTAGTTACTTCAGGGTTCAGTGAAGACATGATGAGTGTGTTGTTCCAGTTCTTTGACCCTAAGCACCATTGCTTTACATTTCCTGATTATCAGCTGGTTCCAACCATGGAGGAGTTCTCTAAACTTCTGGGTATACCTGTTCTTGATCAGAAGCCATTCACAGGCTTAGAGAAGGAGCTTAAACCAGAAGTTATTGCTGCAGCTCTACATCTGAAGAAGTCTGACATTGTTCTAGAGACGAGAAGTGGAGTTAAAGGTATTCTTGCCAAGGTATTAGTGGATAAAGCTCAAATGTTCTTGAAGGCTATGAGCTACGATGCTTTTGAGGAGATCTTAGCCTTATTGATTTATGGCTTAGTGTTGTTCCCCAATCCTGATCAGTTCATAGACGTTCATGCCATCAACATATTCCTGAGTCACAATCCAGTGCCTACCTTACTTGGAGACATCCTACATTCTCTTCACACCCGTACTACAAGGGCAAGAGGAACTTTGATGTGCTGCATACCTTTACTTTCTAGGTGGTTTATTTCTCACCTTCCTCGCTCAGTAATGAAGAATGAGCAAGGGTTCAGATGGTCCAAGAGGATCATGTCACTTTCTCACTCAGACATCCATTGGTGCTCCAGATCTATGGAGAATGTCACCATCATTGACCGTTGTGGGGAGTTTCCTAATGTGCCACTTCTAGGCATAAGAGGAGGCATCACCTACAACCCATCTCTAGCTTTACGACAGTTTGGTTACGCCCGGAGCGATGGTCCACATGACATGTTGATTCAGGGCATTGTGTTTGATTACGACAACGATCTTCAGGGTTACCGTCAGAGATTCATCCGAGCTTGGGGAAAGGTAAACAGGATTGACAGCAAGACACTGGAGCCTAAGTACACTATTCCTATGGAGGCTTATCTCAGATGGGTACGATCTCGTGCTCAGACACTCATGATGCCATATCCTGCCGTCCTACCAGTTACCATGGAACCTGTTGCTGAAGGAGACACAGCTTATACCATCCTTCACCCAGACATGCCTACTGATATGGAAGACTTGCAGAGATCATGGATCCAACTGAAAGAGCAAAGGGATACTTTCGAGGCTCATTACAAAGCAAGCCAAGCAAGGATCCTAGAGCTAACAAAGCTACTTCATGAGGAACGAAACCTCAACTCATACCTCAACACAAAGAGGAAGCGTCCATGGGAGACTTAAAACCCCATCTTTTGTACTTATTTCGTTTTCATTTTTTGTAAGCCTAAAAGGCAAAACAAGTTATTACTAATAAAAAGTTACTTTCTTGATTGTTTAAGCAAATTTAAATCCTGCGATCCTTGAAAACATTGCATATGCATTCCCATATCATTGCATCACAGGTTTATAATTGTGCACATGTTTCTCATCTTCTCGCTGTTTATTTCAGCAATGGCTCTTGAACAATCAGTTAAGGATCTCCAGGCACAGAATGCACAGTTCCAAGAGCTGATCCTGAACCTATCCAAGGGGCAGGATGAATTGAAGACACTGCTGGCCAAGAAGACTAAGAAGGCTAGAAGGTCTGCTGGGCTGCTCAACATGGGAAGAAGGTTCAAAGGTCCTGTCAAGACCAAGGAACATGTTGAAGACTATGAATCTGAAGAATCTGAGCAGGAGAGAGGCAGTCTCCACAACACTATGGGGGACTCTGATTCTGAGGCTAACTACTACCATGAGCCTAACGAAGACAAATTCAAGATGCTGGTGGATAGAATGGATGCTATGGAATTGCAGAAATCATCTGGGCTGGATTTTGAGGATTTGAGCTTGATATCTGGGGTGGTCATACCCATTGGGTTCAAAGTTCCTACATTTGTTGTCTATGATGGGGTCTCTTGTCCCAAATTGCATCTGAGGTCTTATGTCAGAAGAATGCAACCCCACACTGCTGATAAAAAGTTGTGGATCCATTTCTTTCAAGAGAGTTTATCTGGAGCTCAGCTAGAGTGGTATTATCAGTTGGAGAGTGTCAACATCAGAGATTGGAATGACCTTGCTGAAGCTTTCTACAAGCAGTATCAATACAATGCTGACTTAGCCCCCACTCGCATGCAACTTCAAAGCATGTCTATGGGTGCCAAAGAAAGCTTTAAGGAGTATGCTCAGAAGTGGAGAGACTTAGCTGGAAGAGTTCAACCCCCTTTGACTGATAGGGAGTTGGTTGATATGTTCATGTGTACGCTGAATGGTCCGTTTTACAGTCATCTCATTGGAAGCTCATCATCTGGCTTCACTGAGTTGATCATGACAGGAGAGCGAGTAGAGAATGGTATCAAGAGTGGTAAGATCCAAGTGGGCACTTCTTCATCAGGTGCTGCAAAGAAGCCTCCCACTGGGAAGAAAGAATTTAATGCTGTGTATGGTCAGCCTGATCGTAACAGAAGGCATCAATCTGTTAGTGCAGTTCATATTTCAAACCCAACTCCTGCAACAACAGAGCAGCCTCAAGGCAACCAACAGAGGGCTAGAAGACAGTTCACGAAGATCAACATGTCAATGGCTCAGGCATTGCAACACTTGTTGAAAGCTGAACTTATTACCCTGAGGGAGGCCCCTCAGAATCCCAATGTTACCTCTCCCAAGTACAATCCTAATGCACGATGTGCATATCATTCAAACTGTCCAGGACATGATACTAATAACTGCTGGGTCTTGAAGAACAAAATTCAGGATATGATTGATGCTGGAGAAATTGAGTTTGATCCACCAGGTACTCCAAATGTGATTACAGCTCCAATGCCAAATCACGAGAAGACTGTCAACGCCATTGATGAAGATATTGATGAAGATCTGCATGTCTATTCAGTTATGGAGTTGAGCACACCATTGTCTGTTATCAAAAAGAGGTTAGTACAAGCTGGGATCTTTCCAGGTTGTCATGAAGATTGTCTATATTGTACCTATAAGCCGGATAGTTGCTTCATTTTGAGAGATGGGATTCAACGTCTCATGGATAAATATACTATAGTGTTTGAAAGAAGACCAGCATCTGTAGAAAGTATGGTGGATCATCTGACTCAGGGTAAGAAGATTGAAGAGGTTGACATGGTTGACAAAGTACCACTAAGAATCACTTCAAAGGGTCCCATTAAAATCACTCATCAGGGCCCAATCAAGATTACTGCTGAAGGTCCTGTGAAAGTTGTTGCTGAAGCCAGAGTAGCTCCTCTGATCATTACCACTCCTGGTCCTATTCCTTATACATCTGACAAAGCTGTGCCTTGGCACTATGGGTCTGATGTTTACATCCATGGCGTCAAGCAGGAGCCTTTACCTGATATGCCTGTTGACATTGATAATATTGCTGGATCTAGCAAGATCACTCGTAGTGGAAAAGTCTTCTCTCCTCCAGTTGCTTCTAAGAGTGCAGTTACCCCTGCTGTTACTTCCACCACTGATGCTCGGGGCAAGGGTCCTGTTATTGAGCCTGTATCTACTGATGTGCCAGCTGCTGATGACCTCTCTAAGCAGATGGAAGAAGTATTGAAAATCATTCGCAAGAGTGATTATGATATTGTTGATCAGCTGGGGCATACTCCCTCAAAGATTTCTATGCTCTCCCTGTTATTATGTTCTGAGGCTCATGCCAAGTCATTGATCAAGTTTCTAAAGATGGCTCATGTACCCAGTACAATTTCTGTGGACCAGTTTGAGAATTGTGTTGCTCACCTGACCTATGACAACGGGTTAGGATTTTCTGATGCTGACTTGACCCCTGCCAAGAGGGATCATAACAGGGCCTTGCATATTTCAATTGAATGCAGGGGCACTACCCTGTCTCATGTGCTGATAGACAATGGTTCCTCTCTGAATGTGTTGCCTAAGGAAGTCCTGAACAAGCTGAGTCCTGAAGATACGGTATTGAAGCCCAGTAATATTGTGGTAAAGGCTTTTGATGGTTCTAGAAGAGTAGTGCATGGGGAAATTGATCTTCCAATCAAGGTTGGCTCTCAGGTGTTTACCGCTACATTCTATGTGATGGATATTCGTCCTTCGTACTCATGTCTGCTTGGTCGTCCCTGGATCCATGGGGCAGGTGCTGTGACCTCCACATTACATCAAAAGTTGAGATATCCGGTGAATGGAAAAGTTGTTACTGTCTTTGGAGAGGAAGAATACTTTGTCAGCCATGTAAACACTTTCAAGTATCTGGAAGTAGAAGGTGAATACATTGAAACTCCATGTCAGTCATTCGAAGTGGTTCCCTGGGCTGTTAAGGATTGTGTGACTCCTCCTGCTGTGAAGAAGGTTCATGTGGTCATCAGAAACCCTCCAACAATGGCAATGGCCTCCCTCAATAATGCAAAAGCTGTGGTGGAAGAAGGTGGTTGTACTATTTGGGGTCAGCTTCCTGATATTCCATACAAGTCTGACAAGTTTGGTTTGGGTTTCACTGCAGAGTCCCAGAAGGCTGTTCGTCGTGCTCGTGCTGTTCGTATCACCAATCAAGGGGTTATCAATGCTGTGGGAGATCAAGATGAAGACTACAACTTGGAGGCATGGATTTTTCCTACTGTGGGTGCTGGACTCAATAATTGGAAAGCTGAAGATGTTATCCCTATCTGCTTTAGTCAGGAGTAAATACTATTACTGTGTTATGTTTTTAAATTTGTAATTTCTGGAACAATTAAAACTTTCAAGCCATGTGCCTTACCCGGGGCACAATGGTGTGCTTGTTACGGGTTGTCATTTCATTTGCATACTTCATTCAATAAAATCAGTGGACGTTTCGTTTTCGTAAATATTGTGTTCCTTGTCTTTCTTTTTCTTTTATTTTTGCTTTATCAGCTATGTGTTCTTACACACACCCACGTCACTAAAATGCAGATCCTCATCCACTCTGGATCCAGTTGATAACAGTTCTACTATTGCCAATTACAATTTCGAGAATCCGATCTATCAAACTGAAGACGGAAACGAGGACGATTGTGAAATACCTGTGGAGCTTGCTAGGTTGTTACAACAAGAAGAGAAAGCTATACAGCCACATGAAGAGCCAGTCGAAGTTGTGAATCTGGGAACTGAAGAAAACAGAAAAGAGGTCAAAATAGGGGCTGATTTAGAGGACAGTGTCAAGAGCAGGTTGATTCAGATGCTACGTGACTATGTGGAGATCTTTGCTTGGTCTTATGAAGATATGCCAGGGTTGGATACAGACATTGTGGTTCACCGTTTTCCAGTGAAAGAAGATTGTCGTCCAAAGAAGCAGAAGGTTCGTCGTACGCGTCCTGAAATGTCAGAAAAGATCAAAGCAGAGGTAATGAAACAGTTCAATGCAGGGTTCTTGGCCGTAACTTCTTATCCTCAGTGGGTTGCAAATGTGGTACCAGTTCCTAAGAAAGATGGTAAGGTACGTATGTGTGTAGACTACAGAGATCTGAACAAGGCTAGCCCTAAAGATGACTTTCCACTTCCTCATATTGATATCCTGGTAGACAACACTGCTCAGCATAAGGTATTCTCTTTTATGGATGGTTTCTCTGGTTACAATCAAATCAAGATGGCACCTGAAGATATGGAGAAGACTACATTTGTGACACAGTGGGGCACCTTTTGCTATAAGGTAATGCCATTTGGTTTGAAGAATGCAGGGGCAACATATCAGCGTGCTATGGTGGCTTTGTTTCATGATATGATTCATCATGAGATAGAGGTATATGTGGATGATATGATAGCCAGATCTCAGAATGAAGAGCAACATCTTGATCATCTGCACAAGTTGTTTGAGAGGTTGAAGAAATACAAGTTAAGATTGAACCCAAACAAGTGTACTTTTGGAGTTAGATCTGGAAAACTCTTGGGTTTCATTGTCAGTGGAAAAGGTATTGAAGTGGATCCTGCAAAAGTGAAAGCTATACGAGAGATGCCAGCTCCCCGTACTGAGAAGGAGGTTAGAGGTTTCTTGGGACGATTGAACTACATTGCAAGATTTATTTCCCAATTAACTACCATCTGTGAGCCAATCTTCAAGTTGTTGAAGAAAGATTAGGTGATGGAATGGAATGATGAGTGCCAGACTGCCTTTGATGAAATCAAGAGATATTTGCTAGAACCTCCAATTTTAATGCCACCAGTTGATGGAAGACCCTTGATTATGTATTTAACAGTATTAGACAACTCAATGGGGTGTGTATTGGGGCAACATGACGAGTCTGGTCGAAAAGAGCAGGCAATATACTACCTTAGCAAAAAGTTTACCGACTGTGAAACAAGATACTCACTGCTCGAGAAAACTTGCTGCGCTTTGGCATGGGCTGCTCGCCGACTAAGACAGTATATGTTGACCCATACTACCTTGTTGATTTCGAAGATGGATCCAATCAAGTACATATTTGAGAAACCTGCTCTTTCCGGAAGAATTGCAAGATGGAAAATGATCTTGACGGAATATGATATACAGTATACTACTCAGAAGGCCATTAAGGGGAGTGTTGTTGCTGATCATTTGGCTCATCAAGCAGTAGATGATTACCAGTCAATGAATTTTGAGTTCCCTGATGAAGACATTATGTCTGTTACCAAAGAACCTGGACAATATGACAGACCTGAACAAGGATCCCGATGGACTATGGTTTTTGATGGTGCCTCCAATGCACATGGTAATGGTGTTGGTGTTGTGATTAGCTCCCCTGAAGGTTGTCATACCCCGATTACTGCCAGACTTTGTTTCTATTGTACCAATAACATGGCTGAGTATGAGGCATGTATCATGGGTATGCAAGTTGCTATTGATATGAAGATTCAGTTCCTTGAGGTGTATGGAGATTCAGCTCTGGTAGTAAGTCAGATTAAAGGAGATTGGGATACAAAGCATGATAATCTCATTCCTTACAGAGAACATGTGTTGTCTTTGATCCCACATTTCAAAGAAATTACTTTTGGACATATTCCACGAAGAGAGAATCAGTTGGCAGACGCATTGGCCACCATGGCATCTATGTTTGAGATCAGCTGGGATGATGAAGCTCCCAAGATTACCATTGATAGATTTGAGAAGCCTGCATACTGCAATGAGATTGACACTGAAGGGGCAGAGGAGAAGCCTTGGTTCTATGAAGTGAAAAACTATCTTGAAGCTCAGGAGTTCCCTGAAGGGGCATCTGTCAAAGATAGGAAGTTCCTGAGAAGGTTTTCTGCTAAGTTCTTTCTGAGTAATGGCATTCTGTATAAGCGTAATCATGATTCAACTATGCTTCGTTGTGTGGATAAGAAGGAAGCTACAGAAATTATGGAAGAGATGCATGATGGGACCTTTGGCACTCATTCTAGTGGTCATACCATGGCAAAGAAGATTTTGAGAGCAGGTTACTATTGGTCTATCATGGAAGCTGATTGCTATCAACACTCCAGAACATGTCACAAATGTCAAATCTATGCTGATAAAGTACATGTACCTCCATCTCCATTGAATGTGTTGACTGCTCCTTGGCCCTTTGCCATGTGGGGTATTGATATGATTGGTGAGATCAAGCCTACTGCTTCTAATGGGCATCGTTTCATCCTGGTTGCTATTGATTACTTCACGAAGTGGGTAGAGGCAGCTTCATTTGCATCTGTGACTAAGAATGTTGTGGCTCGGTTCATTAAGAATAATCTCATATGTAGGTATGGTATCCCTGAAAGGATTATCACTGACAATGGCTCTAATCTGAACAACACTGTGATTACTGATCTCTGTACGCAGTTCAAGATTAAGCATCACAACTCTTCTCCGTATCGTCCAAAGATGAATGGGGCAGTTGAAGCTGCTAATAAGAACATTAAGAAGATTGTACAGAAGATGACTGTTACTTACAAGGATTGGCACGAGATGTTACCATTTGCTCTGCATGGTTATCGTACTACAATACGTACTTCAACAGGGGCAACCCCATTCTCCTTAGTCTATGGTATGGAAGCAGTTCTGCCTATTGAAGTTCAGATCCCCTCCTTGAGAATTATGAAGGATGCAGACTTGGATGAAGATGAGTGGATTCAGACTCGACTTGACCAGATAAATTTGATTGATGAGAAAAGGTTAGCAGCAGTTTGTCATGGCCAGATGTACCAGAAACGGATGATCAAAGCTTTTAACAAGAAGGTTAAGCCAAAGGTATATCAGGCTGGTGACTTGGTAATCAAGCGTATCATATTACCACAGGGTGATCCTAGGGGCAAGTGGACTCCAACATATGAGGGACCATTTGTAGTCAAGACAGTGTTCTCAGGAGGTGCCATGATACTGACTACAATGGATGGTGAAGACTTCCCACAACCTGTAAACGCAGACATAGTTAAAAAATACTACGCATAAAAAGAGACCCGCTAGGTTGACAGGCCTAGGCAAAAATAAGGGCATCCCGGCAAACCAAAAGGGTTTGGGCAAAAATTAGGGATATATATATAAAAAGATGTACACCCGGCAAGTCGAAAACCTGAAAAGGCGGCTTGGGCAAAAAAGGGTATCCCGGTGGATTGAAAACCTGAAAGGGCAATCCAAGCAAAAGTTAGGGATTAAAGCGTATGACTATGTCTCGTTTGGATCACTCATGAAATTGCAACCAGTTGTACTACTTAATCAAGCTCAAACAGATGAAGCTCAATCCAATCGTTTCCGTCTCAACAGCAAGAAGATGAGATACTTGAGTGGCAATAGTAGAATTGAAACTCAATAGGATTATTTCCCACATAGCTGATTCTTTTTGTAAAACTTCATGACAAAATTCTCTTACTAGGGTTTATGTCTCCTTGTACAAACTTACCCGTGTATGGGTCACTTTTGATATAAATAAATTCCATCTTTTGAATCCAGATTTACTTTTACCCTATTTACATAAGCGAAACGTCCATTGGTTGTGTTTGAATGTATGTATGCCTTTGAATATGATTGATGTTTACCAGAAATGCATGTATGCTTTTAATATGATTGATGTTTACCAGAAATGCATGAAAATGCAGTAATAGTATTTACTAAGGACGAACGAGGGAAGGATTTCAACGAAGCTTCGCCGGTTCATCTTTACAAGACAGTTACAAACCATCAGTAGGACTAATCCATTTTCACAAGGTCTAATCTCCCCTGGAATTTATATCCATCTCTTTTATCCTCATACGGATATACGGGAAATTACTTTCCAATAAGGGCACGATGAACGAAGACGGGATGTTATACTTATCCTACTATCAAACGAAAACGAAGGTTATCTATACCCTACTATCCCCAACAACGGGAGGTTATCTATACCTTGTTATCCCCAACAACGGGAGGTTATCTATACCTTGTTATCCCCAGCAGACGGAGGGTTATGTATTCTTCAACAACGAATCGGGATTTATTTTCCTTGGCCAGCAGTTGTTATACAAGGATATCCAGACACTTCCAGCAGTGTCATAGCATACATACATCATTTACATCATACCATAACATATATGTCTATAGTACATTACCTAAGTGCATCATGTCATACATGCATACATAAAGCATAAACTAATGTTGTTATACAGAATGCTACCTTGTTTTCAGGTTAATTATCCAACAAACAAGCTTATGATCTTTGGGACTGCTTTATTGTAACCTCAGGGTTACTTTATCCTCCTGATGAGCTTCTTATTACTTTGGGACTGCTTTATTGTAACCTCAGGGTTATTTTATCCTCCTGATAGCTGTCGCTACTGCGAAAATCGGCGCCGGCTGAACAGAAGAGTCGCCACCGTGCGTTATTTATCCCACGGGAGGGAAAGGAAACGCTCAGAGTAAACCTCGCACAACACGGGAAAGGTATGGTCATCGCAACCAAAACCTGGATTCGGGAGTCGGTTACGCAAGGGGAAGGTATTAGCACCCCTCACGTCCGTCGTACTCGACGGGATCCACGCTTGTTTTCGGGTATGGATTGTTATTCTATCTAAACTATAGGTCAAGGGTTAAAAGAAAAGAGAATGAAAATAAAATGACTCGGCAAAGTATCGCACTTTATGCCTACGTATTCCCGTCTGGAACGAGAAATCAGAGTCAACGTAGTTCGCCTACCTACGGGAAAGGAGGGGAAGGTTGCTCGCTAGGATATGGCATCCTATGCCTACGTACTTTCACACGGCATGAAAGATCAGAGCAAACGTAGTTCGGGCCACGTACGACACAAGCTTGTCTTGGTTGATTTTGTTCCTTCTGAAAAAGGTTTTTCTGATTAACAGTCCCAGCGGACAAAAATGACGTCTTGATGAGTTCACATTCTTTTACGGAAGAAGTGTCTTTTATTGTGTTTGAAATCTTTATTGTGTTTTTCTGTTTGTTTTGAGAAAGAAAGAGACAGAACTCTAACCTACGGTTGCGAAGGGAATCACACTAACCTAATGTTATCATGCATGGGTTAAGACCTAGTGTCTATCATGCTCCTCTCTTGCACAGAGAGAAACAGAGATCCTACGGGATAGGCAGAAACAGAAACAATAACAGATATATACAGCAAAACAGTAAAATGCATGGATGCAACAGTACAAGCGAGGCAAGGGAGTCCCACTCAACCTCGAACCTAGAAAACAATAGGCAAAAGTGAACAGGATTCACTTTCAACCCAACAGGGTAAACAGCAAACAATACAGTCAGGAAAACCAATCAATACATCAGCAATGAAATACAGCAAAAGAAACAGCATCAGCAGCTCTGAATCAACATCTGGCTTCAAGTAATCTCCAATCAGCTACAGGCTTCAACAAGCATCAATCTCCATCTTCATGGCCTTCAGGCAAGGGCTTTGATCATCAGTCTTCCATCTGCAATGGCTTTTCTTCAAGCTCAAACCTCCAGGATGAGGGATCAGTCACAAGAGTGAAGTGAATGAATGTTAGACAGTTGATTACCTACCAAGGGTGGTTCATCAGCTGTTAACATTAAACAGAAAGTTTCCTCTCAAAAGTTCTATCTTTCAAATATATTCACTGATCCTTCCAAAGGAGGGAGGTGGATATTTGAAAGAGACTTTGAATCATAGAGAAAGGATGGATGCAGACAAGGCATTCCATGTTTGAGAAACAAGCTTGCTAATCTAGAGCTCTGCCTAGCTCCTAAACCCTAGTCTCCTCAGCAGCTGCTAGCAAGAACCTCCTATCCAACTCTGGCAGTTGATCTTCAATCTTTGAATCTCCAATGGCTTCATCTCCTCAAGTCTTCAGCTTCCCCAGGTCCCCAAACAACCCCAATACCCAAGCAAGCAAGCAATAAATCCCCAGAGGGCACACCACACCAGACAATCAGATATACAGCATATCAATAGCAGTAGGGGAGTCCTGACTTTCTCTAAGGGATCTAATAACTACCCATAGCCCCTATAGTCCCATAACTAATCTATTCAAACCCTAAGTCCTAAGGGAAATGAAATCAAACTTCCTAAGTCATCACCCAAAAACCCTAATTTGTTCATGTTGTTCAAGCATACATTAATCACCTAAAATTAATTTCTAAAAATGGGAATTAAATTGTTTCTACAAGTTCAATGTCTAATCTAAACAACCTAAAAAGAATGGATGAAAAATATTAAAGCATCTAATAGAACAAAAATTAACAAAATCATGCATGAAATGAAACTATTTAAAATGCTATTTATTTAGAAAATATGGAAAAAATATGAAATAAAAATAAAAATGCAATTTTATTTTTCTATAATTTTCTAGACATCCTAAAGAAAATAGTGTAAAAAGAATGAATTGAAAATTATTTTTTATGTATTTATTATGAATTTTCAAAGTTGGTAAAAATTAAAGTGGAATTAAAAAATTGAATTGAATTAAAATGAGGGAGGGGGTATGAATAGTAGGCGCGTTCAGTTAATAATCATTGGGCCAGGCAAACAGGGGGTGCGCGTAGCATATTACACTAAGCCCAGAACAAAGTCAGAAACCATGAAAAAAAAAACACGCAGGGGTGAAAATAGAAAAGGAAACACGTTCAGAATGATTGGGCTTGGTAACTGGGGGGTGGGGATAGCACAGCAATACTCAGGCCCGCCCGTTTCAATTAATGAAACGGTGCGTTTGGCACCAACACAATTCCCTCCAAATCAGAATCAAATCTCAGCCCTAGGATTACCCTCCGAGTCAAAGGTCTTACACGAATTGAACGCACACGATTTTATCTTCCTCCTTGGTTCAAACGAATTAGGGTTTCCCTCCATGGCCACCATGCACGAGCTAACTTCAAGCTCTCAGTTCTCCATCTCCAGTCCATGAATCAACACGACGCCAACATGAAAAACATTCTACATCTCTCCCTCTATAAGCCTATGGTCTTGGATTGATTTAAAACTCACTAGATCACTCAACCCGATAACAACAAGTTCTGGTCACCATGAACATGCTCTGCAACTCACCAACACAATTCTCTATCAAACCTACACTGATCTAATCTATAACTAATGGTTATCATTCTGATCTATCAAGCTAAGCTTATGATGCATTCTACTACAAGTTCCAAGCCCTAACAGTTTCTACAACCTGCTAACAAACATCACCAAACCACTCCAAACTCAACCTAATTGCTCTACTAACATCCTACATTATATCTAAACTAATAAAATCATGCTAAACTAGCTAATTCAAGCTGTGGCAGAGGAAATGTACCTGGTGTGAAATCTTGAAAACAGCTATGGAGACTCGTGGATCTGAGGCTTCCAAGGCTTGGATCTTGATCAATTAACTCAGTGATTGATTCTGTATGCAATACCTTGATGATTCTTGACTTGAATTGTGCTGTCCAATGGAAACTTCAATTTTGATGTTGATGATGGAAGTGCTCGAAAATGGATGGATCACACCTTGTTCTTGATTGAACTCTGATCTATGATGATGAAACAGTATAATGAAGTTGATTTTGATGATGATTGGTGAAGAATTTGAGGAATTGGAGTGAAAATTCAATGAAAAAGAATGAGAGAATTTGTGAAATTCTTGGTGAAAAATGAAGCCAACCCTTGATCAATCTTCATTTCATGAATATATAGGGCTCACATGAACATTCTAGATCCATCTTACACATTCTCTTGCCTTCCAACTTTGATTCATTTTGGCTATGTTTCTTAAAATGCAAGTAACCAAGGATAACTTTGAAATCTTCCACTAAACTCAAAAAAGTGTTTGAACCATTGTTCTTAGAATGCATTTTCCATTCAAAATCATATATTGGAAGTCTCCATTTGGACTTATAAATCTCCCAAACCATTTTTCATTTTGAATTTATCCAAATTATAAGCCATTTTAGTTCAACTTTGGACCAATCATGCAACTTCATGCTATGAGCTTTTCCAACAATTTGTGACCTTCTTTCTAGACTTAAAATCCCATTTGGAGCAAGTTTGATGTTGTAAGTTTTTCCATTTGAGGCCTCCTTGTATGAGTTTTGGGTATAGGTTAAAATGACCTGTAATTCACAAATGCCCAAAATACCCTTTGCTTGCCAAGACCATAAGTTGAGTTCCACACATCATATGAAGACATACTATACCATTCTAGAAATCTAAGACAATGAGGAACAATTCTTATGTTGACCAAGAATTCATTTGAAATCTCCTTGAGGGGTAAAAATTGCTTGGAAGTCAAGTCACTTTCACAGACAAAAATTCAGATACCTCAGATGACCTGTAACTTGCAAGGACCATAACTTGAGTTCTATAAATCTCCTTGATGTCTTCCACCACTCAAATTAAAGGTCTTGAGATCCTCTACAAGTTCCATGTTGGCCAAGAAGCCATTTGAAGCTAGCATTTTGACTTATATTGCTTGGAAATTTGACCTAAACTAGGGGATTTTACACAGAAACCCTAATTTAGAAACTCTTCTTCTCCTTGATTTCTCTTGAATTCTCCTTGGCATATCTCCATATCCTTCTTCATATGTCCCATGATGAATCCCACATCTCTCCACTAGACTTGAATGCCCCTTAAATCAGTCAATTGACCTAGGGTTGACCTAGGGTTGACCCAGATGAAACCCTAGTTGACTGCCTTCAACTATAGCTCTTGTGCTCTCATCAATGACTTGTCTCCTTCTCCAAATGACTTTCTAAGTCTCTCATAATGTCTAGATACTCTCCATGCCTTCAACTCACAGCTCACAACCCTCTTGCTGACCCTCAGATGCCCTCAGCTAGGAGATGGACTCAAGGCTTGATCTGCTGAACTCTTTGCTCTCAAATTCTTTCCTGATGACTTGAATGAGATTGAATTGGGATAATAACCTCTTGATAGGCCTCTAGAGATGAAAATAGTGATTGGTCCCCGGTTGAATGACTTGCTATGCTTATGCTATGCAGATGGTTAGTCTATGTACATGACTCTATATGAAAATGCTAATGACATTGAAACATAAACCAAGGAATAAGGTTGGGCAAATTTTAGGGTGCAACAGCTGCCCCTATTCAAGCGACTTGGACCCGATTGGGTGAAGAGCCTGGAGCCTTCAGACATTCGCGGTACGAGACGGTTGAATACTAGTGAAACCAGAAATTTGCCAACCGCAGAAATAAATGGTGCTCCTGCTTGGGGAACGACATTCATCAGCTGAATCTGACTGTTACAGCAACCCACTGATCTCGTGCGACTATGCTAGGGATTGTCTTCGTCGTTCTGAAGAGGATTCTGTCATAACAGATTGCTTGCTTGTCCACGTTAGGACTCCGCCTGTCGTCAATACGAAGAAATCTCGACTAAAACCTGTCCACGTTAGGACTCCACTTGCCGTTAACCCAGAAAAATCTCGGCAACTCCGCTGGGGATAATTCGTCTGCATTTCCATAAACTGAATCGTCCACGTTAGGAATAAAACTCTTCCACGTATGGAGTACATCAATCTTCCACGTCAGGAATAACATCGTCCACGTTTGGAATCATTTCTTCTGTATCTGTCCACGCCAGGACTAACCCTTTCATCTTTCCACGTCAGGAAGCAATCTTCTTTCCACATAAGGAGAACTATATCAATCTGTCCACGTAAGGACTCCAATACCACGTGACATGCCCGCGTCAGGACCCCAATCTTTCCATGTAAAGAATACAACTATGTCTGAATCCGTCCACGTCAGGACTCAACTCTTCCACGTAAGGAGTACATCAATCTTCCACGTCAGGAATCAACTTTTCTTGAATCTGTCCACGTAAGGACTCAATCTTTCCGCGTCAGGAATAACCCATTTCTTTCCACGTAAGGGGTTCTCTTGATATGTCCACGTAAGGACTCTGATCTTTCCATGTAAGGAATAAACTCGTCTTTCCACGTAAGGAATCATTTTTCTTCCACGTAAGGAATGCTCTTGATATGCCCACGTAAGGACTCTGATCTTTCCACGTAAGGAATATCAACTTCTTTCCGATTTGTCCGCGTCAGGACTCATTTTTCCCCGTAAGGAATGCCATCTTAATCTGTCCGCGTAAGGACTCCACTCTTTCCACGTTAGGAATCACCTCTTTTGATATGTCCGCGTAAGGGCTACATCGTCCACGTTAGGAATAATAATCTCTTTGATTTGTCCGCGTCAGGACTAAACTCTTCCACGTTAGGAATCTACCTCGTTCTTGATTTGTCCACGTTAGGACTCAGGCGTCTTCGACCTGCTGAGGAAATAAGACTTGTCCACGTAAGGACTCACACGCTGGTATGATCTGTTCCATGTCAGGACACCAACACAAAGAGTAATTACTTTTGTCAACGTCATGACCTCCCATTCCACTAATTTCGAGAAACTGAATCTGTCCACGTTAGGACTAACACACCTCACCAATCCGGAGAAATAAACCTGTCCACGTTAGGACGCCCACTTCTGAAGAAATCCCGTCAATATAGGAACAAATTGTCCACGTCAGGACTTAGTTCTCCAATGATCCTCACCCACAAACCTCTTAGCACTGACGTGACAGCGACTTTGAGATGAACTCTACTGGGGATGTCTGGAACCCAAACTATCGAACGCCTGTTCTGATAACCGGCGGTAGTCTCTGAAATTCTGGCTCATGAAACCTTTTAATGTTGACGTAACAACAACTTTGAAGGAAACAATCCGATGATCGGACTAGAGAAACTTCAACAAAAACTCTGGCGGGGACATAAGTAACTCTGCTTGGGGACGAAGAGAAACTTATCCTGCAGACTTTGTGGGGAATACTGCCGAAACTGATATTATCATTGAATGTCTCATGCCGAGATCTTGAGTGTTTGGTAGTTCATTTGAGCAAGAACTCTCTCCACATGAACTGCTAAAATACAGGAACTGCTTCAGCAAAATAAATGCTGGAAGGTGATGCCGACTCCGCCGGGAATAGCCAGATGCTACAGAATTATTCCAGCAAAATAAATGCTGGAAGGGTGAAGTCAACCTTGCTGGGAAATTAGGAGCTCAAGCCGAGCAACTTGTTGAGGTAACCCCCTGCTGGGGAATATAACTTTGCTGGGGAATATCAAATGTGCCTAGTATGATCGGACCTTCTGCTGGAACGTGAACTGATATCACCAGTATCTCTGACAAAATAAATGATAGGACCCACCATCAACTCTGCTTGGGAGAGTCTTGATCTTCGAGTTCCACTGGGAGGAATGAAAACACTTGCAAAGAGAATTCCGCTGGGGATGGGATGATTCTCTTGGGGAAAAACCACTGACTCCGCTGGGGGAGAGTGCATGACCCTGCGGGGAAAGATGAACCTGTCTGAATACAGCCTTACGATCTTGGGATCGCCAAACTCTGTTGAGGACAAACAACTTTTCTGCTCCCTTTGAGTAAGCTACGGCTAGCTGGGGAATTCTATCCTTCTTCAGGAAGAACATGCATGCCCTGCGTGAAGACTGAGTCTTTCGTTATCACAATCTTTTGATCGTCTTCCTCGCACGGTTATGAAACCTGCAACAACACAAACAAGACACGACAAGCCTATGCAATCAAATCAATTCAGGTTAGTGACGTTACACTCAGTTAATTCAAAGCTTTAACAATTGTTGGCAAGGGCCAGTGATGTTATACTCATGCTAGCTTCAATAAACTTAGGCGTTTTATCATGCACAAAACAGTAAAGAACAGGCATCAAGTACTGAATAACATATTTTCATTGATCGGGCCCCTGAATGGGCGGAGTTTTGGTACACGGGATGTAACTCCTGAAAAGAGGAAGCTACGCAAAGCAGATATACAAGTATGCACAATAAGCATAAATACTTTGACAAATTAAATTTTGTACACATGTCGGCAACGGGATGCAGATGAACACCACGAACTGATCCTCCCCTGACTCGTCCGACTCTAATGCTTTCCCGGTATCCCCACTTCTGAAGAGATTGTATCCGATAACTGACTCCTCAAACATATTCTCCCGCATTGATGCTCATTGCAATATCAAATTCGGACCGCAGTCATTTGCTTTTCAAGTCCCTAACTTTTGCGTGAACCGCCCTTTACGGGTTTTCAGTTCACCGGGATACCCTTTTTTGCCGAAGCCGCCCAGTGTAGGTTTTCAACTTCGCGGGTGTACATTTTTTCAATTTTATCCCTAACTTTTGCCCGAACCTTTCATTCTGTTTTTGGTTCGCCAGGATGCCCCATTTTTGCCTGGACTCTCTTTTTCTGTCCAGCGGGTCTATTTTAAGCAAAGTATTTTTTAACGGCGTCCGAATTCACAGGTGACGCAAAGTCTTCTCCGTCCATGGTGGACAACAACAACGCTCCTCCTGAAAAGACCTTACTGACAACGTATGGCCCTTCGTAGTTGGGGGTCCACTTGCCCCTGTGATCTGCTTGCGGCGGGAGAATCCTTTTCAGCACAAGGTCGCCCGTCTGAAAGCTTCGCGGAAGTATCTTCTTATCGTACGCTTTCTTCATTCGTCTTTGGTACAAACGACCGTATGCCAGAGAAGCTAGCCTCTTCTCATCCATCAAACTCAGTTGGTTCAATCTATTCGTTACCCATTCTGCCTCGTCCAGCTGAACGTCTCGCAATACCCTCAGAGAAGGGATCTCAACTTCCAATGGTAATACCGCTTCCATTCCGTATACCAACGAGAACGGAGTTGCCCCGGTTGATGTGCGTACCGTCGTACGATAACCGTGCAAAGCGAAAGGTAGCATTTCATGCCAATCTTTATAAGTCACCACCATCTTCTGGACGATCTTCTTGATATTCTTATTGGCCGCTTCGACAGCGCCATTCATCTTGGGTCGGTAAGGGGAGGAGTTGTGATGTTCGATCTTGAAATTCTGACAGAGCTCCTTCATCATTTTGTTGTTCAGGTTTGAACCATTATCCGTGATTATCCGCTCGGGGATCCCATATCGGCAAATGATATCTCTCTTGATGAACCTGGCCACCACTTGCTTCGTTACATTTGCGTAAGACGCCGCTTCCACCCACTTGGTGAAATAATCGATTGCTACTAGGATGAACCGATGCCCGTTAGAAGCTGTCGGCTCGATCTTCCCAATCATATCGATTCCCCACATCGAGAATGGCCATGGAGATGACATCACATTTAAAGGACTCGGAGGCACGTGTATCTTGTCAGCATAGATTTGGCACTTGTGGCACTTCCTCGCAAACTTGAAACAATCAGTTTCCATCGTCAGCCAAAAATAACCTGCCCGTAGCAGTTTTCTCGTCATGGCATGCCCACCAGCATGTGTACCAAAGGCACCTTCGTGAATTTCCTCCATGAGAAGCTTTGCCTCTTTCTCGTCTACGCAACGCAACAACACCAAATCGTGGTTTCTTCTGTACAAGACGCCATCCGGGTTCAAGTAGAAATTACCCGCTAATCTCCTGAGAGTCTTCTGATCTTGACTGGATGCCCCAGCAGGATACTCTTTATTCTTCAGGAAATTAAGGATATCGAAATACCACGGTTTGTCATCAGATGCTTCATCAATAGCAAATACATAAGCTGGCCTGTCCAACCGAGAAATAGTGATTTGGGGAGCTTCGTTCCAGAAGTTGACCTTGTACATGGAAGACAAAGTGGCAAGGGCGTCAGCCATTTGATTTTCTGCCCGCGGTACGTGATGCAATTCAACCTTGTCGAAGAAAGGCAACAATCTCCTTGCATAATTCATGTAATGTATCAAATTGGGCTGCCGTGTCTCCCATTCCCCTTTGATCTGATTCACCACCAGAGCTGAGTCTCCGTATACGTCTAGATGTTTGATTCGCAAATCAATGGCTTCTTCAAGCCCCATTATACAAGCTTCGTATTCGGCCTCATTGTTGGTAACGGCAAAGGTCAATCGGGCAGTAAACGGGATGTGCGACCCGTGTGGCGTCGTGATGATTGCCCCTATTCCGCTACCGTAAGCATTCACAGCTCCGTCAAATATCATCTTCCACTGGGACCCCAACTCTGGCCCCTCGTCTGGCAACGGCTCTTCGCAATCTTTCATCTTGAGGTACATGATATCCTCGTCAGGAAAATCAAACCTCATTGATTGGTACTCTTCAATAGGCTGCTCCGCCAGATACTCAGACAGCACACTCCCCTTTATGGCCTTTTGCGAGACGTATTGGATATCGTATTCAGTCAAGACCATCTGCCACCGGGCAATTCTACCTGACAACGCCTGCTTTTCGAATATATATTTGATAGGATCCATCTTCGAGATGAGCATGGTTGTATGATTTAGCATGTACTGCCTCAAACGCTTGGCGGCCCAGGCTAGCGCGCAACAAGATTTCTCCAGCATTGAGTATCGAGATTCACAGTCTGTAAATTTCTTACTCAAGTAATAGATCGCATGCTCTTTTCTCCCCGTCTCGTCGTGTTGACCGAGAACACAACCCATGCTTCCCTCAAGAACCGTCAAATACATTATCAAGGGTCTACCTGCCACCGGGGGTATCAAAATAGGAGGCTCCTGCAGATACTTCTTTATTTTATCAAACGCCTTTTGACAATTTTCGTTCCACGTTACAGCTTGATCTTTCTTCAACAGCTTGAATAATGGTTCACACGTGGCCGTTAGGTGAGATATGAACCGGGCAATGTAGTTCAATCTCCCTAAAAACCCGCGCACCTCTTTCTCTGTTTTAGGCGTCGGCATTTCTTGAATCGCTTTTATTTTAGCAGGATCGACCTCTATTCCTCTTTCGCTTACGATAAACCCCAGCAGTTTACCCGATCTCACCCCGAAGGTGCATTTATTAGGGTTCAGCCTCAGCCTGAACTTCCTAAGTCTTTTAAACAACTTCAACAGATTCACCAGATGCTCTTCCTCCGTCTGGGATTTGGCAATCATATCGTCAACATAAACTTCGATCTCTTTATGCATCATGTCATGAAAAAGAGTCGTCATCGCACGCTGATATGTTGCCCCAGCATTTTTCAAACCAAAGGGCATCACTTTGTAGCAAAATGTTCCCCAAGGCGTTATGAAAGTAGTCTTCTCCATATCCTCTGGCGCCATCTTAATTTGATTATAGCCTGAAAAGCCATCCATGAAGGAGAATACGGAGTACTGAGCAGTATTATCAACTAACACGTCAATGTGAGGAAGTGGAAAATCGTCTTTTGGGCTCGCTTTATTCAAATCTCTATAATCCACGCACATTCGAACCTTGCCATCTTTCTTTGGCACTGGTACGATGTTGGCAACCCATGAAGGATACTTCGTCACAGCCAGGAAACCAGCGTCCCACTGTTTCTGAACCTCCTCTTTGATCTTCATTGCCATATCTGGTCGAGTTCTGCGAAGTTTTTGTTTGACCGGCGGGCAATCTTCTTTCAGTGGCAGGCGATGCACAACCATATCTGTATCGAGCCCTGGCATATCTTCATATGACCAAGCGAATACATCATTATACTCTCGGAGCATTTCAACCAGTCTTCGCTTGATATCACTTTGCAGTGCGGCTCCGATACGAATATTTTTCTCAACCCCTTCCGACCCCAAATTGATAATTTCGATGACCTCGTCGTGAGGCAGAATGGCTCTTTCCTCTTGTTTCACTAACCAAGACAGTTCTTCAGGAACGTCGCTATCTTCGACAACCTCTTCTTCAGTCTGGAATACCGGGTGATCGAAGTCGGGACGAGTCATAGGTGGCTCAAGGATGTCATCTGAAAATGTTATCCTGCAAAAGGAATGGTTAAGTGCTTCAAAATGCGTATAAAGCGAATAACCACATTGCCATTTTATTGAAAAATACAAAACAGGAAAGACAGAGATTACAGTATTTGCACATGAAAAGAACGCCATTTATTTAATGATTAACACGCAATGTTTATAACAACACAGCCCTAAGCAAATCCTGATGCCCCGGGCAAGACATCAGATTATTCAACAATTAATAAAGCAAAGCATTACTGTTTAAAAGTCACAGGAACAAGCTCCTGAATAGACCAGTTGCACAGTCCTTGTCCTGGCGTGCTTGGCTGAATCCAGGCATCCATATCACAGTCGCTGTCTCCTTCATCAGACTCTGAAGCAGCATTGACAGTTTCATGACATACTCCACTGGCAGAGATGATAATCGGCTTTCTGAAACGGGGGGCCCCCACAGAAGGAGTTGATGACGACGGTCGGTACCCCAGCCCGAACCGGTCCGTCTTCACAGGAATGTCCAACACTTTGCCCCAGCCCTTGGCTTCTCCTGCTTCCACTAGAGCTTGAGCTTCTTTATACGATGAGACAGCTATCTCTGGCACTTTGCTCGGCCCGGGACTCTTGTCCTTGATGCGTAAACCTTCGAATGCCTGGCATGGTGTCTCGTGGATCTCCCCGTCGACTTCCACATATTTAAACGATGATAGATGGCTGACCAGGATGTCTTCCTCTCCGCACACGGTGACTACGCTGTCTCCGACCATATACTTTAACTTCTGATGCAGGGTAGACGTGACTGCCCCCGCCCCATGAATCCAGGGTCTTCCAAGCAAGCAGTTGTACGCAGGCTGTATATCCATAATATAAAACTCAGTTGCAAACACTTCCGGCCCCACTTGCAGAGGCAAGGTAATCGATCCGAAGACTGTTCTCCGCGTGCCATCAAACGCTCTGACTACTAAATCACTGGGTGTACACAAAATCCCTCGAACATCCAGCTTCATCATCGCCTTCTTAGGCAGCACATTCAAAGATGATCCGGTGTCAACCAATACGTGCGACATTACTGATCCTCTACACTCAACAGATACGTGTAATGCCATGTTATGATCTCTCCCTTTCGGAGTCAAGTCGAAATCGGTAAAGCCCAGACTGTGGCCAGCATTCACATGTGCCAATACTCCTTCTAGCTGATTTACGGAGACGTCCTGTGGTACAAAAGAAGTGTCCAGGACTTTCAGTAAAGCGTTTCGGTGAGCTTCCGAACACAACAGCAATGACAAGATAGATATTTTGGACGGTGTCTGCTGCAGATGCTCCACAATCTTATAATCACTTTTCCGAATTAAGCGCATGAATTCTTCCACATCCTTCGATGCTGCTTCTTTTTCATTTGCTTGCGCTGGAACATTCTCAACTACTTTCCCTTTTCCTTTCGCTAGCCTTTCAGCCTCCACTTCAGGAGATATAAAGATCCTGCCACTCCTCGTCATGCCTCCTGAACCAACAACATTATCCACAATCTCCGCTGGCTGCTTGTTGATATCAATCTTTATCCCGTCACAATACACCTCTAACCCATATGACCATGGGACTGCTTTTGTGTTCTCATACGGGATTGGCCCGGCCTTAGTTATGGTAATCGGTGGTCGTTGAGCTGGTGCTGCAATAGTGATCGTCTTCCGCGGAATCGTCACTGTGGCCACATCACTCCGATTATCCACTACTGCCCTTGCAGGCTCGTCAGTTGCCGCTCGATCAAACTGCAATATACCTTCATCAATCAAAGCCTGGATGCCTTTCTTCAAATCCTCACACCCCCCAGCTAGGGCCCAACAATCTAAGCAATACTCGTTACAACCTGGGTAGACACCTCCTTGTAACAGTCGGCTCTTTATCTCGCTCAGCGGCGTCTTTAAATCTTCAACATTCATAATAAGATTCAAACCTTCCTCAGTCAGCACGGCGTTCGCCCCATGATTGGGCATTGGTTTCTGGACTATATTCGGACCTGCTGTTCCGAAGTTGATAGTCTTGTTGTCTAAGAGATCCTGCACAACGTGCTTAAAAGCATGACAACCTTCTATATCGTGACCCGGGGCCCCAGAATGAAACTCGCAGTGCCTGCTTGCATCGTAGCCGAACGGAGGAGCTCCCGTTATCGGCGCCAGAGTTCTTTTCTCTACTAGATTCAATCCCAACAATGTCTGCAATAAATCGGCATAGGTTGAGGGAGGTTTCTCAAACACTCTTCTCGGCTTGCCACCCTGGAATCTTCGCTGAGCCTGCTGTGCCCCCTGCTGAGGCTGCTGCTGCTGTGGCATTGGTTGCTGCTGAACCGGTTGTTGTTGCTGGAATGGTTGATATGGGATAGTAACACTCGACACCTGCTGTGGCTGACGATATTGACCTCTTCCCCTGCCTCGGCCTCTGCCTCGGCCTCCAAATACTGCGCTAGCTTCGCCCTGACGGCGCCCACCATAAGCTTTCCTATTACTGCCAGATGCAGTTGATTCCTCGACTTGGAACTTTCCTTGCTTAATGTTACGCTCAATCTTTTCCCCCATCAGAATCAGGTCTGAAAAACTGGCCAGAGACGTATGAAACAGCATATCATGAAACAGCCCGGTGAATGTGCCAACAAACATATCATTCATTTCCTTATCTTCCACCGGAGGACGGACCCTGGCAGCCATATCGCGCCACCTTTGCGCGTATTCTTTAAAACTCTCCCCCTTCTTCTGCGAAAGCCCGGCCAACTGGACCCGATTGGGTGCCAGGTCGCTGTTATACTTGTAATGGGCTACAAATGCCTCCGCCAATTGTTTCCAAGTCTTGATATCAGTTGGCTCCAACCCCATGTACCACTCTAGGGAAGGGCCCGATAGGCTATCCTGAAAGAAATGCATTAGCATTCTTTCATCAGTTGAGTATGCAGACATCTTTCTGTAATAAGCTCGCACATGCACTTTCGGACATGTGTCTCCTTTGTACTTATCGAACGCAGGCGCTTTGAACTTAATTGGCACCCTCAAGCCAGGTACCAAACCCATTATTGCCATGTCCAATCCCACAGCACTCTGGTTTAGGACTCCCTTCATCTGCTCTTCCAGCATTCTTATCTTTTGGGAATCATCCATCGGTCCTTCAAAGCCTCCTCCGGAGAAGGCGTCCTCCTGCTGATCCTCTTGCCACATACCGTTTCCAGCCCCGTACCCATCGTACGCATTATTACGTCCAGCTCTGATCTGATTCATCCCCGGACCTCGGCCTCTGTTGCCGTACCCTTGAACACCTCCAGCAGGACCAAAACCCATAAATCCAGTACCATTTCCGTTTCCAAAGCCTCCGTAACCCTGATTGACCATACCATAACCATCTTGCCCAAAGCCTTGAGCATTAAAGCCGTACTTGCCAGTGTTATCGAATCCCTGATCGTTGAATCCGAACCCAGTATTGACAAAGCCATTGCCTCCTAGATTATCTCCCAAATTGACATCACCCAGCCCAGCATTATGGACAGCAGTTTCATTCCCCACTCCAACGTTACCATTCACAGCAGCGGTAGCGTTGTTGACATTAGCAGCCGGCATATTGATTACGGGCGGAGCCACTGGCGTGGGAGTGCCGTCTCCATGAGCAGTATCAACCCGGACAGACTGATGATCTTCAATACCATGACCAGCGTTGCGAGCCAACAGAGGCTGGACCATGGCCTGCAAATTCTCCTGCCCTTTTGCTATAGCTTCCATGGTCTGCATGAAGAGGGCGAGCTTCTCGCGCACATCTTGCATCTCGTTCTGCATTTGGTCCATGATTTTCCGACAGTTGGAGCGTGTAGAATAGCGGTGCGGATGTTGATCTGGAATCCTGTTAAGTACCTGATGCAAAGCAGGAGATAAGACACCATTCAAAGATTACCTGTAATGCAATATGAACATGAATGCAATGCAATGTGTCTGTGCATTAGGGAAATTCATTCCCCCAGTTCTAGTGCGAAGGTGCCGGTGCAGTGACAGTGTTGACAATAAGAATATCGGAGCTGAATCATAGAAAGCCTCATATATTGCAGAGAGAATCAATAAGCCCAGGGTACAATATCACTGAGAGTACAAAGAAGGCATGACCTCAACCAACAATCCTGGTGATGGTCAGCACTATGCAAATAAAGCATACAAGTTACTACATGAAATGATCAAATCCTCCCAAAAGTCTGGTACTCCTCTATCAACTTCTTGGTCTCCGGATGGCTTGGTCGATCAAGCAGCCCTTCAACAAGCTGGTTTCTCCTTTTAAGGACACGGCGTACGTCTTCATCAGTTTCTTCCCATGCTGCTTCTCCGAAGCAATCTTCTAACTTTCGCTTCTGAGACACTGCTTCATCTCTGGATTTGATTGCCTTGTTCAGTGCATGCTGGACACTATACCGGGTCATCACTTCTTCCTCACACTTCTTGATGCTAGACTTCAACTTCTCTTCGAGGTCGGAGATTTGCTGCTTCAGCTTATCTTCCCTCTTCTTGTTGTTAGTGAGTGTAGCATTCCAAGTCTTGTTGCAAGAAGAAATTTCTCGGTGCGCTGCGTCGAGCGCTTTCTTTTTGGCTTCCAGCATGTCATGGGAACTTCTAAACTCTTGCCCCAGACGTTCACGCTTTTTCTTTTCCTCGGTCAACTCAGCCCCTAGTCTGTTTACTAGCTCGATCTGTTGCTGGAAAGCATATACGGCCTTGTTTTTCTCGCTGCGTGCCTGGGCTAACTCTTGCTCTAACCCTTCGTTAATCTTCATTAAGGCTTCTTTCTCCTTCACAACCTGTTCATAGACTTCTCTAGAAACAGTAGTCGGCTCTGCTACCGGAACGGGAACAAGAATTGGTACATCTGGGAACGGCATCCTCAACTGACTAGCCCTCTCCTGAATCCAGACTCTGTAAGGTGCATAGGCTTGACAGTCATTCTTCCCTAACAACGGCTTCCCTTTGCGGTTAATACGCGTCCAGGCATGTTTCAACTTGGCTAATAACTCCCCCTTTACGTCACCAGTGAAGTACAGAGATTCCTGTACTTCTTCCTCCTGAGGTGGATTCTTCAGTGCATATCCGAACTGGCGAATGAATAGAGAAGGGTTGTAATTGATACACCCTTTTCTTCCTACCAACGGCACATTAGGGTACCCAGAACAGCTGAAGATGAGCTCAGATCCCAACAAATCTCGATCAAACCATACAACGTCTTCGGAAGATAGCCTCATCAGGCGTTCTGACCAACTGGCTGAGGTTGCACTGTCTGCAAAGGGTCCCTTTATGGGAAGGTGACTCTTGAACCACATATTCAACAGAGGAGCACAACAGTACACAACCTTTCCTCTTCGGTTCTCATTCTTGTAGTGCAATGAGTGATAGAAGTCTCCGATCAACGTTGGCACTGGGTTGCCTGCAGCAAACAGATAGAAAGCATCCAAATCCACAAAGTTGGGCAAGTTAGGAAACAGCACAATTCCATAGATGCATAAAGCCAAAATAGCGTTGAAAACCACCCAACAACCGTTCTTGGCGTATTCTCGAGCTTTGACAACTAAGAAATCCAGAGAGAAACCTGACACCCCAAGCCAAGAAGTCAATAACAGATCTGCAGCGTTCATATGCAAGGCTTTGGCTAAGTCCTCCAACTTGGGCTCAGCGGCAGAGTGAATAAAGGGAACCTTGTTCTGCACAGGAAGCTCAGTAAACTCCACATACTCCTCAATGGTAGGCCCTAAAATGAAGTCAGCAAAGGTAAAACATCTCAATGCGGGGTCATAGAACTGCATCAAGGTGTATAGCCCGTTCATCTCATCAGCAGTGGGCTTACAGACTAATCTCAGTAATCTCCCATGGCTCATTCTGAAGCTCCTCCTAACCTCCTCATCGGCAAGAGATATCAGACCAAGCAAAGAAGTAATATCAGGTGCAGGCAGCTTATACGCAACTGTTTTCCTCAAACCAGCCATAATCAATACTCAGAAGTCCGGGCACTAGAACTAGGGAAATGCAAATGCACCTGCAGCACAGACACACGTTAGTGAAATGCAAATGGTAATGGATATGCAGGTAATGCAATGCAAGTAACATGCAACAGGGACCAAAGCTGCAGCTGAATAGCCTAAACCCAATCAAGAAAGGTCTCAGATAGACCATCCAGAAGTCATCAAACCCTGGTCTTAGATAGACCTAACACAAAGCTCCAATACTGGTCTCTGACAGACCTCAAACCATAACTCCAACTGGTCTCTGGTAGACCTCAAATCATATCTCCACTTGGTCTCTGACAGACCTCAGAACACACCTCCAAATGGTCTCTGACAGACCTCATAACTCTCCATAAATACCCAGGATCTCTGATCAAGAAATAACCGGTAGTCTGAAGGTCTAGTTACCTGCATAACCCCAAACCCTCTCACAGGTGGGTGGCCCTATAACTGGCACAAGGTACGGCATCCTATGCGGTCGTCGGCGTCACAGACTTTCAGGGTTGATGATACGATTCCCAGAAGGAGTGGCATCATCAAATCCTGAAGAGGCCTCACTCAGCCAACTTCCAAATGATCGGTCCCCGGAGTCGACAATTCAGCTGACCAACAACCCCTTCGACCCAAAGGGTAGAAAAAGAAGCCAACCAGGAGAACCTCGTCCGAGTGTAGATTTCATGAGACACTAATGCAAGCAAAGTCGGCACGCGCCCACTACTTTCTACGCTAATTCTAGGTGCACTCAAGCCCAGGTCCGGCTTATCTCTCAATATCAGAACACCCGTCACACCCCAGATACAGCAACAATAATCAATATATAAAGCTGAAAATACAAGGTTAGAAATATAAAATAACTCCATACAAAATCCTCGACGGGAAAACAAGCGTTAGGATTGACTCTCTTAAGGGACGTTGGATCCCAAATGCATAAGAACCATCGCAGTCCTTAGCAGCCAGGGGACGTTGGATCCCCAGCAGAGTCGCCAGCTGTCGCTACTGCGAAAATCGGCGCCGGCTGAACAGAAGAGTCGCCACCGTGCGTTATTTATCCCACGGGAGGGAAAGGAAACGCTCAGAGTAAACCTCGCACAACACGGGAAAGGTATGGTCATCGCAACCAAAACCTGGATTCGGGAGTCGGTTACGCAAGGGGAAGGTATTAGCACCCCTCACGTCCGTCGTACTCGACGGGATCCACGCTTGTTTTCGGGTATGGATTGTTATTCTATCTAAACTATAGGTCAAGGGTTAAAAGAAAAGAGAATGAAAATAAAATGACTCGGCAAAGTATCGCACTTTATGCCTACGTATTCCCGTCTGGAACGAGAAATCAGAGTCAACGTAGTTCGCCTACCTACGGGAAAGGAGGGGAAGGTTGCTCGCTAGGATATGGCATCCTATGCCTACGTACTTTCACACGGCATGAAAGATCAGAGCAAACGTAGTTCGGGCCACGTACGACACAAGCTTGTCTTGGTTGATTTTGTTCCTTCTGAAAAAGGTTTTTCTGATTAACAGTCCCAGCGGACAAAAATGACGTCTTGATGAGTTCACATTCTTTTACGGAAGAAGTGTCTTTTATTGTGTTTGAAATCTTTATTGTGTTTTTCTGTTTGTTTTGAGAAAGAAAGAGACAGAACTCTAACCTACGGTTGCGAAGGGAATCACACTAACCTAATGTTATCATGCATGGGTTAAGACCTAGTGTCTATCATGCTCCTCTCTTGCACAGAGAGAAACAGAGATCCTACGGGATAGGCAGAAACAGAAACAATAACAGATATATACAGCAAAACAGTAAAATGCATGGATGCAACAGTACAAGCGAGGCAAGGGAGTCCCACTCAACCTCGAACCTAGAAAACAATAGGCAAAAGTGAACAGGATTCACTTTCAACCCAACAGGGTAAACAGCAAACAATACAGTCAGGAAAACCAATCAATACATCAGCAATGAAATACAGCAAAAGAAACAGCATCAGCAGCTCTGAATCAACATCTGGCTTCAAGTAATCTCCAATCAGCTACAGGCTTCAACAAGCATCAATCTCCATCTTCATGGCCTTCAGGCAAGGGCTTTGATCATCAGTCTTCCATCTGCAATGGCTTTTCTTCAAGCTCAAACCTCCAGGATGAGGGATCAGTCACAAGAGTGAAGTGAATGAATGTTAGACAGTTGATTACCTACCAAGGGTGGTTCATCAGCTGTTAACATTAAACAGAAAGTTTCCTCTCAAAAGTTCTATCTTTCAAATATATTCACTGATCCTTCCAAAGGAGGGAGGTGGATATTTGAAAGAGACTTTGAATCATAGAGAAAGGATGGATGCAGACAAGGCATTCCATGTTTGAGAAACAAGCTTGCTAATCTAGAGCTCTGCCTAGCTCCTAAACCCTAGTCTCCTCAGCAGCTGCTAGCAAGAACCTCCTATCCAACTCTGGCAGTTGATCTTCAATCTTTGAATCTCCAATGGCTTCATCTCCTCAAGTCTTCAGCTTCCCCAGGTCCCCAAACAACCCCAATACCCAAGCAAGCAAGCAATAAATCCCCAGAGGGCACACCACACCAGACAATCAGATATACAACATATCAATAGCAGTAGGGGAGTCCTGACTTTCTCTAAGGGATCTAATAACTACCCATAGCCCCTATAGTCCCATAACTAATCTATTCAAACCCTAAGTCCTAAGGGAAATGAAATCAAACTTCCTAAGTCATCACCTAAAAACCCTAATTTGTTCATGTTGTTCAAGCATACATTAATCACCTAAAATTAATTTCTAAAAATGGGAATTAAATTGTTTCTACAAGTTCAATGTCTAATCTAAACAACCTAAAAAGAATGGATGAAAAATATTAAAGCATCTAATAGAACAAAAATTAACAAAATCATGCATGAAATGAAACTATTTAAAATGCTATTTATTTAGAAAATATGGAAAAAATATGAAATAAAAATAAAAATGCAATTTTATTTTTCTATAATTTTCTAGACATCCTAAAGAAAATAGTGTAAAAAGAATGAATTGAAAATGATTTTTTATGTATTTATTATGAATTTTCAAAGTTGGTAAAAATTAAAGTGGAATTAAAAAATTGAATTGAATTAAAATGAGGGAGGGGGTATGAATAGTAGGCGCGTTCAGTTAATAATCATTGGGCCAGGCAAACAGGGGGTGCGCGTAGCATATTACACTAAGCCCAGAACAAAGTCAGAAACCATGAAAAAAAAAACACGCAGGGGTGAAAATAGAAAAGGAAACACGTTCAGAATGATTGGGCTTGGTAACTGGGGGGTGGGGATAGCACAGCAATACTCAGGCCCGCCCGTTTCAATTAATGAAACGGTGCGTTTGGCACCAACACAATTCCCTCCAAATCAGAATCAAATCTCAGCCCTAGGATTACCCTCCGAGTCAAAGGTCTTACACGAATTGGACGCACACGATTTTATCTTCCTCCTTGGTTCAAACGAATTAGGGTTTCCCTCCATGGCCACCATGCACGAGCTAACTTCAAGCTCTCAGTTCTCCATCTCCAGTCCATGAATCAACACGACGCCAACATGAAAAACATTCTACATCTCTCCCTCTATAAGCCTATGGTCTTGGATTGATTTAAAACTCACTAGATCACTCAACCCGATAACAACAAGTTCTGGTCACCATGAACATGCTCTGCAACTCACCAACACAATTCTCTATCAAACCTACACTGATCTAATCTATAACTAATGGTTATCATTCTGATCTATCAAGCTAAGCTTATGATGCATTCTACTACAAGTTCCAAGCCCTAACAGTTTCTACAACCTGCTAACAAACATCACCAAACCACTCCAAACTCAACCTAATTGCTCTACTAACATCCTACATTATATCTAAACTAATAAAATCATGCTAAACTAGCTAATTCAAGCTGTGGCAGAGGAAATGTACCTGGTGTGAAATCTTGAAAACAGCTATGGAGACTCGTGGATCTGAGGCTTCCAAGGCTTGGATCTTGATCAATTAACTCAGTGATTGATTCTGTATGCAATACCTTGATGATTCTTGACTTGAATTGTGCTGTCCAATGGAAACTTCAATTTTGATGTTGATGATGGAAGTGCTCGAAAATGGATGGATCACACCTTGTTCTTGATTGAACTCTGATCTATGATGATGAAACAGTATAATGAAGTTGATTTTGATGATGATTGGTGAAGAATTTGAGGAATTGGAGTGAAAATTCAATGAAAAAGAATGAGAGAATTTGTGAAATTCTTGGTGAAAAATGAAGCCAACCCTTGATCAATCTTCATTTCATGAATATATAGGGCTCACATGAACATTCTAGATCCATCTTACACATTCCCTTGCCTTCCAACTTTGATTCATTTTGGCTATGTTTCTTAAAATGCAAGTAACCAAGGATAACTTTGAAATCTTCCACTAAACTCAAAAAAGTGTTTGAACCATTGTTCTTATAATGCCTTTTCCATTCAAAATCATATATTGGAAGTCTCCATTTGGACTTATAAATCTCCCAAACCATTTTTCATTTTGAATTTATCCAAATTATAAGCCATTTTAGTTCAACTTTGGACCAATCATGCAACTTCATGCTATGAGCTTTTCCAACAATTTGTGACCTTCTTTCTAGACTTAAAATCCCATTTGGAGCAAGTTTGATGTTGTAAGTTTTTCCATTTGAGGCCTCCTTGTATGAGTTTTGGGTATAGGTTAAAATGACCTGTAATTCACAAATGCCCAAAATACCCTTTGCTTGCCAAGACCATAAGTTGAGTTCCACACATCATATGAAGACATACTATACCATTCTAGAAAGATAAGACAATGAGGAACAATTCTTATGTTGACCAAGAATTCATTTGAAATCTCCTTGAGGGGTAAAAATTGCTTGGAAGTCAAGTCACTTTCACAGACAAAAATTCAGATACCTCAGATGACCTGTAACTTGCAAGGACCATAACTTGAGTTCTATAAATCTCCTTGATGTCTTCCACCACTCAAATTAAAGGTCTTGAGATCCTCTACAAGTTCCATGTTGGCCAAGAAGCCATTTGAAGCTAGCATTTTGACTTATCTTGCTTGGAAATTTGACCTAAACTAGGGGATTTTACACAGAAACCCTAATTTAGAAACTCTTCTTCTCCTTGATTTCTCTTGAATTCTCCTTGGCATATCTCCATATCCTTCTTCATATGTCCCATGATGAATCCCACATCTCTCCACTAGACTTGAATGCCCCTTAAATCAGTCAATTGACCTAGGGTTGACCTAGGGTTGACCCAGATGAAACCCTAGTTGACTGCCTTCAACTATAGCTCTTGTGCTCTCATCAATGACTTGTCTCCTTCTCCAAATGACTTTCTAAGTCTCTCATAATGTCTAGATACTCTCCATGCCTTCAACTCACAACTCACAACCCTCTTGCTGACCCTCAGATGCCCTCAGCTAGGAGATGGACTCAAGGCTTGATCTGCTGAACTCTTTGCTCTCAAATTCTTTCCTGATGACTTGAATGAGATTGAATTGGGATAATAACCTCTTGATAGGCCTCTAGAGATGAAAATAGTGATTGGTCCCCTGTTGAATGACTTGCTATGCTTATGCTATGCAGATGGTTAGTCTATGTACATGACTCTATATGAAAATGCTAATGACATTGAAACATAAACCAAGGAATAAGGTTGGGCAAATTTTAGGGTGCAACAATAGCCTCTCATGACTTCAAGACTGCTTTAGAGCTACTGATTGCTCTATCCTCCTGAAATCATCCTATTACTTCAAGACTGCTTTAGAGCTATTCATTGCTCTATCCTCATGAGGTCATATTACTACTTCAAGACTGCTTTAGAGCTATTCATTGCTCTATCCTCCTGAAGCCATCTAATTATTTCAAGACTGCTTTAGAGCTATTGATTGCTCTATCCTCCTGAAGACATATCACATTATTACTTCAAGACTGCTTTAGAGCTATTGATTGCTCTATCCTCCTGAAGACATATCACATTATTATTTCAAGACTGCTTTAGAGCCATTCATTGTTCTATCCTCCTGAAATCATATCATTGCTTCAAGACTGCTTTAGGGTTATCACTATTGATTGCTCTATCCTCATGAAGACATGCTGCTACATCATTATTATTCCAGACTCCTGACAGCTTTCATCATACACCCATATTTTGAACTGCTCCCCCCCTAGTGGCATCTTTAAGCCCACTCAATCATATTCAACTAGCCATCTGTACCACTCTAGTGCACTGGTGAGTGCAAATTTTTGGGCTTTTGTGTTCAATCCCCTTCAACCTTCCAGGTTACGACTGGCAAATATACCAATCTAACCCCTCAGGTTTCAGAAAATTGAACAGGGGCAGCTGTTGCACCCCAAAATTTGCCCTCACAATACAAGACTTTGTGTTCTAAGAAGGTTCACAAGGTTCACAAGTTCTCCAACAACTTGCATAACCTTTCATGAAGTTCATAAAGTCCACAAGCTACTTTATGAAGGTTCACAAGGTTCACAAGATTCACAATGTTTACAAAGCTTTCCTAAGGGTCATGAGGTCTACAAAGCCACTTCATGATGTTCACAAGGTTCACAAGCTTCACAATACCTCCCATGAGTATCGCAAGATATCTTATGAAGATTCACAAGGTTCACAAAGTTCACAATTGGTCAGAAGAGTTGACAATTCCCTCAGACAATGCACCTCCTAAGCAGTGCATCCAAAACTAGGGTTTTGACTTTAATCAGGCTAAATGGACTTCCAAGACTTCAAGTGAGCTTCATAACATCTTATATGTGTATAAGAACCCCCATGTCAAGTTTCAAGACTTTTCTCAAAAGTTTGCTCAGTCAGATGATCAGATAAGTCAAAAGCAGTCAATGCAGTTAAAAAGTCAAACTGAGGTCAACTGTGGTCAAACCAAAGTCAAACTTCATGATTTTTTTTGCCAACATCAAAGAGAGATTTGATTCCAGGGGTATTTTGGTCATTTTACACAAATTCTACCAATTCCTTGAAGATGGGCTGTTATTAAAATTCTGAGGCATTTGATACGTATTGGTTTCGAGGCATTTATCTATCACCAGTTCTGATCATATTGAGATTTTAGCGGTTTGGTCAGTGGAATTTAATTACGATTAGTTTTACTGTTGATGCTGAAAATGTTGTGATTACGGTGCCCATAGGTGTTTGGTTATGAAATGGTTGGTTAACATTTTAATCGGATGATGAGATTAGGATTACAAATGAGACGAGTGCACCAATAAGAATACCACTTGGGAATATTTATGTTTTATGCCTATGTTAACGAATTTAAATACTTGTGGATTTATTCACAATTGTTTATATTTTTTAACTAAGAATAAAATATAAATAAATTCAAAGTGTTGGGAATTTTATTTCATAAAGATTGCATTATACAAAAGGGAGATTGTTTCACATTTTTGCTGCTACAAGGAATTACATTAAATCTAAAAATCCTAAGTCCTAAAAATGCTAAGTGTCTTCATGTTGGCCCTTGAGCTTCGCCGCAAATCTCGACTAACCTGCACATCAAAGCAAAACAAACAATATAGAAAAAGGTTAGGAGTTTTTTGACACTCTCAGAACAATGTCATCATCGAGTGCCGGGAGTGGCACAACCGAAGCTGCGTCCTACCCCCGTTACCGATCCGCGCCGTGGGCGTCAGATCAGGTAATACCCGTTCTTATCGTTACGGGACATCCGAGAGATAGAAAAAATAAAAGAAGTGGGACTGATTCGTTTTGCCGCGATTGGATTTCCAAACTGATACGAGAATAAGGCAACATAGGCAAGTTCTGACTCAGACCCGGATGCCGGCAGGTCCGAGTCGCTTTGGTTCCGAAACTTCCAACACCTGAAAAGCCATAAGCATCATCAGAACTCAAAGCATAAACAAAACTAGGAAGGGGCTCGCGCCAATACAGGTATGAATATTCACCAAAGAAACAAATCTGTTACCAAACAGAATGAAAATCAAGTCCAAAGCAGAACAAGAGAAACCAAACTATGGTATCAAGCTGCATCAGTTCAAACAGAACAGAAAAATGAGACACAAAACAAGCTGTGTCAAAATTACATAGGACAAAGTATCAAAAAGTCTCAGCAGCATCAGTTAAAGGTAAGGCCCCGTCCGAACCAGTTTCAATGGCACGCAACACATAAGCCCTGTTATCAGACAACAATAGCCAACAACAACAATCTGAATATCAGGCCATCAAACTTGGTTCAAGATCAAAGCAGATAAGCTACAATGTTAGCAGCAGCTCTGAGATCAAACAAGTAAGGAAAGCCAAAGGCAAGTCGAACCAAAAAACTAGATCAGAAACAAGTCCAAATCATGGGCTACACGTCAAAAGCGGAAATAGATACAAACGATATCAGAAGCACCAAACAAATCCTCGATTACATCTGCAAATGAGTTCACAAACATCATATCCAGCTTCAGAAGAAAAGTGTCATATAGCCCTCAGGTTGTTCATCATCGGGCGTAACTTTCGAGCGGCTGGAAGGGCAACGGCCAAAGCCTGTCGCCAATTCCCTACCGAACATCGAAAGTACACAACATACGGTATTTTTTCGCTCAGCACCCGAAGGTCATTGTCACTAGAACATAATCAAAGGCAAATGGTAGCAGTGTCATCTTCTCGACGGTTCAGACAAGTCGTCATCATCACCGTGTCGAACCTCCCTCGGCGGCATCAATCCAGCAATATCCGACTCTTAGAGTTCCCTCTGAAAGAAGAAGAAGAAAGGTGAATGTATGTTCGAAATAGAAAACCAGATATCAATACAAATTGCATCAGATGGAACCAAGTTCAAATCAGAATGAAATCCGAATCAGGGTGCTGGATGTCAAAATGAAAGTGGTTCGAACATCTGCAAAAATCAATGAAGCGTCATTAGATATCAATCGAAATAAACCAGGTCATCAGAATCCAAATGGATTGAAAATCCATGACAGGGTCGGTTTGCACAAACGAGTCCAAATGGATAAGGATCCACTTCAGGCAATAACCGAAAATCCAAAGAGATCAACCGATCCAACCCTATCAGGAAAACAAGGAAATCAAATCAATAATAATGAAGGTTGCAACCGAAAGAAGAAAGAAGAATATATTGGGACCAATCAAATCCCAAAAGAGGAAACAGAGTTCAATCAGTACCAGATTCATATCAGAAAACATCCGATCGCAATCAAATCAAATCAAATCCAGCAAAATCATTCAAGAGTAACGTGAACCCAACACAGATTGAAAGCCCAAAAGATAAATCAAAGCATATATAAATAGAAGGATACCACCTGTGAAAAGGAGGAGTTGAAACCCTAGAACGTAACCGCGAGAAAGAGAGCGAAGAACACCCAGATCGCGGAGAAACCCTAGCGAAGAAGTCGCATGCAGAAACCCTAACGAGTGAGAATCGCGAGACTCAGAGACGAAGTCTCATCATCGCCTCCAACAAATATCACCGCGCATCAATATCATCCGCGAATCACAGACGAGAAGATCGCCTTCGCCGTCGGCGGGCAATCAACTCTAAGCCTCAGCTCGCTGCATCATCGGTCGCCTCCGACAACAACTTGTCTCAAAACGTAAAACATCGCATGAATACTTGTTTCTGCTGATTGTCTTTGGTTGTTTTTTTCTTTTTCAGCATATTACGAAAGGAGTGAAGAAGAGGGACAAGAACGCGAGAGAGAAAGACGGGCAAAAAAGAAGAACGGCGCCGCGAACAGATTTTAGGGTTTTGAAACCCTAATTTCTGTTTTGTCTTGTGACTAATACTTGGGTTGGGTCCGGGTGTGATGACCGGCCCAACCCCTTTATGTTTTTTTTATTTTTTGTTTTTTAAATTATTTGTTTTAATTGTTTTTAAATTGTTTTATAATTAAAAATTGTTTTTTAAAAAAAAAAACCTTTCTTTTGTAAATATAAAAAAAAAACTGTTTTTAAAAAAAAAAATAATAATAAAAATAAATAAAAACTTTAAAAACCTTTTTTATAATAAAATCAAAAAACCTCTTTTTCCTATAATAAAAATAAATGTTTTTATAAATAACTTAAGAATCTTTTTTTTTTAAAAAATATCTAAGTTAAAACCTTTTTTAAGATTAAAGTTAAAGTATAAATTCATTTAACATCTGTTTTTCAAAAACAACAAAAACCTCCAATACTGCACTTTTCCTCCTAACTCGTCCAATCACTGTCCAACCTTGTTTACTAACGGTGTTCATCATTTGCAGCTCATGTTTATCACTATTGCGTGGCATTTTATTTCATTACTATATTGTAACTGCTTCCCATATGTAACCCCGCGAACCAATAATCGCGCTTTAAGTTTCTGCTTTTAAATTTCTGTCTGCATGGCTTTAACTTCTGTCTTATTTTCTGCTTGCATAGCTCAATCATCTCACGCCTTCATTAACATTTCTGTCACACTGCACACACCTCCGAAGGAATTAGGTCTAGCATATGACCGCCGCGTCAATAGTCCTCAACCTCAAAACTACAAACTACAAACCCTAAATTTTTCACAAATGCCTCGCCGCAGGCAAAATTACAACTTTTACCCCTAGCATTAGGTCAAAGAGCCGCCGCGCTCATTTTAGGGTTTCCCGCCGTGGAATCCCTAACCTAATTTAACCCTAATTACAACTTAACAATTCAACATAGAGATTTGGAGTTTCTACACTCCACGTAAGCGTGTCCTTAAGACATGTTTACTCCCCGTGAGACCTTGACCACAGTCAAGAAGTCTCTAACCTCCCTTTTGAGGGGAACTACGATTACTCTGATTCCACTCCCGTAAGGATACGTAGGCACAAGATGCGATGTCTTGCCGAGTAAACTTAGAATTAACCCCCTTTATTATTTATTATTGCTTATTTATATTTTATTTAATTATTTTGCTTATTATTTTGTAATTGTTTCTTGGATGTAAAGTTGTTTAATTATTTAATTATTATTATGGTTAGTAATTAGGGAGTGTAACAACATGTATGTAATATTAAAATAAATTTAGATCACTTTTAAATAAAGATAATTAAAATAAACACGTCACACACGTAAGTCGATTTTAATCGCCGTCTCACTTCCTAAGGATATCCCTCAAGTTGCCTACGAATAATGGTTAAGTGGGGTGTATAAAGCAAGTCCCTCAAATAGAAAAATCATCAAAGTCCCTTATGGTTGCCTTTACGAATCGAGTCCCTTTCGAAAAATGATGACGGTCCCTTATATGTGCTTATTACATCCCACAATGGCCTTCAAAGTCAAATTGTCCCTCACATATCCCTTAACATCCAAAGTAAGGACTACCTACTCCATTATAGTAGGGATAGTCTTACTAAGGAAAGGATAAAGAATAAGAAAGACCTTAAAACATTAGGGTAGGCTACTCCTAGATACTTGCTCACTTCAAAACTTTTTCACACTTAAACAAATTTCCAACAGAATTTTCAAACAAGTTTTTTTCACATCCATACACGGATTATTATTAAACTATTCTGAAATTTTTTGCTATTCACACACTACACTTTCAAAACAATTCAAAAGTGAGCTTAAGTACCTAAGAGCCCATGGATAACCATGGATGAAAAGGGTGCTAACACCTTCCCTTTTCATAACCTACCCCCCGGACCCAAAATATTCTCTAAGGTCTTTCCTGTTCTTTTATAACCTTTCCTTATGGATAAAATAAAAGTCGGTGGCGACTCTTGCTATCCGCAACATTGTTTAAAGTCAGTTCTCCCACCGTGTTACAGTGGCATATGAGATTTGGTCATCTAAACTTTAGGTCTCTCAATCAACTGATCACTCAAGATATGGTAACTGTTATACCAAGTCTTAATATGCCTGAAAAACTTTGTGAAGGTTGTCTAATCGAAAAGTAGTCCAGGAAGTCTTTCATTTCAACTATGCCAATGAGATCATCCTGCATACTCGAAGTTGTACATTCAGATGTATGTGGTCCTTTTGAAGAGCATACCATTGATAGAAACATGTATTTCATCTCATTTGTCGATGAGTACACTCGAAAGCTCTAAATCTATATGATCAAACAAAAGGACGAAGTA
This sequence comes from Lathyrus sativus, assembly GCA_963859935.3. Classification (NCBI taxonomy): domain Eukaryota; kingdom Viridiplantae; phylum Streptophyta; class Magnoliopsida; order Fabales; family Fabaceae; genus Lathyrus; species Lathyrus sativus. Next base: position 534,404,145 of record OZ012736.1, read on the forward strand.
TTTGAAATCTTTAAGATATTCAAGATACTTATCAAATATCAGGGTGAAAAGAAGATCAAAGTTTTGCGAACAAATGGAGGTGGCGAATACACATCCAAGATATTTGAAGCATTATGTACAGAACATGGTATTGATCATGAGATAAATGCTCCTTATACTCTTCAATATAATAGAATAGCAGAAAGAAGAAACAGGACCATAGTGGACATGGCGAGATGCATGCTAAAGTAGAAGAATTTTCCAAAGTCCTTATGGGGTGAAGCTGTTTCGACTGCTATTTATTTTGGAACACGTGCCATAACAAGAAGTTGAAGAACAAGGTTCCTGAAGAAGCGTGGAGTAAAAAACAACCATTAGTGAGTCATCTTAAGGTGTTTGGCTCTATTTTCTACAAGCATGTTCCTGATGCAAGAAGAAGGAAGCTTGGTGACAAGAGTGAACCTATGATTCTGGTAGGATATCATAAGACTGAAGCATACAGGTTGTTCAATCCAATTAATCAAAAGATTGTGATGAGTCAAGATATTGTGATTGATGAAAACTATGCCTAGGATTGGAACTATAGTAATGAAATTGACAAGTCATTGATGAGCTAGGATTTCAAAAAAGCAAGTAATGATGTCGAAGTCGAATATATTGTCGATATTCCAGTTGAAGTCAAAGTTGTTATTGACAAACCCGAACCTGTCAAAGCTGAAGAGGATATGGCTGGAACAAGTCAGAGACCTCAAAGAACTAGAGCTCATCCAACAAGGCTTCAAGACTATGAAGTGGTTGGTGATGATGAAGTCACAACAAATGAAGACCTAGTTCATTTTGCTTTACTTGTAGGTGTTGAACCAATCAACTATAGGGAAGCCTTCAAAGATAAACAATGGAAGTCTTTATGATTGAATTTCCAGCATATACAAAAGCTATCAAAGTGAAGTGGGTGTTCAAGTTGAAGCACAATATTGATGGTTCAATAGCAAGACTTAAGGCGAGATTGGTGTAACCCGGTGAACTGACTTTAAACAATGTTGCGGATAGCAAGAGTCGCCACCGACTTTTATTTTATCCATAAGGAAAGGTTATAAAAGAACAGGAAAGACCTTAGAGAATATTTTGGGTCTGGGGGGTAGGTTATGAAAAGGGAAGGTATTAGCATCCTTTTCATCCATGGTTATCCATGGGCTCTTAGGTACTTAAGCTCACTTTTGAATTGTTTTGAAATTGTAGTGTGTGAATAGAAAATTTTCAGAATAGTTAATAAATAATCCATGTAAGGATGTGTTAAGAACTTGTTTGAAAACTTGTTGAAAATTTGTTTAAGTGCGAAACAATTTTGAAGTGAGCAAGCACCTAGGAGTAACCTACCCTAATGTTTAAAGGTCTTTCTTATTCTTCGTTCTTTCCTTTAGTAAGACTATCCCTACTATAATGGAGTAGGTAGTCCTTACTTTGGATGTTAAGGGGTATGTGAGGGACAATTTGACTTTGAAGGCCATTGTGGGATGTAATAAGCACATATAAGGGACCATCATCATTTTTCGAAAGGGACTTGATTCGTAAAGGCAACCATAAGGGACTTTGATGATTTTTTTATTTGAGGGACTTGCTTTATACACCCCACTTAACCATTATTCGTAGGCAACTTGAGGGATATCCTTAGGAAGTGAGACGGCGATTAAAATCGACTTACGTGTGTGACGTGTTTATTTTAATTATCTTTATTTAAAAGTGATCTAAATTTATTTTAATATTACATACATGTTGTTACACTCCCTAATTACTAACCATAATAATAATTAAATAATTAAACAACTTTACATCCAAGAAACAATTACAAAATAATAAGCAAAATAATTAAATAGCAAAGATAAATAAAATATAAATAAGCAATAATAAATAATAAAGGGGGTTAATTCTAAGTTTACTCGGCAAGACATCGCATCTTGTGCCTACGTATCCTTACGGGAGTGGAATCAGAGTAATCGTAGTTCCCCTCAATAGGAAGGTTAGAAACTTCTTGACTGTGGTCAAGGTCTCAAGGGGAATAAACGCATCTTAAGGACACGCTTACGTGGAGTGTAGAAACTCCAAATCTCTACGTTGAAATGTTAAGTTGTAATTAGGGTTAAATTAGGGATTCCACGGCGGGAAACCCTAAAATGAGCGCGGCGGCTCTTTGACCTAATGCTAAGGGTAAAATTGTAATTTTGCCTGCGGCGAGGCATTTGTGAAAATTAGGGTTTGTAGTTTGGAGGATTTGAAATTGAATGTGTGAAGTTTTACGGACTATTGGCGCGGCGGCCAAACAGTTAGACCTAACCTTCGGATGTGTGCAATGTGACAGAAATAATAGTAAACGCGTGAGATAATTGGATCATGCAAACAGAGAGATAATGTCATAATTTAAACCATGCAAGCAGAAATTTAAAGGCAGAACTTAAAGAGCGATTGTTAAGTTCGCGAGGTTACATGAGAGGAGCAGATACGATATGATAATGAAATTTGAATTGAAAAATAATAAAATAAAATAAATAACGGTTCTAGTTATTATTTTAAAAAAGATTTTAGTTATTATTTTAAATTTATCTAAAAAAAAGTTTTTCTTAAAAATAATAGGTTTTCATATTAATTTGGAAAAGATGTTAATGTTATTTATTTTAAAAAACAGATTTTTATATTATAACAAATTTTAATAAATTAATGATAACAATAATAATAATAATGGTAATAATAATGATAATAATGATAATAATAATAAATAATGATAATAATAATAATAATAATAATAATAATAATAATAATAATAATAATAATAATAATAATAATAATAAAGCAATAATGAATTTTAAATGTGCCAAATAACCCAACAATGTTGCTAACGCAGAAATGCGCTCATCGCAACTAGATCTAAATCGGACGAAACAAAATTTATCGCAAAGAAAAAGAAATTAAGCAAAAAATAGTATTATTGCTCACACAAAAATGCGATCATCGCAACCAGATCGAACTAACACAAATGTCACGCGTCATGCACACAAATGTGCAAACATCGTATCGACATAATTCGATCAAAAATCGTATATATATAAACTCTAACAATTTAAAAATTATATATATATAAACGTAACAGTAATAGATAAAGAAAAAGAAATAACGGTAATAGATGAAGAAAAAGAAATAACGGTAAAAGATGAAGAAAAAGAAACAACAGTAATAGATGAAGGAAAAGAAATAACGGTAAACGATGAAGAAAAAGAAACAATAGTAATGGATGAAGAAGAAAACTAAATAACGGCAAACGGCACTCACTCCTCTTAGGTTTTTTTCCTTCCCCTCTTTTTTCCAACAAGGCAACACATGTATATATAGGGAACAAATTAGGGTTAACACCAAATTGTCAATAATGTCCCTAAAGCCCATTTTAAAGCCCAAACTAAATAATTAGTTAAGAAAAAATAAAATTTAAATAATTTAAAATAATTAAAATAAACTTAAAATAAAAACTAATAATCCTATTGATTCCTAAAATATTATAAAAAGAACAAAATTTTTTTTCAATATTTTTTATTTTATGATTTTTTGGATATTTTTATGAATAATTTAGAAAAAAGTGAAAAAAATAATATTTTAAAAAATGATTTAATTAAAATACGAAAATAATAATTAAATAATAATAAAAAACTATTTTTGTTATTTTTTTAATGAAAGATAGAAAAGTTTAGAGTAAAAATAATAAAAAACAAAAAAAAGTGACAAAGGTGAGATTCGAACTCTCAACCTCTCACACTCATAACTCCTTACACATGTCCTCCTGCCAATTGTGCCATTTTTACTTTTTAGAAAAAAAATGCATGCCATATGATATTTACCTGCAAAAAGTCAAACGACTACACAAATTTGTTAGTAATTGATTAAATGCAATGAAATGCGACGACAAATCTTAGGGCAAAATTTGGGGTATTACAGTTATTATGATAATATTTCTCACCCAACCTCTCTTTGATGTTGGCAAAAAAAAATCATGAAGTTTGACTTTGGTTTGACCACAGTTGACCTCAGTTTGACCTTTTAACTGCATTGACTGCTTTTGACTTATCTGATCATCTGACTGAGCAAACTTTTGAGAAAAGTCTTGAAACTTGACATGGGGGTTCTTATACACATATAAGATGTTATGAAGCTCACTTGAAGTCTTGGAAGTCCATTTAGCCTGATTAAAGTCAAAACCCTAGTTTTGGATGCACTGCTTAGGAGGTGCATTGTCTGAGGGAATTGTCAACTCTTCTGACCAATTATGAATTTTGTGAACCTTGTGAACCTTCTTGGAACACAAAGTCTTGTATTGTGAGGGCGAATTTTGGGGTGCAACAATTGGTAACTCAAGGTTTTCTTCAGAGAGCATGACTTGACTACTCTGAATTATTTGCACCAGTCCCAAGATTGAAAAATGTTCAACTAGTGGTAGCCTTAGCATGCAATCAAGGCTAGTCGACATTTCACATAGATCTAAAATCGGCATTTTTGAATGGACCTTTAGATGAAGAGGAGTATGTCACACAACCTTCTGGGTTTGTGATTCAGGAGGAAGCAAGGAATACAAGTTGCACAAAGCGTTCTATGGTCTTAAGCAGACACCTAAGGCATGAAACAAAAAGATTGACTCATACTTGGTCGAACTGGGATTCGTCAAGTACAAATCTGAGTATGGTGTTTATGTTTAGGTTGTGGCACAAGATATAACAACCATCTACTTATATGTTGATGACTTTCTAGTAACTGGAAATAGTTTCAAGAACTTGTCAAAGTTCAAAGAGCTGATGAAGAAGGAATTTAAAATGTTAGATTTGGGAAAGTTATCATACTTCCTAGGCATGGAATTTCAAATGTCGAAGCAATGTATGCTGCTACATCAAAGAAAGTATGTCAAAGAGATACTCAATAGATTCAGAATGGATGATTCTACTCCTGCATCTTCTCCTATTGAACCAAATTTGAAGTTGGAGAAGTATGGAGAGGAAGACAAAGTCGATGCGACTTTGTTCAAACAAACTGTTGGATCTCTGAGATATGTGTGCAACAGTCGACCTGATATATATTTCTCAGTCGGATTAGTAAGCAGATATATGAGTGAACCAAGGGTGCCACCCATGAAGGCTGCAAGAAGAATCCTGAGATTCTTAAAAGGATTGATAAACTATGGAATTTTATTTCGACGAGAATTTGAAAGCAAAGAAGCTATGGTTACTTGTTATTTAGATGCTGATTGGTGTGGAGATAAGGAATTTCAAAGAAGCACTACTGGATATTTCTTTCAAGTATTTAGTTCTCCAATCTCATGATGCTCTAAAAAGCAACCCATAGTGGCATTTCATCGTGTGAGGTTAAATATATATCAGAATCCTATGTTGTGTGTCAAGCAATTTGGATCAGATTTGTGCTGGAAGAGGTCGAGGATGGAGTTAAGAAATATCTGATATTGCAGATCGACAACAAGTCAGCCATAAATCTGACGAAGAATCCAGTTTTGCATGGAAGAGGTAAGCACATTGAAGCTAGATTTTACTTCTTAAGAGAAAAGTTAAATCGGGGTGAACTTGAAGTAAGCCATTGCTCGTATCACAAGCCTTTAGTTCAAGAAAGGGACCGATTTACTTGTATCAAAAGTCAACGATGCCACAAGGTGGTGAGAAATAAATGTTCCGTTGAAGAGTGTCAATGGCACCATAAAGGTGGTGAGTAAGAAAGGTTTCATGCGATACAAGAGTTTATGGAAGTAAGAAGATCTTCCACTTTAGGGGGAGCATTGTGGACTCGCACTTGAGGGGACGTATTGAGAATGTAGCAAGTGTGAGTAGTATGGGTAATAGTCCCATATTGGTTGGAAATATGGAGACTTGAGCATTTATAAGTGATAGAATCCACCCACCTATCACCATAAAGTTTTGGGTGAGTATGCGGTGTGTCTCTCACAAAGGTGTTGATCTAAAAAGGAAGTCCCATAATATTCAATGCTCTCTAGTGAAAAACTCCTCTAAGACATGGTATCACTATATTTCACTTCTTAAGGGAGAAGGCGAAACAAAGTGAAATTGAATTAAGACATTGCTCGAGTGAAGCACAATTGACCGATATTTTCACCAAAGGATTGAAGATCCACGGGTTCCTAACTTTGAGAAAGAAATTAGGAATAAGTCAGATTGATAATGATTAGTGTGCTTCGACAACTTGGATTATAAGGGGGATGTTGAGATATTAAATATAATCCAAGTTGAATTATGTGGCTCAAGGCCAAAGCTAATTAGGGTTTAGAGTTTGTTACTTAGTTTGTTATATTTATTGCTTAGTAGTCAAGTCACATAGGTCTATATAAATAAGACATTTTGTAATTCAGTTATTATCACTAATTCAATAATATCTATTCTTATTTTCTTATTGTCTCTCTTTCTCTCCTCACTAAAAGTGTCTCACACACTAATAAAATTGTTTTATATTTTTTTAAGAGTGTGATGGGTTGGTTGGTGTTGGAACAGATAAAAACTTTATGATTGTTATCGGTATGGGGTATGTTCTATGTATTAAAATTGTTTGGGTGACATGTAATGCTGGTAATTTTGTTGGGATGAAGTTTGAGTATAAGTGTGTTGGGTTAGAGGTTGGGTGTTTGATGATGAAGCTTGTTGGGTGGGTCAACTAAATGTCTGTGTTCATTCAGGAACCCAGTCGTAATTGATCTATACTAACACAAGTATTGAAGAGTTTGTTTATATTTGAATGGCATTGTAAAGTCGGTTAGGGCTAGGTGACGACGACACTTCCATTCACAACATTCTGCTTTGGCATATTATGTCCAATCGTCGTACTCTCATTAGTTTGAAACTTTATTATTGTAGAACTATGTAAAATATCTCGAAGGATCTGGGATTTCTTGATGTAAGCCGAATTGAAGTTTCATACGAACACTGTGGTGCATCTCCATAACAGTGAACACAATAATCAATATTTTTGTAGTCCAAACGGTATCATCTTCTTGATTCATTTCACGATGACTTTCTAACACCATATATGGTCTCCAAATAAGTTGTTAAATAAGTTATCGTAGAAAAATAAATTTTCTTAGTATATGTTAATAATAAAAACAAATTATTCTAAAATAAATAGGTTAGTGGTAATAGATTGTTTGATCTCAAGTGATCCAATAGATTTCAAGATTGTGTGATGTAGTAATGAGAACACCTGTCGTAGTTCATCCGACATGTGGACCACCTAAAAAATGAAAATAAATTATTTGGTGTTAATAGTAGAAATTAAGTATATAAAAATATCTATAATGTTGTAGACTTACCTTGTCGCATATGGGAATACAAATATGTGGTTGTTGATCAGCGCTATGGAGACCATTCTCAACAAACCTCAAGTTTGAAGAAAAATAGCGCATCCAGTCAAAGTATATGTATCTTTGTATGCATTGTTACACAAAGATCTATAGAGATACGATAAACAAGCGGACCTCCAACTATATTCTCGAACAAAGATAAATACATAACATGTACTAAAACTAGAAGTATATGGAAATCAAAATGAAACTATTAATAGCATGATATACGATCTAGTTTTAATTATTTTTTCATGTTCAAGAGATTCTTTGGCTAATTGTATGTTAGTGTAATTATCATTCAGTCACTTTAGTTTAATACTTTGGCCCTTTATATCAGTCTGTGTCAATCGACGATCCAAAAGTTGCTCGAATATATTTTCATCAAAGTTTGTGGGATCATTTATTGTCTTATCGTTAATTGGTAGATCAAAAAACATGTACACATCCTCTAGCGTAACATTATATTCACTGGTTAAAAGATAGAATGTGTGTGTCTCGGGTCTCCATCTTTCTTGTAAAACGAGGATAAATATAACATCAACACAATATGACATAAATTTGATGACATGACCAAAACCGCCGCGCTCCAAATAAGAATAAATTATTTCGTCGTTTAAAACATATTCATGAATGCAAATACGAAAGTTGATAGAGTTCTAAGAAGAAAACATAGTAAGATACAAATAAGGTATAATCATATTAAACATTCAGTTGGAATCCTTGTTTTGTAGGGTTGCATGCTTCCATTAGTCCTTCTTCATACTTTTGAGAGAAAATTATGGGACTAAGACATGGTGAATAAAACATTGCTTCAAACATTTTGACTTATGTTGAGTAATATGTTTTATTAGCTTCCACAATCTCCACTTTATTACCAACCTAATAACATGAACTTTTAGTGGAGCATTTAAGGTACAATTTCACTTTGCATCAAAACTTTGCCTAAGATGAAAAAATAGAAAGGATTTCATTTTTTTAGTAGGATTTTAAAGAGCATTCTCCATGCCTTCTTATTGCAGTTAATGTGACCCATTTAGTATCTTCAATGAACACACCACCTTCCAATTCTCCTGAATGAGAATCATTTCTAAAACCTCAAGAGAAATGAATTCGATGGCTTGTCTTATCCTTAAGCTTTCAATGAGTCCAATTGGATTTTTCTATTTCTTATAACAACTGTTCTGCACCCTGTCATCTCATTGAATGATATTGTGGCTATGTTTTTGGTTGTGAAATAATTTATATAAATAGACATATCAACAATATCATTATCGGCAAACTTGAGCCTACCTTTCTCGATAGCTTTTGCATGTATTTTCAAAAAAATATGAAGCTGAAAAATGACTATATGAGTTTTGCCACTTTTAGTATCCAGTGCCTTTGAATATTACCCATCTTTAAGCAGCTAATCTAACATCTTTAAGCTGAAAGATGTATTTGAGTTACTGCCTAATGAATCAATTTCATTCTCTATGGCATGACAAATGTATATTTTTCTTTTTAGGATCATAGGTGTCAATACACATATTTTTGGACTTAACTCCTCTCCCCCTAACTAATACTTTTCTTTTCTTTCTCTTGAATGGATATCTCAATGAGCAATGTGCCAACATGATTGTTCATTCAAGTCATTGAGGGTTTTCCCTACCAAATTTTTTTCTTAATTGAGGATGCATGCTACCAATTGCTATTGAGGTGTACTTAACATTTGAGAAATAGATAAAACATTTCCTTGATTTTTTTCTAAACCTCTCTACGAAGTCAGCAGTAAATTTGTGCACTTGTTTTTTCTTTCAAATTCATACAATCGTTTTATGTGACTTCAAGTGGAGAGTTATAAGGAGTAAAAATACCAGTTGTCTTCATACCCTCTCTTTTTTTCCTTGAACCCCTTGGAACGTAGAGGCAACTTAGTTGTCATAAGAATTGTCTTATTTAGTCTTAAATTCTCGAACCTACTGAATCTCATTGTGAACCATTAATTTTACAAAGTTAACGAAATTTTGTGAATTTTGACATATAAAGTCATGTATCTCCATGTGTGTTCGGTGACTAATGAGTATGGTGTTGGAGGGTAAACATGAAAAGAGGAGCCCATGTATTGTTACTCTTGTCGCTAAAATTCCACTTTCATTACCGACCAAAAGATTCTGTAATGTAAATCGTTTAAAAATCAAAATTTTATCGATCAAAATTGAATTATAAAATTGAAACTGGAATTTACGTCAAATTTAAATTTTAGTTCTGAAACTAATCATAACCGACCGATTGTCTATCCCTACAATAAGCAATGAATATTTGTCATTGTTTTTTCTTTCTGTTTTCAATCATCTCCAAAAAATTAAAATTTTTTTATCAAAATAATCAAGTTCCTTAACTTTAACTCCAAACTAACTAATATTTTTCCATAAATTTTAAACTTAAAAAAATACGAAATAAAAACTTAAGATCAGACCATTTAAAAAAAGAAGTAAATTCAATGGGTGCATACTCCATTTTGAATAGGAGGCGCCAATTCAAATTAAATGTCATTTGTTTTGATTATTTATTTGTTTTAAATTACTAATATATTTTTATTAATAATTAGTTAATATAAAAATATAAATAAGTATCTAATTATATGATTAATAATTTAAATTAAAATAAATAATTATACAATTAATATAATTAACAAAAATGAAAAAAGTTTAAATACTAGTGATATATAATAAAATTTGGATAATAGTTTTTTACATTTATTACAATTATTAGGTTGACCGAAGTGGTCGTCGGTTCTGCACTTTCAAGGTCGTATCTCTCATACAGGTCTCGGTGGATTCACCTGAGGTGTTTCATAAGAAGCCGTTGTGAGTGGCACTTAAAAAAACTCACATAAGTATTGACAACTTGATGAACTCGAGTCGTTGATGTCGTCATAAGTGAGTTGGTTGCCCATGCCTATGTAGTTTTGTTGTGTTGCTTGTGTTGATGAGGTATCGATCAGACGGTGGCGAGGTTGCTTGAATGGTGATGTTGGTATGAATGTTTGGGTGAATAAAAATTGATGTGGTGTTTGGTAGTCTATGTTAAATTTGTTGAGATATTAGATATAATCCAAGTTGAATTATGTGGCTCAAGCCCGAAACTAATTAGGTTTAGGGTTTGTTATATTTATTGCTTAGTAGTCAAGTCACTTAGGTTTATATAAATAAGACACTTTGTAATTCAGTTATTGTCATTCATTCAAAAATATCAATCTTTATTTCCTTATTCTCTCTCTTTCTCTCCTCACTAAAAGTGTCTCACGTACAAACAAATTGGTTCAAAACTCCGATTAGATTCTTGATCGTATTTTCAAGAATCACACGTCAGAGATCGTATTTTCGGGATCATGGGCTGCTGTTGATCAATCGCTGCAAAGATTATAACAGAAATTTACCAAACTCCCTTCCAACTCTTGACGGTAAGAATTGGCTTCGATGGAGAAAATAGATACAATCTCTATTTGACTTTTATGAAACCTTAGAAGTGGTTATTAATGGTGTTCCTGCGCTTGGTGAAGATGAAATCGACGCACATAAAAATGTTCACAAGGATACCAAGAAGAAGGATTGCAAGGCAGCATTTTACATCCAATCGACGAATGACGAAGCTAATTTTGACAGAATCGCTCATACTGAATAGGCGAATGAGGCATGGGATATTCTTGTTAAGTACTATGAAGGAGGCAAGAAATTCAAGGTTGTCAAGTTGCAAGCTTTGCAACGAAAATATGTTGTTGTCGATGGGAGAGGACGAAAAGATTGCAGGCTACGTCTCGAAGGTGCAGAAACTCGTCCATCTCATGAAGGGTTGTGGTGAAACCCTAACTGATAAGATGATAGTTGAGAAGGTAATTTTTATGTTGACCTCTCACTTTGATCACGTTATCGTAGCTATTCAAGAATCCAACAATCTTGAAACCCTAAAACTGGAAGATTTAGTTGGTTCGTTGGAGGCGCATGAGATTAGGATTGTCGAAAGGAAATGAGTTCAAGATTTGATACAAGCACTACAGGCTCATTCATGGAAAAAGAATGGTGCTTCCAATAAATTCAAAAGAAAAATCAACGAAACTCAGGGCAACAAGTTTTGGTCGAATCCTCACAAGAATAAGATCGATGATAAAAATTCTGAATCCTTAGAAAGAGGATAAGGAAATTCCTATCATAAAGACAAAGTAGAGATAAAAGGCGTGCATTGCTATAACTGTGAAAAATGGGATCACTTGGTCAAGCATTGTTGGTACAGGAAAGACAAGGGATCAACAAAAGGTAAAGACAAATGAGCGAACCTTGCACGTCAAGATTCAGATGATTCTGATGATATTATGGTTATGAATGCCATTGCAGATGACCATGTTGGCTCCAAGATCTGGTTTCTCGATTCAGGTTGCTCAAATCACATGACTGGTCGAAAAGTATGGTTAGTAGATTTCGACGAGTCGAAGAAGATCAAGGTCAAACTTGCTGATAATAGATCGTTACAAACAGAAGGTACTAGCAACATAGTTATTCAAAGGAGTAATGGATTAAAAGCCTTGATCAAAGATGTACTCTATGTCCCTGGAATGAAGTGAAATCTGCTAAGTGTTGGATAACTGGTAAAAAAGGGTTTTTTAGTGGTTATGAAAGATAGAGCCTTAGTACTTTTCGACGTCCAGAATAACTTGGACTTGAAATCTCCTTTTTCGAAGAATAGAAAATTTAAGATCATGATCAGTTCGATTGAGGTACAATGTCTGAAAATAGTTGTCGACCACAAGAATAGTTGGTTGTGGCATATGAGATTTGGTCATCTAAACTTTAGGTCTCTCAATCAACTGATCACTCAAGATATGGTAACTGTTATACCAAGTCTTAATATGCCTGAAAAACTTTGTGAAGGTTGTCTAATCGAAAAGTAGTCCAGGAAGTCTTTCATTTCAACTATGCCAATGAGATCATCCTGCATACTCGAAGTTGTACATTCAGATGTATGTGGTCCTTTTGAAGAGCATACCATTGATAGAAACATGTATTTCATCTCATTTGTCGATGAGTACACTCGAAAGCTCTAAATCTATATGATCAAACAAAAGGACGAAGTATTTGAAATCTTTAAGATATTCAAGATACTTATCAAATATCAGGGTGAAAAGAAGATCAAAGTTTTGCGAACAAATGGAGGTGGCGAATACACATCCAAGATATTTGAAGCATTATGTACAGAACATGGTATTGATCATGAGATAAATGCTCCTTATACTCTTCAATATAATAGAATAGCAGAAAGAAGAAACAGGACCATAGTGGACATGGCGAGATGCATGCTGAAGTAGAAGAATTTTCCAAAGTCCTTATGGGGTGAAGCTGTTTCGACTGCTATTTATTTTGGAACACGTGCCATAACAAGAAGTTGAAGAACAAGGTTCCTGAAGAAGCGTGGAGTAAAAAACAACCATTAGTGAGTCATCTTAAGGTGTTTGGCTCTATTTTCTACAAGCATGTTCCTGATGCAAGAAGAAGGAAGCTTGGTGACAAGAGTGAACCTATGATTCTGGTAGGATATCATAAGACTGAAGCATACAGGTTGTTCAATCCAATTAATCAAAAGATTGTGATGAGTCAAGATATTGTGATTGATGAAAACTATGCCTAGGATTGGAACTATAGTAATGAAATTGACAAGTCATTGATGAGCTAGGATTTCAAAAAAGCAAGTAATGATGTCGAAGTCGAATATATTGTCGATATTCCAGTTGAAGTCAAAGTTGTTGTTGACAAACCCGAACCTGTCAAAGCTGAAGAGGATATGGCTGGAACAAGTCAGAGACCTCAAAGAACTAGAGCTCATCCAACAAGGCTTCAAGACTATGAAGTGGTTGGTGATGATGAAGTCACAACAAATGAAGACCTAGTTCATTTTGCTTTACTTGTAGGTGTTGAACCAATCAACTATAGGGAAGCCTTCAAAGATAAACAATGGAAGTCTTTATGATTGAATTTCCAGCACATACAAAAGCTATCAAAGTGAAGTGGGTGTTCAAGTTGAAGCACAATATTGATGGTTCAATAGCAAGACTTAAGGCGAGATTGGTAACTCAAGGTTTTCTTCAGAGAGCATGACTTGACTACTCTGAATTATTTGCACCAGTCCCAAGATTGAAAAATGTTCAACTAGTGGTAGCCTTAGCATGCAATCAAGGCTAGTCGACATTTCACATAGATCTAAAATCGACATTTTTGAATGGACCTTTAGATGAAGAGGAGTATGTCACACAACCTTCTGGGTTTGTGATTCAGGAGGAAGCAAGGAATACAAGTTGCACAAAGCGTTCTATGGTCTTAAGCAGACACCTAAGGCATGAAACAAAAAGATTGACTCATACTTGGTCGAACTGGGATTCGTCAAGTACAAATCTGAGTATGGTGTTTATGTTTAGGTTGTGGCACAAGATATAACAACCATCTACTTATATGTTGATGACTTTCTAGTAACTGGAAATAGTTTCAAGAACTTGTCAAAGTTCAAAGAGCTGATGAAGAAGGAATTTAAAATGTTAGATTTGGGAAAGTTATCATACTTCCTAGGCATGGAATTTCAAATGTCGAAGCAATGTATGCTGCTACATCAAAGAAAGTATGTCAAAGAGATACTCAATAGATTCAGAATGGATGATTCTACTCCTGCATCTTCTCCTATTGAACCAAATTTGAAGTTGGAGAAGTATGGAGAGGAAGACAAAGTCGATGCGACTTTGTTCAAACAAACTGTTGGATCTCTGAGATATGTGTGCAACAGTCGACCTGATATATATTTCTCAGTCGGATTAGTAAGCAGATATATGAGTGAACCAAGGGTGCCACCCATGAAGGCTGCAAGAAGAATCCTGAGATTCTTAAAAGGATTGATAAACTATGGAATTTTATTTCGACGAGAATTTGAAAGCAAAGAAGCTATGGTTACTTGTTATTTAGATGCTGATTGGTGTGGAGATAAGGAATTTCAAAGAAGCACTACTGGATATTTCTTTCAAGTATTTAGTTCTCCAATCTCATGATGCTCTAAAAAGCAACCCATAGTGGCATTTCATCGTGTGAGGTTAAATATATATCAGAATCCTATGTTGTGTGTCAAGCAATTTGGATCAGATTTGTGCTGGAAGAGGTCGAGGACGGAGTTAAGAAATATCTGATATTGCAGATCGACAACAAGTCAGCCATAAATCTGACGAAGAATCCAGTTTTGCATGGAAGAGGTAAGCACATTGAAGCTAGATTTTACTTCTTAAGAGAAAAGTTAAATCGGGGTGAACTTGAAGTAAGCCATTGCTCGTATCACAAGCCTTTAGTTCAAGAAAGGGACCGATTTACTTGTATCAAAAGTCAACGATGCCACAAGGTGGTGAGAAATAAATGTTCCGTTGAAGAGTGTCAATGGCACCATAAAGGTGGTGAGTAAGAAAGGTTTCATGCGATACAAGAGTTTATGGAAGTAAGAAGATCTTCCACTTTAGGGGGAGCATTGTGGACTCGCACTTGAGGGGACGTATTGAGAATGTAGCAAGTGTGAGTAGTATGGGTAATAGTCCCATATTGGTTGGAAATATGGAGACTTGAGCATTTATAAGTGATAGAATCCACCCACCTATCACCATAAAGTTTTGGGTGAATATGCGGTGTGTCTCTCACAAAGGTGTTGATCTAAAAAGGAAGTCCCATAATATTCAATGCTCTCTAGTGAAAAACTCCTCTAAGACATGGTATCACTATATTTCACTTCTTAAGGGAGAAGGCGAAACAAAGTGAAATTGAATTAAGACATTGCTCGAGTGAAGCACAATTGACCGATATTTTCACCAAAGGATTGAAGATCCACGGGTTCCTAACTTTGAGAAAGAAATTAGGAATAAGTCAGATTGATAATGATTAGTGTGCTTCGACAACTTGGATTATAAGGGGGATGTTGAGATATTAAATATAATCCAATTTGAATTATGTGGCTCAAGGCCAAAGCTAATTAGGGTTTAGAGTTTGTTACTTAGTTTGTTATATTTATTGCTTAGTATTCAAGTCACATAGGTCTATATAAATAAGACATTTTGTAATTCAGTTATTATCACTAATTCAATAATATCTATTCTTATTTTCTTATTGTCTCTCTTTCTCTCCTCACTAAAAGTGTCTCACACACTAATAAAATTGTTTTATATTTTTTTAAGAGTGTGATGGGTTGGTTGGTGTTGGAACAGATAAAAACTTTATGATTGTTATCGGTATGGGGTATGTTCTATGTATTAAAATTGTTTGGGTGACATGTAATGCTGGTAATTTTGTTGGGATGAAGTTTGAGTATAAGTGTGTTGGGTTAGAGGTTGGGTGTTTGATGATGAAGCTTGTTGGGTGGGTCAACTAAATGTCTGTGTTCATTCAGGAACCCAGTCGTAATTGATCTATACTAACACAAGTATTGAAGAGTTTGTTTATATTTGAATGGCATTGTAAAGTCGGTTAGGGCTAGGTGACGACGACACTTCCATTCACAACATTCTGCTTTGGCATATTATGTCCAATCGTCGTACTCTCATTAGTTTGAAACTTTATTATTGTAGAACTATGTAAAATATCTCGAAGGATCTGGGATTTCTTGATGTAAGCCGAATTGAAGTTTCATACGAACACTGTGGTGCATCTCCATAACAGTGAACACAATAATCAATATTTTTGTAGTCCAAACGGTATCATCTTCTTGATTCATTTCACGATGACTTTCTAACACCATATATGGTCTCCAAATAAGTTGTTAAATAAGTTATCGTAGAAAAATAAATTTTCTTAGTATATGTTAATAATAAAAACAAATTATTCTAAAATAAATAGGTTAGTGGTAATAGATTGTTTGATCTCAAGTGATCCAATAGATTTCAAGATTGTGTGATGTAGTAATGAGAACACCTGTCGTAGTTCATCCGACATGTGGACCACCTAAAAAATGAAAATAAATTATTTGGTGTTAATAGTAGAAATTAAGTAAATAAAAATATCTATAATGTTGTAGACTTACCTTGTCGCATATGGGAATACAAATATGTGGTTGTTGATCAGCGCTATGGAGACCATTCTCAACAAACCTCAAGTTTGAAGAAAAATAGCGCATCCAGTCAAAGTATATGTATCTTTGTATGCATTGTTACACAAAGATCTATAGAGATACGATAAACAAGCGGACCTCCAACTATATTCTCGAACAAAGATAAATACATAACATGTACTAAAACTAGAAGTATATGGAAATCAAAATGAAACTATTAATAGCATGATATACGATCTAGTTTTAATTATTTTTTCATGTTCAAGAGATTCTTTGGCTAATTGTATGTTAGTGTAATTATCATTCAGTCACTTTAGTTTAATACTTTGGCCCTTTATATCAGTCTGTGTCAATCGACGATCCAAAAGTTGCTCGAATATATTTTCATCAAAGTTTGTGGGATCATTTATTGTCTTATCGTTAATTGGTAGATCAAAAAACATGTACACATCCTCTAGCGTAACATTATATTCATTGGTTAAAAGATAGAATGTGTGTGTCTCGGGTCTCCATCTTTCTTGTAAAACGAGGATAAATATAACATCAACACAATATGACATAAATTTGATGACATGACCAAAACCGCCGCGCTCCAAATAAGAATAAATTATTTCGTCGTTTAAAACATATTCATGAATGCAAATACGAAAGTTGATAGAGTTCTAAGAAGAAAACATAGTAAGATACAAATAAGGTATAATCATATTAAACATTCAGTTGGAATCCTTGTTTTGTAGGGTTGCATGCTTCCATTAGTCCTTCTTCATACTTTTGAGAGAAAATTATGGGACTAAGACATGGTGAATAAAACATTGCTTCAAACATTTTGACTTATGTTGAGTAATATGTTTTATTAGCTTCCACAATCTCCACTTTATTACCAACCTAATAACATGAACTTTTAGTGGAGAATTTAAGGTACAATTTCACTTGTTTGCATCAAAACTTTGCCTAAGATGAAAAAATAGAAAGGATTTCATTTTTTTAGTAGGATTTTAAAGAGCATTCACCATGCCTTCTTATTGCAGTTAACGTGACCCATTTAGTATCTTCAATGAACACACCACCTTCCAATTCTCTTGAATGAGAATCATTTCTAAAACATCAAGAGAAATGAATTTGATGGCTTGTCTTATCCTTAAGCTTTCAATGAGTCCAATTGGATTTTTCTATTTCTTATAACAGTTGTTCTGCATCCTGTCATCTCATAGAATGATATTGTGGCTATGTTTTTGGTTGTGAAATAATTTGTATAAATAGCCATATCAGCAATATCATTATCAGCAAACTTGAGCCTACCTTTCTTGATAGCTTTTGTATGTATTTTCAGAAAAATATGAAGCTGAAAAATGACTATATGAGTTTTTCCACTTTTAGTATCTAGTTCCTCTGAATATTACCCATCTTTAAGCAACTAATCTAACATCTAGCAAACCTTGATGTTATCAAAGATGTATTTGAGTTACTGCCTAATGAATCAATTTTATTCTCTATGGCATGACAAATGTATATTTTTCTTTTTAGGATCTTAGGTGTCAATACACAGATTTTTGGACTTAACTCCTCTCCCCCTAACTAACACTTTTCTTTTCTTTCTCTTGAATGGATATCTCAATGAGCAATGCGCCAACATGATTGTTAATTCAAGTCATTGTGGGTTTTCCCTGCCAAATTTTTTTCTTAATTGAGGATGCATGCCACCAATTGCTTTTGAGGTGTACTTAACATTTGAGAAATAGATAAAACATTTCCTTGCCTTTTTTCCTAAACCTCTCTACGAAGTCAGCAGTAAATTTGTGCACTTGTTTTTTCTTTCAAATTCATACAATCGTGTTCTGTGACTTCAGGTGGAGAGTTATAAGGAGTAAAAATACCAGTTGTCTTCATACCCTCTCTTTTTTTCCTTGAACCCCTTGGAACGTAGAGGCAACTTAGTTGTCATAAGAATTGTCTTATTTAGTCTTAAATTCTCGAACCTACTGAATCTCATTGTGAACCATTAATTTTACAAAGTTAACGAAATTTTGTGAATTTTGACATATAAAGTCATGTATCTCCATGTATGTTCGGTGACTAATGAAAGACATAATTATAATTCATAGAGCTTCAAGTGGATTAACTTATGGGTCTCTAGAAATACTACAATGAAAAATTTATTTCACAACGGTTGAAAAAAGAATACTATCACGATTGACCAACCATTGTGAGGTTGAGTGTGATGGTAAGTATGTTATTTTCCAACACGTGTGTGACCGTTGTGATAAATTAGATAGCGTGCTATATATCAAAACAGTTAGAATAAACAATCAGTGTGCAATATATATATAAGTCATGGGTTTGAAAAACCCAATGATTGTATGGTACTTAATTAATTGGTGTGTTACTTATTACAACGATTATTATTAATAACTGTGGTGAAATATTTTGTTTATTTTATTTTATTTTATTTTTCCATATTACAAATTTGTATTTTATACATATATTACCTAAACATTTTTTACATCAAATTTAAAAATATTATTTAAAAATAAATATGTATATATCATTGTCATATATTACAAACATTAAATTAAGGCAAAATCATATATTTACAAACATCAAATACAAAGTCATACATTAGCACCCTTTCCATTTTCAAGTAGCGCATTGAAAATAAAAGCTCAACGTTTACGGATGTCGTTTAAGTCATTGGGGGAGAAATGTATTATGTCGTTAAACTTCTACAAAAAAAAAGTGAAAAAACATGTATTTAACATGTGTATTATTACATAATACCCACACATGTATCCCTCTAATGGTCTCCTCGTCTACAAATTTAAACATTTTATGAATATATAATCATACATGCATGCATGTGTTTTATTACATAATACTCACGCAAGTAATTCACTTACCTTAGGCTCACAAAATATGAGTTTTTTTTCCTAGAATTGTTCATAATAAAGTGTCACTCCATAACCCTGCATATTGAAAATGATTTAAAAATATTACACGCTAAACTAATTACAAAGTCAAATAAAATATTACGAAAAGTCTCGTAAACATAAAGTTACATGTAGTAACCCTATGTCCAACCGCCGATTTCTAACAACCATATCATTTATATCTTTAGGATCGATATATAAAAACTCTAACTCTAGATCATGTTCTAGCTCTAAAGAAATTAGGTATGCGTTGTCGATAAGGTGACATAACATTTTGTTATATGATTGTTCAGAAGGAGCCAATAACTCGTTATGGATCTCATTATCGGTAGGGGTGGTTGAACAACTTTCTTTTATGCTTCCACCACGTACAACAGTTCTTGCAGGCAATTGATCATCATTCTCTTCATGTGTACATTGTGGGACGGTTCCACTGAATCTCTATATTTCAAATATAAACACAATATATATCATATATTTCAAATATCAGCACATGCAAGAATAAAAAAACATACGAACACAAAACAAAATATATATCATATGTTTCAGATATCACAATATTCTCACATACTGCAACAAACTCTTCTATTTCTTTCATGCGACTTTCTCACTCTGCTGCTAACAAGTCTTTAAAATCTTTCTCTTGACTTTCCAGTTTCCTCTCAAAATCTCCAATAGTTTCTTTTTGCACCTGCCCGAAGCTTTTTCTAGATGTTGTAAACCACAATTTCAGGCCGATGTCATCTCTAACACCACGAACACACTCACCATGCTCTTTTATTTCTATTCCTTCTATTAATATATCATGACATGGTTCTGGAACAAAGGAACTTTCACGGGCCGACATAACTAAAGAATCATGCACAACATGATAAGATATACATTGTTAATTACCAAAACAATTTAAGTAACACATATCAAAGAATCCAACTTACAATCTTATCAACGACTAATCTTGAGACATTTGAAGTGTAGTCTTCATTTGGTATTTGTCGATCCCTCTTTCACTTATAATATCGTGATGGTGGAGATGGTTGCCGAACAGGACTCATGGAGTCCTCATCTTCTAGTTGTTATATTTTTTCATCAATCGTTTTTTCTCAAGTTTCTTGTATCCCCCACGAGACAATCTATGGAGGTATTTGTTTTTTGCTTTGTTCAGTTATCCTGCTTCACTTTTAACCTATTTTAAACATAGTAAAAAATATTAACTTGCATTGTTGTATATATAAAGCATATAGCATAAAATTATCAGAAAATACAATTAGTACTAAGCAAGAACTCCTCAGAACTACGAGACTTGACAAAAATTTTCCAAACCTTCTTATCAAGAAAATTATATATCACCTATGGAAGCGCAAGATTAGGCTTAGGTTTCCTAATGTAGTAGCTTTGTGAGTTGTGACTTAAAGACCCTCCAACACATACCAGCATAAGACATCCATTTTTTCCAGCTTAGGATCATCGGAAAACTCAAACGTCAACTACACAATTACATCAATAAGTATGTATTAGTGAGTATGTAAAGTAATATCAAATTAATGAAAATTAAAATAAATACCTCAATGTATGTTCATATGCTATCTTTCACCTTTTCTAGTACATCTTTCTAATCATTTATCAATATAATAACTTTGTTACATCCAAGAAACACAACATAACTCTTAAAAAGTGAAGTATGAGGACCATCAAGTATCGTATAAACAAGACTATACTCGACTAAATATTTGGAATCCAATTTGTAGGCTTTTTCTAATTGTGCCAGCATTGTAGCACCTATTTGTTTTTTTTTTCTTCCTGTTTTCCGCCAATAGATTAAGAATCGTTTGTATAAGTTTCATTTATATAAGTATTTTTGTCACTACTAGTTTATCCCACCAGACAACAACAATATTCTTCAGTTTGACTGGCTCATTCCTTTGCTTGAACAACAAGTTTATCCCACCAGACATCAGCAATAATCTTCAGTCTGATCACCACCATCTTAACATGTTATTTTAAAAGACACCCATGACGTCGAAGAATCTGTCAACGTTGATCTCTCAATCTAGAAACTCCTCCACTCCCATCCTTCTGTAGAATAATGGAATATCAACATTCACTCGATAATCATAGTCATGTCAATTCCTATGATCAAATATCTCTTCCTCGCAGGATGCTTCTTCTTTACAACTTAAATTTTCAACAATAATAGCACGATTGTTTCCACCCTGCAGAATCCTAATTGGTTCGCCTCTCATGTATCTTTGTTGGTTTCCGTTGTTGTTGTGTTATGTTAGAACAAGATTTGTTCAAGACATATATTCCTTGAGCTTTTGATGATAACAAGGTATTTAAAGAACAATAATTATATTTGATGTGTGTTTCTTATATGCAGGTTCTAATACTTGTAAATATTTATATACAAAATCTGTTATACAAAGGCACACTTGAGAGAAGTTGAATTGCTAGCTTCTGATGGTGTAGAATCTGAAGAATGCTTGCTAAGTGATGTCTGGCGTAGACTCTGAAGCTGAAGGCATCAACATCAAAAGAAACAACATAATTGTCTCTACACTTGGTGAATATAAATTGGCTTCTAGTATTATTCAGAGTTGGTGATAAAGCTGAAGTTGTATGTACTGCATAAAGCAAGCTGCATTGTCAAATCAGTTTGTCAGTTAGAGTATGAATTCTCAAGGCTCAAGAAAGGTTGACACGCTTTATAGATATCTACTCTCAACAGCTCTATAGTACATGATCTTTTTGAAGACTCAATGGTTAAACATGTTACACAATGGATCAAGATCTTTTGGTGTACCTTTCATTAACGGCTCTTGTACTATAGAGTAAAGCAAAGACACTTGATTAAGTTATCTCTTGTAATGGCTAGTCTACTGCAACTACTATATAAGTGGCTGAAGGTTCAAACTGAATCTTTAACAAGGATTAACCAGATGAAGGAGTAACAAGACCAACAGTTATCAACTCTATCGTGTATGCAAATTTTCTGTTGTAGGTTGTAATTGTAAAATCCTTAAGATTTCTTACACATTGAATATATTAGAAATCTTAAGAGCTTTAGGTCTTTGTTATGGTGATTTCTCATACCTATGATATTAGTAACAAGTACACCTTTTCTCTATTCTGCTGAACTTGTTTAGCAGTTTAGGTTAACTTTCTCGCCAAGATGCTTGAGCCATGTAAGTCTCATGTTATGTGCTTGAGTAATGAAAGTCTTAATCAAGTGGATTGATTGAGTAGAAGTCTTGTATCATTGGGATTCAAGCAAGGAAGTCTCTCGCCAAGATGCTTGAGTCATGTAAGTCTCATGTTATGTGTTTAAGCAATAAAAGTCTTAATTAAGTAGATTGATTGAGCAGGATGGATCAGTTTGTGGAACTTGGAGCAGAAGTCCTGAACTTGAGGGGTTTGAGCAGGAAGGCTCGTTTCATGGAACCTGGAGCATAAGTCTTGGGACAGTGTAGCTTAAGCAGGATGGCTGGATTTGTGGAACTTGGACCAAAAGTCTTGAACCTAAGAGGTTTTAGCATGAAGGCTCGTTTCATAGAACTTGGAGCAGAAGTCTTGAGTCTGTAGGACTTGAGCAAGAAGTATTGGACCTAGGGTCTGAGGAGTGTAAAAGACTTATGCAGGATGCATAAACATTGTAATCATGATTTGGTTATAGTAAAAATCTCTTGTGAAGTAAGGGGACTATAATACTCTCAGTTGGGAGGAACTATCATAAATCTACTAGAATACTCTCAGTTGGGAGGAACCATCATAAATCTTTGTGTCTTCTGCTATTATTTATTTGTTTCTGTTAACATCTGCTGTTAAGTATAATCAGAATATCAACACAATTTTAGATTCTGAACTCTGATCAGACGCAAATTAAGAAAACAGAAAACACAATTCAACCCCCGTTTCTCACTTTCTCGTTGTTCATTTTAGTTGTTAAAGTCATCATTTATTCAGTCAAAGCAATTAGAGTCATGGTAAAAGCCGCAGTAATTCCCTCAAGGTCTGCTCTAGTCAATGGTTGATCTCTCATGGTTGATCAAGCTACGAAAAGAAACATGAAAAAATCTGCTTTGATGTCACCTGATGCAGTCGAAAACAGTACATATTAGCAAGCGCTAAACACAAAATTAAAGCACAGATTTACAAGCGACAAACATGTCAGATAAAACTCTAGAATCTAGTAGATAAAGAAAAGTACTGAATATTATTATGATAAAAGATAATCCTATTCTCAAGAGTGTTTAAATAAAGAAAAAAATTCTAATGGATTTTTAATCCAAACAGAAATAAAATAGAAAATTGTATAAAATATTAAAACTTTATTTTTGAGTTTGAAATAAACTCGAGTGCCCGTGTCGGTATTGAACATCTGTATCGACACTTATAATTACATTTAAATTATTCATTTTTTTTAATTATTACTAGTATCATCGTGTCCGTGTCGGAATAGTATTTGAAATGTGCGTGTTTCATAGAAAAAAACTTATAAATCTAACATTTCTTTGACCTTTATGAAGCTTAATAAACTTATAAAAAATCCGATTAAATTTTTTTCGTTTATAACCTTATAAGTCTAACATTTCTTTGACCTTTATAACTTAAAAAAAAAAAAAAAAAACTTATACTTGCCTAACTTTCTTTCGTTTGAGAACAAATTTTTTTTCTTAAATTTGTGTCTTTGGTTTCGACTAACAAATTATTTATTTTTAAGTGTTGTTAATTCTAAACAATAATAATTGACGCACGTTATTATTCAAGGTTCTTAGAATTGGCTCCAAAAAGAAACATCTCATCCCTCATGTGTAGATGAAGTGAAAGTAGTATAATGTGATGCAAATTAACAAGCACATGTAACCATGTGAGGCATTCTTAGTTCAAGCAGTCAAAGACAAAATTTGAATACTTGAGTAACATGAACATGACTCAATAAATATACACCTCCACCTATAGAAATACCAATAATCTAATTCATCAAAAACCAACTAAGCACTGTATTAGTCAAACCTCATATAGTTGAGATTCCAAAGTAACAAGACACACAGCTAAATTCCACATAAACAAATACCAAACATATATTTATGAATCATTGTTCAAATGCAAGCATAGAATCTCCAGTAAACCGAAAAGAAAGGATCAAAATGATGAAGGGTCAATGCATGCCGAGGCTGAAAAGCAACTCATTCAAGAACAAGATTCCGTCTCCGATGACATTGTTAGAGCGTTTCAGGGAAGCTGTTTTCCGGTTAATGATGTTGTCTGCATTTTCAAAAACCACCACCAGCAATCACGGTGGTTCAGGTGATGGAGAGAGGCAAAGACGTTATAGCCACTATGATACTCATCACAATAGCGAAGCTGTAGCAGATTGCATTGAGTTTATCAAGAAAAAAGCTATCGCTGATACAGATGAGAAAAACCGGCTCTCTAGTGCTAGTAGCTCCGACGACACGTCGGAGATCATGGTCTCTTTGTCTGTCATGTCGAGTAACATGTAGATATTCTGGAATTTGGATTTTGGAGATACTGCAATCAAGCAATTGAAGACG
Source organism: Lathyrus sativus (assembly GCA_963859935.3). Taxonomy (NCBI): domain Eukaryota; kingdom Viridiplantae; phylum Streptophyta; class Magnoliopsida; order Fabales; family Fabaceae; genus Lathyrus; species Lathyrus sativus. The sequence goes on from OZ012736.1 coordinate 534,429,077, forward strand.
ATTTTAGAGAAGTCGTTCATTGTTTGATCTGTGCTGTCTGATCTCGATCCAACGACTAATATCTGGAGGGAGTGTTGTGAGAGATATTTGGACATAGCATTCGGGATTTTTCAATGTATTTGTGAAGTTTATCAAAGTAATGTAGATATGTTTTCATTATTAGTTTCTTAGGATCCAATATCATATGGTGTTGTTTTTATAGCTCATTTAATTAGTTCTATGAACCTGAAGTGGTCTTATGTTTTTTACTATTATGATGAAAAGTTCTCCATGGGTGCCATGACGAAACAGAAGATGTTGTGGTTGGCAATGAGCCCCTAGAGCTCATCGATTTTATATGTTGAGATTTCATAATTTATCATACAAGCTTGAATTACTCTATATTTCATCCTAAAATTTTTAAAGTTTCATAGTCAAGACTAAATTGTTCTTTAGTATTTTATGTGATATTTTTCTTCGAAGGTGATTGTCCGGGGGAAGTTAGGGTAGTGAGGTTTTGAAGACTTTGGATAGATATATAGTGTCAAGATTTCTTAAAACAATGAATATTTGGCCTTTTAATACTTTCAAATTTCGTTCTTTAGACTTACTCAACAAGTGGTATTAGAGTGTGGTTGGTTCGGTGGGGGGCGGATGTGAATTCTAGTGTAGATCAAGATTAGTGAGGTGGGTGACTCACATTTGTGAGGAGATTGTTAGATTTTAAGTGTGAAGTGTTAAAGTCTCACATCAACTAGGAATGAGAGGTATGTGGTGTCAAAGTCTTTTAAAACTATGAACGTTTGACCCATTAACACTTCCAGACCTCGCTCCTCGAACTTTCCCAATAGTAGTTACCCAATTGCTCATATGACCTCTTTTTTTTTTTTATGTTTCGTTGTCTATTTTATATACTTTCATGAAGGTGAAAAATTGTCTATTATGAAACACACAATTATGTAGAAGCAAGTTTCATCTCAAAGTTTTGATGACGTCAACATCAAGATCAAGAATAATTCATCTGTGCAAAAAGGCAAACGCTTTCAAAAGACCAAGATCAAGTGGAATGGAAGTGATCAACATTCAAAGCTTCATGAATATCTGACTGATCAACTTTCAAGTTTTGGACACAAGCTATGGTATATCAAAATCCATTAATTTAATTGATATACAAGTGTTCAACATCTTTATCATTTGATCACATTGCATTAGCATGTTTTTTAAACTATTAGAATTGGTATAACACTATTTTTATAAGCATTTTTCTGAAAAATAGCAGTGTTAACCGATTAACCATATAGGTTAACCGGTTAACCATTTCAAATTTTGAATATTTTGGTATAACGTTCAAGTGTTAACCGATTAACCATATAGGTTAACCGATTAACACTGAACGTATTTTGAAAAATGGCCTTGTTTCAAGTTCAAAAATGTTTTAAAAATTATACCAGTTCATATTTTGAATTATACTCAAATATACCTTTTGAAAAAGGTGTGTTTACAAATATAAATTCTGAGTTTTTCGATTGGAAAAAAAAACCCTCCAATAATCAATTTCAAAACAATTCTTTGAATCAAATTCACCACTTTCAAATACTTTTCAAATCTTTTCAAAAGTGTTCATATTGAACATATCTTTCATATGCATAGCATTGAACACTTGTGTTGAAATTAAATGAGTGAATTTTGATCAGAGGGAGAAGATCAATCTCAGCATTGATATTACCATTATTATTCTCAAATCAAAGTATTCAGATTACTTGTTTTTGACTTGTGATCCAGGTTTGTTGGACACAAGGGTGAGTGTTTACAAGAGGATTGTTCTTGTACACTTGTTGATTTTTATTGTTTGATAGTAGGCATCACCGGTTGATGGTGTGATAGGTTGTACTTTATTAAACAATAGTGAAAACTCTCTTTTGTGTTGAAAGGGGAGTGGAGTACTCTCGGATTGTGAGGGGAACCACTATAAATCTTGGTGTCCACTGTCCTTTTATTTTCTACTGCATTAATCACCAAGAACCTAACCAGTAAAATTTCAAGAATACCGAAAAACCGGAAAAAGTCCCTAAAAGCCTAATTCACCCCCCCCCCCCTCTTAGGCATACTATGTACTTACAATTGGCATCAGAGCAGGTTAAGGTAACCTGTTCCTATCGATCCTAATGGCTTCCGCTAGTACTAACCCGATTTCAAAGATGGTGGAAGCAGTAACAAGCCACCACTCTTTTCTGGAGAATACTTCGACTTTTGGAAAATCCGTATGAAGGCACATCTTGAGGCTCAAGGAGATGGTATATGGGAAACCGTAGAAACTGGTCCACATGTTCCTACAAGTGTGGTAAATGGTGTTGGAACTCCAAAGATAAAATCCTCATATGATGAAGATGACAAAAAGAGAATTTTGAATGAGAAGAAAGCAATCAACATAATTCAAAGCGCTCTCAGTATGGACGAATTCTTCCGTATATCATAGTGTAAATCAGCAAAGGAAATTTGGGACACCCTGGTAGAAACGCATGAAGGGACAGCCGAAGTAAAAAGATCAAGACTTAATACTTTAAGTCAAGAATATGAAATGTTCCGTATGCAGCCTGGTGAGTCCATTGTTGCCTTACAAAAGAGATTCGTTCATCTAACTAATCATCTGATTGCTCTCGGGAAGACCTTCACCAATGATGATCTCAACTTGAAAGTCCCAAGATCCTTAACAAAAGAATGGCAACCAAAGGTGACCGCTATTTTAGAAAAGAAGAGTCTTTCAACAATGACATCCGCTTCCTTATTTGGCAAACTTCAAGAGCATGAACTAGAACTTGGAAGGCTTGAGAAGCATGAAAGTCAAGACAAGATGTCCAAAGGAATTGCCTTGAAGATTGACACAAGGGATGACAAAAATGACGAATCTTCCGAAGACGAAAATTTCATGCTTCTAGTAAAGAAGCTTGGTAAATTTTTTAATAATAATAAAATTTCTTCTTTTTCTAAAAAGAATAGACATTTTAGGAAAAAGGAGGCACCCACATCAAACCAAGAAATTACATGTTACGAATGTGAGAAACAAGGTCACATAAAGCCAGATTGCCCGAAACTCACAAATAAAGGAAAATTCAAAGGCAAGAAGGATTTCAAAACGAAGAAGGCTTATGTCGCATGGGACGACAAAGAAGTAAGTTCATCATTGGAATCGGAAAACGATGAATGTGCAAACATGGCGTTAATGGCCTCTCACCACTCCGATGAAGAAAATGAGGTTAGTAGTAATTTTTCTGTTTATGATAATGATGCACAAGAAATTATAGATGAACTTCTAAAAGAGTGCAAGACTTTGTATAAAAACATCTCATCACAAAAGAAAAGAATCTCCTCTTTAGAGGAACAAAACTCTGTTTTTATGAAAAATATTGAAGATGAAAAACAGAAACTGATGGATGAAAAACAAAGTCTTGTATGTAAGAAGTGTGAGTCTTTATCTTTCCAAATTGTTCAACTCAAAAGAGTTTTAAAAAGATACGAAAAAGGTCAAATTGGTTTGGAAGAAATTCTAAAACATCAAAGATATCCTAATGATAAAAGTGGATTAGGATATTCTAAATTTTCAAATCCAAGCACCAATAAGATCGTTTTCATAAGAGCAAGTGAACAAATTGTTAAAGAAAAGGCCAGCACTTCTAAAGTTCAGCATCAATATCATAACAAGAAAAGCATTGCAAAGAAAAAGAACCATGTTCCTAGATATAGAAGTCACTTTCAACCTACATGTTCTTATTGTGGAATTAAAGGACATACACCTAATGCTTGCTATGTGCGCAATATTGGTGTTGCTAAAGGGCATTATGTGTGGGTTGAAAAAGGTATTAACTATCAAGGACCCAAAGCAATTTGGGTACCTAACACTACCTGATTTTGTGTTGTAGGTATGCTTGAAGACAACCACTAATCAATGGTATCTTGATAGCGGTTGCTCGAAGCATATGACGGGAGACATAAACAAATTTTCAAGTCTATCATTAAAGGCCAAAGGATACGTCACTTACGGTAATGATAATAAAGGAAAAATTCTTGGAGTTGGAACCATTGGTGCACCTTCATGTACAATCATCGAAGACGTTCTTTATGTGGAAGGCCTTAAACATAACCTACTTAGCATAAGTCAATTGTGTGACAAAGGGTTCCGAATCAACTTCACAAAGGAGGAATGCTTGATAGAACATGAAGTCACTCATGACATTTTGTTAAAAGGTAAAAGATATAATAACATTTTTATGATTTATTTTGATGACTCTTCCTTGAAGGTAAAATGTCTTATGGCGAACAACAACGAGGCATGGCTTTGGCATAAAAGATTTGCTCACATTCACATGGAGCATTTAAACAAATTGATAAAGCATGATCTAGTTGTTGAACTCCCAAAGATAAAGTTCATCAAAGATAAATTATGCGATGCATGTCAAAAGGGAAAACAGACCAAGACAACTTTCAAATCCAAGCAAGTGGTTTCTACATCAAGACCACTTCAATTGTTGCATATGGATCTTTTTGGTCCATCGAGAACAAAAAGCTTCGGAGGTAATTTCTACGCCTTAGTTATTGTTGATGATTTCTCTCGATACACTTGGACATTGTTTTTAGTGCAGAAAAGTGATGCTTTTAAAGCATTCAAGAAATATGCAAAACAAATTCAGAATGAGAAATCACTCACCATAGCCTCTATAAGAAGCGATCACGGTGGAGAATTCCAAAATTCAGACTTTGAAGAATTTTGCGAAGAGTATGGAATTTCTCATAATTTTTCAGCACCAAGGACTCCTCAACAAAACGGTGTCGTAGAACGGAAGAATAAATCACTGGTAGAGCTTGCAAGGACAATGCTCAGCGACGCAAATCTTCCTAAATATTTTTGGGCAGATGCAGTTAGTACAGCATGCTTCGTAAGCAACCGTGTCAATATTCGACCACTCCTCAAAAAGACTCTGTATGAGTTGTTCAAGGGAAGAAAACCAAATATAGCATTCTTCCACATATTCGGACGCAAATGCTTTGTTCTCAACAACAACAAAGATAATCTCGGTAAGTTTGATGAGAAATCCGACGAAGGTATATTTCTTGGTGTCGCTACTCGAAAAATGCATCGCGCAACGACGGGGAGGCGAAAAAGATAGACAGAAGAGTCGCCACCGAATTTTATTTATCCCATGAGGGGAAAGGAAAATATCCAGAAAACCTTAGGAAAAGAACGGATAAGATTGGTCTCGCGATCAAGAACGGGTTCGGGAGCCGGTTATGCAAGGGGAAGGTATTAGCACCCCTCGCATCCATCGTACTCGATGGGAACCTTTTGTTTGTCGATGTGTGAATATATTTGCTAAAATATATGCTATAAGAGGTGTTCCAAAGGGAGAGAGATAAAGGGTTAGAAACAGGGAAAGAGAGGTAACGGGGAAGAAGAGAGAAAGAACAGACTCGGTAGGACTTCGCGGTCCTAGGCCTACGTATTCTCAAAAGATATGAGAAAGTCAGAGTCGACGTAGTTCGGGGAACTACAGATATGGGGGATTGTGCTCGCCAAGACATCGTCGTCTTGTGCCTACGTATTCTCATCTGGTATGAGAAATCAGAGCAGCCGTAGTTCGGCTAACTACGGGTGAAAGGTGAAAAAGGGAGCTCGCCAAGACATCGCCATCTTGTGCCTACGTATCTTTACTTGAAGAAGTAAAGAATCAGAGCAGCCGTAGTTCGGCCTACGGTGTGCGGGGAAGTCTTGGTAGACGCTGCTATCGTGCGCATTCTAGCAGTTAGGTGTATTGCTGCTCGCTCGTTGGAGACTTAGGCGTTACCTGTTTGCGGTAGAACGGACGTAACATGCCTTTCTGGGAAAGGGTAAAAAAGAAAAAGGGTGCTCGCTAGGATATCGCAATCCTATGCCTACGTATTCTCAACATGCAAGAGAAATCAGAGCAACGTAGTTCGTACTAACGGGTAATCGGTGTGTTGATGTCTTTATGGATGATGCTATCGTGCGCATTCTAGCAGTTAGGTGTTTTGCTGCTCGCTCGTTTGGAGACTTAGGCATTACCTGTTTGCGGTAGAACGGACGTAACATATCCTTTTTGAAAGATTAGGTTTTTCGCCAGACGAGGCAAGATGTCACATTTGATTGATTGGATTGCTTTTTAGGGGCGAGACATGTCCTCGGATAGTAACCCCTACGGGTAGTACCCAATTCATTGTCTCAAAGTTTTTGTTATAAAAAGGTGTGCCGAACGAGGCGTCTTCGTATTGAAAGACGAGCGTTGAAACCACCCTCACTACAGTGGGCATCCCTACGCTCGGAGAAGAAGAGGTCTACACCCAATCCTCTCTCTTTAATTCAATGCAAAGAGAACTTCGTTTTCTTATTAAAGATGTTTTTGGTTTTGAATGGTAAGTGCTTTGCGACAGAGAACCCTACGGTAAACGTCAGCACTCAGGATAGGAGAAGGCCTACGCCTAACCACTCCACGACCATTCAAGTTTTTGTTGTAAAAGTAATTTGAAAATGCACTCGGTATAAGACCGAGGTTTTAGGCGTGAAAATTGCGGAAGGAAGTTGTGAAAGCGAGAGGTGGTGGATAAAGAAGCGTCTTCGTATTGAAAGACGAATATCAAGACCACCCTCACTACAGTGGACATCCCAACATTCAGAGAGGAAGAGGTCTACACCTAATCCTCTCTTTTTAATTCAATACAAAGATAATTGGATTTTGAAGATGGTTTGTAAATGGACTCGGTACGGGACCGAGGTTTTAGGAGGGAAGGTTTGAAAAGTCACTCGGTGCGGGACCGAGGTTTTTAGGAGGAGAGAGAATGTCGTCTTCGTATTGAAAGACGAGCGTCGAAACCACCCTCACTACAGTGGGTATCCCAACACTCGAAGAAGAAGAGGTCTACACCCAATCCTCTCTTTTTAATTCAATACAAAGAATTGATTTTAAGGAGATGAGATTTGAAAATGGATGGGAAGCGTTGAAAGCGAAATGGTCTCAGATCCAACATTATTCATCAATAATTTGACTAGTAATGAATTACGGAAGTGTCGTCATCGACCAAAAGAAGTGAAATGAAAATAAAGTCGAAAAGTGAGAAAGAAGAGAAAGTCGGTCTCAGATCCTTCATTTCTCATCAATAATTTGACAGAGAATCGAAGGTGGTCTCGTCATTGACCAAAAGAAGAAAATGGGACAAAATGTCCAATAACAAATAAAAAGTAAAATCGACTTCTAAAAGAGAAAATATTCTAATAGAAATATAATATATGAAATTCTAAAAGAAAAAATAAAATAAAAAAAGAACTTCTAAAAAAATATGTATAGAAAAACTCTAAAGAAAAGTTAATAAAAATTAAGATATAAACTATATTAAATAATAATAATAATAATAATAATAATAATAATAATAATAATAATAATAATAATAATAATAATAATAATAATAATAATAATAATAATAATAATAATAATAATAATAATAATAATAATAATAATGATAATGTATTTACAAAAATTTTAAAAAAATATTAAAAAAAATAATATATATAAATTATATACAAACATAATAACAGTCAGCTTAAAGAAATAACATATAATAACAATAACTAAAAAAATATAAAAAAAGTTTAAGAAAATAAATAAAAAAGGAAAACAGGGAGGGGGTTTGGAATAGACAAAGGGGATATGAGAAACCCGCCCGGGTCACACCATTTATGGGCTTCAGTCCAAGAGAATCACAAATAATAATAAAAAATCAAACAGAAAATAAAATCCCAACATTTTCTTCTTCGTACGCAACAACCTATCACTCCCTCTGTCAACTCGACTTTCTCTCATCAGCTCTTTGTTCAGAAAAAAAAAATCTCTCCAACATCATCTTCTTTTCATCTCGTTCTTCTGTTGGCCTTGGTTGAGTTATGGTTTTGAGTTAGGAATTGAAAAACGGTTTGGAGGAAATGGGTTTGGATTTGAGTAAAAATCACTCTTCTACTGCTTCTTGTTCTGGGTTAAGAATAGAGTTTTTGCTTTTTTGTTCATTTGAGTTGAAGATTTATGGGTTGTAGGTCGTTTGAAGGAAGATGGCGTTTCAAAGGTTTCTGTTTGTTGAAAGGGTTTGTGATTTGGCGGTGTTGAGTTTATGGATTTTGTTGGAGGAGTTTCGATGGTTGTTGAAGTTGTTGATGATGGTTCGTGGAAGATTGTTTGCAGAAATGATGAGCGGTTGTTATGGGTTTGAGTTCCCTCTAGTGGCTGCTGTGTTAGGGTTGCCTCCCTTTAGGATTAGGGTTTCAAAACTCAGTGATGATGAATAGTGAGGGAGTACCTTTATAAACGACACATGGCGGTTGACTCTAATAACTGATTAATTAAATAAATAATCAAATAATTAAATCCTAAAAAAATTAAACTAATATTTAACTAATCTTAAATAACATTCTAAATTTAAATAAAAGTAAACTCTAATATCTATACAATAAAGAAAAACACTCCTATTAACCAATTAAATTCTAAAGAAGAAAAAAAAATAATAAAAAAATAAATAAATAAATAAATAAATAAATAAAATCTATTTAAATAAAAATCTAAATAAAATAATTACTATAATTTTAGAAAAAAGAATCTATAAAAAATACTAAATTTAAAAAAGTTTAACAAACTATTTTCTAAAAAAAATAAATGTTATTCTACTCTAATTAAGAGAAATATTCAATAAAAGAAATTTAAATCTAATGTTAAATAAAAAATAAATATCTATCTAACTTCTAATAAAAATAAAATAAAACTATTTACACATATTCTAAATAACTCTAACAATGTAACTTAATTTTAAAATCCTAAAATATCTCTAACATTACTAACTTAATTCTAAAATCCTAAAATATCTCTAACATTACTAACTTAATTCTAAAATCGTAAAATATCTCTAAAATTAAATTAAATCTAATTAATTCTAATATTAAAATAATTCTAAAACAAATTAAATCTATGCTATAAAAATAATCTATTTCTATTCTAAATAAATAAAAAAACTATTTCTAATAAAAATTCTAACTAAATTAAAAAAAACTATTTAAAAACTATTAAAATAAAATCTATTCTAAAGAAAGAAATAAATAACTATTATAAATAATTAAATAAAGCAAAAATAATAAATAAATGCAAAATGCAATGGAAAAACGGGCGAGCACCGAAATGCGCCTATATTATCGACATGGATTGAATTATCACGAGGAAAACGACTTTCGCTCGATTTTGACACTGAACTTCTCGTTTGAATTATTTGAATTGCCTGAAACGCGAGCAAAACGGCTAAAATCCTGATAAATTCAATCTGGCCGATAACACGGGCAAAATGAAACCCAAATGATATGCAGATAAAAACGAAGCAAAAGCCAGTCAAAGTCGGGAAACTGGTGGGTAAATTTTAGGGTGCAACAGCTGCCCCTATTCAATCGACTTGGACCAGAAGGGATGAAAAACAGCCGCTTTCAGACATTCATGGTAGAAGGTGATTGAATACAAAAGGACCCGAAAATTTGCCAACCGCAAAAAGAAACCTCTGACATCGCCGTCAGCCATCAACCAAGTAAAACATCTGACTTCGCTGTCAGTCATCAATATCCAATTTGTAAAACACCTGACTTCGCCGTCTGAACTCCACATAAAATTCCTCTGACATTGTCGTCAGACATTCAAAACAATCAATCGGTAAATCACACCTGACATCGCCGCCAGTCATTCACAAAAATAAGGCGTCTGACATCGCCGCTGGACAACCAAAACACCCAACATCGCCGCTGGAAAATTAAATCACCTGACATCGCCGCCAGAAAAAACATCCAACCTCGCCGCTGGGAAAACAAAATTACCTGACATCGCCGCCAGAAAAAACATCCAACCTCGCCGCTGGGAAAACAAAATTACCTGACATCGCCGCCAGAGAAATACAAACCTAGTAAGATAACCCTGACATCGCCGTCATCAATCATAAATCCGACAAATATCTGACATCGCCGCCAAATCTCAACATCATCCAATGATGGACGGAGAGAAACATTATACTCACATCGTCTAATGGTAGACAGGAAGAACAATATCCAAAATACTCACATCGTCCAATGATGGACGGGAAGAACAATATCCAAAATACTCACATCGTCCAATAATGGACGGGAAGAACAATATCCAAAATACCCACATCGTCCAATGATAGACGAGAGTAAAATCAAAACCAAATCTCGCATCGTCCAATGATAGACGAGAGTAAAATCAAAACCAAATCTCGCATCGTCCAATGATAGACGAGAGTAAAATCAAAACCAAATCTCGCATCGTCCAATGATAGACGAGAGTAAAATCAAAACCAAATCTCGCATCGTCCAATGATAGACGAGAGTAAAATCAAAACCAAATCTCGCATCGTCCAATGATAGACGAGAGGAAAATCATATCCAAATCTCGCGACGTCTAAAGATAGACGGAGAAGACCATACCGAAGGCCAGATCAACATGCACTTGATCTTATCACCTTGTCTAAAGATAGACAGGAAGAAAACTTGTCCGAAGAACCACATCGTCTAAAGATAGACGGAAAGAAAACCATACTCACGACGTCTAATGATAGACGGAGAAAATACTTGCTAGGGAAACACATCGTCAATAGGAACTGACGGAAAGAAAAACTGTTTGGGAATGTTATCATCAGAAGATTGATGGACAAAATCATAACCGTCATATGATCTGAAATCCGAGTAAACCGACAAGCTGTCTGAACAAAGCTGCTGGATAAATACTCCTGAACTGATTACAGAGTGATTCACACTGCCACAGAAGGCTAGCAAAAACTGGCTTATGCTTCACATGCATATGTTTGAAATGTTCTATGGCGTAATGCTCCATACGAAATGGAAATGCTACGCATTCGAGGATGAGATGCAAAAGATGATGCAAATATGATGACTATATGCAAAAATGCAGATGCAGGCTCGGGTTGCCGGGGGAAAGCTGGATCTGAAAGAATCACTCCAGCAAAATAAATGCTGAAGAGGTGAAGCCAACTCTGCTAGGAATAACCGGATGTGCCAAGTATGATTGGACTCTCCTGGGGATGGCTTACACATGCCAATGATGATTGGGCTTTTGCTGGGGAAGACAGGTGAAGGGTTACGACTTCCCGACATTCATCTTGAACCTGAAGATTGACTGCACCTGCTTGAATAGCTCTGAGTAGCTCTGAAGATATAGAGATGAACAATTCCTTTACTTCTGATTTTGCCCCAGCCTGCGGGATCTCTGTGGGGATATTCCTTGAAAGGAAATCATAAATCTCTGTACCCTGATGGTTTGATAGGAACTGCCTCAGCATCATGAACCTTAGGGAGGTGCTTCCGACTAGCTGCCTTCTGGGTAAGGATAATATCTGTGCTCTTGGGGTGACCTGCCCCATCCTTGAAGTGATTTGCCCCTGATTGGCCGATTTGTAGAGAAGTGCCCCTGGCTGACTTCGAGAGATTTATCGAATCTCGACCTGATTGCCCCAGATTAACTGATCTTCGGATGGCTGACTCCTTTGATGATCATTTAATATGCCTTGCCCCTGCTCAACGGAGTACTCAGGCGTTCTGCACCTTATCTCGATCGAACTTTCCACTGTAGGAACTCTCCTGATGTCAAGTGCTTATTCACAAGTAAAACAAATTGCTTTGCCAAGATAATATTAATGCAATGTATATGATAGTTTTGAAATCCCAGTCTGTTCACTAGAAAAAAGTTGTGATGTATAGTGAATGAATCACTTATCGAAATGTCAATATCAATACCCATAGGGTAAGAAAATCCTTTTAGGAGTCAGTTTCGACGCGATCTTTACCGAAGTATGCTTTCGAAACAAACTTGCTTCAATTAGGACTTTTGAAGGTTGTAACTTGGTTAGGTTCACGGTTTGAAAGAAAGGATATGAGGCTCAAAGTTCTGTTTAACCCACCCACTCTCCTTGATGTTCTCCAATCCTACGTTCAGCTAATTCGACACTCGCTCGCCTCTCAGAGGTTGACTGACAGGAGTGATGGTTCAAGAAACCATAAGTTTTCGGAGTGACAGTCACTCGCTTTTCGTCTTTGGTGTCTGGCTCACATGACTTGTTCTTCATCATTTTTTTTATTCCCCTATTCTTGCCTGGACTGATTCTTTTGAGTACATCTTCTGATTTCGAAGTCCAGCGGGATGCCCTAATTTTTACCTAAGCCACTTGTTTTCAAGTTATCGACTTAGCGGGCTTTTTCTTTTCTTTTCTATTTTTCTTTTGATTCTCTTTTGAATAAATCGTGTGACACCGGCTGGTCTGACTTGTTGAAAGGATTGTAACTGTCTCACTTCTCGGCTTTTTAGGTACGACCTCTACGGGTGTGATTGATCCTCGAACAGGGAACACTCCTTCTGCAATCTGGATGCTCGGTCAAATTAACTGACACCTACCCTGCCCCAGGTTAAGATTGAGGGTTTTTCGTTTTCAGAAAGAAATTCCTACTACTAGGCTCAAAGGGGTTGACAAGGGATTAACATCCTTATATCTCCGGTGTTAGGAATTTGAAACAATGCCTGTACATCATCAGCAGAGATTTTATTCAAAAGCATACATTCGGAAGCTTGCGCGTCTTTCAATTTCGTCATCCTCCCTCAAGGAATTCCGCTTAAACAAGCGTTTGACATCAATGAAAAGCAATATTGAGTGAACACGAATGGATTTAATCAAAACATGCATATTCATTTCATTATCATTATCAATCGAAAACAAACACGTCTTACAAATGAAATTTGCAAATAAGTTCGCACTTAAACAGAAAAGAAACTACAAATGCAAAGGAATAACATGATAGAGAGATTGCCAGCTTCGGGGAACTGGGCTTTCATTCTTGACTTGCTGCTGAACCAGCCATCTTTAGAATTGCTCATCGAAATCCGTTTGATACTCTTCTGAATATATGCTCTCGGTGAATCCCTCCATGACATTAGCTGCTGAACCCATATGACTTGACGAAGGAGGATCGTTGATCTGAATACCCTGAGGCGTGATTGAGAACCTGTTGGAGTCCAGCAGAGTCTGAACCTGGCTTCTAAGCACCTTACAGTCTTCAGTTGAATGCCCCTGTGCCCCAACATGGTACTCACAGCGAGCGCTGACATCAGAATCTAACGGATGTGGAGAAGTCTCTGGATCAGTTTTCTTCGGCACTATCAAACCACCTCTGATTAAGTCTGGCAATATCTGACTGTACGATAATGGCAACTGAGTGAAATGTCTCTCTGGCTTCTTCGGTCTTCGTCGGGCGTGCTGACGTTGCTGACGACGGTATGAATGTTGACTCTGTAGGGAAGCAGATATCTGATACGCAGACCTAACAGGTTGCTGACTCTGAATACTTGAAACGTCTGAAAACTGAATCTGAGGTAATGGGGATTCTGGGATAGCATCATTTTCTTTCCTCAATTCTTCTTGAGAACTGACAAATGACTCGCTTTCATAAACTGGGAAGTCTGAGATGTCCCGAATCTTTCCACTCTTGATTCCACTCTCAATACGTTCTCCCGCTATCACCAAGTCAGCAAAGTTTAACGTTCCGCCACTAATCATTAAATCATAGTAATGGCCCTTCAAAGTACCCAAGAAGATGTCAACCAATTCTCTATCCTGAAGCGGTGGTTGAACACGAGCAGCAAATTCTCTCCATCTCTGCACATACCCTCTAAAGGATTCATTCTCCGCTCGAGATAATTCTTGCAACTGCATGCGGCTGGGATTCATGTCGAGATTGTAGTTGTACTGCTTCACAAAGGCATTGGCTAAATCTGACCATGATTTGATGCAACTACTTTCCAACTGCATGTACCAACTCAGAGATGCCCCACTCAGACTGTCTTGGAAACAGTGAATCATAAGCTTGTCATTGTGGACATACGAAGTCATTCTTCTGCAAAACATCACCAAATGTTGCTTCGGACAACTATCCCCTTGGTACTTCTCAAAATTGGGCGCCTTAAACTTCGGAGGCATCACAAGACCTGGCACCAAACACATGCTCGAAGCATTCAAATTAAGAGTATCTTGACTCATCAGGGCGTCAAGCTTTTCATCCAACAGACGATACCTTCTCATAAACTCAACAGTCTGTGGATTTTTAGGACTAATCTTTGGAACAACCCTTTGGGAATTTGGCACAGAGAAAGTGAAGTTCTGATAGTCCGAGTCATGGAGAGAAGATGAATCTCTATCTCTGACAATAGTATGCTCTTGATCTTCGACAGGAATCTGCACATGCTGAGCTTGAGCAACATTGTTCACTGGAGTCCTCTGAACATTGGTCTCTCTTCTTGTCATAGCTGACATGGCCTCCATGAGTTGATCCAACTGATTCTTCATCATCTCAAACTCTTCCCTCGTAACAACCAAATTCTGCTCCTCTGAGTCCATGATCCTTCCAGAAGCTAACTCAAATCCAATGTGAATGTCGGGAAATCAACTGCGGGTTGGACAAAAGACTGGTAAGCTCTCTGCTCCAGCTGAGGATGGATATGCAAAAATGTGATGCAAATGAAATGCAATGCAAAATGCTAATGCAACACACAAAGGATCAAAGTCACAAATTCTACAAGACAACACAACGAAATATCTTTCACCTCGGGTGAGAAATCTACTGGTTTATAAGAGGGTATTCCAAAGGCTTTTAAACAAAGTCCCATGTACTAACCCTCAAAAGTTTTCCATCAGAACGACTACTCGTAAGACGGTAATCCTTTCAAAAGGATGAACACAGAGTTATGTTTTAGCAACCTTCGGAATAAGGTTCTATAAAAGGTCCTCAGAATCGCGGACTCCTAATTGGAAATAAAGACGCCGTTACGACTACACGTAAGACATAATCATCCCAAAGGGGTCTCATCTGAGCGGTGGGATTCGATCCAACTCAACGAGTCCTAAGTCTCGCAAATCAGAAAGAAACCACCTCCTAATCTTAGTGTATACTCGAAAAGCTCGGGTAGAAAGCTTTTGTTCTTACAAACCAACCAATAAACCCAACAGGTAAAAGGAACACAACATAATAAACAGTTAAAAGCAAACAAATAAAACATGTGACAAACAAAATAGGCTTGGCTTGCTAGGTCATCCCCAGCAGAGTCGCCAGCTGTCGCTACTCGAAAAATGCATCGCGCAACGACGGGGAGGCGAAAAAGATAGACAGAAGAGTCGCCACCGAATTTTATTTATCCCATGAGGGGAAAGGAAAATATCCAGAAAACCTTAGGAAAAGAACGGATAAGATTGGTCTCGCGATCATGAACGGGTTCGGGAGCCGGTTATGCAAGGGGAAGGTATTAGCACCCCTCGCATCCATCGTACTCGATGGGAACCTTTTGTTTGTCGATGTGTGAATATATTTGCTAAAATATATGCTATAAGAGGTGTTCCAAAGGGAGAGAGATAAAGGGTTAGAAACAGGGAAAGAGAGGTAACGGGGAAGAAGAGAGAAAGAACAGACTCGGTAGGACTTCGCGGTCCTAGGCCTACGTATTCTCAAAAGATATGAGAAAGTCAGAGTCGACGTAGTTCGGGGAACTACAGATATGGGGGATTGTGCTCGCCAAGACATCGTCGTCTTGTGCCTACGTATTCTCATCTGGTATGAGAAATCAGAGCAGCCGTAGTTCGGCTAACTACGGGTGAAAGGTGAAAAAGGGAGCTCGCCAAGACATCGCCATCTTGTGCCTACGTATCTTTACTTGAAGAAGTAAAGAATCAGAGCAGCCGTAGTTCGGCCTACGGTGTGCGGGGAAGTCTTGGTAGACGCTGCTATCGTGCGCATTCTAGCAGTTAGGTGTATTGCTGCTCGCTCGTTGGAGACTTAGGCGTTACCTGTTTGCGGTAGAACGGACGTAACATGCCTTTCTGGGAAAGGGTAAAAAAGAAAAAGGGTGCTCGCTAGGATATCGCAATCCTATGCCTACGTATTCTCAACATGCAAGAGAAATCAGAGCAACGTAGTTCGTACTAACGGGTAATCGGTGTGTTGATGTCTTTATGGATGATGCTATCGTGCGCATTCTAGCAGTTAGGTGTTTTGCTGCTCGCTCGTTTGGAGACTTAGGCATTACCTGTTTGCGGTAGAACGGACGTAACATATCCTTTTTGAAAGATTAGGTTTTTCGCCAGACGAGGCAAGATGTCACATTTGATTGATTGGATTGCTTTTTAGGGGCGAGACATGTCCTCGGATAGTAACCCCTACGGGTAGTACCCAATTCATTGTCTCAAAGTTTTTGTTATAAAAAGGTGTGCCGAACGAGGCGTCTTCGTATTGAAAGACGAGCGTCGAAACCACCCTCACTACAGTGGGCATCCCTACGCTCGGAGAAGAAGAGGTCTACACCCAATCCTCTCTCTTTAATTCAATGCAAAGAGAACTTCGTTTTCTTATTAAAGATGTTTTTGGTTTTGAATGGTAAGTGCTTTGCGACAGAGAACCCTACGGTAAACGTCAGCACTCAGGATAGGAGAAGGCCTACGCCTAACCACTCCACGACCATTCAAGTTTTTGTTGTAAAAGTAATTTGAAAATGCACTCGGTATAAGACCGAGGTTTTAGGCGTGAAAATTGCGGAAGGAAGTTGTGAAAGCGAGAGGTGGTGGATAAAGAAGCGTCTTCGTATTGAAAGACGAATATCAAGACCACCCTCACTACAGTGGACATCCCAACATTCAGAGAGGAAGAGGTCTACACCTAATCCTCTCTTTTTAATTCAATACAAAGATAATTGGATTTTGAAGATGGTTTGTAAATGGACTCGGTACGGGACCGAGGTTTTAGGAGGGAAGGTTTGAAAAGTCACTCGGTGCGGGACCGAGGTTTTTAGGAGGAGAGAGAATGTCGTCTTCGTATTGAAAGACGAGCGTCGAAACCACCCTCACTACAGTGGGTATCCCAACACTCGAAGAAGAAGAGGTCTACACCCAATCCTCTCTTTTTAATTCAATACAAAGAATTGATTTTAAGGAGATGAGATTTGAAAATGGATGGGAAGCGTTGAAAGCGAAATGGTCTCAGATCCAACATTATTCATCAATAATTTGACTAGTAATGAATTACGGAAGTGTCGTCATCGACCAAAAGAAGTGAAATGAAAATAAAGTCGAAAAGTGAGAAAGAAGAGAAAGTCGGTCTCAGATCCTTCATTTCTCATCAATAATTTGACAGAGAATCGAAGGTGGTCTCGTCATTGACCAAAAGAAGAAAATGGGACAAAATGTCCAATAACAAATAAAAAGTAAAATCGACTTCTAAAAGAGAAAATATTCTAATAGAAATATAATATATGAAATTCTAAAAGAAAAAATAAAATAAAAAAAGAACTTCTAAAAAAATATGTATAGAAAAACTCTAAAGAAAAGTTAATAAAAATTAAGATATAAACTATATTAAATAATAATAATAATAATAATAATAATAATAATAATAATAATAATAATAATAATAATAATAATAATAATAATAATAATAATGATAATGTATTTACAAAAATTTTAAAAAAATATTAAAAAAAATAATATATATAAATTATATACAAACATAATAACAGTCAGCTTAAAGAAATAACATATAATAACAATAACTAAAAAAATATAAAAAAAGTTTAAGAAAATAAATAAAAAAGGAAAACAGGGAGGGGGTTTGGAATAGACAAAGGGGATATGAGAAACCCGCCCGGGTCACACCATTTATGGGCTTCAGTCCAAGAGAATCACAAATAATAATAAAAAATCAAACAGAAAATAAAATCCCAACATTTTCTTCTTCGTACGCAACAACCTATCACTCCCTCTGTCAACTCGACTTTCTCTCATCAGCTCTTTGTTCAGAAAAAAAAAATCTCTCCAACATCATCTTCTTTTCATCTCGTTCTTCTGTTGGCCTTGGTTGAGTTATGGTTTTGAGTTAGGAATTGAAAAACGGTTTGGAGGAAATGGGTTTGGATTTGAGTAAAAATCACTCTTCTACTGCTTCTTGTTCTGGGTTAAGAATAGAGTTTTTGCTTTTTTGTTCATTTGAGTTGAAGATTTATGGGTTGTAGGTCGTTTGAAGGAAGATGGCGTTTCAAAGGTTTCTGTTTGTTGAAAGGGTTTGTGATTTGGCGGTGTTGAGTTTATGGATTTTGTTGGAGGAGTTTCGATGGTTGTTGAAGTTGTTGATGATGGTTCGTGGAAGATTGTTTGCAGAAATGATGAGCGGTTGTTATGGGTTTGAGTTCCCTCTAGTGGCGGCTGTGTTAGGGTTGCCTCCCTTTAGGATTAGGGTTTCAAAACTCAGTGATGATGAATAGTGAGGGAGTACCTTTATAAACGACACATGGCGGTTGACTCTAATAACTGATTAATTAAATAAATAATCAAATAATTAAATCCTAAAAAAACTAAACTAATATTTAACTAATCTTAAATAACATTCTAAATTTAAATAAAAGTAAACTCTAATATCTATACAATAAAGAAAAACACTCCTATTAACCAATTAAATTCTAAAGAAGAAAAAAAAATAATAAAAAAATAAATAAATAAATAAATAAATAAATAAATAAATAAAATCTATTTAAATAAAAATCTAAATAAAATAATTACTATAATTTTAGAAAAAAGAATCTATAAAAAATACTAAATTTAAAAAAGTTTAACAAACTATTTTCTAAAAAAAATAAATGTTATTCTACTCTAATTAAGAGAAATATTCAATAAAAGAAATTTAAATCTAATGTTAAATAAAAAATAAATATCTATCTAACTTCTAATAAAAATAAAATAAAACTATTTACACATATTCTAAATAACTCTAACAATGTAACTTAATTTTAAAATCCTAAAATATCTCTAACATTACTAACTTAATTCTAAAATCCTAAAATATCTCTAACATTACTAACTTAATTCTAAAATCGTAAAATATCTCTAAAATTAAATTAAATCTAATTAATTCTAATATTAAAATAATTCTAAAACAAATTAAATCTATGCTATAAAAATAATCTATTTCTATTCTAAATAAATAAAAAAACTATTTCTAATAAAAATTCTAACTAAATTAAAAAAAACTATTTAAAAACTATTAAAATAAAATCTATTCTAAAGAAAGAAATAAATAACTATTATAAATAATTAAATAAAGCAAAAATAATAAATAAATGCAAAATGCAATGGAAAAACGGGCGAGCACCGAAATGCGCCTATATTATCGACATGGATTGAATTATCACGAGGAAAACGACTTTCGCTCGATTTTGACACTGAACTTCTCGTTTGAATTATTTGAATTGCCTGAAACGCGAGCAAAACGGCTAAAATCCTGATAAATTCAATCTGGCCGATAACACGGGCAAAATGAAACCCAAATGATATGCAGATAAAAACGAAGCAAAAGCCAGTCAAAGTCGGGAAACTGGTGGGTAAATTTTAGGGTGCAACACTTGGTTACTCTCCTTATAGTAAAGCATTTAGAATTTTTAATAAGAGAACACTTACTATTGAAGAATCCATTCATGTTTCGTTTGATGAGACTAACCCCTCTAAAGAGGATAATATTATTATGAATGATGATGATGATATAGTAGGTTCTCCACAACAAAAAGAAGAGATTTCAAAGAATCAAGAAATACCACAAGAAGATGTCACTCAAATCATTGAAGAACATCAAGATCTTCCGAAGGAATGGAGAACGCATAGAGATCACCCGATAGATAAAGTTATTGGTGATATTAGCCAAGGCGTTGCAACTCGACTTAATCTTAAGGAAGCTTGTCTCAACATGGCTTTTGTATCTCAAATTGAACCAGCCAAGATTGATGAAGCCTTAGGCGACGACCAATGGATTGTAGCGATGCAAGAAGAACTCAACCAATTCGAAAGGAATCAAGTTTGGAGTCTTGTACCAAGACCAGACCATAAGCACATCATAGGAACAAGATGGGTGTTCAAGAACAAACTTGACGAGAATGGGATCATAGTTCGTAACAAAGCAAGATTGGTCGCACAAGGCTACAACCAGGAGGAAGGAATTGATTTTGATGAAACGTTCGCTCCGGTAGCAAGGTTAGAAGCAATTAGATTACTACTTGCTTACGCTTGTTCTATGAATTTTCAGTTGTTCCAGATGGATGTCAAAAGCGCTTTCCTGAATGGGTAAATTAATGAGGAAGTCTACGTCAAACAACCTCCGGGTTTTGAAGACTTCAAGAATCCCTCACATGTCTACAAACTGAAAAAGGCACTCTACGGACTAAAACAAGCACCAAGAGCATGGTATGACCGCCTTAGCAATTTCTTATGTGAGAAAGGATTTACAAAAGGAAAGGTTGACAAGACATTGTTCATAAAGAAAATCAAAGGAAACACTTTATTGGTTCAAGTCTATGTCGACGACATCATCTTCGGATCAACAAACAAAGAGCTTTGTGAAGAATTCTCACTTATGATGCAAGGAGAGTTCGAGATGTCCATGATGGGAAAATTGAATTATTTTCTTGGACTACAAATCAAGCAAACTAAGGATGGCATCTTCCTCAACCAATCCAAGTATTGCAAGGAACTGTTGAAGAAATTCGATATGGATAGTTGCAAGGTAATGTCCACGCCTATGGGATCCGGAACGTACGTTGATCAAGATGAATTCGGTACTCCAGTTGATGTAACAAAATATCGAGGTATGATCGGTTCATTACTATATTTGACGGCAAGCCGTCCTGACATTATGTTTAGCGTTTGTTTGTGTGCATGCTTTCAAGCAAGTCCGAAGGAATCACATCTCACAGCCGTAAAGAGAATCATAAAGTATCTCAAAGGGACAATGAACGTCGGATTATGGTATCCTAAAGGTAGTATTTGTTCTTTAGTTGGTTACTCTGACGCTGACTATGCAGGATGTAAGACCGATAGAAAAAGCACAAGCGGTACATGTCACATTCTCGGGAATGCATTAGTGTCATGGGCCTGCAAGAAGCAAGCATGTGTGGCACTCAGTACAGCCGAAGCGGAATATATAGCAGTAGGAAGTTGCCGTGCACAAATTCTGTGGCTCAAGCAACAACTCCTCAATTACGGTATAGATCTCGGTTGCATTCCTCTTAGATGTGATAATACAAGCGCCATCAATATTACAAAGAACCCGGCCATGCATTCAAGAACAAAACATATAGATATCCGGCATCACTTCCTTCAAGATCACGTATTGAATGGAGATGTAGATGTTACTTTCGTCGACACGCACAATCAACTCGCCGACATCTTCACCAAACCTTTGGCGAAAGAACCATTCTACAAAATTCAGCGAGAACTTGGGATTCTTGATGAAGGTGACATCTGACCTTTTCTCTAATATGTGTATGCATTATTTGTGTTGTGTTTTCATGTGTATGCATTATGTTTTTAAGTATTTTTCAAAAACTCGAGTGTGTTAATCGATTAACCATATGGGTTAACCGATTAACACTGTTAAATTTTCAATTCTGACTCAATTTTTTAATGCGTTAATCGATTAACCTATATGGTTAACCGATTAACACTGTTAAGTTTTCTAAAAATCAGAACCGAAAATTAATTAAATTTTTGAAATATTATATATGATAAATGCATTTTTTTATGTGGTCCATATTCTCTTAAGAGTCCAAATCCATATCCAAAATTCTATCCCCTCTTAAAGAGTTTTGTGGAACTTCCCTCTTCAAACCCTAACTTCTCTCTCCCACTCTCTAAAGTTGGATAACTCCTCATAACCATCCCCACAACTTCTCAAACCCTAACTTTCTCAGAACCCACAACTTCAGTTCTCTCAAACTTTCATCCATGGCATCCTCACGCAAAGGAAAGGGAAAGCTTCCTGAGTATGCATCAGAATCTGATGACGACAGTATTCCAATGGAAACCACCAAAAAGAGGCGCATGGATTTCAAAGTTCGTGTTCGTCAACTTCTGCCAGTAAAGTACGTAAATCTTTGAGCTTTTCCTGCAATGTCTTTTGACTTTCCTACACTATTGGAATATCAGCGCATCGACAAGTTCGTTACCGACTCTGGTATTATTTATCCTGATCTTGTTAAAGCTTTTATGAGTAAGATGGTTGTATATCTGGACATGGATGAGAACCACATGATCCGTTCCACCATTAGAGACCATGAGTTTGTTGAGAAATTATCCACCCTTGCTAGACACCTTAAGATTCCATCAAAAGGCTGCTTCTTGAGGAAAGGTGTAAACCATGTAGATGAACCTTGGGCAAATTATGATAAAATGGAGTATTACTATCAAATTTGCAGGTTCCCAAAAGAAACAGTTATTGCAAACTCTCGCACCGCTCGTATGTTGTGCTATGCCAAGAATCTGACGGTATCTGATCGAATGCTTCATTACATTATCTGTTATGTCCTCATCCCAAAGGATTCCAACCACTCTCAGATTAATGACTTAGAGATGCAGCTTTTGTATGCAATCAAGAACCGCATAAGGGTCAATTGGATTCTGACCATCATGTATCATCTGCAGCAGCAACTTCAGTGCATCACACGGTTACCGTATGCTCGTTTGATTTCGAGAATTCTGGAATTAACCGAACTAGACCTCAACAGGGAACCGTCCTCTAAGATGAAACCTACAACTAATGAGATCAATGAGATTAACATTGTCAAAAATACTGGTATCATCAAAGCGGCTGACGGTACCTACAGGTATACCGATGACGGTCCTGTCCATCACGCGTATCCAATGCCTGAAGGGGGTCTTACAAGTGAGTTTCTCTATACAACCATGATGAACCAGCATCGAGAGTCAATGAATATGCATAGAGAGACCTCCCGAGCCATTGTCTCCCTCAGAAACCTCATTCTTAACCCTCCACATTCCAACACCCGAGTTGTGAACAAAGAGATTGAAGAAGAGGATGATAGTGAAGAAGAAGAAGAAGAAGATGATGTGGATATGCCGGATGAGGATCTTTAGAGAATATGTTGCTGTTGATGTCCTTTATTGCATTGTTTTCTAGTTTTTTGATGTTTTATGCTTTCATTTATGTTTGAACTCTGTTTTTATTTGGCATTGTAACTCGTACAATATTCGCAGTATTGCTGTCTTTTAATTTCAGTATGCTTTGCTTCCATATTCTTGTGATTGCTTGCATTATTGGTCTATCTAGTTTTCTTTCTTGAAAGCTCCTTCCTTTTTGCTTATGACAAAGGGGGAGAAGAGCTTTGGTTTTCTTATGTCTATGTGTGCCGAATTTTTGCCTATGTATTCGATAGGGGGAGTTCATGGACATAGGGGAAGAAAACAAGATCACTGCTAATCATCGTCAAAAATTGCACAAGATCATTTTGGTTGTCATCATCAAAAAGGGGGAGACTGTAGAAGCAAGCTTCATCTCAAAGTTTTGAGGACGTCAACATCAAGATCAAGAATAATTCATCTGTGCAAAAAGGCAAACGCTTTCAAAAGACCAAGATCAAGTGGAATGGAAGTGATCAACATTCAAAGCTTCATGAACATCTGACTGATCAACTTTCAAGTTTTGGACACAAGCTATGGTATATCAAAATCCATTAATTTAATTGATATACAAGTGTTCAACATCTTTATCATTTGATCACATTGCATTAGCATGCTTTTTAAACTATTAGAATTGGTATAACACTATTTTTATAAGCATTTTTCTGAAAAATAGCAGTGTTAACCGATTAACCATATAGGTTAACCGGTTAACCATTTCAAATTTTGAATATTTTGGTATAACGTTCAAGTGTTAACCGATTAACCATATAGGTTAACCGATTAACACTGAACGTATTTTGAAAAATGGCCTTGTTTCAAGTTCAAAAATGTTTTAAAAATTATACCAGTTCATATTTTGAATTATACTCAAATATACCTTTTGGAAAAGGTGTGTTTACAAATATAAATTCTGAGTTTTTCGATTGGAAAAAAAAAACCTCCAATAATCAATTTCAAAACAATTCTTTGAATCAAATTCACCACTTTCAAATACTTTTCAAATCTTTTCAAAAGTGTTCATATTGATCATATCTTTCATACGCATAGCATTGAACACTTGTGTTGAAATTAAATGAGTGAATTTTGATCAGAAGGAGAAGATCAATCTCAACATTGATATTACCATTATTATTCTCAAATCAAAGTATTCAGATTACTTGTTTTTGACTTGTGATCCAGGTTTGTTGGACACAAGGGTGAGTGTTTACAAGAGGATTGTTCTTGTACACTTGTTGATTTTTATTGTTTGATAGTAGGCCTCACCGGTTGATGGTGTGATAGGTTGTACTTTATTAAACAATAGTGAAAACTCTCTTTCATGTTGAAAGGGGAGTGGAGTACTCTCGGATTGTGAGGGGAACCACTATAAATCTTGGTGTCCACTGTCCTTTTACTTTCTACTGCATTAATCACCAAGAACGTCCTAACCAGTAAAATTTCAAGAATACCGAAAAACCGGAAAAAGTCCCTAAAAGCCTAATTCACCCCCCCCCCCCCCCCTCTTAGGCATACTCTGTACTTACAAATTATGGTTTCGTTCATGTGCATTTGTAATTATTTAGAATTTTATTTTATGTAATTGTTTTATGACATGTCTATTATGTACCATTCTATAATTATTGAAACGGGAAATAAGAAACTTGTTATAATATATTTTTGTATGTATGTTGATTCTAGTTTATCTCATAGATCTTTCGCAAATTGATTGTTTTGATAGATATCGAACAAGGATTAGACATACCTCTGTAAATATGCTCCATGTAAATGTAGTTTTCATTGTCCCATTTTTTACTTTTCCTTATTCCGGCATGTTGTGAAATTTGATGCCTTGAAACAAAGTATAAACTCTTTCTTTATAATGATCAAAAAAACACACAAGGGTAGAAAAGATGATAAAAGAAGAAGAACAACTAGGATTGGTTATAACTTTTATTCTTTACTTTCTCTTTAAATCAGATTATAAGTACTAAAGAATAACAAATAACTGTTTCACCCTAATTAGAATTTGCCACACTTATAATGAGAAACTAGTATGTTATTTATAATAACACCTAACATACTAAACTAACGGGTTTTTTTTAACAATTATCCATTACAAGCTAACTTAAATAATTGGACATAACATACAAGGCTAATTCGTCATGCTAACAAATCTAGCATTTCCGACAACTGCATGCTTGACTCTATTTCAACTATAGCATATACTACCTCGACAACAGCATGTGAACGGTCTTCGAATGTATGATAAGCATATGTCAAACTATCAAACCAAGAAGCTACATTTGATCATACTAGAGTTTGATCCAATATCTCACAAATCTCCACCTTGGAACAAAATCTATAACATCAAGAAATAAATTATCTTTCTTCATGCAGCTTTATCAACTACATACAGTGGGAAAACTTGCAACTGGGAAATGTCTTGGTGATCATATCAGTAACATTATGATCTGTTGAAACCTTTAGCACTTGGATTTCTCCGCGCTTAATTACCCCTCAGATGAAATGCAACCTCACATCGATGTGCTTGGTTCGCTCATGATAGGTTGAATTCTTTGATAGGTGTATTGCACTTTGGCTATCACATTTAATAGTGATAACTCGACCTCGAAGTTTTAGCTCCTTTGTAAAACCTTCAAGCCACAATGCTTCCTTCACAACTTTAGTTAGGGAAATATATTTCACTTCAGTGGTTGATAAGGCAACAACCTTCTGATGTGTTGTTTTCCAACTAATTGTTGTGCCAAACATAATGAACACATTTCCAGAAATAGATTTTTTAGAATCCATACAGCTTGTATAATCAGAGTCGATATTCGATTGCCGCTTTACTATCTTCACCCAAGGTTCCACAATAAATTAGGACTTTGCTCAGAGACCCATTTATGTACCTTAGAATCCACTTCAATGCTTGCCAATGAGCCTTTCCAGGATTCACCATGTACCTGCTTACAGGACTTACTGCATATGTTATGTCGAGTCTAGTACAGACCATGACATACATCAAAGAACTCATTATATTAGCATATGGAATGATATTCATATAAGCTCTTTCGATATCAGTACTGGGACATTGATCTACACTCAGCTAGAATTGAGGGTTTGTCAGAGTCACAACAGACTTTGAATTCGACATACCAAACTTTTTAAGAATCTTCCGTTGGTATGCCTCTTGAGATAAGCATAATTTTGGCTACTTTCTATCTCTTTGAATGTCAATCCCAAGAATCTTGGATGCAACTCCCAGATCCTTCATGTCGAACTCCTTATTGAGTTCAACCTTCACCCTCATTACATCTTCGACATTGTTGCTTGCTATTAGAATATCGTCCACATAAAGCAACAAAATAAAGAATGAATTTTCAGGTTGAAATTTGAAGTAAACATAGTGGTCAAACTGACTTTTAATGAAACTTATGTGTGTCATTGACTTGTCGAATCTCCTATTCCACTATCAAGGAGATTGATTCAGTCCATATAAAGATCTCTTCAGCTTGCACCCATAATCTTCCTTCCGCCTTTAGACATACCCTTCAGGTTACCTCATCAATATTGTTTCAACTAAATCACCATACAATAACGTAATCTTCACATCCATTTATTCTAGTTCAAGGTCGAACTGTGTCACCGTGGCAAGCAACATTTGAATGGACTCGTGCTTCACAATAGGAGAGAACATATCATTGAAGTTGGCACCTTCTTTTTGAGTGAAACCCCTAGAGACCAATCTTGCCTTGTATCTCTTCGACGTCACTCCTTCGATTCCTTCTTTAACTTTGAAAATCCATTTACAGCTGACTAACCTGGCTTTAGCAGGTTTATTGATCAGTTCCCGGGTGTTGTTATCATGAAGAGATTTCATCTCATCATCCATCGCCTTCAGTCCTTCAGTCTTATTTCGACTCCTCATAACTTTCTTATAGTCTCTAGGTTCTTCGTCTAGAACCTCACTTGCAGAGATTAAGGTATAAGCTATAAGATCTGCATACCCAAGTCTCTGAGGTGGCTTGATGACTCTCCTTGTTCTATCTCTTGACAATAGATAGCCATCGACATTTTCCTCAACTTCCTCAGTATCTTATGCTTTTTCTTCGACTTCATCTAGGATACGCAGTCCAGTATCAACATGCTCTACCTCAACAGGAATCTCTCCCTGTTCCAGCTCTTCTTCAGCATCATTAGTTTTCTTAAAGGCCATCTCAACTTCATTGAAAACTACATCTCGATTGGTGATACACCTCTTGTGACCTGGCTCTAGGCACCATAGCCTATAAGCTCTGTCTCCTTTAGGATATTCCATGAACATGCATTTCAGAGCTCTAGGTTCGACCTTGTCTTGCCTAATGTGAGCATAGGCCACGTATCCAAATACTCTCAATTTGTCGAGATCTGGTAGATGTCCTGACCAAACTTCTTCATGTGTCTTCATATCTAACACAATCGAAGGATATCTGTTTATCAGATATGTTGTTCTCGAAATAGCCTCAGCCCAAAAAACCTTATTTAAACTAGCAATAGTCAACATGCATCTAACTATTTTCAAAATAGTTCGATTAAACCTTTCCGCCAAACTATTTTCTTATGGAGTACCTACAGTAGTTTTGTGCCTTGAGTAGCTGGCACAAAAATTGTCGAACGCCTCATTGCAAAATTCAAGGTCATTGTCAGTTCTCAACCTCTTGACCTTTCTGCCAGTCTAATTTTTGACCAGAACCTTCCAACCTTTGAAATTCTCAAAAGTTTCAGCCTCAGTCTTTTGGATGAATACCCATAACTTTCTAAAATAATTATCAACTATGGATAAAAAATACCTTGCGCCTGAATGTGATGGACACCTCTAGGCCCCCAAAGATCAGCATGGATGTAATCAAGGGATTCATGTGTTCTTTGTTTGCCTTTATTGAACTTCACTTTGCAAGATTTTTCAAGTACACGGGGTTCACAAATTTTCAGTTTTTCGACTGTCTCCACCAAGCAGATTTTGTTTCCCTAATTCGACCAGACTCCTTTCACTGACATGGCCCAATCTCATGTGCCAAATTTTGTCTTCGACAAAGGTTCCGTGGATGCAACATTTGTCGAACTACTTACAACTTCAGCCTCAAGGGTATACAAGCCTTGTTTCTTCAAACCTCTCAAGACTTCCTTCGACCCTTTCATAACTCTTAGGATACTTTTCTCTCCTTGAAAAACATATCCCTTCTTGTCGAATTCACCAATAAAAATCAGATTTCTCTTTAAATCAGGTACATACTTGACTTCAGTCGATAACCTTATTGACTCATCATGGAGCTTGAATCTCACAAATTTAATACCTGCAATTTTGCAAGCTTTGTTGTTTCCCAACAGTACTGATCCATCATCTTGATCATACAATTTCTCAAACACGTCTTTGTTTAGATTCATATGCCAAGTACATCCTGAATTCATAATCCACTCTTTGCGAGAGTTACTGCTCAACACCACAAGGGGATCAGATGATTCATAATCATCTTGCACAATAGCTGCATTGCCATTATCCTTACCTCCATGATTGTTCAGGCGCTCATGACACACCTTTCTCATGTGACCCTCCTTCTTATAGTGATAACATCGAATTCTAGATGCATCACCACTATAAGACTTCTGCTGACTTTTACCCTTCTTCTTGTAGAACTTGTCGTCTCTCTTTGTGAATTTCACCTTGATCGACAGGCCATCACCAGTCAAATATGGCTTGTGCTCCTTTCTTTTGTTCAAATCCTTTGAATATAATGTTGGTTGAACTTCTTCAAAGGTTAGAGACTCTCTTCCATACATGAGAGTTTATTTGAAGTGAGCATGTGATCTGGGCAAAGCACACAGCAGCAACAACGTTTAATCTTCATTATCAATCTTGACATCGATATTTTCAAGATCAATAATCAGCTTGTTGAACATATCTAACTACTCAACTGAAACTTTGTCTTCACTCATCTTGAATGAATACAGAGCTTGCTTCAGGTAGAGGCGATTGACCAACGATTTCGTCTCCTTTGAAACTTGTCGTAGAACCTTATCACCAAGGCTCAATAAGATAGCTTTGTGGGCTTTCTCTATCATACTCGTTCTTTCTTTTTTTGTTAACGCAACGTCCATGGTTGCATCTCCCTTTCGCTTCCAAACAACCTTGCTAAACTAGTAAGACTTTCATCTTCAAGCGACGCCGATTGAAATCGTTCACTCCAGTTAACTTTTCAATCTCATACTTTGTTGAAGGCATCTTCCTCCACGCTCATCGCACCAATTTGTTGTGAAATTTGATGCCTTGGAACAAAGTATAACTTAGGGTACAAGCTAACTTAAAACAATTGGACATAACAGACAAGCCCAATTCGTCATGCTAACAAATCTAACATTTCCAACAACTGCATGCATGACCCTACTTCGACTACAGCATACACTACTTCAACAACAGTATGTGAACGACCTTCGACTGCATGCTAAATATTTGTTGAACTGTTGAATCAAGAAGTTACTTTCAATCATACTAGAGTTCGATTCAATATCTCACACGACAATTATTTCTACTTCCCTTTCAAATGGTCTTGTGGTATTCAAAATATACACCACTTTAAAAGTTGTAAGCAAGAATTCCATATTTTTTCGTCGATAGACAAAGTTACCTCCACCAAACTTATTCCATTTCATAAAGTTGAATGTAAGTGATGTTGTTATTGATTAAGTAAGAATTGAACCTAATGATTTTTGAATATTGTGATTGTTGAAAAAATGTTGCAGGACTAAAATAAGAAAGATATTAATGAATATTACACTTAGAAAATTCATGTTAATACACACTAACCTTTAGTTCAATTTGCATCTGTCAATTATTATATATCAAATGCAATTGTGATTAATGACGAAAAATACTTTTAATGTGAATTGATCATACACATTGAGATTATCTATTTATAATAGATTGCGAAAAGACATATTCTACAATTCACTCATGTCTTACGAAATGAATAATAATTTAGAATAATTGAGATGCTATAGAAATATCTATATTTGTTTTCTTTTCTGTTTTTCATATGTTTTCTACTTAATGTCTCTAACTAGAGAAGTTTATATGATTTGGTAAAGATAAACTTCTTTGAAAATAAAATCTACATCCAACTGGTAAACGTTTTATCATGCTTGACGTTCAAATTTCTTTTCAACCAATGCATTGGTTCTATTGGTAAAGCGTTGTCTTATTGTTCAAAGGTTGTGTGATTGAGAACCATGTGTATGTATGTCCATTTTGAATTCAATTTTATTACCATTAGTAAAATAAATTTTGTCTAAATTGACTCCAAGAAGTCTCAAACCCCTTAAGATAGATAGTAACAATTTATATACATTATATATAAATACAAAGTTTCAAAACAATATTTAAAAAGCACTTGCAAAAACATCAAAAATAGACAATAAATATAACACATCATGATGACTTTCACTTCAAACTAAATGAGTTTAAGAACTAAATCTTAACCATATATAGTATGATTTGAAAACCCCTACATGATATACCATTATGTACAGGACCCAATATTGTACAATATTGTACAATTTCTAATTTATCAAACAGGGTAAACAAGAAAAACAGAAAACAAAAACAAAGAACAATGCATTTGAATATCAGAGAATCAACATGCAAAGCAGATGTCTGCCCAAAAATAAATCTTTGAAATCAGCACAGTTTGTGTTTGCAAGCAATTGGATTGCTAAAATGATGAAGCAGCTTACTCCATAACAGTTAATTATATCAACCTTACTTGCATGCGACAGATTCAAGGTTAAAGAAGTATATAGATATTTATCGGCAACACCTAACATATCAATATAAATCATTTTATTTTTCTTGTATTTTTCTGGTACCTTCCTATAAAACCTCTCCTGTACTTGGCCCAAAAACATTACAAAAACATTGTAAAATAAATATGAAGTTAATAAAAAAGTGCACTTAAACTTTACCATACACGTTTTCTAAAATATGAAGTTTACAATTTACACATTACTAACTAGAAACCCCTCCTCCAAGATGTTTAGATAGGTATTCTTCTACTCTTCACGCTTATGCTTTGGACTTGTAAAGTAACTTTTGCTTCTGATTCATCTCCTTTTCTATGTACCTGTTAGCAATCCGGAAAAAAAAATTGCAATAAAATAGAATACAACAAACTTTATACTAACTCTGCCCATAGTTTAAAGGAAACATCATACATAGAAGATATAACAAAATGAATATGGAGATGCAAGATGAAAAATGCGAATAATAACTAAAATTACTCTAAAAAAATGTAAGCATTCATTGGGGATCAAACTATGACAGATACTGAGAAAACTTACCATAATTTTGGTGCACTTTCGTGAAGTTGTAAATGGCTTTAATTAATGAACCGTGTCTCATGAAGTTCAATGATCCCATATGCCTGCAAGAAACATTAGTCAGAAACTATTCGACTAAAAAAAGAAAATCGAAGCTATTTACAAAATGCAACGTAACACACTATATCACATTAGTCAATATCCTAGAAACAACTTACACTATCTCTGTATACCGAATTCTCCATGCAGGAAAACCAAGATGGCTCCTAACAGGTCCATAAACCAGTAAAAGGTCAGGTTCAGGGCCTTTGCAACCTGACAGAAAAATTAGACCGTCGTTAGCCAGATAATATTATACTTGATAATGTTGTACTGCAAAAGGAAATAAACATTTTAAAGTTTAAACTTAAACTAATGGCGGGTTTAGGAAGCAATCATACCAACAATTTGCAACGCCTGATTCAGGTGAGGCTCTAACAATATCTGGCAATCCAGTTCTCCACCTAAGTCATGTCGTTTTGAATTCTCAACAAAAATCAAGTTAGCTGCTTTGGCCACTGCTTCCTTCCCATCAACATAAGAAACAAATTCTAGGGTCATGTGATCTGGTACATGGTGTGTCACATCTTCATTCACTTCCTACACCGAGTTTAAGCTATAGATCAGATCAAATGAATGAGTTGCACTAACTACTCAAAAGAACCTTAATAATAATATCATAAACTAGGATAGAAATTTGTTAATATATTAAGACAGACGCAATTGTTAGTAACAAAAAAACAATAATGTTACCTCTATGGATTTTGCATTCTTCATTTCTTGAAATATGGCCTGCTTTGACTTTTTCAACACTCCTAGAATATAGAGATCAAAGAAAACATTATCATACACCCTAAGTTAAAGAAAGTTTACTATCACTGATTATTCGAACCTTTCATACCATTCATGTCATAGAGGCATACATTTTTAACACCAATTGAATCCAACCACTGCAAAAGTTTAACAACTTTTGAAATCTGATAAGCATCTTCACTCTCTATGACAATGGCAAGGTACCGAAGCTTTCCTATAGGAAGAGACTTGTATTTTTCCAATACTCCATAAGAGATGAAATAGCTTTCCAACAAATTACCCACGGCTAATATATAATACCACGCGCTGACAATAATTTGTAGAAAGTACCATAGTAATTGAGGCACAAGATTTGCAATCTGTACAAAAATATGTCTGGATATATAATTCAAGAAACACTAAACAAAATATATAAATAGTCAACAATTGTTGTACTTACTTCATTTCGTTAAACAACAGTATTACACATTGAGTTCACATCTAAAATTATACATAAGAAAAATCACATCTAAGCGTATTGGTTTTGCGGTGAAAATAATTAATTTTGAGTGGATTGATTATGTAAAATTGATTCTGATTAAAAGTGAATTGAATATAAAGCTATTTATGTTTGGATAACTTAATGCAAAATTGAGTTCAAAGTTAAATTTCAATGTAAAAATCACTTTAAACTCAAAAGCTACAAATTCAAGCTTCAAGCAAAATCAATTCTACTTTTGAAGATTCAAAGAGACTAAAATCATTCCAAAATCAATTCTACACTTTTAAAATTGCTTTTGCTTCTTCCAAAAGCTAAACCAACATACACTAAGTAGTATTATACATTGAGATTAGAAAAACGTTAAATTAGAGTAAAAATATACTGAAATAAATGTTGAGCGTGAGAATTAGTTGCATAACATCACAGAATCTCCAACTTATTGCAAATTAAAAAACTAAAATAAAACCTATAAAATCAATTATCCTACAAGTTGAAGACTTACTGTAACAATAATATGAAACAAGTTGTGAGCTACATCTATGAAATCCATTGTCCTACAAGTATGAAACATCAAATCCAAAAAAAAAAAAGATTATTAATAATTGTTGAGAGAGAAACTGGAAATTGGAAATAGAAGAAGATGAAAGCAGTGACCAATATCTGAAAATGGAATTGAAAAGCAAGAAATTTGTGGATTACCTTAGCCTCACATGAGAGTGAGACGCTCCGCTTCTATTTTATCACGTCACAAAATTTATATGGAACATATATTTCGAAAAAGTTTTTAAAAACCAAACCCAAATGCTTTCTTGAAACCGGTTTAGAACGGGTCGAAACCGGTAAACCGGTTTTCAGTTGTAAATTAGTTCTCACACCAATAATTGTAAAAATCGGACTGGACTGGTTGAACCGGAAATCAGGCTAGTAACCAGTCTGATTCAATAGTTAGATTGTCTTTGTCAGTAAACCGGTCAAAACCGGTGCAAATTAGGTTGGATAAAAAAAATTGGAAAATCGACGGTTATAATGTTTTTTTTTATTTTTTAATTAAAACTTAAATGCAAACAATGTCATTTTGAGTTATAAAAATTTTAAAAATAAATAAATTTTTTTTTATCATTGTTTTGAAATAATTTTTTCTCCTTAGAATAATTTTATATCATTGAAATAATTTTACTTCCTTCAAACTAAACTTAAGCAGACATTAGAGTTATTTTGTTATAAATTATTCAATTATATTATGTTGCAATTAGATTTTATTTGCGATTAGACTTTGTAATTTGTAATTTTATAATATTTTATTGTATTTGATACTTATGTTTAAAATTTGAATTTAAATTATGAACTTGAGAATTTATGATATGATACTTTCAAAAAAACCAAGTGAAAGTTATATTTTTTTAGAAACTGAATTATTCGGTTCAACCAGTTTTATATCTATATGATTTTGTTATGATGACAAGTCTATTCAATCGAGTTATTTGGTTTAATCCAGTTTAGTCATGCGGTTCGACTAGTGACCTAGTGGTTCAACCGATAAACCAGTGACTCAATACTCTCACCGATTCGATGACCGCTCCGATTTTGAAAACATTGTTCACACCTATTTTTAAAAATTTGATTGGTTTCAATGTCAAAACCGGGTCTAACTACATTTGAAATTGAAATTAGAGTTATTAATCTCAGATAGCAAAACATTTAAAATTAAAATTAAAATTATTAATCTCGAATAGCGAAGCGGTCGATCTCAAAAATGTAATAGTGGATAGCGGAATAAATTTTTATATCAATTATATGAATTAAAAATTCTATATATACAAATAAAAATTATCATAAATAAATAAAATAATCATTAAATTATAATATAAATAAATTAAAAAAAACAAATTTATTTTAAGTGGTGTACAACTAGCTGTATCAGATAATACAAATCTGTTAAAGTTTTATAAAAATCTAATTAATAAAATAATAAATATGTTATCATTATTCTTATTATTAATGTTATTATTTTAAGTTGTATGTGACCTGACAATACATATTGAATATTGTAAGTTGTATTACAATATCTAGGTATAAAACGTTGAGATTGATCGTAGAAGGTCCATAAAAAATGTACAAGCTCCTGCATGTGAAACCACCAACGCTTACGTCGACTGGGTCGAAATTAATTAAGGGTTGATAGGAATTTTTAATTTATTTATTTTAATGTACTTTTTTATTTTAAGAATAAATAAATATTTATTTTAGTTTATTTATTGTATTTTATTTTATAATTATTATTATATATTTTAATGTAGTAATTTATTTTAATTAAAAATATTTTTAAAATAATTATTTTTATTTTATTTTAGTTTAATTTACTATAATTATCTATTTAATAATTATTAACTAAATATAATAAACATAATAAATAAAAAACGTGGCAGGAAAGAAATTTTTTTTAAATATGGGTATGTGGGAAAAAATTCGCAAAGCGGACCATGGTACTATTGCATGGACGGTAATAATTTGTGCTTCTGTGGTCTAGTGCAAGGCCAAATGCTGTCACTTTCATTAGCATGTTAAATGCGTATAGTCATGTAGGTTTAGTTAAAGTGAAAAACGTTTTGGATACAATGAGTAACAAGTAACTTGTGGAACCAACTATTTGATCATTATAATTACAATTGCATGATTGATATTTACTCTCGTGCTGGACTATTACAAGAGGCACTTGAGTCGATAAGGAGTCTATCATTTCTTCCTAGTGTTTTAGTTATTTTTTTATTTATAAATATCATATTCTCTACTCGTATCTGCAAAATATATTCTCTAGTATTTTAATCAAAAAAGTTCATTAAAAATAATATTTAAACTATAAAAAAAAAACAAATTAATTTAGATTCTCAGTAAAAACAGAATATGTCGCATTTATTTTTAAAAGACAGTTACAAGAGAAACCTACTACATGGCAAGATGATAAATTCCCATAGAATGACCATGTAAATCTATTTTAAAAGTATATCAAAATTATTCAATAGAAGCCTGGTTTCTTATAAGTGAAAGCCAAGAAACAAAGTGGCTGAACAGTAGCCTGATCCCAATCATCAGAAAATAAACAGGTTACAGCTAGTTTGATAATTATATCGCTTCAATTTCAGAATCACTTTCTTTAGGGGCAGCAGCAGGCACTTTTTTGTTCTTGCCTCTCAGTCGTGAATATATATTATCAATGGCTGAGTTTAGTTGGCCTATTTTTTCATTCAAGGTCTCCTTGGTCCTCTGTTTTCAGGAACAGCATAACATAATCAAAACAAACGCAGCATTTTCCAATTACACAATAAATACTGATCACAAAACCAAGAGAGGTCCAATTACCTCTAGCCCTTCGTCATAATGTATTGATCTTAGCCCTTCTTCTTCATAATATATTGGTCTTCTGGCCCTCTGAAACCCATGTTCATTTTCATTTCGCACAGCTCTTCTGATCTGCATGGCAAGTTAAAGTTAACACCGTAACATAATACGCAAAGATCACGTTTTTTATATTTTCGGTCTAGTAGCCTAGTGGCTGATATTCACCCTTTAAAGACAAACAAGTGAGATGTCGCAGGTTCGAACCCACGGTCCTACACCCGATGTCCCTACGCAACTACTAACTGGACGAGCTTAACGGGATTGCAAAGATTACATTTTGCTGAGACAATAGTAGAATATAATTATATAACTATAATTTCTAGCCATTCAAAGGTTTTCTAAAAAAACACTTACAGTCCGTAAGACATAATGATAAGACAGGATCCAAATATGGAAAAGTGAG
Organism: Lathyrus sativus; assembly: GCA_963859935.3. Lineage (NCBI taxonomy): Eukaryota > Viridiplantae > Streptophyta > Magnoliopsida > Fabales > Fabaceae > Lathyrus > Lathyrus sativus. The sequence goes on from OZ012736.1 coordinate 534,465,616, forward strand.
TGGTATAGTTTTACAGTTATTATTCTATTTGTAAATAAAATTAAACAGTCATGAATATATCTCTATAACCAATCACCAAGACATTGCAGATATAAGAGAAAGTTCTTCAACTCTCTTCCTATCCTTTGCAAAGTTTATTCAGCTCTCAAAGCATGAAACAAATGTTGCACTAGTACTAAAACTACAGTGATGAACAATTAGTTTACATCAATTTTTCAACAAGCAATAATAAAAATTGTTCAAATAATTACAATTGAACAGCAATGAGTAATATTGATTGACATAATAGCTATCCATATGAGTTGAAATAAGTTTACAAATCTCTTTTTTTTAAATCTCTCTCATCTAACTTTTCCATTAGCATCAACAAACTTATAAAGGCTTTTTATTTTTTAAAAATATGATAGGAATCAAACAACTATTACAATTGAGAAGCTTTATCAACTGAAAAGTAGAAACTACCAAAATGATATGTAGTTAATAAGAGTCTATTGTTGACCCAGCCTTGTTGCAACTGCATCTTCTTGATAATTTTTCCCCACAAAATTAGTCATATATGGTCTATAACATGGTTAATCTGTATTCCTTTTTCTTTCTTTTCACTCCTATAATCAAGCTTATTTATCATTCACAGTTTTCAGTTAAACTAACTAGACCCAATAAATAAAATTGAAGTGAGAAAAAATCACCTGGGGACCAAAAACATAAGCCAGGGTTCCAAAAATAGCACCACCCAGAATAAAGCCAGTAAGCAATTCCCCGCCTCCACCCCCTCTGTTATCACTGCACAAAGGAAAGAGTTAATGGAAATAACAATCTATATAATCTTCTAAAATATGCAACCAATAAGATCAAGATACATGCAGATTCAATGTTTCAACCACTCCAATCTAAGCATTCAAAAGACAATTAACACACAACAAACATAATAGAAATACTGAAACTAATCAACAACTAATCATTACAAAGAAAGAAGTTTCAACCGCTGATTCACTATCTGTTTTTAAAATCATAAAGTAAAAAATAGTGAAAGTAAAACATACAAGTGTGACAAACGGAGGAAAGAAACATTGAACATTGCAGTTCTTTCTTCACTTCTGACCTTTCATCAAAAAACTCAAACATAGCAACTCGTATAGCAGAGTATTCTATAGTTTGTCTAGAACTATATTCGGTAAAAAAAGAACTACCACTGATTTGTGCACTGTAAATAAAATAAATAGAGATTCCTAACAAGAGCGCCTTTGGGGCGTGCAAAGCTGGCTACCACACAGGCCTAAAATTTCAGGATTAAACCATAACTAAATAAGATCTCATAAAATATTTGTCAATGCTAAATCGTGGTTAAATAGGGCCTCAAACTGTTTTGTCATGGTTGAATCGCGACTAACCTACCCAGGGACTCCAAAAACTTAAGACGACTCTGAATTTCATAAATTATGGGCAACTTCAAATTATTTAGTTGGATTTGTTATTATAAGGCAAAGATGGAATACCGGTATTCTGCACGAAGTGGTGAGGTGAGGTTCTTTCTGCTTGCAATGTTTGATTTCCTTTGAACGGCAAGGTTAGGTCCAACCAGAGATGAATTACGCTTTGCTAAAAACAGCTCAGATGACTTGAGATGAGATCCACCAACTGCAAATCAAATCAACAATTCCAGAATTCCAATTGTTTACTCAAATTTACGAATCTAAACAATTCCTCGAATGTATCGAAAAATCTAAAGTCCAAAACTATAATTACACTACAATCCAAAGTATATAAGCAAGAAAAACGAAGAATTTGAAATTAACAAATCGTAAAAGAATGAATCCGAAAACCCTAAGATGAAGAGGTTTTAAATGAATCTGAAATGCAGTGTTGTTTGAAATTGTCGATAATTTGGTAGTAAAAGGGAAATAGAAAGATGGAATAGCAAACCTGAAATAGATAATGGCGCAAAAGAAGTCGCCATGGGAGAGTGAGTTTGTTTGAAGCGTGAGTGAATGAAGAGAGAAATGGAAAAAGAGAGAGAGACAGAGAGAGAGTAATTAGTATGGAGTTATCTAATCGGGTGAGTATTACTAGGAGAGACTGAATTAATATTAATGTGCAATATAATCTCTACCAAAAAAATTCTTAAAAATCTCCGCCAAAAGAAAAAGTGTGTGATATGCACAACGTGTGAAATAAAATTACATTTAGAATTGGAAAAAATAAGAGATAAATTAGTTGATAACATATAATTTATGTGTGAGTTTTCACTACTTTCCATTAACTAAAAATAATAGAAAATCAGATAAATTATGCAATAGTGAATTAGGATAGAAAGTGGTATTATGAGAAAAGTGGTGTGATAAGCTGAGAGAAATCAAGGTAGAAAAATAGAATTATTAATAATTGAAATTAAATTTTTTATTAAAAAAAATAAAGAGAAGAGGTTTGGTGGAGAAAGTGGTGTAAGGAGGTCAAGAGTAAAAATTTTAGGAGAGCACAAGTTAGAGAACTTCATAGTTAAAGTTAGAATTTTTGTTTGAAAATTAAGGTAGGGAAAATTATTCATTTATGAGTGTAATTGCATGAAAGGTAGAGAGATCTTCACCTTCTTTTTTGTTTTCTTATGTTTTTTCTCATTGTTGATCTTTATGTGTCGTGGGAAAAGTTTGTGTGAAACAAATTTGTTTGTTGTGATCGATGTGAAATTCATGCTCTAATTCATGCTAAAATTTTGCATAATTTGGATATAAAATTTTGGCTGTTGTTCATAATAATATGATTTGGTAGGTTGAATATATTGATGAATTTGTGATAGATTGATGGATTAGGTGAATAATTTATTAGTAATTGATATGATAAATCTGGTATAAATTATATATGTTGAATTGTGTGCGACTTGGAAGATCGAGGGTTAAAATCAGAGCTTTGAAAGAGCTCCAATGGAAAAGAACACAACTTTGTATTCTGCACAGTAGTGATGGACATCATCACCATGACGAGTCGACCGTCACCATGCTAAGAGAGCTGACGACCGTTAACATGATAACGGGTCAACTGTCATATTTTCCAGAGAGGACAACCTTACTAGGCATTGCCTGGGTGACGAGTTTGTAAGGATGGGGATGACGAATACGTCATAACCACCGATGGATTGACCATTTTAGGTCGTCGACTCGATTTTTCGAGCTTTCTCCAATTCCAGTCACTATTAATTGTTGTATTGTTGTGTTTGACGAGTTGGTGAATAAAACAGATATGCTTTAAAAGTTATGGGAGTGCTTTGTGAATGAATAAGCATGTTTTATTGAATACTTGCATGATTTGGTATTGGTGAGTTATAATTGCATATCATACTTGTTATATTGAGATGGTGGACTTATTGGCTATGGATGTGGTTCGAAGGGGAACTGGTAATGTTTATTACATATGTATGAGTTATTGCATTTCATGCATCATGGTGTACAAACTTCAATCCATTATTATAATGCTAGTTCAAAAGGGGGCTAGTGACGAGTCGCTGATTCAGAATGGGGATCAATAACGTGTCCTAATTTAGAACGGGGGGATTGGTGACATTCATGGTTCAGAAGGGGAATCATTCAGTGATGGGACTAATTCAGTAACACACCTCTAATGTCCAAATTGGTATCACATGCATAAAGAGAATAAGTTGATGCATTGCATACATACTTGCTTTGTGATTGAGTTATCATTATCATTATGCATTATTGTGAATGATATTCATGGATTGGTGATTGTTTGATTTTTCTCGGTTAAGACATGAGTAAAATGTTGTTGCTATGAATGATTCATACTTTGATGATTTATTATGAATGATGCTACCATTGCTATCTTTTGTACCATTAATATATTTTGAGCGCATTCTCACCCTAATTGTTTTGTTTGTGGTGTTTTATACTCCCCTAGAGTATAGATAATCAGGTAGAGTAATAGCTGCTTTCTGAGCTAGAGGATGGCGTTGAGACCTCTTCATTTATTTATTATTTGCCCTGGTCATTTAGTTTTCATTGAAGTTCTAATATGTAATGTTGGAACGGGTTGCTTTGTTACATGTTATTATATTTATTTAAGATGTTTGAATTATTTCTTTAAGTACTTACGTTAACACAAAATAAAGGTTTTCTTTGAATTTTATCGATGTTCCACTATTATTTATTATTATTATTATTATGTTGACGAAGATGTATGTTGTAAATCTGTAACACCGGTGTTGTGAAAAGTGATATGTTTTATTTTCTTAAATCAAGGGTGTCAGATTTAGGGTGTATCAGGATACTCTGACTCAAGTTGGTGTGGTGATGCTAAGGATAGAAAATTCACAGTTGGTTATGTGTTTATGCTAGGTGGTGCACCAGTTGCTTGGAGCTCAAGAAAATAACCAGTTGTAGCTCTGTCGTCATGTGAGGTTTAGTACATAACTGCCTCTCTTTGTGCATGTCAAGCGACATGGATGATAAATCTGATCGAAGAGATTGCAAGTAAAATTCATGGAGCAATGATCATGAAGATTGATAACATGTCTGCTATAAATTTGGCCAAGAACCCAATAACACATGAAAAAAGCAAACACATTGAGATGAGATTTCATTATCCTGAAAAGCAAGTATCAAGTGAGAAACTGAACTTGGAACACTATAAAATTAGGAATTAGATTGCATTTATCATGACAAAGGTTGTGGAGGTGGAATTGTTCAAGAGATTAAGAACTATGATGAATGTAGATAGCTTAGATACAATGAATTAGATGGTGTGTTGAATATGTAATCATATGTGTTAAACATGTTTGTAAGATGTAGGATTCTACATACTCGAAGTCAAACATAGTCGTTAGAGTAGTAGTCGAATATCGTTTATAATAGTTGAATCTACATGTATTCGACAAAAGGTTGAATACAACTTATAATAGACAAAGGTGCATGCATTTGACAGAGAGCCGAATACATTCATTCGTAGTCGAAGCAACATGTATTCGACATAGTTGAATAAGAACTTGTTGAAGTTAATTAGTTGGTTTGAGATTGTGTGATGTGCAATCAATCTCATTATAAATAGGGATGTACTCAACATTTGTAATATATACAACACACACATAGAGAAACTCAATATGATAGAAAGACCAATAAAACTTTCCTCCTTTCACTTTAATAGCCCTCTCCCTCAACTTCAAAATTTTCTTTCTTCTCAAATCATTGTGCGAAGGAATCGTCTTGCAACCAAGGTATGGTTGAATCACTCAAGTGAAAAGTGATGAACGAGAATCTTAGATCAATCAAAAAAGTGATTGAATATTTTTCTATCAAGATTAATTCTAACATATGGTATCAAGAGCACTGGTTGCGACCCTTGGAAAGCATAGAGCAATTGCTTCTCATCCAAACGTATATTTTCCAGCAAATCTTCTCATCATGAATGGTATGAATTATGTAATTGGTGTAAGCAGGTAAAGGTTGTCTTCTGCTATCAAAATATTTGGGATATTGTGAAGAATCGAGTAACACCAATTAGCGACAATGTCACGAGTGAGCAAAAGGTTGCACATAAAGATTTGAATAAAAAATATTATAAAACTCTCTATAATTAAGCAATGCGTTGATCTAGACAACTTTAAGAAATCTGATGATGTAAACTCATCGAAGGATGCATGGAACATCTTAAAAAAAATCTTTAGAGGTGCTAAGAAGGTGAAATAAGTAAAGTTAAAAATGTGTGAGTTGCTTCAAATAAAAATAGTTCATATAGTTATCCTTGCACAACAATAAGTTATATAGATTAATATAATAGCTCACCATATAAGTTGAAATAAGTTTACGAATCTATTTTTTTAAATCTCTCGTCTAACTTTTCCATTAGCATCTACAAACTTATAAAGGATTTTTATTCTTAAAAAATATAATAGGATTCAAACAACTTCAATTGAGAAGTTTTATCAATTTGTAAGTAGAAACTATCAAAATTATCTGTAGTTAATAACTAAGAGCTTGTTGTTGACTCAACCTTGTTGCAAATGCATTTTCTTGTTAATTTTTTCCCGCAAAATTAGTCATATACAGTCTATAACATGGTTAATTTGTATTCCTTTTTCTTTCCTTTCACTATTATAATCAAATTTATTTATCATTTGTGTTTTCAGATCAATTATCTAGTCACAACAACAATAACAACAACCAAATCTTATTCCACTAAATAAAATTGGCTATATTGTATCAAGATCAATTCTAATAGTGCTTGCGGTATGTAAATTTGGCTTGAAATCAGAGGTCTCGGTTAATACTTGTGGATTTTTATGTTAAGTGTGTTAGGTTTGAAGTCGCGTGTCAAGCCTTTGAAAGCATAAATTAACTAAATGATTATGTGTGGAGTGCAATAATCATTGGTTGTTGTCAAAGTGGTAGATTCGTTAGGGTTTTTGAAACTTTTAATAAAATAAGAAGTAAATAGGTGTTATTAAATTGATTCATCTATACCAACATTTTTCAATCATGCTCTGCTGTCTCAGATTTAATTTATGGTGCTCCAGTTCTTGCAAATGCAATAAATAAAAGGGTTAATTCAATGCCTTTATGGGAAGAGTGCTATGATCACTATGTACTCACGGACCCCTCACATCAAGTATTCTTGGCTATAGGTAAACCTAATATTATTGCATGGACTGCCATAATTTGTGCTTTTGCTTACTGCGACAAAACTTCTAAATCCCTGGGAATTTTCAACGAGATTTTGCAGTCCAGTGAAAGACCAAATGTTGTGACTTTCATTGGCTTGTTAAATGGTTGTAAGTCATGCATGTTTAGTTATGCGAAGATTATTTGGATACAGTGAGTAACAAGTATAGCGTGAAAGCAACTATTGATCATTATCACCCTTGCATGATTGATATTTACTCTCGTGCTAGATTATTACAAGAGGCACTCAAGACGATAAGGAATCTGCCATTTGAATCTAATGCAATGAGTTGGAAAAGTTTATTAGGAGGATGTTAGACTCATCGGAATCTCAACATTGGGATGATTATAGTTGAAAAATATTAAATATGTAATTCATTGTTTTATAAAGATTTGATTTGATTTAGAAATATCATATTTGATTTAGAAATATCATATTTGATATTTTTGGACTTTTCTAGTTTATGTTTTAGCTTGAGATGCAAGTTAACCTAAATCTATAAATAAGGAAAAACTCTTATCATTGTAATAATCAAGTTTGATAATCACGGTTTTGCAGTTGCAAAGTGATAATAAAATTCCACAGTTGTGGGCAGAGAGTTACTCTGCAGTTCATGCTCATCTTCATTAAATATGTTCTTGTTTTTATTCATTGTCATTACATAACAATCTTGAGATCAAGATTGAGAAGAATTCATCATATATCGTGGTTGAATTCCAACATATGCTATCTAGAGCTCCGATTTTGATTCAAGGGAAGAACAAGTGTGATGACGATGAATCACCCGAATGGTCACTTTCCAACAAATCTTCCAATTCTCAAGAAAGATGATTATGAGAATTGGTGCAAGCAGATTAATGTGGTTTTCTATTACCAAGATCTTTGGAATCTTGTAAAGGAGGGATTATCACCGCTTGCAGAAACTACGACAAATCAGGAGAAAGTAACATATAAAAAATTAAAGAAGAAAGATTATAAAGCTCTCTTTATAATCCATCAATGTGTTGATCCAGATAACTTTGAAAAGGTTAGTGATGTAAAATCAGAAAAAGAAGCTTGGAAGATTCTTGAAAAATCGTTTGGAGGCGCAGAGAAGGTGAAAGAGGTGAGGTTACAAACTCACAAAATGACTTATGAATTGCTTCAGATGGAAGACAATGAAAGTATAACAGATTTCTTCACCAGAGTTACAAAGCTGGTGAATCAAATCAGGGTATGTGGAGAAGTGTTGACATCAAGATCAGTTGTGTCAAAGATCTTAAGGTCACTGGCTCTAAAATTCGACTACGTGGTAATAGCCATAGAGGAGTCAAAATACTTGTTAGTATTGACGAAGAAAGAGTTTCAAGAAACACTTGAGTCTCATGAACAAAGGATGAATGAAAGAGCTACAGGAAAGTCGAAGAGTGATATGGTTTTGCAGGCGCAGTCAAAAAAAGAAAGGAAAGGAAAAGGAAGCTGGAATCGCAACAAAGGTAGAAGAGGCTACACCAATTCGAGAGGTTGAAATTAGCATGAAGAAAACTGATCGAATCAGAGAAAACCCAGGAACCAAGGCAACTAAAGAGGTGGTGTTGCAGGTAGAGAAAAAGGTGGTGGTTGAAAGCTTGACAAAGTCACATTTAGTGTTTCAATTGTTAGAAGTATGATCACTATTTTAGTGATTATCCAGAAAAGAATACAAATCAAGAAACTGATGTGAAGCTGGCGAAACATGAAGAAGAAGAGATGTTGCTGATGGTCACAACAATAGGCGAAAGGATTTCTACAGAAAGAAGGAGTAGATTTCGACAAAGTGTTTGCACCTGTTGCTAGGATTGAAACAATCAGGTTAGTTGTTGGTCTAGCAAATATGAACAATTGACACACATGCCAAATGGACGTGAAATGTGTATTTCTTAATGGCTCCATACACAAAGAAGTTTATGTCGCACAACCAGCTATATATGTGAAACGAGGTGAAGAAAGAAAGGTGTACAAGCTGCATAAAGCCCTGTATGGACTTAAGCAAGCTCCAAGAGTTTGGAATAAGAAAATCGACGGCTTCTTAAGTGAGAAGGAATTTGTGAAGTGTACTACTGAGCATGGAGTGCATGTAAGAAGAACCAGTAGTGAATTGCTTATACTATACCTCTATGTCGATGACCTGTTGATAACAAGAAGTTGCAAGAAAGAGATCTAAGATTTCAAACATGACCTAAATGAGGAGTTTGAAATGTCAGAGTTGGGAAATCTTTCATTTTTCCTTGGCATCGAATTCTACAAGAGTAGTAGAGGTTTGATGATGCACCAAAGAAGATACGCATGCAAAATACTTAAGAGATTTGAGATGTAAGATTGCAACCCAACTTCAACTCCAGCTGAGATCAGATTGCAACTATCGAAGCAGTCAGATGAAGATGTCGACCAAAGTCAATATAGAAGACTTATTAGGTCACTTCGATACCTTTGTCACACAAGGCCTGACTTAACATACAGTGTGAGTATGGTAAGTAGATTCATGCAGAAGTCAAATGTATCACACCTAGCATCGATAAAGAGGATACTGAGGTATGTGAAAGGAACTCTCAACTATGACATTTTGTTTCCTACAAATGATGAAGGAAAAGAATGCAAGATAGTGGGATACACTTATTCAAGTTGGTGTAGTGATGCTAAGGATCGAAAATCCACACTTGGATATGTGTTTATGTTAGGTGGTACTACAATTGCTTGGAGTTCGAGAAAGGAGTCAGTAGTGGCATTGTCATCATGCGAACCAGAATACATAGCTGCTTCTCTTTGTGCGTGTCAAGCAACATGGATGATGAACTTGGTCGAAGAGATTATAGCGAAGATTCATAGAGCAATAACCATGAAGATCAACAACATGTCAGCTATCAATCTGGCGAAGAATCCAATAACACATGGTCGAAGCAAGCACATCGAAATGAGATTCCATTATCTTCGAGAGCAGGTAGCAGAAGGGAAGATGAACTTGAAACACTGTAGAACTGAGAATCAAATTGTAGACATCATGATGAAGGGAGTGTCACTCGAAGTGTTTAAGGTAAAGTCTATGATGAATGTGGATAGTTTAAACACTATGAATTAAGTAGTGTGTTAAATATGTAATTCATTGTTTTAAAAAGATTAGATTTGATACAAAAAGATTAGATTAGATATTTTTGAGCTTTTATAGTTTGTTCTTTAACTTGAGATGCAAGTTAACATAAATTTATAGATATGAATGAACTCTTATCATTGTAATAATCAAGTTTGATAATTACGGTTTTGAAGTTGGAAAGTGATAATAAAATTCCAAGAGTTATCCTACAGTTCATATTCGTCTTCTTTGAACGTGTTCTTATTTTTGTTCATTGTCATTACATAACAATTTTTAGATCAAAATTGAGAAGAATTCACCCTAGATCGTAGTTGAATTCCAACTAAAAAAAAAATCATTCAATTGGATCTACAAGACTGTTCTACTTGTGCAATGATGTTCAATTTATGTGCTTTGGCTAGGAAGCGAATGAAGTTGCCCTATATAGAAAGATGATGGCTGAAAGGAAGTTCAGGAAGGAGCTAAGTTGCAGCTGGATTTATTGTGAAGGGTACAGTCCACCGTTAGGTGGTTGGTGATAGATACCACCCTCAAACAGAACATAAATACTCAAAACTGAAAAAGCTTAAACTCTTTAACTAGTCAATAAAATTTAAAAATATATCAAGAATTCAATAGAAGCCTGGTTTCCTGCAAGTGAAATCCAAAACAAAAAGGGGCTGAACAGTAGCCTGAGCCCAGTCATAAGAAAATAAACAGGTTACAGCTAGTTTGATAATTATATCGCTTCAACTTCAGGATCACTTTCTTTAGCCACTTTCTTGTTGTTGCTATTCAGACGGGGAGATATACTATCAATGGCTGCGAGTAGTTGGCCTATTTTGTCATTCGAGGTCTCACTGGTCCTCTGCTTTCAAGAACATAACATCATCAAAACAAACCCAGAATTTTCCAATTACACAAAAATTCTGAATACAAAACCAAGAAGGTCCAATTACCTCTATCTCTTCTTCATAATATATTGGTTTTGTGGCCCTCCGAAACCCATGTTCATTTTCATCTAGCACAGTTCTTCTGATCTGCATGGCAAGTTAAAGTTAACACCATAACATAATATGCACCTTCAAAATGGTAACACAATGATGTCTCTTGCGGGTAAATAGTAACACTGAGGCAAAAGTAGGCTATAATTATATAACTAATTTCAAGCCATTCAAAGGTTTGCTAAAACAACACTTACAGTCCGTAAGATATAATGATAAGAGATAATAATATGTAAAAGCGAGTAGTATAATTCTACAGTTATTAATAAAAATAAACAGTCATGAATATATGTCTATAACAAATCACCAAGACATTGCAAATAAAAGAGAAAGTTCTTCAACTCTCTTCCTATCCTTTGCAAAGTTAATTCAGCTTTCAAAGCATGAAACAAATGTTGCACTAGTAATAAAACTACAGTGATGAACAGTTAGTTTACATCAATTTTTCAACAAACAACATTAAAAATTGTTCAAATAATTATAATTGAACAACAATGAGTAATATCGATTAATATAATAGCTTTCCATATGAGTTTTAATAAGTTTACAAATCTCTTTTATTTAAAACTCTCTCTTCTAACTTTTCCATTAGCATCTACAAACTTATAAAGGTTTTTTATTTTTAAAAAATATGATAGGAATTAAACAACTATTTCAATTGAGAAGCTTTATCAACTGAAAAGTAGAAACTACCAAAATGATCTGTAGTTAATAAATAAGAGTCTGTTGTTGACCCAGCCTTGTTGCAACTGCATCTTCTTGATAACTTTTCCCCACAAAATTAGTCATATATGGTCTATAACATGGTTAGTCTATATTCCTTTTTCTTTCTTTTCACTCCCATAATCAAGCTTATTTATCATTCACAATTTTCAGTTAAACTATCTAGACCCAATAAATAAAATTGAAGTAAGAAAAAATCACCTGGGGAGCAAAAACATAAGCCAGGGTTCCAAAAATAGCACCCCCCAGAAGAAAGCCAGTAAGCAACTCCCCACCTCCACCTCCTCTGTTATCACTGCACAAAGAAAACAGTTAATGGAAATAACAATCTATATAATCTTCTAAAATATGCAATCGATGAGATCAAGATACATGCAGATTCAATGTTTCAGCCAGTGCTCCAATCTAAAAGCATTCAAAAGACAATTAACACACATCAAACATAAAAATAATCAACAACTAATCATTACAAAGGTAGAAGTTTCAACCGCTGATTCGCTATCTGTTTTAAAAACCATAATTAAGTATATATATTGAGAGAAAGTGGACCCTTAAAGTAAAAAATGGTGAAATTAAAACATACAAGTGTGAGAGACAGAGGAAAGAAACATTGAACATCACAGTTCTTTTTTCACTTCTGACCTTTCATCAAAAAACTCAAACATAGCAACTCGTATAGCAGAGTATTCTATAATTTGTCTAGAGTTATATTCGGTAAAAAGAACTACCACTGATTTGTGCACTGTGAATAAAATAAATAGAGATTCCTAACAAAGGCGTGCAAAGCCGGCTATTGCACGCCTAAAATTTCTCTATTAAACCATAACAAAATAAGGTTTCATAAAATATTTGTCAATGCTAAATCATGGTTAAATAGGACCTCTAATTGTTTTGTCATAGACTAACCTGTAGAGGATCTCCAAAAACTTAAGACCACTCTGAACTTCCTAAATTATGGGGAACTTCAAATTATTTAGGTGGATTTGTAATTATAAGGCAAAGATGGAATACCGGTATTCTGCACGAAGTGGTGAAGTGAGGTTCTTTCTGCTCGTAAAGTTTGATTTCCTTTGAACAGCAAGCTTAGGTCCAACCAGAGATGACTTGAGATGAGATCCACCAACTGCAAATAATAGTAATAACCATAATCACAATTCCAAAATTTCAATTGTTTACGCATCCAAAAACAAAAAAGGAAATGAAAAATTTATGAATCTAAATAATTCCTCGAAGGTATCGAAAAATCTATAGTCCAAAGCTATAATTACACTCCAATCCAAAGTAACGGTGAATTGATTGATTTTATATAAGCAAAAGAAACGAAGAAGTTGAAATTAACAAAATGTAAAAGAATTAATCCAAAAACCCTAAGATGAAGAAGTTTAAAATGAATCTGAAACGCAGTGTTGTTTGAAATTGTTGATTATTTGGAAGTAAAAGGGAAATAGATAGATGGAATAGCAAACCTGAAATGGATAATGGCGCGAAAGAAGTCGCCATGGGAGAGTGAGTTTGTTTGAATCGCGAATGAAGAAAGAAATGGGAGAGAGAGAGAGAGGCGTGAATGAAGAAAGAAATGGGAGAGAGAAAGGCGTTAATGAAGAAAGAAATGAGAGAGAGAGAGAGAGAGAGAGAGAGGCGTTAATGAAGAAAGAAATGAGAGAGAGAGAGAGAGAGAGAGAGAGAGAGAGGCGTTAATGAAGAAAGAAATGAGAGAGAGAGAGAGAGAGAGGTCTGCTGTAATTTGTATGGAGTTATCTGATCGGGTGAGTATTACTAGGAGAGACTCAATGTATATTAATATAATCTCTACCAAAAGTAATCGTTACAAGGATGGCAAACAAATCCGGACCCGTCCACACCCGCCCGAGCCCGTTCTAAAATTAACGGGGGAAATCCGATTTAATTGGATGCGGGTGCGGGTGCGAGTGAAACCCGGTTCTTAACTACGGGTGCGGGTGCGGGTGCGGGTAGACACTAAGACCCGTCCGCACCCGCCCCTGCCACGCCCCAAATAATATATTTTATTTTGATTTCCTTATTTTATTTATTTTAATATTTATTTATTAATTATACTTTTAATTAAGTTATTAATATTCTTATTGCAATTAAAATAATAAAATTAATCAAGTTAATATTCATTTATTAATTAAAATTTTAATTAAATAATTAATTAATTTATTAAAATAATCAATTTTTTAATTAAATTATTAATTTTTATTATAATTAAAATAATAATAATTTATTGCGGGTGGGGGCGGGGCGGGTGCGGGTGCACCCGTTTTCTACTGGGGGCGGGTCTGGGTGATAAATTTTCACCCCCGATTGAATTTGGGGGCGGGGGCGGGTCTGTTACATGGAGGCGGGTGCGGGTGCGGGTATAGTTAAACCCGCCCCCGACCCGCCCCGTTGCCATTCCTAATCGTTACTCTCTCCTCTTTAGCTCTTTAGGTCCTGTAACATTTAGTGACTCACTTGATAATTTTAACATAAATTAAGAAAAAGAATAAATAAAAAAGATAATAATATTTTTATTAAAGTATTAAGTATTAAAAATTATTAAAGTAATTAATTTTTATTTAATTTTGTTATTCTAATTAAATTACTCAATATCTAAAGAGTCTAATATTTTGAGGGGAGACCATTTCCAGTCGCTTAATCACAAATCATCATTTTATTGTTGGGGAAAGATTTTCACTGGGGAATATTGAACATTGTGGGGAAGAGACACACCACATACTCACCCAAAATCTTAAGGTGATAGATGTATGGGTTCTCTCACTTATAAATGCTCAAGTCACCACATTTCTATCCAATGTGGGACTATTATTCACACTACTCACACTTGTTAATACTTAACATTTATTTCACTTCATATTGCAGAAAGACCGAGAGATAATAGTCAAGAGTATTGTTTTATATTTGTGTCTTTAAATTTTTTTAACCCTCGTTCATGATAGAAAAATAGAAGTAAAGACTCCAAGAGTTGACTACTTCACATCTGATTTTCTATTCACATTTCATCCGCATCATATCCCTTGCATCAGAGGAAATTTTTTGGGTATGTCCAATATTTAAACTATCTTTCACCATGACGATTCGAAGACAATAGTTCTTCATATCTTTTGCTCATAGATTTTTAAATAGGGGTGACTGTCATACAACAAATTTGCCCCATGCGATTCATATATCGAAACATTTGTATCATAGTTCAGTCACTCTTTCACCAGTTCAATAAAAGTAGAAATTCAGTCGACTTTCAATTCATTTTCAATTCAAAAACTAAGTTAGTTGAATTTCATACATTTTCATCGTCTCATGCATCTTTTTAAGTCGCCCAAGGTCATCAAAATAATATTTCGGTTCTACATGCAAACCGATAAAAGCGATTCCACAACGTGTGAAAAATTAATGGACAAAATACTTCGAGCTTTGACCTGTATCAGATTATTTTATGAAAATGTGTTGCACGTAGGTCATGTTGGTATGCTCATTTTATTTTTCTGAAATCGTTTACTGTCGGATATTTTATCAGTCAGAGCCTGTTTATCCAAGTATTTTTCACTTAAAAATTTGATCAAAACTTGTATGTTTTCTAGAGGTTTATTTCACACCGATCATTTTGGTGCATTCATGTTATTTTTCCGGACACTTTCATGCCTGATTTTTATTCATTTTTTATCCTTTTATTTTTGTTTTTTTAGTAAAAGTAATTAGTAGAATTAATTAGAATTAATTTTATTTTCATTTCAATTTCATTTTGATTATTTTAAAGAGTTTGATTTTATTTGATTTAGTTAGTCATAATTCTTTTTATCACTAAAGAATGTTCAAAATGTTAGTTTTAGAAATTGATCCATTCAAAAAAACCAAACTATTATGTAATGGTGTGTTGAAAGTTGAAAATGAATAGACCAATAACAATGCTCTCATTCTCTCAATGTGGGCCAACTCAGAAATGGATCACCTCATGCGCTTTATGTCCATCCTTTTCTCCCGTACTTATCCAATGATTAAGAGCTCATAAAAAAGAACTCACTAAAATGTGCAGTTTTTGGAAAGAGAAATAAAATGCGGATGAACGATTGTGATGAGAGCAACAGAAACAACAGGAGAGAACCTCAAGAAAGGATTCTGATTCGGGAAGACTCATTAAAAAGAGAGGTTGGTTGACCTCTTCTTTTTCGTTTTGCAAGTGGCATCCAAAACAACCCCAACCAATTGTAATGTCTCTCATAATGTCCAAAAGGGAAAACTTTTCCATTAACATATTGTCATAC
The DNA here is from genome assembly GCA_963859935.3 of Lathyrus sativus. Lineage (NCBI taxonomy): Eukaryota > Viridiplantae > Streptophyta > Magnoliopsida > Fabales > Fabaceae > Lathyrus > Lathyrus sativus. The sequence goes on from OZ012736.1 coordinate 534,481,371, forward strand.
CCCAAAATTTACCCTTAGATTATTAGGGTCATTTCGCATTTCATTTCATTCTACATTGCGTTTTAACTAACTGCTAAACGGTTTGTTCAGTCTGTTGCTGTTGCAGGAAAATAACGCTGGGTGCGCTTTAATTTATGAAGGGAAGAAGGGTCGTTATCATAAACTATATGGAGTTGAGGGCGCTGAAATGTAGTTGAATTTGGGTTGAATCGGTGCGAGAATCGGCTGCAAGAAATTTATTCTGGCCAGAGCACAATTTCCCGGTTTTTTTGCTAGTTACTAGTCCATTTTAAAGGAACAGTGAAATTTCGGTTCGCGTTGAATTTATAATAAATATCAAGTGGTTTGATCATGATTATCAGTCGAGTTGATTCAGGTTACAGAGTTAGATTCTTCGAGATACAGTTTGATTTTTAAATGCAGAGGGAAGTTTCATTTGCCGTTTAATTGGATTTCTCTGCTTATCCGTTCAAGGCCATATTCACCGATTTCATTATCCGGTACGATCTAATTTGCAAAGGAAGTTGTTTGAACCCAGGAGTTACGTCGGATGAAATTTAATTCTAGGTTGCGCGAGATGTTTAACTGTCGAATTCGGAGGTTGGAACGTCCAGGTTCATTTAGGTGAATCTAATCAGATGATTTTATCTGGATGAATTTAGTTGGATGATTTTAATCAGATGAATTTTATGCAGATGATTTTGGTCGGTGGAATTTAATCAAATGAATTTAGTCGGTTGTTTTCAATCGGATGAATTTGTTCGGAGAAATTTGATCAGGAATTAAATTCAGTTTATTAAGAAAAATGAAATTTATTTATTTAAATTCTATATTTTTTATTACAATATACAAAGATGATTACAATTACAAATCTGTTTCTAATTATTTTCCTAAAATCCTAATTGTCTTCGTGCCGATCCTTCAACTTTCGACTTTTCTTACCTGCAAAAAAACTGACAATAGAGAAAAACAGTGGTTAAATTGTTAGAATTAATCAGAAATGGTTTCATCATCGGGTACGTCGGGAGGGGCAACAAATAAATGCCGCCGCATCCCCCGACTTGTTATTTTCCGACCCCGACACGACCCGACAATTTCTGTTCCAATTTATTCCGAGAGAGAGAGAGTGATTTTTGAAAAAAGTGCTTTTGGAGAAAAGCGCTTATTCTGAAAATTGATTTTTTACGTCCATGCCAAACAAGACTTAAAGAAAAATCCATAACCAAAAAATCCATGGATATCTGATAACACGAAATCATATAGATATTTTCATGCATAATTCGACTAAAAGCTAACCGTTTTCAATCCGATTTCGGGTTATTTCCATGTATTTGTCTGATGTTTTTGCAGGTATTCAATGATCACGTCTAAACAAGGCAACATGAAGAAAAGAAGCAATCCCAGATGAAATATGGACAAAAAAGGAGTGAAAACACAATGAAAAGCGCAGCAGACAGTTTTTGCTGATGTGACGACCGTCACAGATGCATGACGACCGTCACACGGGTGACGACCGTCACACCTTGTGACGACCGTCATGCAGGCAAAAACGCCCCACTCAGATTACACGTCAAAAGAGCAGTTCCAATTCCCATTAAATGGTCCACTACTCCCTAAATTATCTGCCTCAAGGTCCATCATCCTCAGAGGTAACCGTTGGAATTCCACTTCTATAAAAGGGGAAGCAGGGGACTTCAAAAAGGGAGCTGCATTCATACCACGAAGTGCTACCAAATTTACTTTCCAGCAAATTTACTTTCAGTTATTATTTGTATCCATTTCTCCAGTTTCATTTGTATCCCTTTCCTTTATTTCCCTTTCCATTCTACTCATTCCCATTTCCGCTCTTCTGTAATACTTACTGCACTGTACGATCAAATTGGAACTAAAGACAGAATCCTGCCAACATCTGTGGAGGATCTGCCCAAAGGCCAATTGGCATTATTTACAGGTTTTCATTTTGATCGACTTCTATTTTATCATAATGCAATTTATCATTTATTATTATTATTTATGTTTTGCTTTTCCAAATTCCATGTCTAGCTAAACTTAGGTAATCGATATGTAGTAATAATTCGAATGGGATTTGATAACTCTTGTTTGAAAACTTTCTTTTTACAAAAATAACTTATGGTCTAAGTGTTTAAAATTGATTTACGAAATAAACTTCGTCGCGAAAGCGAGAACTTGTTTTAAAGTAGTTTTGCCACGAAAGTGGGAAATTAATTAAGATACGAACCAACAAGCGAAAGCCGCGGTAAGGTCAGATAGTAAACACTAGGCATTTGTTTTAATAACAGCGAAAGCACTTTAAAACGAATTAGAACTTAGAGATTTCCAAAAAGTAATTTTAACCCCGAACGGAATACGAAAGTGTACGTAAGGCCCTTAGGATTATGATTAGCGTCAATAACCATCGTGAGACGAGAGTCTTCAAATCTCCACTTTCTGCTTAAATAAATTGCGAAAACTATTTCATACACCAGTAACTTATCAAATCCCTGAAGAACACAATTACTACGTATCGATTCAATTAATTAAAATCTAAATAGTAATCTTAGTTTCCCCTTTTAGTGACTATCTTATTCCCTTAAAACATATTCTACCTAGCTAAACATAGTAACTCCCGAGAACACTAGTTCGATTACGAGTCTCTGTGGGATCGATATCTTTTATTACTACGCGATAGACTGTGCACTTGCAGTTAGTTGTATTAGACATAGAAAGTCGCGATCAAGTTTTTGGCGCCGTTGCCGGGGACCCGTTTAGTCAATAGTGTAACCTTCTGTTACGCCGTAGAGACTAGGTAAACAATTTTCATTTTTCCTTTACTAGTGTTGTCGATTGTATGCCAAGTGATCGCCCACAAAGCGATATCTTGAAACCTTCAGTCACAGAACTAGAACGCTTCTTACATCTAAGAAGCCGAATCATTGAGTACCAACTCAAACATAACATTCCTGATCCTCTCACTCCCATTCCCAAATCCGAAGAAGAACCAACGATGGCTGAAGGACCTCCGAACAAACCGCTGAAGGCATACGCTACACCATCTCAGATGGAGCCTAGAAGTAGCATTGCTGCCCCAGCTATTACCCGAAATGATTTTGAGCTGAAACCATCATTGTTGTCGGCTGTACAACAAAACCAATTCTCAGGAAACGCAACTGAGGATCCGAACGAACATCTAACGAAGTTTGTACAATACGCAGACACAGTGAAAGCAAATGGAGTAACTCCAGACGCGATAAGACTTCGTCTTTTCCCATTCTCTCTTAGAGACAGAGCGTGGACATGGTTACAATCGTTACCATCCAACTCCGTTACAACGTGGGAGCAATTGAAGAACGTCTTCTTAGCGAGATATTTTCCACCAAGCAAAACTGCTATGCTTAGAGCTCAAATCAACGGATTTCGACAGAAAGATACTGAATCTCTCTACGAAGCATGGGAACGATTCAAAGATATGATGAGAACATGTCCTCACCACGGTCTAGAAGACTGGGTGACAATCCATACTTTCTATAATGGGCTTCTATACAATACTAGATTGACAATAGACGCTGTCGCGGGCGGTGCACTTATGGATAAGCCATACGATGAAGCCTATCAATTAATAGAAAACATGTCACAAAACCATTGCCAATGGGGAGGTGAACGCACTCCAAATGAGAAAACCTCAGCGAAAGGTGGGATGTACGAAATCAGCAGCCTTGAAAAGTTCAATGCTAAAGTAGATGCTCTAGCACAGAAAATTGATAGTCTGACCGTTAACCCCACTGCAACTGTCGCTGCAGTAACTCCAAATTGCGAGTTATGCGGAAGCACCACTCATAATGCACCCGAATGCCCATTGCTAGCCGGAATCCCGCCAGACCAGGTAAATTATGCTCAAGGAAATCCCTACGCAAATACCTACAACCCAGGTTGGCGAAATCATCCAAACTTTTCTTATAAAAGCGAAAATGCATTGCAAATGCCTACTGCTCCGCAAGGATATCAAAAACCAGCTGCTCAGAATGCACCTAGGAAATCAAACCTCGAAATGATGATGGAAAAGTTCATAGCTACTCAAGCTCAGACGAACAAAGAGTTCCTGAATCAAAACATACACACTAGCGAGCAAATTAAACAGTTGACAGGAAAAGTAGACGCTCTGGCCACCCACAACAAAATGTTAGAAACTCAGATATCACAAGTGGCTCAACAGCAAGCATCTGCTGCCGCACCTGCTGGCACATTTCCTGGACAACCCGAACAGAATCCCAAAGGCCAAGCAAATGCTGTGATACTAAGAAGTGGAAAAGAATTAGACGAACCGATCGATCCGAGGACCGAAAACTCAGCCATGCAACAGAAACCAACTGAATAAGCAGAAAAGGAATCTGAGTTAGAGAAGAAGGAGGACAACGAGAAGGAGGATACCGCAAGTGAAAAAACTCAAGCACCTCCAGCGCCATATAAACCACCTATCCCTTATCCGCAAAGACTAATAAACTCTAAAACTTCAGGACAGTTTAAGAAATTTGTAGAGCTCCTTAAACAGTTGAATATTACTATTCCTTTTACAGAAGCGATAACTCAAATGTCGTCATACGCCAAATTTCTCAAAGAGATACTATCAAATAAGAGAAAGATCGAGGATAACGAAACAGTTACACTCACTGCAGAGTGTAGCGCTATTATTCATAACCGCATGCCTCCTAAATTAAAAGACCCAGGTAGTTTCTCCATACCCTGCGTCATAGGAAAGTTCGTAATAGACAAAGCTCTATGCGATTTAGGAGCCAGTATCAATGTTATGCCCTTATCTATATGCAAAAAGCTGAATATGGGAGACCTCAGGCCAACCAAAATGTCCGTACAATTAGCTGACAGATCAGTAAAATACCCCGTCGGAATACTGGAGAACGTTCCAGTACGCATAGGACAATTCTACATCCCAACCGACTTCATAATCATGGACATCAAGGAGGACACTGTAACCCCAATTATCTTAGGAAGACCATTCCTAGCTACAGCCGGAGCGATTATAGACGTGAAGAAAGGAAGGCTAACATTCGAAGTAGGAGAAGAAAAGATAGAGTTCATTCTCACCAAGTTCTTACAAGCACCAGCAATAGACGATACCTGCTATTTAGTAGATGAAATTGACGAATTCATAAGAGAACTTGAAAATGAGGAGACCACGTATTCAGAAATAATAAAGATTCAAATACCCGACATTTCTGAAGACGATAATTGGCGTAAACCGTATAAAGACGACAGCCTAAGCGAAAGCTTAGCACTGACACCAAATCATATGCCAGGTCCGAAGAACCCATCTTTAGAGCTTAAAACTCTACCCAAAAACCTCAGATATGAATTTCTAGACGATGAACTAAAAAGACCAGTGATAGTCAACGCCGACTTAGGACAACCAGAAACCGAAAAGTTATTAGAAGTCCTAAAGAAGTACCCCACCGCGTTAGGCTACAACATAAGCGATCTAAAAGGTATAAGCCCTTCGATCTGTATGCATCGAATTACAATAGAGGAAGACTCTAAAACCTCTCGAGAGCATCAGAGAAGACTAAACCCCATCCTGAGCACTGTAGTCCGAGATGAAGTAAAGAAATTACTAGATGCTGGAATCATCTATCCGATCTCCGATAGTGAATGGGTTAGCCCAGTTCATGTCGTACCAAAGAAAGGAGGAGTCACAGTAGTTAAAAACGAAAAAGGCGAATCGATAACAAAAAGAGTCGTGACTGGAAGCAGGATGTGTATTGATTATAGGAAGCTTAACAAGGCTACGCGCAAAGATCACTTCCCGTTACCCTTCATAGACCAAATGTTGGAAAGACTAGCCAAGCATTCATATTTCTGCTATCTAGATGGTTACTCAGGATTCTTCCAAATTCCCATCCATCCTGATGACCAAGAAAAGACTACATTCACCTGTCCTTACGGTACTTTTGCCTACCGCCGAATGTCGTTCGGACTCTGTAACGCTCCAGCAACCTTCCAAAGATGCATGATGGCAATCTTCGCAGATTTCATAGACGACATTATGGAAGTGTTTATGGACGATTTCTCGGTATGTGGACAAAGTTTCGAAGGATGCTTACAAAACTTAGAAATGGTACTAGAACGTTGCGTAAAAGTAAACCTCGTCCTAAATTGGGAGAAATTCCATTTTATGGTCCGACAAGGAATAGTTCTAGGACACGTCATATCAGATAGAGGGATTGAGGTAGACAAAGCTAAAATAGTTATAAAAGATCTCCAACCTCCAAAATCCGTACGAGAAATACGGAGTTTTCTAGGACATGTCGGTTTCTACAGAAGATTTATAAAAGATTTCTCGAAAATCACAAAACCTCTGACCGGCCTGTTAATGAAAGATGCTGAGTTCGTCTTCGACGACGACTGTTTAAAAGCATTCGAAACATTGAAATCAACCCTCATCACCGCACCAATCATGCAACCACCAGATTGGAGACTACCGTTTGAAATCATGTGCGACGCGAGTGATTACGCTGTAGGCGCAGTTCTAGGACAAAGGAAGGACAAGAAACTCCATGCTATCTATTACGCCAGTAGAACCTTAGATCCTGCCCAAATGAACTACGCTACCACAGAAAAGGAACTTCTAGCAGTTATATTTGCGCTTGACAAATTCCGTTCTTACTTAGTAGGAGCAAAAATTATAATATACACAGACCACGCTGCCATAAGGTACCTAATAAGCAAAAAGGATGCCAAACCAAGACTATTAAGATGGATCCTGTTATTACAAGAGTTTGATTTAGAAATCAAAGATAAGAAAGGAACCGAGAACGTTGTTGCGGATCACTTATCCCGAATAGAAGGCATCAGACACGAACCAGTACCGATAAATGACGATTTCCCGTACGAACATCTGATAGCCAAATTAGAAAGTGACACACCCAATGCAATCTCGGAAGATCCAGAATTCGAAAAAGCCGTAGAAGCCGTCTATGCCCAAGTCACATTACCTTGGTATGCTGACATCGTTAATTACCTCGCCGCAGGCGTGCTTCCACCAGATCTTACTTATCAGCAAAAGAAGAAATTCTTCCACGATCTAAAACACTATTATTGGGACGAACCCCTACTCTTCAAGAGAGGGGCCGACAGCATATATCGTCGCTGTGTCCCAGAGGAAGAAATAGAAAATATTATTTCCCAATGCCACTCAGCACCATATGGTGGTCATGCTAGTACATCCAAGACGTGCGCTAAGATTCTCCAAGCCGGCTTATTCTGGCCTAATCTCTGGAAAGACGTTCACATCGTTGTGCAAAAGTGCGATAGATGCCAACGAACTGGCAACATCTCACGACGCGATGAAATGCCTCAGAAAGGAATCTTAGAGGTAGAAGTCTTCGACGTCTGGGGAATAGATTTCATGGGACCTTTCCCACCTTCTTTTGGAAATAACTACATACTCGTCGCTGTCGATTACGTGTCTAAATGGATAGAAGCCATAGCTGCTCCAACAAATGACGCACGAGTAGTAATCAAACTCTTCAAAAACACAATCTTTCCTAGATTCGGTGTACCCAGACTCGTCATTAGTGACGGAGGATCTCACTTCATATCACGAATATTCGATAAACTTCTTTCTAGATATGAAGTCAGGCACCGAGTAGCTACACCTTATCATCCGCAAACTAGAGGACAAGTAGAGGTCTCAAACAGAGAAATAAAACAGATCTTGGAAAAGACTGTCGCTACCTCGAGAAAAGATTGGTCATCAAAGCTACAAGAAGCTTTATGGGCTTATAGGACCGCATTTAAGACACCGATATGTACTACCCCCTATAAATTAGTTTACGGTAAATCCTGCCATCTCCCTGTAGAGTTAGAGCACAAGGCCTTCTGGGCCATTAAGACACTCAACTTCAACTACACCGAGGCAGGAGAAAAGCGAATCCTGAACTTACACGAGTTGGAAGAACTTCGATTAGACGCTTACGAAAATGCCCGTATCTACAAAGAACGAACTAAAAAGTGGCATGATAAACGTTCAATCAGGAAACAATTCAGTGTGGGAGACATCATATTGCTCTTCAACTCACGATTAAAACTCTTCCCAGGAAAACTAAAATCTAGGTGGTCTGGACCCTATGAAGTGACTAAAGTACTTCAGAGTGGAGCTGTTGAAATTACCGACAAGACAAATGCACCGTTTATCGTAAACGGGCAACGTCTAAAACATTACATTAAGAACGACAACAGTCCTCAAGTCAGCAATATAACATTGCTTGAGCTTCCGGCTCAAACACCCGAATAGCTTCTCACCAAGCTATCGTCAGGCTTTAGACGTTAAAAACAGCGCTTACTGGGAGGCAACCCAATTTTCCCTCGTTATTGCATTTCATTTTTCCTTAAAATTCTACTTTGAAAAAAAAATTCAACAAAAAATCCTAAAATTACTACTACTTTCTACTTTCGTTCATTTTCGTACTTTTATTCTTATTTTATTTTTTCCCTTTTTGTCTTTTGTTTCTACCACTTTTCGTTTCTAAAAATCCTGACTTCAATTTCTTGTTTTAAACTTTTCAGGATTTTTAAAGCCTTCAAAACATTCCTTCTGTTTTATCCGAATTACCTGCGAATATGGCCGAATACGATTTCACAAAGGTTCATTTCAGAGGACTCGCTCAGAAGGCAAGATTTGCAGCACTGACCGAAAGAGAATTCGCCTTAACGCTGTATTATGATAAGGCTATTATGGATAAACTAGGGATCACGGATAGCATTCAATACCTGTTCAATCAACTGGGTTGGGAGAACACTGCTCTGAAAACACGCTTCGCTACCTACAAGGATCATACCTACGAATTCCTCAGTTCCTTCAGATATACACCCAACTATGGTTTTGGATCCAGCACAGAGTTGATTACCTTCCGATTGTTTGGAATGGACCAAACCCACAGCAGGATGTCACTAGCTAACCTCCTAGGATTCCCTAGCGGACCGCATGTGTTCATCAGTGCAGAAGATGACGATATTGATTTGCAACTCGAGCACTTCTGGGGTAGAATCACAGGCGATTATCACCCTGAACCAGACAGAATGTACAATGATGACATTCATAACCCAGCCTTTAGATACTTCCATAAGATACTAGCTCACACCTTGTTTGGAAAGGAAGAAAATATTACCACAGTGTCTAAGGAAGAGTTATTCATCATGTTCTGTGCTTCTCAGGGACGGACAGTAAACGCAGTGCCTTTCATGATGAGATCCTTCAAACGCCTCACGCTGGAACCTCAGACACCTATTCTTATAGGAGGACTAGTAACAATGATTGCCCACGAGCTTGGCCTTAGATTCCATTTAAATGCCAGCACTCGTTTTGGTACCATCAGACCTATGAACATTCAATTCTGCTTTAACAGGCGCATCTTAGGGAATATGGGACCTGGATCGTATGAGTACCTTATTAACGAAAAACCAGTACAGCTATTCACACTGCCTGATCATCTGATGACAAGCATCCACAATAAGGATAACTGGCTCTACGAATTGGATGAGCCTATGGGACCTCCTTCACCACAGTCAACACCCCAGGACTATATGTATGACAGTGACCACATCTCTGAGGCACACGACTACATGTACTATGAGGACGCCGCCTCTGAAACTGAAGTAGATCCTATGACTCCTCCACACTACAATACTTATCCCGAGCCTATCCCTGAGGAAACAACCGACAAAATGGACGCCGTGTTACTCAGATTGGACGACATTGATAAAGCTCTGACTAATGTAAAAGCTGATATCGCAGGCATGCACAGTGACCTGGTAGGCTTCATGGATCTAGTCTGCGACCAACTCGACTACTATTCACAGAAACTCGAGGAATTGAAGGCACGGAAAGATTAGTTATTAGCTCATAGCAGTAGTTTTAGTTTAGTCTAGTCTAGTTTAGTTTAATTCACTCATTTGGAATTTTCACATTGTTCGTTTCATTATGTACTACATACAATTGTTTCCATTTTATGTTATTTCAATTCTAGTTTTGTTCAATTATTCTGTTTTCGCATTATTTATTGATTGTTGGCCATAATATTACATCACCGTAGCAGTACTAAGCTTTAAAATCACCCCGAATACGCCCTCAGAGCAAAATTCTGCGTTCTGCAGATTTTGCTGCTGTGACGACCGTCACAGCCTCATGACGAGCGTCACACGGGTGACGACCGTCACACCCTTGTGACGACCGTCACGCAGCCCAGAACTGAAATCTGATATAACAGGGGTCGTGTACCCTTCCACTCCCTCCATTATCACTTTCAAACTTCCAAAATTCATACCCCACTACGATTTTCGTCCTCCCCAATTGAACTATAAACCTCAACTCCAAATTCAACCTCCAAACCACCGTTCTGTCACATTTCCATCTCTGCCGAAAAACCCCAAAACCTCCAAAAAACTCTCCATCTTCAACAATGGCCAGAAATGCAGATATCAGCAACATTTCCTTCCCTGAGGGTGAGTTAGGCGAGAGACAACGAGCACAGTACACTACATTTCATCAGAGGTCGCTCCAACCAACTCACTACCCGCACCCTCCATCACTTACGGAGCTCGGACTCCTTGAAGGTGTAACTTGGATGCTTCAACGAGCAGGCATCTGGAACCTCTGCTCCAACCCCCAGCCGACCTACGAACAGCTCACCCTTGAGTTCTTGAGTTCATTCTCATACATCACCAGCAGCGGCGAACTCAACCAGCACTCAGGTGCCGCTTGCTTCCGGATGTTTGGCGTTAACTATCAGCTGCACCAAAACCAGATTGCCGGCATCCTACAACTACCCCGCGGCGACAACGCTCATCGCTGCATCACTGATCAGTTCCAGCACGAAGCCTTCGCGCTGTGGTATCAGTTGACCGGCCTAAATGCCGATGGTTGGGACTCCCTACACGCCACTCACATCCATAACCCCGCCATCAGGTACTTTCACAGGGCGTTGAGCAACACCATCTTCGCCAGAGACAGCAACCACAAAGTGAACTCTAAGGAACTCTTCTTTCTGCATTGCGTCTTCAACAATGAACCGGTCAACGCCGCCCCGTTTCTGCTGGCCCACATTCAGGCCAACTGCAACCGTGGCTCGAAGCCATTCTACTTTGGCGGGATTGTCACGGCGATTGCACTTGGGCTGAACCTTGGCGACCGCCTCCAACACCTCCAGTCCATCCCCTCGGTGTTCCTTGACACCGACCACTGCAGGGCCTCCCATCTCATCCGCTCCCGAGCTGACGGGAAATACCATCCGGTTGTGCGTGGCAAGACCGTCAGAAGCATCATCCTTCCGTCCCGCACCCGCATCCATCCTGAGGACCGTACCAACTGGTTGTTCGACCTCACTGCCCCTCCTGCTGTCGCTGTTCCTACTCAGGAACCCACTCATGATTCCGAAGATGAAATCCAAGCTGAGTTGGACAGGTCCGAGCAGCCAGAGGCATCGCAGCCCCTTCCCCCAGTAGGTACATCATCCCGCCGCCGCTGTCACCATCCCGTGCCCGACTACACCGAAGAGGACCTTCGTCGCTCCCTAGACCAGCAGGCACATATACTCACGATGCTGCAACAGCAGAACCAGCGAGCTGACCAGTTCGAAGCTTGGCACCAGACTCAAATGCAACAACTTCACACCGGCCAAGCTACGATTACTGAGAGTCTAGCGAATCTGACCCTGCAGGTCGAAGGACTCCGAGACACGGTCTACCACACCGGAGCCATGAGCTATGAGGACAGAGTAGCCCTCGCTAGAGCCAGAGGACGCCAGCATGGACGTGACAGGCCCCGGGATTAGATTTTCATTTTTTTTCCTTTATTGTTTACTATATGTCAGTATTTTGTATTTTCATTTTCAGTTGTATCTCCCTCTCGCATGCTTCAAGAATCAGTGAGGACACTGATCGAGATAGTGTGGGAGCGGAGCCTTATTTCCACTGTATTCAGAACTTCCCTTATTCACTGTATTTCCATTTCACTGCACTTTTGAACTTTAGTAAGTTATATTTTTACACTTTCCATTTCTAGCAAATAAAGCGCGTCTATATATTTTTCACGTTACGCAAACTATCCCCACATTATTCAACGTAAACAAAAACTTTCACTTGTTCCTCAAAAGCAAAAGCATCACGAGAATGCACCTGAGTTCAAACCGAGTTTTGAAACTCCGAGGAAACAACAGTTCTAACAAAACCAGTATCGGCCAGACACCTTAGATCTCTAGTTTATGCGAGTCGGTTTCACCACCTACGTGTACCAAAGTCTCAAGTGTCTACGCAAACTTAACCCCAAGTAGTTTATACTAGCAGTCAGCACCATCCTAAAAACACTTCTAAGCGAGCGACCGATGCAAATAAGTGTATGATCTCCAAAAAGATGAAAAAATCATGAAAAGAGAGCTAAAAAGCCCAAGAATATAAGATACGTTTCCTTCTAAGTTAGGTGCTCCTCACCCGAGCATTTAGCCCAACGGCACGAAAAACTCATTGGAAAATCAATGACACCAAATTATGATCAATGAAGAAGATCAAAAACAAAAACGAGATCATATTCACTAACAGGTCGACTTGCCATGAAAGTGTGCGGACAACGGGCTTAATGTGATTGCGCTAGAACAAACAGGGTGAACTTGCCACGAGAACCTTGACACCAAGATACGGTAGCATGACTGAGACCGATTTGCAATAAAAGGGAGACCTCCGGAGACTTGTAGTCCAGTGTCGTCGTGATACTCGTCTTGTTCCTACCAAGAATCCCGGTTTTTCCAAACTCTGCGAACGAAGAAGCAGCCTCGTGCCTGCCGACTTTTCCACGTTTTACTTGAGGACAAGCAAAGATTCAAGCTTAGGGGAGTTTGATAACACGAAATCATATAGATATTTTCATGCATAATTCGACTAAAAGCTAACCGTTTTCGATCCGATTTCGGGTTATTTCCATGTATTTGTCTGATGTTTTTGCAGGTATTCAACGATCACGTCTAAACAAGGCAACATGAAGAAAAGAAGCAATCCCAGATGAAATATGGACGAAAAAGGAGTGAAAACACAATGAAAAGCGCAGCAGACAGTTTTTGCTGATGTGACGACCGTCACAGATGCATGACGACTGTCACACGGGTGACGACCGTCACACCTTGTGACGACCGTCATGCAGGCAAAAACGCCCCACTCAGATTACACGTCAAAAGAGCAGTTCCAATTCCCATTAAATGGTCCACTACTCCCTAAATTATCTGCCTCAAGGTCCATCATCCTCAGAGGTAACCGTTGGAATTCCACTTCTATAAAAGGGGAAGCAGGGGACTTCAAAAAGGGAGCTGCATTCATACCACGAAGTGCTGCCAAATTTACTTTCCAGCAAATTTACTTTCAGTTATTATTTGTATCCATTTCTCCAGTTTCATTTGTATCCCTTTCCTTTATTTCCCTTTCCATTCTACTCATTCCCATTTCCGCTCTTCTGTAATACTTACTGCACTGTACGATCAAATTGGAACTAAAGACAGAATCCTGCCAACATCTGTGGAGGATCTGCCCAAAGGCCAATTGGCATTATTTACAGGTTTTCATTTTGATCGACTTCTATTTTATCATAATGCAATTTATCATTTATTATTATTATTTATGTTTTGCTTTTCCAAATTCCATGTCTAGCTAAACTTAGGTAATCGATATGTAGTAATAATTCGAATGGGATTTGATAACTCTTGTTTGAAAACTTTCTTTTCACAAAAATAACTTATGGTCTAAGTGTTTAAAATTGATTTACGAAATAAACTTCGTCGCGAAAGCGAGAACTTGTTTTAAAGTAGTTTTGCCACGAAAGTGGGAAATTAATTAAGATACGAACCAACAAGCGAAAGCTGCGGTAAGGTCAGATAGTAAACACTAGGCATTTGTTTTAATAACAGCGAAAGCACTTTAAAACGAATTAGAACTTAGAGATTTCCAAAAAGTAATTTTAACCCCGAACGGAATACGAAAGTGTACGTAAGGCCCTTAGGATTATGATTAGCGTCAATAACCATCATGAGACGAGAGTCTTCAAATCTCCACTTTCTGCTTAAATAAATTGCGAAAACTATTTCATACACCAGTAACTTATCAAATCCCTGAAGAACACAATTACTACGTATCGATTCAATTAATTAAAATCTAAATAGTAATCTTAGTTTCCCCTTTTAGTGACAATCTTATTCCCTTAAAACATATTCTACCTAGCTAAACATAGTAACTCCCGAGAACACTAGTTTGATTACGAGTCCCTGTGGGATCGATATCTTTTATTACTACGCGATAGACTGTGCACTTGCAGTTAGTTGTATTAGACATAGAAAGTCGCGATCAATATCCAGATCCAATCTCCAAACCCATGTCCAGCAACAACAACTTTCCCAATATTCCTGCTCCAAAACAAGATCAACAACCAAAGTGTAACAACAAAACAAATCAGCCTGGAAAATCGTAACAAAAACGCAGCAAATTCCTCAACCAAGCCGTAAAATCATAACAACATGATAATCGATCCAGGCCTATGAAAAATTAATATAAACCATCAGATTCACATCATCAGAAAAAGAGAATAGAAGAGGATCAACAAAGAACAGAACACAAGAAGTTCATCATTAGAATTCATCATCAGTGTTCATCAATAACAAAGAACATCAGAGAAAAAAGGATTTTCGAAAAAACAAGATCCATCACCAGCAAACCGAATCGGCGGCGCCGGAAACCCTAAGGTTTTGATGCCAGCCAAGCACAACCGACTGTAAACCAAAAACCCACGACGACCTCAGCTTCCTGATCATTGGCCGCCGACCGCAAATCAAACCCAACCGCGAACAAGGCAACCGAACACCATCAAAGCAACATCAAGCCACCGTCAACCTCCAAATCGCTTCCAACCCGTAAAAGGGTGAGCAATCTGTGCTAACATGTTAATCATGTGTTTTAATGTGTTTTTTACAGAATCATCAAGGAATTCAGAAGCAGAAAAAGCAAGAACGGCGGAGAGAAGAAAGAAAAGTGAAAAAAAAGCTCAAAGAAGCTTCAATGGTGCGCTGCATGGAGGAAGAATAAGAGGATTTTCCAAAACCCTAAAACATTCAGCAAGCATGGATCGTGCCTCCCCCTTTTTATTTCTTTCTATTTCTTTTTACTTTTTATTTTCTATTTTATTTTTTTCTTTAGTTTAGTTTAATGATTTTGTAAATTATAAACGATAATTAAATTTGTAAGCTAAAACTTTTTTGAAAAAAAATCATATTTAAAAAACGTTTTTAAAACTTAACTTCAAACTTAGAATTAAGATTTATTTTTAGAAACTTAAATAATAAAAACTTAATTTCAAGACTTAAATTTTTAGGAAAAACCATTTTATTTTTTTAACTTAAAACATTAATTGGGAACTCGTTTTTAAAAAGATTTAATTGTCTATGTAATTTAAAATCAACTTTTTTTAAAAATAAATTTAAATTTTTAATTTAAAATTAACATTAATACCATTTTTTGGTTTCTAATTAAAATTCCTAAACTTTTAAAAATTTAACTTGTACAGTAAAAATTCTTTTTATAAATCCTCCAATTAATTTTAAACTTTTCTTAAAAATACGGCTGACATTTCGCTTTCAGTTTCGAATTGAACTTTGCCCTGTTGATTTTCATTTAATTTCTATGTCGTTCCTAATGTTGGTTTCTCATTTGTACAATTACTAATTTCATATTCTTTTCGTATTTCGTTTTATGGTTGTAATGTATGCTAGGCAATTGTCACTTTTATTTCGTTATTCTCGCACTTTCCCATATTTCAATTCCATCGCTTAATTATTTCGCATTACATTATTCCCCGTATAATTCCCCTCCGAAGGAATAGGTCTAGCCGTTTGATCTCCGCGTCAATAGTCCTTACCTTTGACCCTTTCATCTTTCAAACCCTAATTGCCTAGGCGTCCCGCCGTGGACCAAATTACCCTTCCTAGCATTAGGATAAGGAGTCGCCACACTCTATATTAGGTTTTCTACCATGGAATACCCATCTTACCCTTTTAAATTCAATTAAATTACAACGTAGAAATAAGAGTTGTCGCACTCCACGTAAGCGCTTCCTTAAGAACGCTTATTCCCTATTGAAACCTTGACCACCGTCAAGAAGTTTCTATTCCTTCCTTTCGAGGGGAACTACGACTACTCTGATTCCATCCCCTACCTCGGATACGTAGGCACAAGATGCGAGTCTTGGCGAGTAAACTTAGAAATAACCCTTAGGTCTTTCTTTCACCTTTTAACTCTTAGCACATACCCTTAAGCAAATAACTTTAGCAAAATAGCAACATTAAAATAAGAGGTTCATGTAGAGTACTACAGAAGTTTAGGGTGCTAATACTTTCTTTAAGCTTAACCAACCCCCGAACTTAGATCTCTCTTCGCATTGTGTTTACGATGCAAAATAGGTTTTTCCTTTCTTTAACCTTTCCTTCGGATAAATCAAAGACCGGTTGTGAACTAAAGATGTGATTCAAATTAATTAATAATTTGATATCATATTCTCATCGCAACACATATCAATTCCCTTAACATATATACTTCTTCTTCTCAAAATAAAACCACCACATTCTTCTTCATTTTTACTACACAACTATAACACACCATAATCCTCCCTTTCTCTCACTATGAAGAAACAAAAACCTCAAACTTCCATAAAAAAAACCAACTAAAACCTCACAATAGCTCTCTCTTTTTCTTTTCACAAAAAAACCCTCTTTCTTTGTTAATACTTTCCTCATGACTACTATTTATCTTCAACCCTATGTTCAAACCTTAACAACTTCATACACTATTCATTCACCTTGTACTCATCATCATAATCTCACCATTTGAAACCTCTACTGACATATCAAACTAAACCATACCTTTCAATCTATTACACTAACCTCATATACATCAACCTTTCCATCACTTATTCCTCTCCACACTTTAACAGAACCACACCTTCCACTTCAACCTCCTTCATTACACCATAATCACCATAACTCA
Organism: Lathyrus sativus; assembly: GCA_963859935.3. Lineage (NCBI taxonomy): Eukaryota > Viridiplantae > Streptophyta > Magnoliopsida > Fabales > Fabaceae > Lathyrus > Lathyrus sativus. Next base: position 534,498,444 of record OZ012736.1, read on the forward strand.
TATTCACCATAAACACGTTTTCAACTCTTCTCTATAACATGTTCATCATCTCCGGTAACGGTGCTGCTTATGTCCTTCTGCCTTGCCGACAAAAATGCACGTGCAACTTCCATTCCTAATCGCCATCCATGCTGTTTAATTTGGTTCACTGTTGCTTGGGTTTGTATTCTTTCACAATGTTTTGTTGTTTTTTTAGAAAAAATGGACAGTTTGGTACGTTGTACGTTTGAGAAGTTTCATGTCATACCTTTTTAAAATTCTTTTTATCTTCTTTATTTTGTTATTATTATTAATTTAATAATTCAACTTTTATGTTTTCAAGTGAAAATGGGATACCAACAAATGTTAATATTAACCATAAGTTATTTCTCAATAAAACTAAGGATTGACCTTGTTTGCTTTTGGTTTCACGTGCCTATTTTAATTAGAATTTTTAGAATCTATAGTGGTTAGGTGTTCATAAATTGTTGGTATTTTCTCTATTGGCATTGAAAATAGTGTTTTTTCCCTTCTGGTTTACGTACATGTGAATTTATGTGTTTCTTGATTTGGTTATGATTATCATGAGAATGTTTGTTTTGTAGTGACTTCGCTATCAACATGTTTTTCTGGTCATGTAGTGACAAGTTCTTCTTTCATGTTGGTTTTGCATGTTAGAGGTGTTAGTTTACTTCCACTATTTGAAATGGAAAACGTATTCACTAGTTTCCATTTGATATTTTCCTCGAGACTTTACGTTATTGAAGTATCTCTTTTTCTTAATTAAAATTATTTTGTAAACCAATTTGAAACGCTTGATCTAACATCAAGTCATTCTTTCTACACACAAAATTCTTTTCTCAATAAAATTTGAAAGACAAAGTAACAACTGGTGCACGCCTTTTGAATACCTTAGTCTTTCGCCTTAAAATACTTTAATCAAACTAGGATAACAAGTGACAATTGTTGCCCACCATTTGAACATCTTGGGTAAACGAGTGCTTGGTGCACACCTATGCTCATACGTATACTAACTGAGAGATGCACATTTCTCTAGAAGCCTTAGGTAAATGAACGTTCAGTGCACATCTTGCTCCAACGATTACCTTAGTCCACACAAAAGAAACTCAACAAATCAAACTTTCTTTCCGCTCTTGCGCGACTTCGAAAATATTTTTTCAGAAATGAGTATATTTTATCCATTTTGATGCGAAACAAACAAAGACTTTAGCCTCCAAGAGCGAGCAACAAGTAAATGTTTAACCGCTCGAATGCGATCTAATCATAACTATCTAAAAGCAATCAACCAAACACATAAATTTATACAATGAACTATGGAACTCTGATTTTCTCATTGCACCATCACTACAACAAAAAAGGAGATTTACGACACTTGAGTTGCGACAGTTATCACAAAACCGTCCTTATTCCTGTATTGCGACGGTTTTCACGACAGTTAGGGTCAACTGTCGTAGATTTTTTGCAACAGTTATCAAAAAACCGTCCTTATTCCTGGACTACGACAGTTTTCACGACGGTTTGAGCCAACCGTCTCAAATTATTTAGGCATGTTATATAAAACTAGCGTCCAGACAGGCACGCGCCCGTCTGTCCGTTTTTTTATTGCACACACATATAAATACAAATGATATATTTTTATTTAATATTAATTTTACATGGAAGTTATGTAGGAAGTTATTAATATAGTAGTTCAATGGAAGTTATTGTGTAAGTTATATATTTTAAAATAATGGTAAAATTGGTATAAAAAAAAAGTTACATCAAAAACCAAGTATTGCTTTTATATATGTTATAGATAATGCGACGGTTACCAAAGAACCGCCCTCTTTCCGCAATCGCGACAGTTAAGGCGAACTGTGGCAATTACTTTAGTCAATCATAATCACTATTTTTTTTATTTCTTTAATTTTCCACTTTTTTCTTCATTTTTATTTTTTAACCTTTTCAATTTTATTAATTAATTTAATAAATAATTATTATAATTATTATAATTTTCATGACAATGTAGCTTAATAGTAATAAATTAAATTTAAAATACATAAAAATTAAAATATTATATATACTTAAAATAAAAATTTAATTAAAATAAAAATTATAATAAAAATTAAATTCAAAATATTATATCTAAAATTAAATTATTAAAATTAAACTATATATCAAAATTTTATAAACTCAAAATTTTAAAAATAATTTTTATAAAATTAAACATAAAATTAGACAATATATACTCATAATAATATCAAATATCAAATAAACAATACATTTCAATCAACATTAAAGAGAAATATAAAAAATTAATTAAAATAAAACTGTACTATTTCTTCCAAAATTTAGTCTTTTTCCCGCTAAAATTGAAAACTGATTCTCCGTGTATTTTTCTCATCTTTTTTCAGAAATCTCCATTCATGCTCTTGGAGAAAGAGGGACACAAACTTTTTTCTCAGCCACTCACGCCGTCATTGTGAATCACCGTCAAAGCAATCAGCATCAATTCGAATCTTAACAGGTTTATATTCTCAAACCCTAAATTACTTTTCAAACCTTGAATCGGATCCTGATTTGAAACCTTGTATGCTGTTACTTTTGAAACCCATTCTTTTACTCACTGTTGTAACAGATTTGTGTTGTTAGGGTTTTGTCATTTTCTATCAATGGAGGGGTTTGTATTGACATGGCATCAATGAACGTATGTACATGTTCTATTAGAGTAATCTGGTTGTCCGTGTATGTACCATTATATAAACAGTATATTTGCCTAGATTTGTTTAAACACACAGGCTAAAGTACACTTGTGAATATAAGCACAAATTGAACTTAAAAGAAAAACTACTTTATCTGTTATACTTACTACACTACCTACAATTGAATCTTTAGAAAGTGAAAGCATTACATGTTGATGACATGGACGTGGTTGTTGATTCTGGAATTGGGTGGATGGAGCTTAATGAGTATTTGGAACCTTATGGTTTATTTTTTCCACTTGATCCCGGTTAGTTGATATGTTCTGAGAATATTTCTTATTGTAGATGAACATAAGAGACATGGAAATCTGGAAGAAAGCATTGATTTTTTTAATGCCTGTTCCCTGAACATTGAAGCATTTACTTGTTACAAGCAGGTCCTGGTGCAAGTATTGGAGGGATGTGTGCTACACGTTGTTCTGGATCATTAGCTGTGAGGTGCTTACTTTTCTGTTATATGTTTATTCATCTATTGCTGGCTATCACTGTCACCTGCTGGTTTAAATGTTTAACATCTCTAGGTGTTAAATTGTCGGCCCTTTCAAAGTCTAGTATTTGATTGCTTCCAGCTTATTAGTTTAGTTAAGATTACTGAACTCAATTTTGATCAGTTTGATGTAAATCCTACTAGCCGTGATGGTTCTCCTTACTGATCTGTAGGTATGGAACTATGCGTGATAATGTCATGAGTCTCAAGGTTTGTTAATCCCAAATTCTGGTAATGCATTGGTGTGTTTATATATTTAAAGTGATGAGTATGTTACACTACTAGGTAGTTCTTGCCAATGGAGATATTGTGAAGACTGCATCTCGAGCTAGGAAGAGTGTTGTAGGGTTTGTTATGTTCCTTTACTTTTATTTATTAATTAACTCCCTTATAATTTTCTCACCTTCCACGAATGGATGATTCACAGCTTCTTTAAGTTACATTGCAAAACACTATTGAATTCCATGTGAAAAAGATATGTAATGAAATGCTTTTATTAATTTTCTTTAAATTATACATTCTAGGTATGATTTGACGCGCTTGATGATTGGGAGTGAAGGAACTCTTGGTGTCATAACATAAGTAACACTGTGGCTTCAGAAAATTCCTCAGTGTTCAGTGGTACATTGATTCTCTCTTTTTACTTTTGCTTGTATGCTTTTCGCTAAGTTTGATCTTATAAACTGAAATTTGTTATTTTCGTCAATTTATGAAATCTAAATGTTATGCTCACTTCTTACTTAATTTGATTGAAACTCATTAAAATATTTCTTGTTGATTTTGATCCCTGACATGAATCAATGTAAGCTGTATCATCTGAATTCTGAACTTGGATTGCAAGGTCACTTCTTTCTAGTTTCTGTCCTGGAAAGAATCTTCAAGCCGAAGTGCTTGTGATGTGATTAGTGCAGCTTGCAAAATTCAGATGTTACTTTTTGATTCATTCATTATTATATAGATTACATTTTCCTATTGAATATAATCCCGTACTTGTCGGTTGCTTTTCATAAAATATTAAAATTATCAAGGGGAGATTTAGATTTTTAAAGTCTGTTTGTGTCAACATTCATGTTATTCATAGTACAAAAAAGCTTCTGAGCTACTACTACTCCGGTCTCAAACATAAGAAAAAAAATCTTATTTGGTGGTCTTAAATATATAAGCAAAACCTAATTAACTTTAATGCTATTATCATCATAATACCTTTCAATGAAACAATTTCCCAGACAAAATTAAATGAAAATAAATGGTAGTTTGGGAAATGAGATTATTTTTTAGATTACATCAAGAAAATTGTACGAGGATAGCCAGTATTCTTAATATGTGTGTAGTTAGTTAATTAGTTAGTTTTGCTTATCATTGAGACCAGAGAGTGTCCATAGATAACTCATTGCTTCTTCTATTCTACCAGAATGCATTTGAGCTACTGCAATAAGTGCATAATGTGAGTTATTTGAAATCATACAGATTACCTAACTAATCAAAGAACAGGTTTCAATGTGCAATTTCCCTTCTGTGAAGGATGCAACAGATGTTGCTATTGCCACTATGATGTCTGGAATACAGGTAGGATTCTGACTTTAATTTTTTATATTATATCATTCTTGATCCAATCATAACTTTTCTGTTTATGGTGATTAGGTGTCAAGGGTTGAGCTATTGGATGAAGTTCAGATAAAAGCTATCAATATTGCTAATGGGAAGAATTTTCCTGAATGTCCAACTTTGATGTTTGAATTTATTGGAACAGGTGAACATGGATGTATATAATGTGATTTTTTTTATTAAACATTATTTCCCACTACATGTGTTTTTTCCTATGGATGATGAAATTGAAGAAAACTTATGTCCATGAGCTTAATCTTTGAAGAGGGAAAACATAACAAAGGTTACAACAACAACAACAACCAAGCCTTATCCCCTAAGTGAGGTCGGCTACATGGATAAAATTCTGCCATAATATTCTATCATGACCATGTTCCTATTCAATTCGTTAATCTTGAGATCTTTCTTAATAGTTTCTCTTATAGTTTTTTTTGTAGGTCACCTCTAGCTATTTAACTCTTCTCTATCTCTATCCGATCTACTCTCGTTACAAAAAAATTTACAGGTCTTCTCTCTACATGTTCAAACCACCTAAGCATATTTTTCACCATCTTTTCGACTATAGGTGTTATACAATACTCTAATATTTTCATTTTAATCTTATCTTGTTTATTCTTACCACGCATCCCACGTGACATTCTCATCTCTAGTACACTTTATTCTCGTGTTGATTCTTAAACGTCCAACATTTTGTCCCGTACAACATCGCATGTCTTTTCCGCTCTCCAATAAAATTTTCCCTTCAGTTTGAGCGGTACTCTTGTGTCATATAAAACGTCGGAGACCCTTCTCCATTTCAGCCACTCATCTTGAATTCGATGGTTTACATCTCCTTCTATATCTCCATCATTTTGTATCACGGACCCAAGATATTTAAACTGCATGACTTGTGGGATGATATGGTCACTAACATAACAAAGGTTAAAACATGAAAATAACAATTTTGTCGGGTCATCTCATTTTTGGATATAGTGTGAATCTGTTATCTATTAACTAAGAAGATTCTTGGGTTCTAATGATGTAAGTTTCTCATACCATAGACATACAAAGTGTTAATGAAGTAGGCTTAATACAGTGTTCTTGTCAATAATAAATAAGGTAATGTTCTTTTTAATGAATGCACCACATTTTGCTAAGTAGTTGTAATACTTAGCTTACTGTTAATCTTTATGCATATTCTTCAGAGCACAATCTTAATGAATGCACGTAAACAAACTCAAATTGTTCGAAAAATTGTTTCTGAGCATAATGGCTCAGATTTCGTATTTGCAGAAGAACCTGAAGCCAAAAAAGAACTTTGGAAGGTATAGTTTCCCCAAGCTTTTACATTTGTTAGTTGTTTATAATTTTCTTCATCAGAGTGAAGTACGTCCACAATTAACAAGATTAGGATTTTGACGAGCGTCTCTCAAAGTTACTGTGTTGCCACCCCAATTCACACTTTGGTTCTGTTTTATTCAATAAGGAACCAGCGTTCAGTTTTGACTTTTTTTCTGTTTCTCTGCAGAATCGTCTTTACACACCAAAATCAAAGGCTACTGTTGTAGTAAAATCACCGCTATTGTCTTCATTTCGACGTTAGGTGCAAGTTACTTCAACGAAGCATCGGTTTTTTTGTTCAGAAGTTTGCAGAGCAGAGAAACCGTTTTATAATTCCAATGGACAGCGCGTGGCATAAACCGTTAAACGAAGAAGCTTTAGATAATCAAAGTCATCTGTTACATGGTGTGATTCATTGCAATGGTTATGGCCATTTAATATGTCTTAATGGAATTGAAGGTGGTTCCAAAATTCTTAGTGGGAGAGAGATCATGGATATATGGGACAAAATCATGGACTTATGAGGACTTCATCATCCGTGACAGAAGTTCACACATAAAAGGCAGTTCTTCAATGAAAATCCACCTGTGGCTGCTTCAACTTCTTCATAAGTAAATTCATTTTCCCATTCAATATTAGGTCTTTTACTTTTGCAGACTGAGCATATAGAACACATTGAGGCATTTTTTCTTTGATCCTGTCTCATACGAAGTTCGTTTGTTTGATCATCATTACTCACAAGTATTGTGTCCATATCATCCTCATAAGGCATATTTTCAAAATGTTCTTCACCATGGCATTGCTTATCTCCTATTTTGTCTATGATTTTGTTACTGCTTATATCAGTTTCATCCATGCTGAGAATGAATGTTGAGGAGATTTAGAATGAACCATAGATAATTGCCTAGGTGATTGAGGAGATTTTGTTACTGCTTATATTAGTTTCATCCATGCTAAGAATGAATGTTGAGGAGATTTAGAATGAACCATAGATTGGCAAAGAGTCAGAATGCAGGAGACTTCCAAAGAGATACCCGCGGGCTCTTTGCCTAGGTCATTGGATGTTATTCTCCGTCATGAGGTTGTGGAACATGCAAGGGCCGGTGACACGTAAGCCTTTTCTAGCCACTTATTTGCTTGAAATGTTCAAATTTTACTGAAATTTTAACTTTTCTTACTTTATCAACTCAATAGTCCAACCATAAACTGTCTCCTCGCAGAGTGATTTTTACTGGCACTGTAATTGTCATACCGGATATATTGGCATTGACATCCCCTGGTGAGAGATCAGAATGCCGCAGGGAAGCTTCTCAACGCAAGGGTTCTTCATCTGGAAATGAAGGTGTGAGGGGCCTTAGGGATTTGGGAGTTAGAGACCTCTCCTATCGTCTGGCTTTTATTGCCAACTCTGTTCAGGTTGGCTATTTGTGTTTTATTATTGGTTTGTTAAATTTTTATGATGTAATCTTAGTTGTGATTGATGTGTTTTCTGAATGGTTTGTCCCAGATTTGTGATGGTAGAAGAGAAATAGACATCAGGAATAGGAAGAAGGATTCAGAGGAAGATGATCTGCAATTTTCTGTAAGTTGAATATTACCTCTGCATTATTATGTCACCATCTGATTTTGATTTCATATTGTCGGCTGTTGTGACTGACTGCTTTTACCTATATTATGGTTATGAATATGTTTGTGATTGCTTTAATCAAGCCACCTTTCTGTTATATTTATCGATAGTATGTAATAAATTCTGGTCACAGTTTGTTTTCCTGTTCATTGCCAGCTGCTGTCCTTAACCTGTTCATTTTTCTTTAACACACATTTTGTGCACAATTATAATGTTATTTGTCAAACTTCTGATATAAATGAGAAAATAATTAGCCCTATATTTGGCTAGTTGATTTAACAGCAACAGGAAATGGATGAAGTTCAACGAATGAGGAACACCCCAGATTTCTTCACAAAACTTGTTGAGAGTGTTGCTCCTACTATTTTTGGTCATCAAGACATAAAGCGAGCAATCCTTCTTATGCTTATGAGTGGGGTCTATAAATCTACTCATGAAGGCATCAGCCTTAGAGGAGACATAAATGTTTGTATTGTTGGAGATCCTAGTTGTGCAAAGTCTCAATTTCTCAAGTACTACCCTTTTTCTTATTCTTTTTTCTGATTACCTACGCTCGTTTGTGAAAATTGAACGGATTATGTATGGTTATCATTTCAGGTATACTTCAAGCATTGTTCCAAGATCTGTGTATACATCTGGTAAATCATCATCTGCTGCTGGTTTGACTGCAATTGTTGCCAAGGAACCAGAAACTGGAGAGTTTTGTATTGAGGTCAATAATCTGTCTTGTACTTACTGGAAGTTTTGAAATATCTTCACTCTTAATATTAGCAACTGGATAGAATAACCTAGGAAAAAGATTGAAAATTTATACCATTCACAAACATCTGTTACTGGAGTTGTGTCTTCGGTTTGGCAAATTTAAATTGGCGCATACCATATCCTAGTTTAAATTAGATTAAACTAATGCTACTGTTTGTCCAAATTACTTGACAAAGTACAATAATATGATTATAGCTGGTTTAGGTTGAAAGTACTTGCTGGAAATTAGTTATTTGATAAATGAATATTATGAAATATTTGCATGTTGTAATTAGAATTTTTCATCTAGAAACCCCTATAAGCGTAGCATTAAAACTATTTATGAAACATGACTTGAGGAGTTTTCTGAGTTATAAACAATTTTCAAAGGAGTGGGTATTAAGAAACATGTCTCGTTTTCTAATGTAAGACCTATTTTTCAGGCTGGTGCTTTGATGCTTGTTGACAATGGTATTTGCTGCATTGATGAGTTTGACAAGATGGACATAAGAGATCAGGTATGAGGCATACAATTTTAACTGGCTTTAAACGTTCATAGATTGGGTTGTATCTCATATTTGATTCCATTAAAGGTTGCAATTCACGAGGCTATGGAACAACAAACTATTAGTATCACTAAAGCAGGAATACAAGCAACTCTCAATCCCGTACTTCCATTCTTGCTGCTGCCAACCCTGCTGGAGGACGGTACGATAAGTCTAAGCCGCTGAAGGTAACATGTCCTGCTAGCCTCGCTATTAATCGCTTTTTGAGTACAACGCAACCTAATTTAATTTTTTTTCCCTATTTTATTGTTTCAGTACAATGTGGCTCTTCCACCAGCTATACTTTCAAGGTTTGATCTTGTATACATTATGATTGATGACCCTGAAGAGTTTGCAAGGACTTGAACAACTTCGATAGTGATCCTGAAGAGTTTGCAAGGACCTTCTACAGAGACATGGGCATTGAGGATCCTGAGGTTGGAGTAAGTATATTTAACTATTGCTAGTAATGAATTAATTTGTAATACGTAAACAGACAAAACCTTCTTTAGTAATTGTGAAGCATACTAAACACCAAAACACTACTGTTTTGCAGCCAGCTGTTGCCTTTGCCATCAGAGAACAACTTTATGAGGTCATTCATTCTGTTGATCAGTTAGTTTATCATGTTCGTGCATTATTTTGTATATACGTGGCTTATTTACCATCATTTTAATACATTTTCATATTCAGATTGCAATTCAAAGTGTGGTTTCAGCAAGAGAAAGCAGACTAAGCAAGAAAGTGTGGCTTAGTCTTTGCTGTGACATTTGAAGGAGTAAAACATTCTTATTCTTATTCTTAACAAATACAAGTGTTTTTCAGACAAAAAACTACTAGAATACCATACACAACCTGAGGAAGTTTTGCTTTTGGAAGAGCGTGTTGGTGAAGCCAAAAGATTAGCAGCAACTAGAAGACTACAAAACTGATTATGAAGGGCTCATGATGATATTAGAAGACCACAAGTGATTTTCTTTATTGGTGCTAACTGGAAGTAATTTTTAAGCTTTTGTAGATGTTCATGTCTATCCTCTAAGGCAAAATCATACAAAAGAATTCTTCAGCCATCGGTAGAAAATCTTGGATCATCACTTGGTGTGGAAAATTGGCCAAAATATCTTGGATCATCATAGGTTGTACAATTATATTGATTATATTGTATATATGAAGTTATAGATTAAGACATTTGATCATTTAGATATTCATAAGTATATATTTAGTAGAAAATATAATAAATTATTTAGAAAAGTGATATAATGAAATATCAATTGTTTTTTAAGTTATATAAATTTATATATTTGTTATATGTGAGTCTTTATATATTTGATATACGTGAGTCTTTATATATTTGATATATTACCAAAAAAACAATAATAGTTAAATTAAAAAAACTATTATAAAAAAAATGAGATGAAAGTAATTTAAATAAAAATAAAATGTTATAAAAAAAATTCTATAGATAAAATTACGACGGTTTAAACCATCGCAAGTAGCATAAATAATATTTAGAATTAGTAAATATAATTACGACGGTTGAAAACCGTCACAATATAGATTACGACAGTTAGCTACCCGTCATGAAAATAAATAATATTTAGAATTAGTAAATATAATTACGACGGTTGAAAACCATCACAATATAGAGATTACGACAGTTAGCTATCCGTTGTGAAAATAACGACGGTTTGTACGACAGTTTTCACAACCGTCGCAATACGGCCTCGCGACGCACGTTTCTGCGACGGGGTTGAAACCGTCGTAACTTACAAATTGCGACGGTAAAAACTGTCGTAATATGTCAAAATGAACCGTCACAATTTGCCAATTTTCTTGTAGTGCATGATAATACGTATGAATAGGGTTATGAAATCTTGGCGAGCACAACAATAAAAACTTAGGTTTAGTCCCTTTTTTTTTCTCTCACATAATAAGTAGAAGATCATAAATGATTCATGCTAATACTCATTCGCATAATAACTAAATGGGTCCCATTAAGTACAACATATGTGAGGGGTGCTAATATCTTCCCCTTGCATAACCGACTCCTGAACCTGATCTGGTTGTGACGACCATTTCCCTTAGCTTTAGTAGAATTTATCGATATTTTCCTCTTCATTTGGAACAAATAAAGGTCAGTGGCGACTTTGTTGTTTATTGCGAGCGTGCAATGTGCATGGGTGTTTTTCGCGCCACAACACAAATCTATAAAACAACAAAGATAGGTTTGTAAGCTCCCCCCGAGTTTTATACATATCAAAATTATTTTCATCTTCTTCAAAGTGAGGTTTGCAAGCTTCCCTGAGTTAGACTAGAAGAATTTTGATATTTCAGAATAATAATCACCATTAATAAATCTTATTAACTATTCAAGGCATAATATAACATGTTTAGGATTTATTATGGGTTGGAGATGTATCAAAATCATATTCATTTTTCTCCCCCTTTGTCATCAGTAAAAAATAATAAGATAAAAATAAAATAAATTTTTATAAATTGAATAATAGGGTAACAAGATAGACAGAGTCACAAAAAAATTTAAACAAGATTTTGGGTTAGGGTGGAAGTCTAGAAAGGATTGTTGACAAAATGTTTTGAATCTAATTATCGGTCTCATCTTGGTGATCCAACACGATCCTTACTTCTTCATTCTCCTTCTTCAGCTCATCCAGAGTCTTTAGAATCACAAAAGTAACAACCTCAGAAGCAAAGGTTCTAAAGTTGCAATCCTAAAAGTTGTTCCAACTTCATTTTGAAAATCTAATATATATGAAGTCCCATAAGTTTCTCCAACTTCAAGTGTAAGAACTAAGTTTTGTTTAGAAAGAGGAATCTTGTAAGATGTTTTAGCTACTAGCCGAGTAGGTAAGATTTGAGCAGAAGCAATTCCAACTTCATATGAAATAAAACTTGTTCTGGTGCTGGGAGCACCAAAATCTTAGACCTAGCTAAGGATACCTCAACATACCTCTTTAGCTCTAGAATCAGATTCATTACTTCATAGAATCTAGGCATGAAATTTTCCAGAACAACCTCATGAGAAATATTCTTGAGGAATTTGAAGTAGTAATTTTACCAGATCCTATATTTATCCTATAATGCACTGCTTTCAGCATGGTTGACACAGTTCATGATAGCATGCCTCATACAACTTAGACTTTTAACTATTTTTAATTTTATATATGTACATACTTCACCAAAAGAGGGTGCAAGAGGGGTACGTTCAAAATAATTTGCGGGGGTTCTAATCTCTGTATTCGTTTATGAGTCAGAGGAGAATGAGGAAAGTTCAACTATAGATGGATCCTCATTAGAGAAAAATTCTCTATCAATAGAGGAATCATCTGAAGAAGAAATATCACCAAAGTGTAGGTCAAGAACAAGTATATCAATCTGATTGGAGGGAGGAGGTGAGATGTTCATGGGTGTGGCTTCAGGATTAGTTGAATGGTCAGATAGTGTATGTTGAGGTCAAGGTGGAGGTTGAGATGGAGATTTGGGTTATTGTGGGATTAGGTCATTTGGGGTTTATTGAATTATTGCATTTGTGGTTGTGATTGTAGGTTTGTTTGTTACTTCAGGTAAATTTTTAGTTTCCGGTTCATTTGTTGGTTTGGTAATAATACCAAAAGGCTGGTTTGGAATGGTTGTGTTTGGGAAAAGGGTAGATGAATAATTAATATTTATAAAATTAGAATTAGTAGAAGTCTTAACATTAGAAGACTTACATAGATTCTGGTTGGTAGGAACTGAAGTAAATTCCTTCTCAACTTCCTTATTCATTTGTCCTAATTCTTCAGTAACTTCAACAACTTCCCATATTTGTTCTTCAAAAGCTTCAGTAGCTACAAACCTCAGAATCCTTTTGGAGGTCTAAGACTTCTTGGGTTGTTTGGTTGGAGAGGGAGCAGGATTGGAGGTTCCATCATCAGACTTCTTTGTTATTCTTTTCCTCTTATGAGTTGCATCTAGAGGGCTATCTGCCAAGTTGCAAATATTCACCATTGGATCTATACCTGCTTTCAAGCAGCTTTTCATGTTCTCCCTTAGAACTTATAAAGGGTCCATCTTAGTGAAGATGGGAAGTCATCAATCTCTAAAGATCAATACCATATTTAGTATCATTGGTCGATATGCTTAATGTGAATGTGCAATTGATGTTAAGGTTTCTAAAGTATCCTGAAGGGGATTTTCTGGTTAACCCATTTGCATTCAATTTGCATAAATTGGTGAGGGCGAATCGAACCTAAAGTTTAGTGTAAACACATGCTTTGGAATTATTTTGTGCAACTTTCATCGTACCATCTTCATCATCTTCTTCTGGTTCATGTTTTGCAGCAGACCCTCAACACAAGGTCTACTAATCTTTAGGTTCGATTTTTGATTTTCGATTTTGATCCATACTTTATTTAATTAAAGTATGCAATTTTAAAGAAGATGATAACAACTTTCAATGTCGGTGAAATGTACATAGTTAATTCATATAATTTTTAAAATGATGGAATTTTGATTTATAGATCTTTTTGTCTGTGGTTAATTTGTGACTACAACGGAGAAATGAACATCCGTGCTTTCTTATTCATCAATATGGTGAAAGATACCTAATCATATTAAATAAATATTTCATTTATATGATGTTTTAAATTCATGTAAAAAATGTTGAAAATAATATTTATTTATGTTAAATTTAACATATGAAATACATTTATATATGCATGATTTATAAATTATTCAAGTACGTGAATTTAAATAATTAAGAATATGTTTGGTTTATGGTGTATACTTGAATATAAAATACACGTTAAATATTATTTTTGGTGCAAGTAATTTGTTTTAGTTAATAATGCATAAGATTTAGATAAAATAATTTAGTGAAAAAAAGTCATGAATTTGAATGTATGGTGCATGTATTGGTAATATGAAATGATGTAAATAAAATGTTTGTTACCTGTGTTAAAGGACTTGGATCAGTCTCTTGGACATTTGTTGATTCAGGAATGGTCTTTAATCTTTTTGAGTACACCAAATCATTTCCAAACTTATCAATTTCAATTCTGATTTCAGCCAATCTTCTTTCTCAATTATGTTTTTAGCCACTGCTTCTTTCTCAATTCTATTTTCAGCCAATGCTTCATCTTCAGATTCACTTCTGAATCTATCTTCAACCGATGCCTCATTTTTAGATTCATGTCCAGTCATTCCTTATCTTGAATTGATCTCATGAGAGTTTATTTCAAGATGAGGAAGAATAAGAGTTTCAAGAGAATTGGCTTTATCTTCACTAAGAGGCCCCTTGAAGATAAGATCTAGTGAAATAGGCTTCTCCTTCATGAAGGTAACATCTCTAAACACAAATAATTTTTTTGATGGAGGATGGTAACACTTATATCCTTTTTGAGTAGTAGAGTACCCAACAAAGACACATTTGAGAGCTCTATGATTAAGCTTTCCCCTACCTTGATTATTGATATGAACAAATGAGACACACCCAAAGACTTGTGGGGCAAGATTATTAGTGGTTGAAATGTTTGAATAAAATAACGAAAGAATATCCATAGGACTCCTTAATTCCAACACTCTAGAAGGTAACCGATTAATGAGGTTTGTTGCTGTAAGAATAACGTCTCCCCAAAGATACTTTGGAACATTATTTTGGAACAACAACGCCCGAGTTTGGTCAAGAAGATGACTATTTTTTCTTTCAGTAATTTCATTTTGTTGTGGGGTTTTTACACAAGAGGACTCATGAATTATTCCTTCTTTTTCACAAAAAGAAGTAATGACATGATTGAAAAATTCTTCCCCATTATCAGATCTGATTCTTTTGATATTTACACTAAATTGATTTTTAATCATTGAGAAAAAAACTGGTAGAACAGTACTTACTTTAGATTTGTTCTTAAGAAGGAACGACCAAATAACTCAGGTATAATCATCTATGAAAGTAATAAACCATCGAGCCCCAGACATAATTGGAGTAGCAGATGGCCCCCAAACATCAATATGGATAAGATGAAAAGGAATTGTGCATCTTTTATTATTCAAAGGAAAAGGTACACGTTTATGTTTTGCAATTTCACATACTTCACAATGAAGATTCTCATTTTTCACTTTAGAAAACAAGGATGGAAACATAATTTTGATAACTCCAAAAGAGAGATGTTTAAGACAAGGATGGAAACATAAATAAAATGTTAGAAATATCAAGGACATGTTTAAATTGAATTTTAGTTTGTTCAAGAATTTATTAAATTTAAAATGATTTATCTCATATTATATGTGTATCATAATATGAAAGTATTATTTCTTGTTCATCTTGATATTAAAAGCAATTTTGGTATATTTTAGATTATTGTAATTTGACAAATATTTATGGAGAAACGTTATAGAAAATATTAACGATGTGAATTCATAATTTATTTGGTATATTAGTTTTTATTTAGATATGTCTTAGAACATTGTTAAATATGAAACATGAATTTATCATATATAACTTGTTATGCATATACTAGTTATGCAGGAAGTTGTTTATTTTATAAGAATAGAAATCAATTATATGGTGGTGTATTTATATGAAGTTTATGAATTACATGTTTGAATTCACTTCATAAAATAAAAGTTAGTCATGACAAATATATTTGACCACAGTTGTCTATTGTTATAAATATTTAATGCATTCAATATATTTTGGATATATTTAAGTGGAAGTAAAACTTAAAATTTAAAAGGTTAGCAAATAAAGAATGACATAGAATTTGTGTATATGACAAAATGAATGACAAAAATATCATGATTATAGTTTATCAAAACTATCAAGAATATAGAACATGTATTGTATATGGAAATTGTACTAATATGACATAAGTGTTATAATTTGATGATAGATGACAAATACTATCAAGAGTACATAAAGTAATCATATGCATGATTAGTTGAAAAATTGAATATTTAGAATTTATTAAAGTTTCGAAAAATCTTGCAATTCTTTGACGAAAGGATTGACAAAGATATGATGTCTTTGGATATAATTGAATACAATGAAGACATCATTAGGGATGCAAAATAAGCCCATACCTAATTAATCATCAATAGTGGAAACTCAACTCACACTTGATTAATGTTAAGTCTTGAGTTCAATGATGAAAGTACATTATTCGAGTGATTGAAGTACTTAATGATAGATACATCCCAAGGGGTAAAAGTACTTAGACCATAAGTATAAGTGTGGCAGGATGAAGTTTTCCTCTTAAAAGACATATAACATATGTTTGCTGGAATGCATAATTATAGGTGTATTTATGATATAGTCTACCTATATGTGAATGAAGTGATGTCGCTTCATAGAGTTCAAGGGCTTGACTTTTAAATTCTCATGAAAAGGATATGAGACACAAGACCTTATTAAATGTGTCACTTTAATAATTCGATCAATGATACCGAGATTTCATGTGTGAGTTATGCACGCTTGTTCTAATGAATAATTGGTTCAAAGCTCTAATCTATTTGGGGATGAGTGAAAACTAAACTTACTAAGTATTTGTTCAAATCGTAAGATACCTTTATCTGAAACCATAAAATTTCCTGAATAATGGATTTAGATATATTTTGAAAATGGTGGAGGATTGTTGGAGAAATTTCCAAAATATTAAATTGATAAATAATAATGGTTAAATTAACAAAATAAATGGCCAAAAGTTGCAACTGTCTAGAATAGAACCAGAAACCCTATAATGATTGAGTGCGTGGTCAAAAGGTGCAACCACCAGATTAACACTACTTTTCGTGAAAAAGTTTGTTATTGATATACAATAGTTCGCGAATGGTCATGTTGAAATCAAATGAAATATTATTTCTCCACACCAATCGGTACAAATTTTCTTATAAATAGAGATATTTGTCAACCATAAAAGATATATGAAAATAATATATTCAAAGGCTAAATTTATATCTAAGTCATTTCTTTATTTTTCTTGTGCACGAGAATAAGTGAAAGAACTTTATTCTGTAAAATA
This sequence comes from Lathyrus sativus, assembly GCA_963859935.3. Taxonomy (NCBI): domain Eukaryota; kingdom Viridiplantae; phylum Streptophyta; class Magnoliopsida; order Fabales; family Fabaceae; genus Lathyrus; species Lathyrus sativus. The sequence continues at coordinate 534,515,522 of OZ012736.1, forward strand.
TCATTGATCGACATGCTTAATGTGAATGTGCAATTCATGTTAAGGTTTTCAAAGTATCTTGAAGGGGATTTTCCTGTTAACCCATTTGCATCCAATTTGCATAAATTGGCGAGGGCGAATCGAACCTAAAGCTTAGTGTAAACACACGCTTTGGAATTATTTTGTGCAACTTTAATCGTACTGTCTTCATCTTCTTCTTTTGGTTCATGTTTTATAGCAGACCCCCAACACAAGATCTAACAAGATTTCGCTTGCGATGCCTTATATATGACAGACGATTATGAACATCCTTACTTCCTGACATGGAATGGGGAAAACCTTCCAATGATACCTAATAATAGATAGTACAGTTCATGATACCCAATTTATTGAATGAATGAATTGTGACACTTGGCATGTTTGTTTTGCCTTTTTTTGTTAAATAATAATTTTTATAATGTTACATACTTTTATATTATAATTTTTTTTATAAAAGATTCAAATGAAATTTTAATTAAAATAGTTATTCTTAAAATTTTATTTTAAGTATTTCATTATTTTATTATTAAAAGTTTTTTGAATAACAAAATTTTAAAAAATTATTGAAATTTGAAATTATTTCAAATTGTTTTTTATAAAAACCATTTTTGGAATACAAGTTTTTGAAAAAAAGTGCGATTTAGACTATATTTTGATTTTCAATAATGTATTTTTATGTTATATGATGTCAAATTAGTCATTTAATTTTTTTTTTAAAAATAACATAAGAAACTTGAAATATTTTTAAAAAAGTATTTATACAAATTATTGATTCGAAGTGATCAGAATGGATCGTTTTGTCCTTCAATGTAGGGCAACAACAGTGGTTGTAGGTAGGGATGGCAACGGGGCGGGTTTAACTATACCCGCACCCGCACCCGCCTCCATGTAACAGACCCGCCCCCGCCCCCAAATACAATCGGGGGTGAAAATTTACCACCCGGACCCGCCCCCAGTAGAAAACGGGTGCACCCGCACCCGCCACGCCCCCACCCGCAAAAAAATATTATTTTTTTAATTATAATAAAAATTAGTAATTTAATTAAAAAATTGATTATTTTAATAAATTAATTATTTATTTAATTAAAATTTTAATTAATAAATGAATATTAACTTGATTAATTTTATTATTTTAATTACAATAAGAATATTAATAACTTAATTAAAAGTATAATTAATAAATAAATATTAAAATAAATAAAATAAGGAAATCAAAATAAAATATATTATTTGGGGCGGGGCGGGTGCGGGCGGGTCTTAGTGTCTACCCGCACCCGCACCCGCACCCGTAGTTAAGAACCGGGTTTCACCCGCACCCGCACCCAATTAAATCAGATTTCCCCCGTTAATTTCGGGGCGGGCCCGGGCGGGTGTGGGCGGGCCCGGGTTTGTTTGCCATCCCTAGTTGTAGGAGAGGAAGGGGTGTACCTGCAAGGTACTCCGATGGCAAAGTAAGTTTTTTGGGTTAGGGAGAAAGCAAGTACAAGTGTTTAGGTATGAGTGAGAATGATTTGAATACCTGACCATCTCAAGAGAGAGAATATTTATGGGATTCCCCCCAGCGCGGGGCCAAGGTCTCCCATGTGGCCGAAATATTTGGCCAACCAATGGGAGACTGCCAAGTGGAAAATCTGGCGCGTGATCTTTGACATGGTTCAAATGTCTTCATGAATTTCGGAGGGGCAATTGGTCGCGTGAACTGTCAAGTGCATGATGGGGATGCTCCTAATGGCTATATGCTCCAACGACTATATTGTGCCCAATGGTCATATTATTCCCAATCTCCTTATTGGGTCCGACCTTAAGCTAAACTGGGTTAGGCCTTGCCCAACTGCGGGGCATGTGCCAATCTAGTCCAGAACAAGAGGCCCCTAAGTCATTGCTTCGATGTGAGGAGTAATTACTTGAGGTAGCCTAGTTGGTCGACGAAGGAGTAAGAACCATATTGCGGGGAAGTCTTTGAGGTCGTCATCATTTGGACGAAAAACTTCGAGGATGCGCAAGTGAGTAACATGTGATTAGCATGGCCGACTGTTGATTATGTGTAGCCTCCTTGGAGGTGCACGGACGTGGTCGGATATAAAAGGCGTGTTTTACGTCGGCCAGATTTTTTCCTTACGGTGTAGAGAATGTCGACGAGCCTCTTGCTCGGATGCTATTTGGTGACATTGTCGAGGAAAATATGCCCACGGGAAGCTGAAGGGACTTGTCTTTTCACAAGCATGTGAATGGTCAGTTTTGAAAGTGTTATCTGACAGCTTCTTTTGCCACGTGTGAAGGCGCAATAAATTTTGTTAAGGCCTAGGAGGCTACGCAATGATGGCTTTTTGCCCTTTGCGCTTCCCCATGAGAGCAAAAGAGCCTATATAAGGGGAGAAGAGGATTCATTTTCACTTCACAAAAATTTATCTCCTCTTTAACTTTTGCTCTGCAACAAATGTCCATCACTGGAGCCTTCTTTCCCGCCGTCAGTTACTCTTGCCTTTTCCAAGATTTTCATCTTCATCCTCTTTATCCAAGTAAGTTATTCATCTTTACTGTTAGAATGTACGAATTTCTGGAATTTTAGCTTGAGTTTACCGGTGATGCATGAATTTTCTGGTTGAAGTTCATGCTTTTCTAGATGAACACATGAATTTCCTAAGAAATTCATGAAGGCCTTGAAGAACATAAATATAGGATGTTGTATGTCTGTAGATCTTCCTAGGTTGTTGCGTGAAACGTTTCATGTTTTTTGTTGGGCAGAAGGTATCCTCGACGCTGAGGGTTTTGCTCTTAGGTGTCCAACACATCATAGTAGCCGCGGGGCTTATCCCCCTTTGGGTCTTTACAAGTCGCGAGGACTTGGCCCCATTTTCGGGGAGGGTTTTCGTCGAGACCCTTTGCCTTTGATAAGAGCTTAAGTTGAGGAGACACCCTCGCACTTAACCCTCGCACGTTCACTTGATTTGTGGTGGAAGGGTGGATTTGATCTTCGTCGAACTTACTTTTGCTTCCTCGGCTTTTCAAGTGAAATGGCTTATCGAAACGAGGGAGCCGTCCCCGACGTTGAGGCAACTACTATCGAGGATGTGCCTCCCTCCAAATATGCCAACGTGCACGTCGCTGAAGGGGACCTTAGTTTGATCGCCTAGGAGCCCCTCGTGACGAAGTCGACATTTACTGAGGAGGAGGTCAGTAATTTTGATCTCCTTGAAGGTAGGGCCGAAGATGCGCCCATGAGTTAGAGGGCGATTAGTCCGACAGAGAATGACCGAGTATTACGCCCAAATTTATTTTTTTATAGTTAAAACAAAAAAATAATTATTTAAATTCAAACACGTATGAATTCAAATTTAAAAATATAACATACGAAGAAAAAAATAAAAAACACTAAAAGGCTCGTAATGATTTTCCCTGAATTTCAGTTTTATTTGAATTAAAAGAACAAGTAAAACTCAATTGTTAAAACTTTAAATCTATTTCGCTCAATCAAAGCACCTAAAATATAAGATTTAATATATTTTACACTAAAGATTTAAAAAACCCTTTTAAAGTGAATTTTTTTACCCAAATAACCCAGTTTTTGGAAAAAAATTCCTAAAATAATCCACATTTCAAAATAATTCCCAAAGTACTCCAGTTAGAGTTTAGGATTACACAAGGGCGCCAGGTGAATTGGTGACGCTTTGTTAAGGCTATAAAAGAATCGCCATTTGGTCCGGAGACTCCTCATGCAGTCTCCATTCAAATTGGCCACTGCGTGTTGTACTTACAAGGGTGTCGCCAATTCATCTGGAGACCCCTTATATTTTGAATTTTTTCTATAAATAGAGGTGTTCTGATCATTTACTTCGATATTTCATCTGATATCTTTGTTCTGCTGATAACATGTATTGTTGCCGGTGGAGAAAAGTCGTCTATTCGAGAGAAAAGCCTCCGATGGACATGTTGTTTTGGAACATAAAAAGTTTCAATCAACTTAAGAGGGATCTGAATAGGTGGTTGGAAGGAGACATTGGTGAAGGGAAAAAGATCCGTAGTATCAAGAGACTTGATCAGCTGCATGGATGGGTTTGCGTTAAGACCGACAAAGATGTGAGGGAAGTCATGTTTGGACCGAATGAAATTAGTTTGATTGTTGTAATCAGTTAGGAATAACGTAATCACCTAGTTAATGTTTATGTTTTATGAAATTAGTATGTGTTGTGTGTTGATAGTCTTGTTTGTTGTTAAGACTGTTGTAACAAAGACTCATTAATATATGAAAATATTTGGTTACAACAAATAAAACGATAAGCTAAATCATGATGTAGATGTGCCTTCGACATTGGGACATTTTTTTCGGTTATGTCCGGCCTGACGACATATACTGCACAATCTTATCATTTTATCAGCCGCATCCATTTCGGTTCTTATACGCTTACTCTTTGGGCATCCATTTTTGTTTCTTCTCATGTCATCATTGTGCCAAACTATGTCACCTTGGTATTGAGGCCAATAATCCTCCATTGGTAGCACTGCGGAGCCTTCGTTGTATACGTTCATAACATTAATCGCCTTGTAGACATCAGATAGATAGCCATAAGCATCCTGACGAGCATGTGCGCATGCCGCAATGACATGTGAGCAAGGTACATAGAAGGCCTGGTACTTGCCACAGTTACACCAACATCTGTTTAGTCTGACGACATAGGATAAATTGGGCCACCTCTTATTATGGTCCATTGGTTCTTGTACACTGAATGTTTGCCTATGACGATCGAAGACTGTAACTGCATATGTGTTGGCTCTAATAATATCCTTTTTCATCAATTTTATAATGCTTTCACAGAATACCTGACCGGACGTTAACACTGCACTCCATCTCTCGCCTCTTGTTGTGAAAAGTGATGCCAACCTATAATATGTTGATCTCACTAAAGCGATGATTGGAAGGTTTCTAATTACTTTGAATACCCCATTCATGGATTCTACAAGGTTTGTCATCATATGGCCCCAACGACATCCACCATCAAAAGCCCTTGCTCACTTTTTGAGTGAAATGTTGTCTAACCAGCTTCCTGCATCTGCATTTGACATCCTAATTTCATTAAGGTAGTATTGAAATGTTGGTTGAGTTAGAGCATATGCGACATTCACAAATTTTTTGCAAAGGTTCTTGTCTTTGATTGCACGCATGAATTTTTGTGCAATATGTCTAATGCAATACACATGGATAGAAGAAGGATTATACCACCCGTTATCATGGTTACTGTACACACTCTCTATAGCAGCATGCCTGTCTGAAATCAAACAGAGGTTGGCTTATGGAGCGACATGTGTTCTAATATTCTTAAGGAAGAAACTCCAAGCAGAAGCAGTCTCACCCTCAACCAGAGTAAAGGCTATGAAAAAGACATTATTGTTACCATCTTGTGCAACAACCATAAGCAAGGTGCCCCTGTATTTTTCATAGAGCCATGTTCCATCAATTTGATTGCAAAATGCAAAACCTCTTATGCATGGTTGAAACGACCAAAAAAGACGGTGAAATATGACATTTCCATCAACAGTTATTCCATCTGGCCTACATGCATGCACTGTCTGCATGATTGTAACAGTTCCTAGTGTCTATGTCTTTAACGCTACCAAAAATCACGGTAATTCTTTTTATGAATCCTCCCAGTTGCCAAATACTTGTTCAATAGCCTTTGTCCTTGCAATCCATGCCTTCTTGTACGATGGAGTATAATTATACCGCATTACGATATGAGAGATTATTATACTCACCTTGACTGAAGGATCCTTGTTGGCAAGCGGCAAAATATCTTGACATATCAATTTTGTGCTTAGCTTTCGGTGATCCTGAAGCATATTTGAGGCAGTGCAACTATGAGGTGGCTCTATGGAAGCTATCATCCAAGAATTGCTTCTCTTGCTGTAAGACGCAGCAAGCCGAAACTTGCAAAGTGGATTACGATAAATAATGACATACCTTCTTGAATCAGTTCGCTGTACATTGAAATCAACAGAGTTATCCATGTGATATTTTTTTAATGGATTGTATACAATACTCCTTGGTACGAAACTGGTCTCCAACTTTTAACTCATTCTCTGACCGTACATACGAGTTGTGAAACATATCTGCGAATCTCTCATCGTCTTGCAAGTCCAAGTTTGTCATATGTTGAGGCGGATAATATGCATGACTTTGAGGTATTGGCACTTGTTCGTCATCTTCAACATTTTCGTTCAGCAATTGATCTACCAGCGTCTCACTTCCTTCTTCTTCTTCATCAACGACGTTGACCTCTGGTTATGTTGTATCTGAGTATTGTGGTTCAGTTTTATATGAGTCAAAAACTGTTGATTGATCGATGATCTAAGACTGTTAAGATGGAATATTTTGTTGGAGGAACGTATGCAACTCAATGTAGTTGAAACTAGAATGTTTGTGACTTAGGAACATATTTTCTACATCTTCGTTGTCTCGCACTTTACATGGATAAAATTTAACATGGTTGGTTTCAAAATAAATCGGGTTTTGAAAAATTATTTGTGCTATAGGACCGAGCCCTAATTTCGATTCCAATCTTTCATTGAAATACAAGAAACTTGTGTTTCTAATGATTGTGAAACAGACAATGTCGGTGTTTTGAAAACCAAACCTAGATACATCGGAGACATATGTCTCTCCGTTATAGTGGGCGTTAACAATATATCTGGGTGCAGATGACATACTAAAATAACTAGTAACGGGCTAGTAAAATTATTTCTATGAGTGTCTGCATGCATGGGAGCATATTTATGAGTTTTTGACATCCATTAAGGCGCCACATTAATTGGCGACAAAGACAAAGTTAGTAAATGCAGAAGCCAACTCAATTGGCGACATGGTACAATCATTTAAAGAAGTCGTCACATGCATTGGCCACATGGTACAACCTTTAATGTGTTTTGTCACCATGTGAGTGACAACATGCATTAAGCTACATTGCTGAGCTAGATTCCCTAACAGGGGTCGCCAATTGAACTGGTGTCCCTTTGTAAATGTTAAACTAAGTCGCCAATTGGCATGGCTTGCATGTTTATACGAATTCTCTATAAAAGGATGATACAAGCATGGGTAAAATGCACCATCTGATTCTTACTTGTTGCAGAGAGGTAATATCAAGTCTATTTGTGTCAGTATACTAGTTATCTGATTCACATTTGATCAGTTATAATAGCATTGTTGACAATGGGTGAAACACATAGAGGCACTGTCGAAAATATCACGACTTATGTAAGTGTCCATTGTTTCTTGTATATATTAATTTTTAGTGATTCTGTTAATTTTTTTTACTCTTATAATTTTTTTTACTCTTAGAACTTTTTACTTTTATAATTTTTTTTACTATTATGTAGGAAGTCTCTAAGTTTCGGTGTCGTGCCCATTAATATGTTGCACCCGACGAATTAATTCAATTATATATTGAACTCGTCGGCTTCAGACATGTAAGCAAAATCATATCTTATTCAGTTGATGCAAAGTTTATACTAGCTTTGCAAGAGAGATGGCGCCTAGAGACACATACCTTCTTTTTTTTCAACCGGTGAATGTATTGTGACCTTAGAGGACGTGTACATGTTACTCGGTTTGCGTATTGATGGTAAAGCGATCAATGGAACAACAAATCTTAATGGTTCAATTTGTGAGGAACTTTTGGGTGCCGACTTGCTAGATGAGAACTCAAGAGGCCAAGGTATCTTACTTTCGCGCCTAAAATCATGGTACGCCGATTTTATATTAGATGAAGATATTCTACATAGGAAATGAAAATAATAAAAACCAGGTGTTATTTAATGCTTTTAATTGGTTTATTTTTATTTTCCAAGGACACTAGTTCTTCTATGCACATAATGTATTTACCTTTATTGAGAGACCTAACTAAAACAAGAGAGTACAGTTGGGGTTCCGCTTGTCTGTCTTATTTATATAGCTCTTTATATAAGTGCGCAAAAAAAAAAACACATCTATTTTTTTTGGATGCGGTATTTTGCTCCAAGTATGAGGTTAGTCTAGATTGTCATCCCTAGCGTCCGTCAACTACAACGACTTTTTTCTTTCTGAATGCACAAAATAAAATGAAAGTCATATAAATTTAATTGTTTTAATATTTTTTTATAATACTTAAAATTATAATTTTAATATTATCTAGAAGACAGCATTTTATAATATTTGTATAAAGAAAAAAGATATTTAAGGAATTGGTTTCAATTTTGGCCATTTTGAGACATTTTTTTTAAAATAATACTACTTTAACGATTATTTTTCAAATTCATTGAATTTATGATCTATATATAAAATCAAGTCAAACACATTAGTTACTTACTCAATATAAAAATTAGATTCTATCCATTTTCCATACCTGCTTACGTGTCCGTGTTAAATGTTGATGTGTTTATAAGCCCTCACCCTTTGAATTGCTTTCACCATCCTTCTATCTGTCAAGCCTGAAAGGAACTTCTCCAAGGTACTTTCACTGATTTTTTCCAATCATTCTTCGTTATTTATCCACAATCAACTTTATATTGTAATGTTTTTTTTAAACTATATTAAATTCTACAATCTTTTAGTTTTACTTTGGTCCTCTATGATCTATATCAAATGTGATTTTGTTGTTTTTAGTGTTGCCATGAAGAAAAGAAAGAAGAATTCAATTGCAGATACAAGGGATAACCAAAGAGGTAGCGAAGCAAAAGAGAGTAACGAACCTTGCTCTTATTTCTTGAATCTTCCATACAATATTATTGTTCACATTTTTCTTCAACTTTCGATTAAGTCTCTTCTCATTAGTAAATGTGTGTGCAAGAATTGGAAAGCTATAATTTCAGAACCATACTTTACTAAATTGCAATTTGAACGAGCACAAAATTGTTTGATGATTAGGACACTTGACTATAAACGAGTGTCAAGAACCCTATATCTTCTTGAGTGTGAATCTGAAAAGTTTGAGATTGGAAGCAATTGTCAAATGAAGCTTGAACCTGTATTCAAGCTTCCTCTTCGTGATGCTAAGTCATTTAAGGAGCGAGAATACTCGAATAAATCTAAGCGTCCTATTCGCGTAGCGAGATTATTAGCTTTGAAGAAAAAGGAAGAGAATGCTAAAAGAGGTAGACAAGGCCTTTACATTGCTTCCAACAAAGATCATGATAAGTTTACTATTATGAATTCTTGCAATGGTTTGCTTTGTTTGTGTGAACCAATTACCAAAAACCCTCTAGTGATTTGCAACCCCCTCACCGGGGAGTTCATAAGACTTCCTAAAGCTACTACCAAGATTCGGGTAAGAATGCAAGTGAAAGTTGGTCTTGGTTTCAATCCTAAAACTAATGAATATAAGGTGATAAAAATATGGATTAAACATGCTAAACAAGACAATGTCTGGGTGTTTAAGCGTGTGAATTTTGAGATACACACAGTTGGAACGCCATCGTGGAGAAATGTCGAAGTGGATCCTCAAATTTCTATTTCGATGCTTAAGTCTCCCACTTATCTTAATGGCGCGCTTCATTGGATAATGATTGAGAGTTCAATATTGTGTTTCTGTTTTGAAAGTGAGAAGTTGCAGTTATTTCCTTCTCCTACATGTATGTTTGGAAATCATAGTAATGGATATGTTGGACTCAAGCATATTAGAATGGGAGAATTTAAGGGATTTCTTTACATTTGTGACTCATCCAATTTCTCTAATAATACAATGTGGGTTATGAAAGAATATGGCAATGGAGAGTCTTGGACTAAGGTTTACAGCATTGATACTTCTGTCACTTCTATGAGACAACCTGTTTCATTGCGTAATGGTTTTTGTTGGCCTATAAAACAATTTGACCAAGGTGCTGCCATATTGGTACATCATTATGGAAATTCTTTTGTATACTATGAGCCTAACAAGTTTGGATTCAAAGTTTTTCGAATTAATGGGACTAGTTCACCCTTTTTTGAACTAATTTCACATATTCCAAGTCTAATTTCATTGAAGGATATTGTGAAAGGAAACAACATTGAGGTGTTGAATATTCACTCAAGGTAAAAATGTTGTTTTTAGTATTGTTTTCTTTACTTATCCAATGTTTCCTAATTTTGTTGTAATTTATATAGGTGTGCAAAGTTTAAATTGCAGGAAGAAAATGAAGTTTTTTCCATGGACCAAGAGATTGTTCAGAATTAGAGATTATCCTCCATTTCTGGTGGATGTAACAATTCATTTCTACAAGTTATGATTATACAGTTTGTGAGTTTTGAAAAAATAATAATGATGTTGTTTTAGGATGCAAATGATGTATTTTTTTTCCTATGTGTTTTACTTCATCTATCCCTTCTTTCTAGATTCTCTAGTTTTCAGTGTTCATTGAAATATAATAGACTTTCTATTTGAATAACTTTGATTGAATTTATTAAATTAAATATTTTAACAATTGAATATTTTACAAGCTTTTAATTATATTTCATAGATATGCTTTTTATTTTTTTCTTCAAATGTCATATTTTCCTTGATTCTAAATGTACATTTAAATTAATTTTTATTATTCATCTTAAATGTGATAAGAAGAAGGCAAGTTAGGTAGTTTGTCGATTTCTAAAATTATAGGTGAACTTAACCAGCTTGTAAAACATTTAAAAAAATTAATATGTAGTTTTTGTACTTAGTTGCTTGTTGCTATATATGTAAGAAAACATGTAAAAATAAGATTGTGTATAAACTAGACAATTTTCGTCCAATCCTTGATTTCATTTGTGAAATTTCTTGTCAGAAAATTACTAAAATTCTTACTTACAAAGATTGAGACAAAGTTATTCAATTTATGAAAAGTTTGAATAATCAATATTAAACATTTTAATTAAAAATCATGTTGATGGATCCACTTTCTAATATTTTCAAAGTTTACTCATTGCTTGTTCAACAAGAAATGCAAGTTATCATTTCCCCTAGATAAGTCCTAAATTCTTTCCATCCCTTATCAAAATCAGAACTGGATTTTCTCCTTATTGGTAGCAAGGTGGTGCACTCAATAATTTTGCATTTGTAAATGGAAAAACAGATGAATTTCAATATGAATTTAATGAAGAAAATGAGCAAGATCATGGATTTTTTATTTTCACTCAAGATCAGCACAAGGATTTGCTACACCTTCCTCAATGATCATTTGCATTACTAGATCATAATGTCAATCACCTAACTTTTAAACCTGGATTCTAAGACCTTGCATTTAAGTCTTCCTATTATTTCTTATGGTTCATGGGATCATGAAGGAAACATGACCGCTCTTTAATATTTTATGTAAATGTAAACAGAAGATGTAAAAAAGTTAATTCATCCTATTGTGTGGAAAGCTCAAGGGTAATAAGTTAAATGTGTATCACATGCCTTTTTTTAAACTTATGATTGAATTATGTGATAGCCACCAGATAAGGTTAAATGCTTAACATTCATGTAAAATCCTATAGACGTTGTAGCTATTGTATAGTTACTTAAAAAATAATACATTTTTTTTTGTTTGTATACATCATTTTTATTTGAGAGTTTCTTAATTCACCACTTGATACTCTTAGACACCTAGTAAAATTTATTTTATGTCTTCTGCTTCTAAAGATACACATTCAGATCCACCATTTTTTTTCTTCACGCTGGATGCTTCCGAAGATGCATTTACAGAAAATGTTTCGGAAATGCAACTCCGAAATCTTATCTGAACAAGTTTTTTTTAAAAAAACTCAAGTTTTGTTGGTTGCAGATGAAAATTAATTGTTGTAGATGAATATAAAATGACATACATCTGTAAATAAAATAATGATATATATAAGAAGTAATACAGTACATCAATGTCATCAAAAACATAGTACATCAAAAAAACATCACAATCACTATTGTGTGCCTGACCGCCTCGTTTCTGTTGCCTCGTCTGCCTCTCCCACCTCCTCGACCGCCCAGTCTGTGTCCTCGGCCATCGATCCCACTCGTCCTGGTGCGATGCATGTGGTACATAAGTGCCCATCCCGCCACCACAATGATGTCATCCATACACGCCTGTGGTCAGGCCCTTCAGGGAAGAAACCAGCAGCAATGCATGCTCGCCTCATCTTCACTATCTCACGACAGCGAGGCAGGACATCCTGAGTGTGGTCCAGCTAAGACTGTTGCTCCTCTAAGATCTCCTGATGAGCTGGTCTGGACGATGATCCTGTTAGAACAGTGGTTAAGTGTCGGGTTTATATTATCGTCTCCACAAGGAATATCAGATATTGCTGCAGTTCAACAATTGTTAAATTTATAGTTTAGTGGTATCCAAGGGTTTGTGTTTAAGGTAACGAGTATTTTGCATGAAAGGAATAAATGCGATAAAAGTTAGGTTTTAACGATTTGAATAAAGATTGTCAAAGTTAGGTTTTGGTAATCACTTTGCATGTATACTTCCGATCAACATTTAATAAACTCTTTCAAATGATCAATGTATTCACAATATCCTCTCAATATGATTATCTCTAACTCATATTGTGAAGTTTATCATTTTAATCCATTGTTGATCTCTCACACAATCTATCAAAATGACAACTTTAAAGTTCAACATTTTAAGTGAACAAAATCATCCAAGACTATTTCTAGCTCAAGAAAAGAGATGGGTGAAAACCTAGGTCAAGAGTTGATAAATATTTCTCAATCATTAATCAACACAAAAGATTATGAATAAAACAAAGTTTTCACCATACATTAATCATTCAAGAGTTTACAAATGAAGATCATCCATACAAATACAAAGTTCAATGATTACCTACATCTATCTTTGACAACAAGATGAACTTAGCTACACATTCTCATGGTAGCTTGCAAAAGAAGTTTCAAAGTCGGTTGATGAACATCCAAGTTGAATGATCCAACTTTGATGATGATCCACCTTGTTGTTGTTTGATTATGTTAAGAGATGAAGGAAAATAGCCAAAATAGGTTTTTAGGTCACAAAACCCTTTCTTGCAGCAAAACAAATGTAAAGTGAAAAAGAAGATATTCTCCAAAAAGTGGCCCAAGCTACTTATAGTAAGTGACAAATCTGGGCACGCTCGCTACTTACTCGCTAGGCGAGCTGCTGGCGAACGCTCGCTACAGCCTCGCCTAGCGAGTCTGCCAGCGAGGTCTGCAAGATACATTCTGTTATGCTTCGCTAGGTGCTCGCTGCAGCGAATGAGCCAGCGAAGGGTGCCTGGGACATTCTGTTTTGCTTCGCTAGGTGCTCGCTGGGAGCTCGCCTAGCGAGCCTCTTCGCCACTTGCTCGCTGACCAAGATTGATGTTGAAAACCATTCTGCCCAAGTCTGGAGATGTTCGCTACGTGCTCTCTAGGCGAGGCTGTAGCGAACACTCGCTACTCACTCGCCAAGTTCTCGCTGAGCGAACCAACTTTTGTTATGCTCTTTGCTTGATTCCTTTGCCAACTTTCTTGTGCCTTCAATAATGCTCTTTCACACTTAAATCCTGCACAATAACGCACAAATCAAAAGGACCAAAAGAAATTGACACAGTGATGCACATTAACAAAAGCAAAGCTTAATAAATACGTTTTTGGCATAAAAAGGAGTGTTAGATGTCCATATTTGATAGCTCCAATAAGCACAATTAGGCATCTAACAACTCTCCCCAACTAGAATCATGCTTGCCCTCAAGCAAAGTATGCCTCTCGAGTAACCAAGAAGATTTGCTTAAAGAGTCAGGTTTTTCCGAGACCGGATCATATGGCTCAAATTGCAAGCGACTTGACCAGACACATGTTTCCAATGGTTAGAAACAAAACAATGCTTCCAGAACTAAAACTTTTAAGCAATACTAAATATTCATCAAATCACAACAATGATATCATGAACGAATCACCCTAACTCTCCTCTTCGAAAAAGGATTGAAGAAAATGTCGCACATGAAAGCGCAGGGGAATTTTCACTCTCCAATAAACAATGTCAAAATCAACTTTATTCATACAATGTCTAACAATTCTACATGAAACTATGGAAGCACGAAGATCACTAAGGTCTTTTCCGGTTATAGCTTGGTCGGGTTAACAAACAAGGGACATATCTAAGGCCTTTGAACGAAATTTCCGATGCAAAAGAGACATTCACTATACATTTATTTACACCTCTTCAACTTTGTTCCACCAATTCCTTATTTGAACCCTTCACAACTCCCTTTTGTTTTTCACACTTTTTTCTACCAAGCAAGCATTTGTTTTCTTATTTTCTACACCATAATCACAAAAAAAAATGAGTGTTTCTCTTCTTCTCTTCTTTTTTTTTTAGATATATGCTTTCTAGTTTAACAAGAGTTGTGACCAGTTATTCTTTACAAATTTGTTCTCCCCAACTTGTCTTTTCTTTTCCCCTAAATGAATGCCCTTTTCTTTTCTTTTTGCATCAGAAGAGCAATTAATCCAAATTTCCAAGGTTTCAAGAAAAATATTTTTGACACTCGCTTTATTCCAAGCAAGGATTCAACTGCTTTAGGCTCAAAATTGGGTTACAAATACTCTCTCTACTCACGGGTATCTTTATCTTTGGAAATGGTTATGCTCGAGAGAAACAAGTGCCTTGATCATATCAACTACTTCCACAATTCATAATAATAAAAGACAACGCATGAATAGAATGAATCAACACAATTTATCAGAATCCAGCATTTAAGTACATAATGGAGGTTTCCTCACAATTGATGGTTTAAAAGTCCTAAGTGAATCATTCAATCAATTAAGTTGCAATCGGAAAATATTTAATCACAAAAGGAAGTGAAAGTTCCGCAAGCATTATACAGTTCTAACCGAAGGTAACAGTGTACCTTAGCTTTCATCACTTATTTAATTTTATCATCGCCATCCAAGCTCGGATGCACCTTCATTGGATACTTCTTTCAAGAGAGCAACCAATCTAGAAGGTTTGGACACAAAAAATCAATCACAAAAAATTATTGAACCAAAATAATTGAAAATCAACAGTACTGAAATTAAAGAACTTAAAGAAATAACAATGTGCGCGGGGGACAAAACACCCCAATAGTACAAATCAACATCAAAACATACTAAAACAGAAAACAGAACAAATCACAGATCACATCACTCCTCTCCGTCCTCAGACTCATACTCCGAAGTGCCCTCCTCATCAAAATCTTCTTCACCCTCAACCTCTTCATCATCATCATCTGCATCCACACCTGCCCCCTCAGAGAAAACAGGCCTGTCCACAGGCCAGCTCGCGTGCTGCATGAACTGCTCACGTGTCATAATTGACTGCTCTGAAGTAGGATCACGGTATTGCAACTGCAAGACCTGCATCGAATCGTGTAAGTCCACCATTGCACGCTGAGTCGCGTCTATCCAGTCCCAATTGTAGTTACACACTGCTCGCTGGAAGGGATCAAACCCTCGAGATGAACCACCAGAACCATCAGTAGTCCTGGCACCACCAGCAGATGAACCACTCCTATCAACTCTTGGCCTACAGTACTTATTCACGTAGCTATCATCAATTGTTGCTGGTATCTTGACCAAACTTCTGGAGGGAAGCTTCAGCCTGGTTTGTGCACATAATGCCATAATGAGGTAGGGAAAAGCCAGGGGGCAATTAGCCCGCGCCCCCGACTGAAGCCCGCTTTCAATTCACGTGCTATGAGACCAGCCACATCAATTTGCACATTAGTTAAAATAGCGTGAACAAGCCGTGCCACTGGGATCGGCACGGTGGACGTGTGCGACTTCGGCTTAATGTTGGACAAAACCAACATCAAAATCAACTGAGCCATAGGTGTCATGTCTTCCCTTTTAAACCTAATAGCTTCACCTGAGTGATTCCTCTCAACAGATCTGCCTTGCAGTAAGAGAGCAGCTGACATCTCATCAATCTTCGGATGCAACCTCAGAGTCCTTGAATACGCATCCAGTTCATTAGGACCCAAGTGGAGGGGTTCTCTAAGAATGTGGTTGATGGCGTTCCTGTCAAAAGCTATCTGACGGCCGAACACCCTTGTAGACCAGGTGAACGGTTCATCATCGTCAGGCAGCGCGTTCGCATAAAACTCGCGCACCACCTCCAAACTGTAGCTCTCCACAGGGGACGTCAACATGCCCCATTTTTTTACATCAATCAACCCTGCAAAGTTGCGGTACTCTCCCTCAGAGTCAATCATGAACCTTCTCTCCGGTAAAATCTTTCGCTTTTGCAGCGCCTGGTACCGGGCAGCTTACTTTGCCCCCACAAATTTGTCCGTGTCGAACTGGATAGGCACCGTCCTAGAGGTGGATCCCACCTTTCGCTTTTTTCCGAAATTAGCTGAGGCCATCTGCATTCATAACATCAGAGAAACAACAGCATAGCAAAACGTTAGTAAGCAGCATAGAATAGACAAAACAGAGTCTGCTACGTTCGCTACAGCTTCGCTTTGCGAGATGCCAGCGAATGCTCGCTACGAGCTCGCCTAGCGAACTGCTAGCGAATCGCTGCGAAATTTTCAGGAAAGCCACTGCTGGCATCAGAAACCACAAACGACATTGCACAAATTTAAACCCAGAAACCAAACGTGTACAATGCTAAGGTTTGTTCTAAAACCACATGAAACTCAATATATCTCAAACACTAACATGCACAAAATAACCCTAATCCCTCAATTCAAAAAAAAATAAAAACAGAGAAAGTAAAGAGATGAGGAACTTGGCAAACCTAGTGCAGTAGTGCAGATGATCTGAAGCACAATTAGGGTTTCAAGATTAGGATATGTGAGAGTTTAGAATAGAATATGTGAGAGTGAAAGTGAGTGTGGGATGGGGGAACAAAATAGAATGAACTAACAAACTTCTGGGCCCAATAAGTGGCCCACCACTTAAACAAAATTACCAGGTTCGCGAGGTTCGCCTAGCGAGAAGCTAGCGAACGCTCGCTGAGTGCTCGCCTAGCGATTAGCTAGAGAACGCTCGCTGCGTGCTCGCCTAGCGAGAAGCTAGCGAGCATGACAGAATTTTGAAAAATAAAGCACAGCAGGAAGATCCCAATTCAAGCATACATCAAAATCAGTCCCCACATAACACATTAGAAAACATAACATATATATAAAAAACTTACAATGTTGAGGTGCCTCTCAACTAGCGCTTGTTTAACGTCGGATAAGCTCGACGGTCCATGATGTTCAAGCTGGAACATCAAGGAGAATTGCACAACTTCCTCGGTGCACATGCCCGCCGAGGTAAATCTTTAGGCGCTGACCATTCACAGTCCAGTTGTCTTTCCCATCCATGTCCTCAATTACCACAGCTCCGAAAGATTTCACTTCTTTGATGCGGAATGGACCAGACCACTTGGATTTTAATTTTCCAGGGAATAACCTCAACCTGGAGTTAAACAAAAGCACAAGCTGCCCCGGCGCAAATTCTTTCTTGCAGAGCTTTCTGTCGTGGTACTCCTTCACTTTTTCCTTGTACAACCAGCTTGAGTGGTATGCGGCATTGCGCATTTCTTCCAACTCAAGAAGTTGCACTTTTCTCTTGTCACCGGCTAACTCTTGATCAAAGTTTAAAAATTTTAACGCCCACAAGTCCTTGTGCTCCATCTCAACCGGTAAATGGCAAGTTTTACCAAAAACCAATTAGAATGGAGTTAGCCCAATCGGAGCTTTATAGGCCGTGCGATATGCCCATAAAGCTTCGTCTAACTTTTGAGACCAATCTTTCCTCGAGTTAGACACAGTTTTTTCCAAAATCCTTTTGATCTCTCTATTCGAGACCACGGCTTGACCATTCGCCTGTGGGTGGTACGGAGTGGTCACTTTATGTGTTACACCATAATGTTGCAAAACTTTTTCAAGTGGCGCATTGCAAAAGTGTGAACCTCCGTCACTAATCAACCCTCGAGGGGTTCCAAAACGGGAAAAAATATTTCTTTTTAAAAAGCTTATTACCGTTTTAGCATCCGCTCTTGGTGAGGCAATCGCCTCAACCCACTTTGACACATAGTCAACCGCTACCAACAAATACTCATTTCCAAAAGACGGTGGAAATGGTCCGACAAAGTCAATGCCCCAACAATCAAATAATTCAACCTCTTGAATATTTTGAAGAGGCATTTCGTCTCTCTTTCCTATTCCACCACTCCTTTGACAACTGTCACAATTTTGCGCATGGGCATTTGCGTCTTTAAAAATAGAAGGCCAATAAAATCCCGATTGAAGGACTTTATTCGCCGTTCTAGCCCCATTGAAATGACCACCATAAGGCGAGTTGTGAGAGTGCCATAAAATACTTTGGGCCTCATCGCCCGTAACACATCTTCTCAATAAATTATCACCGCCCAGCTTAAATAAATAGGGACCATCCCACACATAGTATTTGGCATCCGAAATGAATTTCCTCTTTTGATTAAGAGTTAGGTCGTGCGACACAAAACTGCTCGCCTTGTGGTTTGGAAAATCCGCAAACCACGACCTCACTTGCACTTTAAAAAGCTTTTCATCAGGAAACTCTTCTCGGATGTATTTTTCTAAGGCGGTCACCTCATCATTGACAAGGCGAGATAAATGATCTGCTACCACATTTTCGGATCCTTTTTTGTCTTTAATTTCAACATCGAATTCTTGCAACAAAAGGATCCACCGGATAAGCCTTTGCTTAGAATCCGGCTTGGTTAGCAAATATTTAATCGCCGCATGGTCGGTGTAGACAATAACTTTTGAGCCAATGAGATATGAACGAAATTTCTCAAGAGCATACACTATTGCGAGCAATTCTTTTTCAGTAGTGGCATAATTAACTTGTGCCTCATTAAGGACTTTGCTCGCATAGTGTATGGTATAAATTTTTTTTTTCTTTTCGTTGGCCAAGCACCGCTCCAATTGCATAGTCACTCGCATCACACATTAGCTCAAAATTCAAATTCCAATTTGGGGCGACTATGACAGGAGCGGTGACCAACTTCTCTTTCAATGTCTCAAAAGCTTTTAAACAATCATCAGTTAGGAGAAATACCTGATCTTTGGCAAGCAAATGACTCAAAGGTCTAGCCACCTTTGAGAAGTCTTTGATGAATCGTCGGTAGAAACCGACATGCCCAAGAAAACTTCTGATTCCCTTTAAGTTCGCCGGAGGAGGCAACTTCTCTATCACCTCAACTTTAGCACGATCCACTTCGAGTCCTTTTGACGAGACCTTGTGGCCGAGAACAATCCCCTCCGTCACCATAAAATGGCATTTCTCCCAATTCAACACCAAGTTTGTTTTCACACACCTTTCAAGTACCGTTGTCAAATTTTCCAAACATAAACCAAAAGATCCTCCAAACACCGAAAAGTCATCCATAAAAACCTCCATTGTTTTCTCTATAAGGTCGGCAAAAATGGCTTGCATACACCTTTGGAAAGTTGTCGGCGCATTACATAACCCAAAGGGCATTTTACGGTAAGCGAAAACTCCAAATGGACATGTAAAAGCCGTCTTTTCGTGATCGGCCGGGGCAACCGCAATTTGGTTGTACCCGGAATACCCGTCAAGAAAACAATAAAATTCTTGTCCCGAGAGTCTTTCAAGCATTTGATCCATGAACGGAAGTGAGAAATGGTCCTTCCGAGTTGCGGTATTTAACCGCCTATAGTCTATGCACATCCTCCACCCCGTTGCTACCTTAGTAGGAATCAACTCATTGTTCTCATTGCGAATAACGGTAATTCCCCCATTCTTAGGAACCACATGCACCGGACTTACCCAAGGGCTATCCGAGATAGGGTAGATCATTCCCGCATCCAAAAGTTTTACAACTTCTTTTCTCACAACCTCTTTCATTGTTGGATTCAAACGGCGTTGCGGTTGAGCTACCGGCTTGAAATCCTCCTCCATTAAGATCTTGTGCATACAATAAGAAGGACTAATTCCTTTTAGGTCGGAAAGAGTCCATCCCATTGCTTCTTGATTTTTCTTCAACACATCGATTAAAAGAGATTCTTCATTTTTTGACAAGAGGTTGCTAATGATAACCGACTTCTCCTCGGCTTCATCCAAAAATGCATATTTCAAATTGTTGGGTAAATCTTTTAATTCAATGCTTGGCTTTTCTTCATTGACCTCTTTTTTTAAGACCTCTTCCTCTACTTCCCACGGTTCCAAATCCTTAAGACTATCAAGCTCTCTCAAGCATTCATCTAGAGCTTCCTCTTCTTCAAGAGTGAAAACTTCAAAGGAGTTATTAAGGGATAGCTCCATGGGGGTTATGTCGTTAACATGCTTTGCAACTTCAAAGGAAGCTTCCTCAATTATGTCAACTCGGAAACTATCATGTTTGTCCTTTGAATGCTTCATTGCTTCAAAAAGGTCAAAAGTGACCTCTTCGTTTTGAACTCTTACCTTCATCAAACCGTCATCCACATCAATCATCATTCGAGCGGTTTTCATGAAAGGCCTTCCAAGAATCAAAGGCGCATCATCATCTTCCTCCATATCAATCACAATAAAATCCACCGGGAAGAAAAACTTGTCCACTTTAACCAACACGTCTTGAGCTACTCCATGAGGATGAGTAGTAGACTTATCGGCTAATTGTAACGTCATTCGGATGGACTTGATCTCAATGTTGGCAAGCTTTTTCACGATAGACAACGGGATAAGATTTATGCTTGACCCCAAATCAATCAATCCTTTTCCAACATAAACATCACCAATGGTAACCGGCAATGTCACTCTACCCGGATCAACTTCTTTTCTTGGTAGAGTACGTTGGATGATAGCGCTACAACTTGCGTCGAGTACTATTGTTTCCGGTTCCGTGTACCTCCGCTTCTTTGTAAGTATGTCCTTCATGAATTTGGCATACTTCGGCATTTGTTCCAAAGCTTCGGCGAACGGAATATTGATTTGTAATTGTTTAAAAATGTCCATGAACCGTACGTAATGCCGTTCATTTTCTCTCCTAGATGGAGCGTGCGGGTAAGGCAAATTTTGAACCGGAGTGGTGCTCACCATCTCCTTGCTTTTAGATGCTCTTGGGTTCCTTTCTCTTTTCTTTGGTACTTCATCCTCTTTTTCTTTATCATTTTCATTATTTTCAACTTCACCATTTTTTTTTATTTTCAACTCCAACCACTATGTCTTTTTCAACTTCACCATGTTTTTCTTTATTTTCTACTTCCTCCTCACTCCATTCACCAACTTCACCATCAAGTTTATCGTCAATTTTTTTCTCTACCTCTTTTTTTTCACTCTCGTCAATAAACTCCCTCCCACTTCTCGTCCTTATAGCCTTACAATGCTCCTTCAGATTTGTTTGCGTATTTGCCGAGAAAGATGGTCCGGCTTGTTGTCCCGCTAATTGCTTTGCGAGTTGACCAACTTGAGTCTCTAGATTTTTTATAGCCGCATCATTACTTTTTTGGTTTGCCATAGACATTTGCATGAATTGCGTCAATGTATCTTCTAGCTTAGAAGTCGCAACCGGCGGTTGTTGAGGTACATACGGATTTTGACGGTTAGAGTTTCCTCCCCCATAACCTTGGTTATTGTGGTAGTTACCTCTAGGTTGGTATCCTTGATAGTGTTGTTGTTGCTGTTGTTGAGGATGATGGTATGGTTGTTGTTGTGGTTGCCTTTGTTGGTAATCTCTCTGGTTAGCCATGTAGTTCACTTCTTCGAATCTGGGAGGCGGACAAAATCCAGTGTCATGTTCGCCTTTACAAAGCTCGCAACAAGCTATTTGTTTAGCTTTTGACGGTTCTTTTAGCTCCTTGATTTGTTGAGTTAAAAGTTCCACCTGTTGTGAGATGAGCTTGTTTTGCGCAAGTATAGCATCATTTGTTCCTAACTCAAGCACACCCGGCTTTCTTTGAGCTACCCCTTGGTTGTGGTTCCCTTGGTGATCATTGAGTGCCATTTTATCAATGATCGCAGTTGCATCTTCGGCGCTTTTTGACATTAAAGAACCTCCCGCCGTTGCATCCAATAGGGTCTTATGAACCGAAAGGAGTCCATTTCGGAAAATATGAATTTGAGTTAGCTCATCGAAACCATGTCCCTTGCATTTTCTCAACATAGATTTGTAACACTCTCATGCTTCATTCAGTGATTCACTAGCTCCTTGCGAAAATACTGCAATTGCAGTTTTAGCCTCCATGAACCGGTTATGTGGAAAGAACCGTTCAAGAAACTTTTCTTCTAAGAGATTCCAATCGGTCATGATTGTTGTCGATTGGTCAAGATACCACTCCTTCGCTTTCCCAATTAAGGAATGAGGGAATAATCTCCTAAACAATGACTCTTCGTCAGCTTCGGTAGCTCCAGTTGCGCCCGCAATCTCATAAAATTTTGTAAGATGAGTAAACGGATCCTCATGGTCTAATCTTGTGAAAGGATTTTGATAGACAAGAGCTAAGATTCCCGTTTTCATTTCCGCTTGTCTTCCATTTTGGAGATTACGTGCAAACTGAGCTGTATGTCTGGGACTGTTTGTGCATGGAGTAGAAACTGGTGGAGGGGGTGGTGGTTCTGCCATGATTGGTGTGAAATGTGGTAGTGATGTGGAAGTCGAAGAACTTTCTCCTTGATTTTGTCTTTGCCTGGCTTGTTGCCTCCTGCGTCTTGCTCTACTGTTCAGTCTCCTTGCGGTTCTTTCGATCTCAGGATCAAAAAGAATTTGGTCCTCAGGAATCTGTCCTCGCATAAACAAGGGCTGCACACTAACCAAACAAATTACAAGCACAAGTAAAAACTTCAAAACTAAAAATTCGGCAACTATTGAGATGCTAGCAATATCAATTTATATTCCCCGGCAACGGCGCCATTTTGTTAGAACAGTGGTTAAGTGTCGGGTTTATATTATCGTCTCCACAGAGAATATCAGATATTGTTGCAGTTCAACAATTGTTAAATTTATAGTTTAGTGGTATCCAAGGGTTTGTGTTTAAGGTAACAAGTATTTTGCATGAAAGGAATAAATGCGATAAAAGTTAGGTTTTAACGATTTGAATAAAGATTGTCAAAGTTAGGTTTTGGTAATCACTTTGCATGTATACTTCCGATCAACATTTAATAAACTCTTTCAAATGATCAATGTATTCACAATATCCTCTCAATATGATTATCTCTAACTCATATTGTGAAGTTTATCATTTTAATCCATTGTTGATCTCTCACACAATCTATCAAAATGACAACTTTAAAGTTCAACATTTTAGGTGAACAAAATCATCCAAGACTATTTCTAGCTCAAGAAAAGAGATGGGTGAAAACCTAGGTCAAGAGTTGATAAATATTTCTCAATCATTAATCAACACAAAAGATTATGAATAAAACAAAGTTTTCACCATACATTAATCATTCAAGAGTTTACAAATGAAGATCATCCATACAAATACAAAGTTCAATGATTACCTACATCTATCTTTGACAACAAGATGAACTTAGCTACACATTCTCATGGTATCTTGCAAAAGAAGTTTCAAAGTCGGTTGATGAACATCCAAGTTGAATGATCCAACTTTGATGATGATCCACCTTGTTGTTGTTTGATTATGTTAAGAGATGAAGGAAAATAGCCAAAATAGGTTTTTAGGTCACAAAACCCTTTCTTGCAGCAAAACAAATGTAAAGTGAAAAAGAAGATATTCTCCAAAAAGTGGCCCAAGCTACTTATAGTAAGTGACAAATCTGGGCACGCTCGCTACTTACTCGCTAGGCGAGCTGCTGGCGAACGCTCGCTACAGCCTCGCCTAGCGAACCTGCCAGCGAGGTCTGCAAGATACATTCTGTTATGCTTCACTAGGTGCTCGCTGCAGCGAATGAGCCAGCGAAGGGTGCCTGGGACATTCTGTTTTGCTTCGCTAGGTGCTCGCCTAGCGAGCCTTGGTGTGGCTGCTGGGATATCAGATATTGCTGCAGTTCAACAATTGTTAAATTTATAGTTTAGTGGTATCCAAGGGTTTGTGTTTAAGGTAACAAGTATTTTGCATGAAAGGAATAAATGCGATAAAAGTTAGGTTTTAACGATTTGAATAAAGATTGTCAAAGTTAGGTTTTGGTAATCACTTTGCATGTATACTTCCGATCAACATTTAATAAACTCTTTCAAATGATCAATGTATTCACAATATCCTCTCAATATGATTATCTCTAACTCATATTGTGAAGTTTATCATTTTAATCCATTGTTGATCTCTCACACAATCTATCAAAATGACAAATTTAAAGTTCAACATTTTAAGTGAACAAAATCATCCAAGACTATTTCTAGCTCAAGAAAAGAGATGGGTGAAAACCTAGGTCAAGAGTTGATAAATATTTTTCAATCATTAATCAACACAAAAGATTATGAATAAAACAAAGTTTTCACCATACATTAATCATTCAAGAGTTTACAAATGAAGATCATCCATACAAATACAAAGTTCAATGATTACCTACATCTATCTTTGACAACAAGATGAACTTAGCTACACATTCTCATGGTATCTTGCAAAAGAAGTTTCAAAGTCGGTTGATGAACATCCAAGTTGAATGATCCAACTTTGATGATGATCCACCTTGTTGTTGTTTGATTATGTTAAGAGATGAAGGAAAATAGCCAAAATAGGTTTTTAGGTCACAAAACCCTTTCTTGCAGCAAAACAAATGTAAAGTGAAAAAGAAGATATTCTCCAAAAAGTGGCCCAAGCTACTTATAGTAAGTGACAAATCTGGGCACGCTCGCTACTTACTCGCTAGGCGAGCTGCTGGCGAACGCTCGCTACAGCCTCGCCTAGCAAACCTGCCAGCGAGGTCTGCAAGATACATTATGTTATGCTTTGCTAGGTGCTCGCTGCAACGAATGAGCCGGCGAAGGGTGCCTGGGACATTCTGTTTTGCTTCGCTAGGTGCTCGCTGGGAGCTCGCCTAGCGAGCCTCTTCGCCACTAGCTCGCTGACCAAGATTGATGTTGAAAACCATTATGCCCAAGTCTGGAGCTGTTCGCTACGTGCTCGCTAGGCGAGGCTGTAGCGAACACTCGCTACTCACTCGCCAAGTTCTCGCTGAGCGAACCAACTTTTGTTATGCTCTTTGCTTGATTCCTTTGCCAACTTTCTTGTGCCTTCAATAATGCTCTTTCACAGTTAAATCCTGCACAATAACGCACAAATCAAAAGGACCAAAAGAAATTGACACAGTGATGCATATTAACAAAAGCAAAGCTTAATAAATACGTTTTTGGCATAAAAAGGAGTGTTAGATGTCCATATTTGATAGCTCCAATAAGCACAATTAGGCATCTAACAGATCCCTCGGCAGTGGGCACCATATAGGAGTGTGATACAGTGAAAAATCACATGATGTAGTCATCAATGTAGCTCCAGTCTGTCGGCGCTCTGGTCGTCTGAGCCTCGTACGATACCATGTGCCTCGGGTAGTTGGCATATATCTCGTCTATCTGCATATGGGTCAATCCGAGAGGAGCGGAGACAGGTGGGTGTCTGGGAATGGTCTGAGCGTAGCCGAACTGCGGCATGACGCGCTCAGACAAATATTGAACAATGATGGTCGAACTGCATGCCAACCATCCTGAGAATAGGGAGACGTCATCAAACGGGCACGTCACATAGTGACCAGCATAGCCGTCGTACCGGATGTCCTCATCAGCTAGGCGATCGAGATAGACTCTGTAAGGGTCGACCGCCTGATTCCCCTTGAGGGGAAGAAAGGCACGGGTACGCAGCATCATGGGAAAGTGCTAGAATATCCAAGCCTGAAATGAAAATAAAAAACATCAGGATCAAGCATTATCTCGAATATAGAATGAAAAGAAATAAAAAAAGTCAAAGGGTATAAGATTGTTACCACAAGTAATGCCACACTTCCTGCTACAATCCTGGTCTTCCACAAACATCCCTCTCACAGCCTCGAATATGTGTAAGCAAGAGTAGCCGCCCCCAGTTGTACTCATGGATTCGCGTGGAATCCGAAA
The DNA here is from genome assembly GCA_963859935.3 of Lathyrus sativus. Classification (NCBI taxonomy): domain Eukaryota; kingdom Viridiplantae; phylum Streptophyta; class Magnoliopsida; order Fabales; family Fabaceae; genus Lathyrus; species Lathyrus sativus. The sequence continues at coordinate 534,541,475 of OZ012736.1, forward strand.
AGTACCTCAGGTAAGCGACATCTTTTATGTGGAGGAAGTGTCTACAAAAAGCTGAGTACCGACTAAAAATAAAAAATAACACCTCAGCACACGCTGTCTGTGTATCTCAACATCAGCTAGATCACCATTTTCCTGGCGTGCAGCAGCGAGCGCCTCACGAAATCTACAGGTGAGAAAGGAGAACCTGACATGAGTCCCTCGGATCTTATCCACATCCTCCAGCGCATCCAGTGGATCAACCCCAAGCTCCTCGACCAACATCTCTCTCGCATCCTCCTTCGTCATCCTACAGTGACGGAGGAAGTTACCCCTGACCGGTATATGCAACAGATAGGAGATGTCGTCCAGTGTAATAGTCAGTTCGTCAGGCAGTAGATGGAAGGAGGATGTCTTAGGGTTCCATCTCTCTGCAAATCCCATTAGTATCCTGTTGTGAATCACGTTGTAATCGATCTCACAAAGGTCTTTCAAACCAGAGGTGGCAAGGACATCCTGAAACCAAGGCTCTTATGGCTGCTCCAAAGATAATATCTTCCGGCCGTGGTTGTAGAACTTATGCGGATCACGAGTCTGAAAAATTTCCATAAATAAGAAATAATGTTAGTAATCAACAATGGTACAAATTATAAATTTCCAATGAAAAAAAAGAAACAATTTGAGTAGTGTTACCTCTCCATCCTAGACATGTCTAGCAGTATGGTCAGCATACCGTGTCAGCAGAGAGATATCTGAGGGACCCCTTGGGAAACCCTCAGGCTCATCATCGTCGTCATCACCAGCATCCTCCGGTGGAGGGTTATCACCCTCTGGAGGTGGGACCAGATCAACATCAGGAGGAGAACCAGGAGTATCTCAACGAGGCCTGCGGGAGGACGATGCCTATGAATAACCCTCAGCTGAACCCCGATGCCTCTGGGATGAAGAAATAGATGATTGGGTGGGATACCAGGACGAGGGAGTGTCATTGGGCATGTGATGAAGAAGGTTGTCCATTAGGTTGTGCCTTAGCTGTATCGGCCTTGGTGACGGTGGCCTGACTCCGCTCGCATCTCACAAATGCATGCTGTGAAACTCATCCAAGTCGCAATCTATCGTCTCTGTCTGCCATAATGTCTGCAACGGAATAACCAAGAAAAAAAAACTAGATACAAATAAATCAAAAAACAAAAAAGAAAAAAATTAACATTTTATACTTTTGGATATACACACACGGAACAAGTTCTGTAGATGTATCTACGGAAGATCCCAGAATTTACAACGTTTGGGTTGTTCCGGAGCTGCATTTGCGGAAGTTCTCTAACGTTAAATTGTTTCGTAGATGTAGATCCGGAATAACCTGCAACTCAAAGGTTATGACAATGACTTACCCTACCCATGCAAATGTGATTTTTGAAGCCCTGATCGTCCGTTTCAGCCAACAAACAATACCTACATTATCTCTAAACTATATTTCTAAAACTATCTAAGGATTTCTACCTCTAAAAATATATTGTAACTCGTTTACGGGAAATACTCGAAAATACCTCGGAAACTCGAAAATTTACCGATTATATCGAGTTTTGAATGTGTTGGTGTTTCTTGACCGTTGAAATGAACGCTTCTTGTTGAATTTGATTAAAAATAATGAAGTTTGATGAAAAAAGATTTTTTGAGTTGAGAGAGTTTGGAGAGTTTGAGAATGAGAAGATAAAAAATGAAGAATGAGGGAGGAGAAGAGACTCTGGCGCGCATGTATTCTAATTTGTTCTGGAGCTATATAAATGAAAACCTTCCGTAGATGTGCCTTCGGAAAAAATCAACGTTGAGTAAAAAAAATGTGCGTCCGGAGATACATCTCCGAAAGCAGAGGGTATTTTTGGAAACGCACTGGCGCGTAAGAACCCAATGGGTGGGGTAAGAAATTCTCTTTTTATTTAATGAATGAGTCTATTTGGCAGGGTTGGGCCTGTGTAATAAATTCAAAGCTTATATTCAATTTGAGTTTTTTAGACTAAATCTGAAAAACTTGAGGTCTGTGATTGTTCATTTTGACATCTCTACTTCAACTCTCTTAAAAAGTATAGTTAATCACTCCACACATATATAGAATAGGAAGAGAATGTCACCTTCCCTCAAACTTTTCCAAGTGAAATCATCTTAACGCTTTTTGCAATTATCATGAAAACGAGTTTAACTGAAGGGATTCAAATAAGAGAGTTCACGAATTATGAATTGAACCGAACTAAATCATATTTAATGATTTAGTTTAGTTTTTAAAAATCACTTCAATAAAAAGTAACCGTTAATCTTAAGTGATTTGAGTTTTGTTTAACCGATTACGAACCATTTGTATGCATAAACCAATTAATAATAAATTTGCATTTATAAGTCGATTTTATAGATTGAACTATGACCGAACCAATTTTTTTAAGTAAAAACAATTTTTTTTAAAGTTTTTTAATTTATAAATAAACTATTTTATTTAGATTATTATGTTTTTCAAAAGAGAAAAACAAATATTAAAATTTTCCTTTCCAAATAAAATTAACATATTTTTTAAATATTAATTTTGTTTCATTTTATTTTTGTTTCCAAGTAAAAACAAATGTTAAAAGATGAAAATAATTATTTTTTGTTTAATTTCATGAAAAAATATTTAAAAAAGTAAAATATTAATTTTATTTTAATTCCAAAAATCAAATTTTATAAAAATAGAATTTTCTCTTTTTAGGAAAAAACAAATTAACAAAATAAACTTTTTTATTTTAAAAATAATTAATTTAAAGAAAATAAATTTTCATTTTATTATTTAAGGAAAAAAGTTAAAAAAATAAAAAGATCATTTTTTTAAGAAAAGAATTAATATTTTTTGTTTTATTTTTATTTTTAGAAAATTAAATTTTTGGTTAAAAGTTATTTCCAAATTTAATAATTAAAATTTTCTTTTTTAATAAGGTTTTCCATTTTAAAGCATTTTTAGAGTATGTTGTTTATTAAAATTGGATTTTTTTTTTCTCCAAAAATTTATCAAAAAAATAAGTTAAACAATTTAAACAAATTTTTAACTAAAATTTGGTTCATTAAAATGTTTATAACATTAACAATTTAAATGGATTTAATTTTTCCAGTTCAATGCATCTCAGTTTAGTGATATGGTTCAATTATCTATATTTTATATTTGATGATGGATATATTAAAACAATTCATTAGGTGCTAAAATGTTTTCAAACAAATTCATCCACTAAAATAATATTCGTATAGTGCATATATTAACATTTTTTTTAATTCATCCATTCATAAAATTAATTTAAATATTTTAATTATAAGTTTCAATGATGTATTTTAAATTTTATAAAAAGAAAATTCTATTTTCTTTTGCAATCTCTCTCCTATCTCCATCACTAATGTCTAGAGGATTTTTTTTTTCAACGTCTTTTTTCATTTGTGAAAAGTATAACCATCTCTAATGTCAGTAGGTTCTTAAAGCAATTGTTGTGAATCGGATACCTTTAAACAAAGTATAAACGGTTTCTTAACGATCAAGAAACTCACAAGGGTTAGGGTTAATAAAGAAGACAAGGTAAAACAACAAGGAACAACAAGGATTGGTTATTAAACTGCTATTCTTTCCTTTCTCTTAGAACAAGATTACAAGTATACAAGAATAACAAAATAACTTCTCTCCCTTGAAATTAGGATTTTATCTTCCTATTTTTCCTTATGCCAAGATTGAGAAACTAGCATCCTATTTATAATAAAATAGCACACTAACCTAATGAGCTTTTTAACAATTACCCATTACAAGCCAACTTAGGGTACAAGCTAACTTAAACAATTGGGCTTACAAGCAATGCCCAATTCAACATGCTAACAACCCTAGCAATATTGACTAATGCATGTTAGAACAAACTTCGACTACAACACGCATTACTTGCGAACAGACTTCGACTATACTAGAGTTTGATCCAACATCTCACAGCAATAAATAGATAAGTATTCTTTCGGTTTCCTCGACTAACAAAAACTATCAAATATGCTTTTAGGGTCACACTAGTTATTTCAAAGTATTCTAGTAACCAAGGAAACATATGACTAAAGATGAACTCAGGCAACAAAATTTCAAGACTGCACGCCATTTCACGAAAAGATAGTAATTTTAGGAACTAATACAAAATTATTCTGCTCAACATTCATGTATGTTTTGAACAAAGCACAATCATAAAAGACATGAAAGGAGATATTGATGACTTCCCACCACCCATTTTATCCATCCTTATGGTTTAATCTGGTAATCATAACAGTAAATTGCTCTTTTTCATACAGGTTAGCTAGAAAAACATCATTTGGTTTGTTCATACATGTGTTGCTATATGTTTTCACTACTACAAAAATTGTATGTTATCTCGGTTAAGAAAAGAGTTTCACCATGGTTGGTTGTCTGTGTTAACGAACTTAACTTATGTATATTTTGAAAAATCATACACACAAACAAAATATTATCTCTTTCCACTAAGAGTTTCCACTTGCATAAGTCACATGAGAATCATATGAAATAATTCAAGAACATTTGAGATGGCCAGATGCTGAAGCTTCTTGTTCGACATCTTGGTTTGCTTGCCTATCTGGAAGTTTCCACAATTTTTTTCTTTTTCAATCTTCAAGTTTGGAAAACCTCTAATGGCTTCAGCAGATATGACCTTCTTCATTCCCGAGACATTGCGATGACCAAGTCTTTGGCGTCATAGCTTTGTCTCATTAATTTTGGATAACATGCAAGATGAAGGTTGAGAAATCCATATATAACAGTTGTCTTTAGACTTAACCCCTTCATGAGAACTTTTTTATCTTTGCTGGTGAAAACACGTTTGGATTTGCTGAAGTATACATCCAACCCCTAACCACACAAATGTCTATTGCTGATCAAGTTGGCAGTTGAGCTTTCTACAAGTAATACATCAGTAAGACAAGGAAGACCAGAGCTAACCATTCTACCTATTCCTTTTATTCTTCCTTTAACTCCATTACTAAAAGTGACATAACTATTGGAGTAAGGTTTCAACTCCTCAAGATATGTATTTTCTTCGATCATGAGCTTGGAACTTTCACTATCAAAATATCAATCTTCTCTTAAGGAAACTCTGAGAGAAGTATGAGCTATTAGACAAGTGACTTTTTCTTTGGGTTTTCATACCTCTTTACCTTGAGAATTTTTCCCTTTATTTCTTTTAGGCCTAGGCTAACTATAAAATTGAGGATAACTATACAGTTTATAGTAAAAAGGGTCTTATATGATCATATCTACCACAATGATGACATCTCTTGGCATATTTCTTATAGCCATTCTATTGAGGTTTCACATGTTGAGTCTGATGTTGAGACATGTGATTCATCTTCTTCTTAGGTATGACAACCTTCTTAGAGGGGATTTTCTTTTTCAGGTTAGAGTCAAAATTGATTCCCTTCAAATTGCTGGACATCTTCCCATCTTCCAAAATTTTATCTAGCATCTTTGAACCATTGTTCCACATACGAACAAATTTTTTCATGTTATTAATTTTGGAATTTATAAATGCTACTTCTTCTTCCTAATCAAAATACTTACAACCACACCCTACCTCACATCGGTTTGTCAACCATTATGGTATCCCTTTTTCAACCGTTGCGAGAGGGATTTTTCGTAGTAATGAGGTCTCCAAAACCAATGTTGTTTTAACTTAGTTACTAGCTAATAAAGTTGAAACAAAGTGGGCAAGTGGGAGTGATATGCAACATTATGGAAAGAAAGAGTAAGGGAAATATGTGGTTGCCATATGGTGACCTAATAAAAAAATTCAAGAACACTGTGGATTTAATCTTGAGGAGGAAGATTCGGAAATGAACTTAAAAAGGATATGGACACACACTTTTGGACAAAAGCAAATGTTAATCGACAAAGGAATTTTGGTTTACAAACCTCATATAGCAAGGCAAAGTGCTCGACAAGGTCAAGCTCAACAATAAGCATCCGAGAAGGAAGGACCATCAAGGATGGAGGATTTCATTTATGAAATACCACAAAATCCTCATACTAAAGTTATCTTCAACGCCATCATTGAAACAAGAATGCCTTTAAATGAAATTTTGCAGCATTAAACAAAAGAATAGTTGAATATGAAGAGTGTTTTAATTAAATGAAATTTATAAATAAAACGTTACACATTTTTCTTAAATAAATGATAGATGTTTTGGAATGTTATATTTTGAAGAGTGTCACGTCATATTTTTAGTGATGTGCGAATAGGAGAATGAGTTGTCAATATAATAGTGTGAGACTTAGTTTTAATATATTATAATAGAAGTCCAATTAAACTTTATTACAAATAATTCAAGTTGTATAGGTGTAACCAGTTGTCTAATGGTTATATGTCATGTGTCTTGTATTGTGTGTGATGTACATATATACTAGTTCTAGTATCAATTAATTTTAGCTTCTGAATAACAATATTCATTTCTACTTTACTCATCTCCTTTTACTACATTCTTCATAATCATAGTTTATGTGTGCAAATACTCTAACAAATGGTATCTAGAGCTCGGTTCAATCAAAAGTCTTGTAATACACGCACAATGGTGCAAACCTATGTAACCCTCACGATAAATCTCTCTGTTCTCAATGGAAAAAATTGGGATCGATGGAGGGTACATATGAAGGTGATATTGGGGTACCAAAAAGTCACAAAAGTTTAGAAGATGGTTACCCGGCACTCTCTGCAAAACCCACAGCTGCACTGAAGATGCTTCACAAAGAGAATAAGATAAAGGATTGCAAGGGACCATTCTTAATTCATTGGTGTGTTGATGAAACGCATTTTGAGAAGATTGTAGGACTTGCATATTGGCATGAAGCAATGGAGATCTTAAAGAAGTGCAACAATAGTATGGAGAAACTAAATAAGGTGTGAGTACAAACAATGAGGCGTCAATATGAATTGATGCAGATGGAAGATAATGAGAAGATAAAGGATTTCGTCAATCGAATCATCACTCATATAAATGCTTTGAAGAATTGTGGTGAGATGATCTCAGATAAAATGATTGTTGAAAAGATTTTACGAACCCTAACCCCCAAATTCGATCATATCGTGGTGGCTATAGAATAATCCAAGAAGATTGAAAAAATGAAGGTCGAAGAACTACAAGGTTCTCTCGAAGCACACGTGCAAATAATCATTAAGAGAAGTATAGAGAAAGCCAATGATAATTAAGCTTTAGAAGCATACATACCAAGAAAAGATGGATTCAACAATAAATCAGGATTGAAAGGTACGGGTCGTGGAAAAGATTTCATAAGCATTCCTGGGAGAAATTCTCATAACCAAGAACAAGAAAAGAGTGATCAAGATTACTCACGACGCTCAAATCTAAGAGGAGGAGCAACAAACTGGCGAGGAGGAAAGAAAAGAATCGATAGAAAAAGACTAAAATGTTTCAACTACAGTCGCATTGGAAATTTCTCATCAAAATGTACAGCTTCATCAAATCAGAAAGAATATCAAGGTCATATGGCCAAAGAAGAAGTTGCAACAAGTGTTGAAGATCAACCTCTAGCGTTGATGATGATCACTAATCCAGATTTACAGAACACAGAAGTGTGGTACATAGACTCTGGGTGTTCCAACCATATGACTAGGCATCAAAATTGGCTAGTAAATTTTGACTCAGGGAAGAAAATCATGGTGAAATTTTCATATAACAGAGTCACGCAAGCCAAAGGAACTGGAAGTGTCATTTTCAACCGAGAAGATGGAAAGCAGGCCATCCTTACTAATGTGCTATATGTCCCTGTATGACCACCGATCTGATAAGCTTGGGCTAACTTCTGATGAAAGGTTTGTAGCTTCCACAGGAAAATATTTTCCGAAGATACATGACAAATATGGAGTGCTAATAATGAAAGCACCACTGGCCAAGAACAGAACCTTCACGGTAAGTCTAAACACCATTGAATCACAATGTTTTTTTTGCTAAAATATTGAAAAATGATTCATGGCTATGACACCTTAGGTTAGGGCACTTTAATTTTAGGGACTTGAATTTTAGCAATTTATGTACTAAACAGGTGCCCAACCAAGAGACTTGGATCTATGGTTTCAGAAGAAGCCTAGTCAGAAAACAAACCCTTAGTTAAGAACTTTAAGATCTTTGGGTATATATGCTACATGAATGTACCTGACCAAAGGAGAAGAAAACTGAAGGATAAGAATGAGAAGATGATTTTCATGGGTTACAACTAGAGGTGGCAATGAAATCCATTTAGATAATATCCATCCAATTCATCCAATAATTTATCCATCCAATCCGCCCATAAGACAAAAAATAATTTAATGGATTTGATCCAATCCATCCACTAACTCATATGGATGGATTCAATCCATTCATCTCATTTTATAAATCCATTGGATATTATGTTGTCACTTATTAAATTAAGAATTTTTAAATTAACTTTTTGGATGGATGGATATCCATCCATTAGAAATATGTTAATGGATGGATTGGATGGATTTTATCTTTTAATGGATGGATTGGATTGGATTTTTATTAAGAGAGTTTAATGGATTATTAATGGATTAATGGATTGCTTTGATCCATCCATTAACAATCCAATCCATATCCATCCAATCCATGCATTTTGCCACCCCTAGTTACAACTCAACTGGCTCATACAAACTATACAATCCAAAAAAATCAACAAGTTACATTCAGCAGGGATGTTCAATTTGTTGAAGCAAGCTTGTGGGAAAACTTCCAAGCAAAATACAAAACAACCTCCACCATCCAATTTGAATGGGAAAATACTAACTCTAGAAGAGACATACAGTGTGAAACTGAAGACAATGATGCACCAAGAGTTGAAGGCAGATTTATAATAACTAGACAGGCTCCATCAAGATTCAGTGACTATCAAATTTATTCTGATGACAACATCTCAGCAGAGGGTGATGTTGTGCAGCGTATGACACTTATGGCAGACATGAAACCTATCTCATTTGAAGAATTTGTATCAAAGGAAGCATCGGGGCTAGCAATGGAAGAAGAACTGAAGAACATTGAAAAGAATGATATTTGGGAGATACCCTAAAATAAAATACTTATTGTTGTTAAATGGGTGTTTAAGACCAAGCTCAAACCCGATGGATCCATAGTGAAGCACAAATCTAGACTTGTGGCAAAGGGATTCATGCAGCAGGAAGGTTTGGATTATGATAAGGTGTTTGGTCCAATAGCAAGGATGGAAACTGTGAAATTGATTGTTTCAATAGCCAGCTAGAAGAACTGAAAGTTATGGTAGCTAGATGTCAAGTCAGCCTTTCTAAATGGGTCACTTGATGAAGAAGTATTTATGTTGCAGCCTCTAGTTTTCACATACAAAGGTGAAGAACAAAAGGTGTTAAGGTTGAAAGTGGGCCTCTATGGATTAAAACAAGTCCATATGGCATGGAACAAAAGGATAGACTCATTTCTCAATAACCTTGGTTTTCAAAAGTGCCCAGTAGAACATGGTGTGTATGTTTAGGTAGTGAATTAACATGAGTTGTTAATATTGTGTTTGTATGTTGGTGATTTATTCATCACAGGGAGTAGTCCAAATTCCATGGAATTAATCAAGAGAATGGTGAAAAGTGAATTTGAGATGACTGACTTAGGTGTTCTATCCTACTTCTTGGGATTTGAGTTTGTGTACTCAGAAAATGGCATTTTTATGCAACAGAAGAAGCCTGTGTTAGAGGTATTGAAGAAATTCAAGATGATGGGATGCAAACCAGTAGAAACATGATGAATTGAATGTGAAACTGACAAAAGGTGAAGGTGAATGGCATGTTGATGGCATAATGTTCAAACAAATGATTGGCAGTTTAAGGTACATATGCCATAGCAGACCTGAGATAAAATTCAGTGTAGGTCTTATTAGCAGGTGTATGAGTGATCATACACATTCAAACATTACTGCAGCCAAGAGAATCATGAGGTGCTTGAAAGGAGCTTTGAACCATGGCATTTTGTTTTCCAGTTACAGTGCAACAGATAGTAGTCTACACCTTATAGCCTACTATGATTCTGACTGGTGTGGTGATATAGTTGATAGAAGAAGCACCATGGGGCAAGTTTTTATGTTTGCAGGTTCCCTCATATCTTGGAGTTCCAAGAATCAAAATGTGGTAGCACTTTCAACCTGTAAAGTTGAATATATTGTAGCTTGCTAAGCTGCTTGTCAAGCCTTATGGTTGTCTTCATTACTCAAAGAATTAGGGTTATGGAATGAAGAAGAAGCAGTAGAGTTATTGGTAGATAGCAAGTCAGCAATTTATTTTGCCAAGAATCCTGTGTCACGTGGCAGGAGTAAGCATATTGACACCAAATTCCACTTTCTTAGAGACCAAGTAAGCAAGGGAAGGATCAAGCTTCAGCACTACAGAACTAAATTACAACTGAAAGATATATTGACCAAGCCCTTGAAGAGTGAAAGATTTAAAGAATTAAGGAAGATGACGAATGTCTTGTCTTTGTAACAGTTTTGAATTAAGGGAAGGTCTTAGTGTTGAGAATGCAGCAAGTGTGAGTAGTGTGGGTAATAGTCTCACATTGGTTGTAAATGTGGAGACTTAAGCATTTGTAAGTGAGAGAATTCACCAACCTATCACCTTAAGATTTTAGATGAATATGTGGCGTGTCTCTCACAAAGGTGTTGCTTAAAGGAAAGTCTCACAATGTTCAATGCTCCCTGTTTGAACAAATCTCCCCTAACAGTTAGAAATACTTCAAACTGTATAGGTGTAACCAGTTGCCCAATGGTTATATGTCAGTATGTGTATGATGTACATATATACCCATTCTAGTATCAATGAATTTTAGCTTCTAAATAACATAATTCATTCATTTTTTATTCATCTCTTTTTACTGCATTCTGCATAATCATAATTTGTGTGTGCAGATACTCTAACAAATTTAAAATTCGTAAACAAATTAAAAGACAAGTATTCTACATGATAAGTCATAAAAAAATCCAATAAAAATATTATAAATGTGTGTAAAAAATGCACCTATCAAATTATCTTATACTTAAGATTTTGCAGCGAGCAAAGCTCATGTTCAAAACTTTGACAAAAAACAAAGTGTGATGCATTTCTAAAGATGTCTAAGAATGCAAAGTTGCAAACAAATACACATACTAGGCTTCAAGAAGCATGAGAATATTGAGTAATATCATATGACATCCAAAATCCAATTTGAACAAGATAGAAAGTAATTTGACCAATATTAAAGTGAGATGATATATTTATTTTATGTTATATCTTTGAAGCTAAATTTTCGATGCGGCCGGTACCAAGTCATGTGATTTCTCTTTACAAGTTTGATATGTCCTCTTAATCTATATATATCCTTATTTAGTAGATGTTTTATAACAAATAAAAAATATTTATTTTAAAAAATTTTAAAACATGTGATAGCTAGGTTGGTGAAAACTGAAAAGCCAGAGCAAATTTGAAGAGCCATTGGAGAGCTAAGAGGAGAGAGGACATTCATTCCTATTTCCTACTAATAATTATAGTAGTATGTGGTAACTATTTCCAATGTAGGTTCAAACTTCAAAATATATACTCTCCTAGTTTGCACAGTCTAATTCTATTCTCTTTTTATTTCTCTACTTTAACGGACCTGTTTCTTGCCCTATTTATTTTTATGCAATTTCATAGTCCTATCCTTCTGTCATTTACACATAGCACCATAAAATCCTCAGAGACAAGATACACATAAATAAAGCTGTATCTCTATGAATCCATGCTACTACTATAGCACAAGATAATAATAACACAGTTGTCAGTTCCTTAAGACTGCACCACTCACCAACGTGGCTTCAATAGTCCCCACTTCAATCTCTATCTACTGTGTTTTTTTACACTCTCACTCACGCGCAATAATAAAATATTAGCGCGTGAGTGAGAATGATTTATAAGGATATTTAGTCTCTAAAGCCTTCATAGTATCTGCAACCTTTCTAAGGATTACTTGATCTTAGAATTCATTCGGTTAGAAGAACAACATCATATATTCAATTTCACACCCAAACATTCATCTATGAAAATATGTCATTAATGCGTCACTGATTCATAGAAAACGATGGAGTACTGTTCTTTTATGTAGCACATTGCACTAGTTACAAGCCAAATATGATTACTGCATCTACTTGAGTGAGTTGGTGGTTAATGTTTTATGCATCATTAAACTTTTACTAGCATTCCATCATCCTTTTTGTAAACCCAATCATTTGAATTAGAACAATAATGAAAAGAATGTTTGTGAACAACAAAATAACTCAAATACTAATAGTAATAATTAGTCAGTATAAGTCCAATTAAGTTACCAACAAGACACGTGTCAAGTTAGGAACATCTCTTAACTAAAAACAGAAATAAAGTAGCTACATTAATTTTTCACATTCATTAGCTAACCCTAAACTCATTATATATATATAGCATATATGATTAATAAGCAAATTAAGCTTAATCTTCAAATCTTCAAATCTTCAAATCTTCAAACTAAGCATATTCAATTAGCATAATCTGGTGATCTACGAGTGTAAGAGTTGAGGCTAAGTTCCAAGGAAGCAGTACGAGAACCATTGATGAAACCATGATCTTCACCTTGATACCAACCGTGACCAGCACCATAGTTAGATGAGTTTGATTTCAGGTTACAGTATGCACCATGAATGTCTTCACCATGCATAGGAAATAAAGGGAGCGTTTCAATTTCAGGCGAACCATTTTCATATTCTTGTTGTTGTTCTTCTTCCATGATTTCATCGTTTGATCTTATTTTTTCAAATAAATTAGCATATGTTGAAGAATATGGATCAACGTGATGATGAGGATGAGGATGAGGATGATGACCAATCCATCCTAAGTGGTTGTTCATGGTGCTTCCAACTTGGCTACTGCTACATCCAGCTGATATTGTACACTCCTAAGAAATTAAATGGTTAAAGATTTTGCAGAAGAAAAAAATATATGTGACATGCAAAAACCTATAAACCTAAGAGTAGAGTTTTAATATTCTGTAAAAGTAGTAACTAGTGAAAGTGAAATCTTGTTGGTGACTTTATTACAAAAGTGTAACTTTACTATGCTTAGATTATGAGGTTCTTAATTCTTATTATGGAAGTTTTATGGATTGTTGCTGCTTTTGGTTATCAAATAAGAGATCATGACTATGAATCTATATGATCACTTGCTTGTGTTTTAATTTCTCTCTATATCAAATCTCACATGGATGCATATAAAGTTTTGCATGTAAAATAAAATCAGAATCATAGCTTACCCTAAAACTCTTCTCCATAGGCACAGATCCATAACCTATAGCAACCATCTCAGCAGAAGAACATGAAGCTGAAGAAAGCCCTATATAAAACCACACAAACACAAAAATGAATATATATAAGTATATATTTATATAATAGTATTAAAAAAAGAAACTATACCAGAAGATGAAATATTGTAATTGGAATGGTTGGTGTGAAGAATGGATTGATGTTGTTGTTGTTGTTGTTCATGATCAGGTTTCCAATTAGCAGAAGCAATAGAGATATTATTTGGAGCTCTTTGAATGATGGGAAGAACATTAACATCAGAAGTGAACCTTTTCTTCTGTCTTTCTCTAGCTTTATGATTTTGAAACCAATAAAACACATTTTTTCCTTCAATCTTACCGTACTGTCTCAACCTAGCAGAGATCCTCTGAATCTGTTCAGCGCTTGGCGATCTAATTCCATTGTTGTAGTAAAGATCCTTCAATATTCTTATCTGGTCTGTTGTTGGTGTCCACCTTGTACTACTTTGTCTGCTCATAAAACCACTCCCTTTCCCACTACTGCCACCTCCACCATTTTCCTGATCATTTTGTTGCTGTTGTTGAGGTTGTTCCATCTTGTTGTTGGACTGAAAACAAGAACAAAACAAAGACAAAAAAACAAAAGAAAAGAGGGTAGGTGAGTGATAAGTGAGTACTACTACGACTTCTTACTATTACTACTGCATGAAATGTATTGGTGTAGGTTATAATTACATAGTAGCATATGTGTATATATATAATATATAATGATAGAGAGGGCATGCACTATGCACATGGTACATGGAGTGATAAAGAGAGAAAATCAGAAAAGATATCTGGGAGAGAAGGACTGAAGTTGACAGAGAGGTGTTCATAAAAAGGGAAGGGACAAAAGAGAGCTTAGAAAGTGACCAGGAATTTACTTGGATCAAAAGGTATTGTCAATTATCATTTATCAGATATACTATATACTATATTATAAATATTATATAATATAAATAAAGTGTTTAATTAAACTTTTAAATTTGAGAAAAAGGGTATGTATGTAATGTAATGTTTGTATTGTATGAAATGATATGATATATTGAAAGGAAAGAAAAAAGTAGATGTTACTGAATGAATGAAGGAATGAATGGTAATAGAAGAATGATGCTAGTGTGATTTGGGAGTTCAATAGGTTCTTCTTTTGATGGAGAAAATCAGACATGGCCCCTACATGAATATATTATTTTTCTATTGCTACTAAGATATTGTTGTACTAGAGAATTAAAAAGTGAAGGGTATAAATGTATTTGTGACTATGAACTTAGTATATGAATCTCATATGGGTCCCAATATTAGGGTTTTTTTTACAAATATTCTAAAGTTGTATCAGAAAGTAGAGCTTTTAGAATTGTACTTTTGAAGCAGTGGTGGAATTGATGATATATGCTTGAGTTTGATGAGCAAAGAAGACTACATATTGTGGTTTTGTATGGTACAATTTCTACATATGTGACAGAGATTTTTGAATTATATACAGTTTCTTGAGTTTTGAGAGAATAGGTTTTTCTCAAAATATCTAAATAATTATTATATCTGCAAGAACTTGATTATGATCAGTACTGGGAAATGACCAAAAACAGAAAATATAAAATGCAAACTGAGCCATTTTTAGTTATACGTTCCTTTCAATATTATTGTTTATTATCAAAATTCATTTTGTTCTAATTATTTGATTTTTGTTTCTCTCTGTCACGATCACACAACAAAGTTATACGATTCTCTTTAATATGTCACACTTTTCTACATATAAAGTGACTGCACTTTTTGTGAAGAAAAGAAAATACTAGAGAGGTTCATATAATGAGGTTTTTGAAGTGATTTAGTTACAAATAAATGGATGATGACAAATAAAATAGAACACTTTGGTTGGTTTTGTTTTTGTCTGATACAATTGTCTATATCCCAATATAAAACAAATAGTATGTTTATACAGAAATGCATGATTTCACTAAATGGTGTATCATGTGAAAGTTTTGTATCCATGTACTATAAATAATTAATGGATGAGATTCTATCAGAATTTGTGATGGAAAATACCATCAAATCCTTCTAGTAAAAAAAACCAACAATCAGTATGACATTTTAATGAGATATCTATTCCTCAACTTTTTATATCCTAGTCCCCTCTAGTTAGATGCATTCCCAAAATGTTTTTTTTTTTTAACACTTATCTATTATAAATTAACTTATTATACAAGCTAATTTAACCGATTGGTCTTACAAGTAAGGTCTAATTCAACATGCTAACAAATCTAGTAATATTGACTAATGCATGTTAGAACAAACTTCGACTACAACACGCATTACTCGCAGACCGACTTCAATCATAGTAGAGTTTAATCAAATATCTCACAAATCTCCACCTTAGATCTAACTCTATAACATCAAGAAACTAGTTTTTTTCATGCAGCTTTATCAACTGCATACAGTGGAAAAACTTGCAACTAAGCAACATATTGGTGATCATATCAGCAACATTATGATATGTCAAAACCTTCAGCACTTGGACTTCTCCACACTCGATTACCCCTCTGACGAAATGCAGTCATGCATTAATGTGCTTGGTACGCTCATGATAGACTGAATTCTTCGATAAATGTATTGCACTTTGACTATCACATTTAATAGTGATAACTCGACCTTGAAGTTTCGGCTCCTTTGCAAAACCTTCAAGCCACAATGTTTCCTTCACAACTTCAGTTAGGGCGATATATTCCGCTTCAGTGGTTGATAAGGCAATGGCCTTCTGAATTGTAGCTTTCCAACTGATTTTTGTCCCAAACATAGTGAACACATACCCAGAAATAGATTTTCTTGAATCCATACAACCTGCATAATCAGAGTCGACATATCCTTCGATTACTGTTTTACTATCTTCTCCCAAGGCTCCACCGTAAATTAGGACTCTATTTAGAGACTCATTTATGTACCTTAAAATCCATTTCAATGCTTGCCAGTGAGCCTTTCTAGGATTCACCATGTACCTACTTACAAGACTTAATGCATATGCTACGTCGGGTCTAGTACAGACCATATCATACATCAAAGAACCCACTATATTAGCATATGGAATGCTATTCAGATAAGTTCTTTCGCAATCAGTGTTGGGACACTGATCTATACTCAGCTTGAATTGAGGATTTGTCGGAGTCACAACAGACTTTGAATTCGACATACCATACTTTCTGAGAATCTTGCGTAGGTGTCGCTACGCGAAAAATGACACAGAGTCGCCACCGGATTTTATTTATCCCACGGGGGGAAAGGGAAATAGCGATAAAACCTTTGGGAAAAGAGTGTGGTCATCGCAACCAAGTCTTAGGGTTCGGGAGTCGGTTATGCGAGGGGAAGGTATTAGCACCCCCTCGCATCCATCGTACTCGATGGGAACCTCCTAGGTTATTTCGCGTGAATGGGTGTTTTATTCTAAAAGTTTGCTTGTTTAAGGAAAAGAGGGATTGGTTTATTTATTTTAATGCTCGCCAAGGATTGTGGCCCTTGTGCCTACGTATCCTCACTTAAAAGAAGTGAAGAATCAGAGCTCCGTAGTTCGGAGGCTTTATGAAATTGTTGTTTGTTGGTTGATTTTATACCTTGAAAAAGGTTTTTTTGGATTGACGCCCTAAGGCAAAAATAGTTTGATGAGTTGATGTTGTTTTTAGTTTTTTTTGAAGAAAATGTGTTCTTGACTAGGATTATACAAAAGACTTTGGATAGAGATGAATGTATCGAATAACCAAGTCGAGCGCCTTGTATTCGAAACATTCGGAATGAGTGTAGGAGGGTTCCATTCTCATTCCTTCTCCACCACTTTAAAGTTCATGGTGCATAATTCCAATCATATATTTTATTGTGTTTTTTTTTTGTATTTTTATGCGAAAAGAGAAACACTTGATGTTGGATCAAGATTTATTGCTTGTAAAGATATTTGAAGTGATGCGATTTAGGTCGATGGCGGTGCACAAGGCATCCGACTTATATGGTCAAAAATGGCTCGATAAAATCGAGAGTTTACTTTTAAAAATAGTTTTTGGAAACAAAGGTCAACAAGGGCCATAACAATATTCACATACAAACATCATACAAACATAAGCCACACGGCTCAAAAAAATCGAGACACACAAAAAAAACGGCACGAAGTGCCATCAAAGAGTTTGCCGTGCGAACTCTTTGAAAAAACTTTTTTTAAGGTAAAACCGGTAAAAAAATATGGAGGAAACAGTGGTATGACACGGGTGAAAAAAGTTGAAACAGTGATGCAACACGCCCGACCGTGTTGTGTGATATGGCCCGTGTTGCAAGGCCTGGGGAAAAAAACTTCATACAGTAGCGTGACACGGTCGGCCGTGTCGTGTGACACGGCCCGTGTTGCTGGTCCAGGTCGAAATCTCACATTTTTTTTATGTTTTCGTTTCGTTTTTTGTGGTTCCTTGAGGATGGTTTCTTAGTCCCTTAGGGGATCTTACATGATATACAGTTCAACAACACATAAAAGAGTGAATGAAATGAATATAAAAGCAAAGAATAAAAGGAGAAAGATTTGAAGAAATGGATACCAAGAGCTTTCTATTCTTCTTGCAAGTACTCCAATGACCTTTGTTGGATGTGCTCTCCCCTCTTCACTCTATGTTGTGAAGGTTTGGTTTCTCAATGATCCTCTTGTGTCTCTATCTCACTCTCTTTTTTCTGTTTTTTTGGGGGTTTCTTGCTAACTATTTTCTGGTTTTTTGCTCTTACTCTTTGCTCTCTATGTGTAGTCTCTACTCTGCTTGCTTCTTGTGTTCTGTTCTGTTTTGATAGTAAGGAATACTATGTTTTCTATGCTTGCTTGCAGCCCATTTTCCACCTTTTATGTCAACTTTTTCTGCTGTCATAAAGCCACACACTTTGCACACCTTTTCATCACCAACTTTCCATTCTTGGCAATGCCTTTTTCTTCCTTTTGTGCAGCCCCACTTTTCCCTTCTATTTCTAGTATGACTTGCTGCATTTTTCTGCTGTAGCATACTATACTACTATCCCTCTTTTTGCCCATTAGTCTCTTGGATGGTATTGCTTCGTATCTTGCCATGTAGCCAATTGTTACCACTCTTTGACAGCATTTGCAAACTGATATTTAGCAAGTAAATATATCATTTGCATGCTATTTCCTTGACTTTGTGACATAAAAAATGATCTTGTAACATAATACATGTTGTCCTCTTGATTTTGTGACATGTAGTAATTCTTCAACTCTTGCATGGGGCTGTTTTGCCTATGATTGAACATGCATAATCTTGGCCCATAAACATTCCAATGTTGATTTAATTCTTGCATATTTCTTGGATGTTTGTGAACATAATGTAGCACATGAAAAAAATGGTGTAGTATGAAGAGTACCATATCATAGATTTGATTAAAGACTTGAATGAAGATTTAGAAATAGATCAATTTCTAAACATTATCTAGAGTTGGAATTTTTGTAACAAATGACATGATTGTAATGTCACAAAATTCCTCTTAGTATTATTTTTATCTCCATTCATGAATATTGAATTTTGGATGATGGATTCCCTCATGTGCTTAAAAATGAAATCTTGAATTATGCATTGATGATCTTGATTCATGCCTTAATAATTTGCACTCCACTTATGCCATAAAAATAAACATGTATGAAGGAGCTTTAGATTTGGCCTAGCATTCATGTCTATTAATATTTATCTTGAATATCCTTGTATTTTGTCAAGTAACTTCCCCTTGCCAAAATTTTCATGAGTAGACTTTTTCCTTAGATCAAACCTTAGGTGATGAACCTTTTTTCATGTAGTCCGAAAATAGACAAGTTACAACCAAACGGCCTAGTTCGTACCTTGTGAACCCGCATGCTCGATACACAATAGAATGATGTATGATATGCCGAATGTAGGGTATAAAAGGCTAACGGTGAAAATGAGGGTGTGACAGCTGCCCCTATTTAATCCTCTTGGACCTGAATGTCTGAAGGATAAAGGTGCTCGAGCATTCATGGTAGAAGAGAATTAAATACTAGAATACCCGGGATTTTCAACTTTGAGACGTGTGGAAAGTAGACAATCAGTGATATGGTTTGAAAAAGGTAAGGTGTTTGTCAGCGCAAGAAGGTATGAGGGATATGATGCTATGTTTGAGATGCAATGCGGAATGGACATGAGTGCTTTGCCAGCCGGGAGAGGAAGCACCTCGTGACGGGGAATCATAATTGGCTAAGAGGTATTCCTTCTACAAAAGATATAGAGGACTCTAGAAATTGGATTGTGAGATATTCCTTCTACAAAAGATAGAGAGGACTCTAGAAATTGGTTTTCCCCTTGCAAAAGGCAAAGAAGACTCCAGAACAAAAGGTTTGGAGAAAATGCTTCCTTCTACGAAAGGTAGGAAAGACTCCGAAATAAAAGGTTTGAAGATAAACATAAACTCCTTCTGCATCATGTAGAGGAGACTCCCTTGGGAGAATACGATCGCATTTCCTTCTGTCACGGCAGAAAGGACTCCATAACAAAAGGTTAGGAGAAAAAGTTCCTTCTACAAAAGGTAGAGAGGACTCCAGATCAAAAGGTTAGGAGAAAAATTTTCTTCTACAAAAGGTAGATAGGATACTCCCTTAGGAGAGGATGATCGTATTTTCTGGCTGCAAAAAGCAGAACATGCCCCTGAACAAAAGGTTAGGAGAAAATATTCCTTCTACAAAAGGTAGCGAGGATACTTACGAAAGGTAAGCTGACAACAAACTGGTACAAAAGGTACGAGATATCTTACTGAAGGTAAGTTGAATCAGTTGCAAAAGGCAAGCTGAAGATACTTCGAGAAGACTTACAAAAGGTAAGTTGAGGGCAATAACCATCCTTAAAGGATCCTGCCAAGATGTTCGCAGGGAAAATCGCGTATTTTTGAGAATGATTGGCTAAGCACTCATGAAATGATGCAGCATGTTATGCAAAAATGCTAAGGACGTAAGCATTATGTAGGTTATGGGTGATGATTTATGCCAAGTGATCGGGCTTTTGGTTAGGGGCGTCAAGTTTAGCTTCCCGACTTCCTTGTGATCATTTTCGGATGATCTCATTAGACAAGCTGTGCTGGTCAGTCAGGCTGCCCCTGGCTTGGTCAAGTCCCAATGAACTTTATGATCAGACGATGTTTTGTGTACACATGCGCCTATTAGACATCGCATTTATGCTTCATACACCTTGATCGGAGAGCAACTTTATGTTTCCCTTTGTGTTTAATATCAACCCATAAATTCACAATGCAATATTTGTCAAGAATGAAAATTCCACTTTTTTGCAAACAACAATAAAAAATAAAAGAAATGCAAAGCACGAATTGATGAAAGATATTTTATTGATGATAAAGGGACCCGTAAATGGGTAATCTTACATAAGGACACAATTCCTAAAAGAGGTAATTGCAAAAATAAACAATGACAAAAGTACAATGGTAATGAGAAAAACGGATTTCCATTGAGTTTCAACTCTGCTATGATCCTTATGAACTTGATGCTCCTCGTACATTGCCTCTAAGGAATGAGATTGGATTGATCATTCCCGTGTGTAGCTCCACTTGTTCTGATGATGAACTCACAGATTTTTCACAGACCGCAGTCTTTTCTTTTAAGTTCCCTAACTTTTGCCTAGACCGCCCTTTCGGGTTTTCAGTCTACCGGGATACCTTTTTTGCCTAAGTTGCCCCTAAGGGTTTTCAACTTATCGGGTATTATTTTTATTTTAACCTTAACTTTTGCCTGGACTTTTCTTTTTGTTGTCCACCGGGTTTGCTTTCAAGCATAGTATTTTTTGACTGCGTCTGCATTTACGGGGGATGATAGATCTTCACCGTCCATGTTGGATAATATCAAGGATCCTCCAAAGAAAACCTTCTTCACAACATATGGGCCCTCGTAGTTAGGTGTCTATTTGCCCCTTGGGTCTGTGTGGATTGGCAGAATCTTCCTTAATACCAAGTCTCCTACTTCAAAATCTCGAGGGCGAACCTTCTTATCAAACGCCCATTTCAACCGCTTTTGGTAAAGCTGGCCATGACAGATGGCTGTCATGCGCTTTTCATCGATGAGATTAAGTTGATCAAATCTCGCCTGTATCCATTCTGCTTCATCAAGCTTAACATCAGTCAGAATTCTCAGAGATGGAATTTCGACCTCAACAGGTAGTACTGCATCCATGCCGTATACAAGAGAAAAAGGAGTTGCCCCAGTAGAAGTGCGTACTGAAGTGCGGTAGCCATGCAAAGCAAATGGTAGCATTTCGTGCCAGTCTTTGTATGTTTTCACCATTTTCTGGACGATCTTCTTGATATTTTTGTTCGCTGCCTCAACAGCACCATTCATCTTTGGGCGATATGGTGATGAGTTATGATGCTCGATCTTGAAACTCTCACATAATTCCTTCATCATCTTGTTATTGAGGTTTGAACCATTATCAGTAATGATTTTATTTGGGACCCCATAACGACAAATGATTTCTTTCTTGATAAAGCGAGTGACCACTTGTTTGGTGACATTGGCATAAGACGCGGCTTCCACCCATTTAGTGAAGTAATCAATGGCCACTAAGATGAAACGATGACCGTTTGAAGCAGTTGGCTCGATGCGTCCGATCATATCTATGCCCCACATGGCGAAGGGCCAAGGCGATGTCAAGACATTTAAAGGAACTGGTGGCACATGAATCCTATCTGCATAGATCTGACATTTATGGCATGTTTGCACGTGACGGTAGCAATCGGTCTCCATTGTTAACCAATAATAACCAGCCCTCAAAATCTTCTTAACCATCGTGTGTCCACTGGCATGCGTACCAAAAGAGCCTTCATGGATTTCATTTATGATTCGGTCAGCTTCGTGTCTATCCACGCATCTGAGCAGGACCGAGTCATAGTTCCGCTTGTAAAGCACATCTCCGCTTAAGAAGAATTTGGAGGAAAGCCTCCTTAAATACTTCTTGTCTGTGATGGAAACATTTTCTGGATATTCTTGTTTTTCTAGATACCTTTTGATATCATAGAACCAAGGTTGATCGTCGATTATTAGCTCTGCTTCCAGACAGTGGGCAGGCTCGTCAAGATATTCAATGCGGATAGAGGGTGCCTCGTTTTTCCATTTAACTTTGAACATGGATGACAATGTGGCAAGAGCGTCTGCCAATTGATTACTTTCCCTAGGGATGTGGTTGAAAGTAATCTCGTCAAAGTATGGGATTAACTTCAAGACGTGATCCCGATATGGAATCAGTTTGCTATCACGTGCTTCCCAATCACCTTTGACTTGACTGATCACTAATGCGGAGTCCCCATACACTTCCAAAATCTTGATTCCATGATCAATAGCGGCTTCAATTCCGAAGATACATGCCTCATATTCTGCCATATTGTTGGTACACTCGAAACATAACCTTGCGGTGAATGGAATATGGAAACCAGTAGGAGATGTGATGATTGCCCCTATTCCATTGCCTTGAGCATTTGCGGCGCCATCGAACACGAGCGTCCATCGCGATCCTGGTTCGGGTCCGTCATTTGGTCCTAATGTTGCATAGTCTCTGACAAACATGATGTCTTCATCAGGGAATTCAAAACGCATGGGCTGGTAATCTTCCATAGGTTGGTGAGCAAGATAGTCAGATAGCACACTCCCTTTGATAGCTTTTTGTGAGACGTACTGGATGTCATATTCAGTTAGTACCATTTGCCAACGAGCCACTCGTCCGGTGAGAGCAGGCTTTTCAAAAATGTACTTGACCGGATCCATCTTTGATATCAACAATGTGGTATGGGTCAACATATATTGCCTTAGGCGTTTGGCAGCCCATGCAAGTGCGCAACATGTCTTTTCCAACATTGAGTATCTCGTTTCGCAGTCGGTGAACTTCTTGCTTAGGTAGTAGATAGCGTGCTCCTTTCTACCTGTTTCGTCATGCTGCCCCAACACATCCCATGGATTCTTCCAGAACAGTTAAGTACATGATGAGAGGTCTTCCTGGCACGGGAGGCATCAAGATCGGTGGCTCTTGCAGATATTCTTTAATTCTCTCAAATGCTTTCTGGCAGTTGTCATTCCACACGATTGCTTGATCCTTGCGAAGCAACTTGAATATTGGCTCACATGTGGCTGTTAGGTGAGATATGAATCTAGCGATGTAGTTTAATCTCCCTAAGAAACCACGAAACTCCTTCTCAGTCCTTGGAGCTGGCATATCTTGGATAGCTTTTACTTTGTCAGGATCGACTTCAATTCCTTTTTGGCTCACGATAAAACCTAGCAATTTACCAGATCTTACCCCAAAAGTGCATTTATTCGGATTGAGCCTTAGCCTGAACTTTCTTAGTCTTGTAAACAGCTTTTCCAAATGGATGAGATGTTCCTCTTCAGTTTTGGATTTTGCAATCATATCGTCGACATACACTTCGATCTCTTTATGAATCATATCATGAAAGAGAGTTACCATCGCTCGTTGATATGTTGCGCCAGCGTTCTTTAGACCAAATGGCATAACCTTATAGCAGAAGGTTCCCCAAGGGGTGATGAAGGTAGTCTTCTCCATATCTTCCGGAGCCATTTTGATTTGGTTGTATCCGGAGAAACCATCCATGAAAGAGAATACAGAGAATTGGGCCGTATTATCCACTAACACATCAATATGTGGCAGCGGAAAGTCATCTTTTGGGCTGGCTCTATTCAAGTCTCGGTAGTCGACACACATCCGCACTTTACCATCTTTTTTAGGAACAGGTACAATGTTGGCGACCCATCGAGGATATTTTGATACGGCCAAGAATCCGGCATCAAGCTGCTTTTGCACTTCCTCCTTAATCTTAAGGGCCATGTCAGGTCGAGTTCGTCTCATCTTTTGTTTTATAGGCGGGCAATCCTCCTTGAGTGGCAGTTTATGCATCACAATGTCAGAATCCAATCCAGGCATGTCTTGGTATGACCAAGCGAACACATCTGCATATGTGCATAGGAGCTCGATCAGTCGTCTCTTCACACTCTCTTCTAGAGCAGCGCCTACCTTGATCTCTTTCTTATCTTCCTCAGTTCCGAGATTGACAACTTCTACTGATTCCTGATGCGGTTGAATGACCTCGATCAGCCATTTTTATTTTTTGTATATATTATTTTCATGATATTTAACATATTAGCTTTATTTTATTTTAGTAGTATAATAGGGTTATATATCTATATATATTAGTTCCTATTTTATTATTATTTCTATTTAAAATTTCTTATACTTTATTTTTTAAAATTGAATTCCATTTCGCATTTGTTATTGGGCATTTTGTCCCATTTCATCTGTTTTGGTCGATGACGAGACCTCCGTAATTCATTACCAGTCAAATTATTGACAGGTAATGTTGGATCGGAGACCACCTCTTTTCTCTCTTCATTACTTGTCCCGACTCGATTCAAAACTTTGTCAAACAATTTTCAAAATCAAATTATCTTTGCATTGAATTAAAAAGAGGGGATTAAGTGTAGACTTTCTTCCCCTCCGAGTGTTGGGATACCCACTGTAGTGAGGGTGGTTCCGACACTCGTCTTTCAATACGAAGACGCTTCCCGTCCATTTTCAAATCTCATCTCTTTAAAATCATCTCTTTGTATTGAAATTCGACGAGAGGATTGGGTGTAGACCCCTTCTTCTTCGAGCGTAGGGATGCCCACTGTAGTGAGGGTGGTCTCGACACTCGTCTTTCAATACAAAGACGCTTCCAACATTTCCTCATAAAACCTCGGTCTCGTACCGAGTATACTTTCAGTAATAAATTGATTTCTCTTTGTATCGAATTAAGAAGAGAAGATTGGGTGTAGACCTCTTCTTCTCCGAGTGTTGGGATGCCCACTGTAGTGAGGGTGGTCTCGACACTCGTCTTTCGATACGAAGATGCGACTTTATCCACCATCTCGCTTTCACAACTTCCTTCCACAATTTTCACACCTAAAACCTCGGTCTCGTACTGAGTGCATTTTCAAATCTTTTCATAACAAAAACTTGAATGGTCGTGGAGTGGTTAGGCGTAGGCCTTCTCCTATCCCGAGTGCTGACGTTTACCGTAGGGTTCTCTGTCGCAAAGCACTTACCCTTCAAAACCAAAAAAAACATCATTAATAAAAGAATGAAGTCCTCTTCGCATTGAATTAAAGAGAGAGGATTAAGTGTAGTCTTCTTCCTCTCCGAGTGTAGGGACGCCCACTGTAGTGAGGGTGGTTTCGACGCTCGTCTTTCAATGCGAAGACGCCTCGTTCGCCACACCCTTTTATAACAAAAACTTTGAGACAAAGAATTGGGTACTACCCGTAGGGGTTACTATCCGAGGACATGTCTCTCCCCCTAAAAACAATCCAATCAATCAAACGTGACTCCTTGCCCCGCGTGGCGAAAACTAATCAATCTTTCAAAAAGGATATGTTACGTCCGTTCTACCGCAAACAGGTAACGCCTAAGTCTCCAACGAGCGAGCAGCAAAACACCTAACTGCTAGAATGCGCACGATAGCATCATCCATAAAAAACATCAACACACCGTAGGCCGAACTACGGCTGCTCTGATTCTTTACTTTTTCAAGTAAAGATACGTAGGCACAAGGGCCACAATCCTTGCCGAGCACACTTTCCCCCCATATCGGTAGTTCCCCGAACTACGTCGACTCTGACTTTCTCACATTTATAGAGAATACGTAGGCATAGGACTGCGAAGTCCTACCGAGTCTGTTCTTTCTTTTTTTCTTCCCCGTTCTCTCTTTCCTCCTAACTTTCTTGTTTCAAACCCTTCTTTTACCCAGTGGAACTTTCTTCTTATAGCATAATATTTAGGCAAATAAATTCACACATCGACAAACAAAAGGTTCCCAGCGAGTACGATGGATGCGAGGGGTGCTAATACCTTCCCTTCGCATAACCGGCTTCCGAACCCGTTCTTGGTTACAAGACCATCTTATCCATCTCTTTCTTAAGGTTTTCTCGATATTTTCCTTTCCCCTCATGGGATAAATAAAGTTCGGTGGCGACTCTTCTGTCTATCCTTTTCGCCTCCCCGTCGTTGCGCGACGCATTTTTCGAGTAGCGACAGCTGGCGACTCTGCTGGGGACCCTAGCGAGCCAGACCTAATTTGTTTGTCGTGTTTGTGTTTTATTTGCTTTTTTTTTTTTTTTTTTTTTTTTTTTATTATGTTATGTTCACTAACTGTTGGGTTTATTTGGATGGTTTGTGAGATAAAGCTTTCTACCCGAGCTTTCAAGTACACACTAAGATAGGAGGTGGGTTCTTTCTGATTTGCGAGACTTAGGACTCGTTGAGTTGGATCGAATTCCATCGCTCAGATGAGACCCCGTTAGAATGATTATGTCTTACGTGTAGTCGTAATGACGTCTTTATTTCCGACGTGGGAGTCCGCGACTCTGAGGACCTTTGTAGAACCTTATTCCAAAGGTTGCTAGGACATGACTCTGTGTTCATCCTTTGAAGGGATTACCGTCTTACGAGTAGTCGTTATGATGGAAAACTTTCGAGGGTTAGTGCACGGGACTTTGTTTAAAAGCCTTTGGAATACCCTCTTATAAACCATTAGACAACCCACCCGATGGGAGAAATGTTTTGTGTTGTTTTGCAGGACCAGTGATCTTGATCTTGAGTTGTGCTCTTTATCATGTGCATTCATAAAACATTGCATTGCATATCATTTCTCGCATATCAAGGGACTTAAGAGACTGTGATTATCTCAGGTATTGGTGAATACAATGACTGACCAAAGAAAACGAAGCACAAATTCCATCAAGTTTAGAGAACCAAAGCTGGAACTAATTCAAGACATTCTGATTGACGTACCAAAGGCTATCAAGATCAACTTTCAGGGAAAGTATGGGAAACTGCTTGATCTCCTCCATTCTAGGGTCGACACTTGGGCTTTGTTCGCTATGGCTCAGTTCTATGATGCACCTCTCCGATGTTTCACTTTTCAAAACTATCAGTTGGCCCCTACTCTTGAGGAATATTCTCACATTTTGAACATCAAGATTAAGGATCAACCTATATACACAGGCTTGGAAGAAGAACCAAAACCTCCTGCCATTGCTCTTGCCCTACGTATGACCAAAGAGGAAGTCAAAGAGGGTCTAACTAGTAAAGGGGGCGCTCAGGGTTTTCCATTGAAATTTCTGCTAGAAAAGGCTGCTCAATACAAGGTGGATGAAGATTGGGAAAAGTTCGGAATAAGCGTTGCTCTAATGATTTATGGGATTGTCCTCTTTCCAAATGTGGACAATTTCATAGACATCACTGCCATCGTTCTCTTCATGCAGAAGAATCCTATCCCTACACTCCTTGCCGATGTTTATCACTCCATTCATTGGAGGAGTGAAAAGAAGGCGGGGATGATCCAATGCTGCTCTCACCTGCTATACAAGTGGTATGTTTCTCATTTACCCAAGAAAGGGCCGTTCATGGAAAACAAGAAGAAATTAAAATGGTCTCAACGCATCATGTCTCTGGAAGCTAGTGATATTGCTTGGTACTCTCCTGAGTACTATGATGTGGAAATCATTTTCAGTTGTGGAGAATTCGGTAATGTACCTTTGATCGGTAGGGCCGGTTGTATTAATTATAACCCAGTCATGGCATTACGTCAGTTGGGCTATGCTATGGAGGGCGAGCCCGAGGCGGGGAAGGTTCAGAGTTTCTTTTTGCTAGCCACATCAGAGGACCCTGCGTTTGTCAGGAGGATTGCTAAGGCTTGGGGTAAGATTCATACAAAGGGGAGGAAGGAGTTAAAAGCGAAGAATTGCGTGGCAAAGGAGCCATACAACCGTTGGTTACTAGCTAGAGTAGCTGAAAGGTCGTTACCATTTCCCTTAGAGCCCTCTATGCAAGAAGCACCTCTTGCTCCCACCCATGTGTCCATAGAAGAATATGAAAAATTGAAGCTAATAGTGGAGAGATTGACTAAGGAGAACCAGGACCTTCAGAATGAAGTCCACCAAGCAAAGGTGGAGAGTGGTCAGTACAAAAGAAAGGTGGAGTTTGAACAGGATCAAGCAGCTGAAAGTAGCAAGAAGCTAAAATTAGAAACGGATCTGAGAGTCAGGTACCAACAGGGTTACGAAGGGGCTGATGCATCCTTAACAACTCTCCGACAACGCTTAAAGGACACCAAAGCTTCTTGTGATAGGGCATGGCACTTCTTTGAGATAGCCTCCGCCGAAAAGAAGGAAATACGAGAGAATCTTGAGGCTGATATTGGGGATCTTGAAGAACGACTGAGAAATGCTTTGACCCTAGTGAAAAATGAACGAAGACTCAAAGAAGAGGCATTGAAAGATTCATATGTCACATCCGACATGTGGAATAACAAATGTCAAGAATTGGAAACTGCCCAAGAAACAGCCCTTCTATGGAGGAATCATTTCGAGGCTTTGCAAAGAGATAGTGCGCAGTGGCTCGAGAAGGAGGCTCAGCTCAATGAGTTGTTGGACACCCATGTGGATTCCATTTGTTATTACCAGTCGACTCTAGATATGTGTCGTGCTAGGTACAACAATCTGGTGGAGCATTGCAACCTCATGATCCGTGATATCCCATGGAGGTTGGAAAGCGCCATTCAAGACCTGGAAGGAAATGATGTCCCCCCTTCTGTTCACCACTTTATCCAACTCTGCGACCAAATGGTTAGGAGGTTCATGTTTGAGACGAAGAAACTTGAAGAACGTCTCCAAAAGAGAGAATTTTAGTCATTCAGTTATCTTTTGTAGCACGACTTGTAGTTTCAGCTTATTCAGCTTTTGTCTGTATGAATTTTTTCTAAAAAATTTAATGAAAGATTGCTTTTGGTCCAAATTGTGCACTTCTTTATTATTCAGTCATGATTCTATGATACCAATGATAATCACAAGCCTCGAAAGTCTCTCGAGCATTTTGCATACATTTGCGCATTTTTTCTTTTCGCGTTTCCTACAACCCGATCTTACACACCGCTTACCCCTTTCAGAAAGAGTAAAGCAAGCTGACTTCACGGCATCGATATAACACAAGGAATAGCCAGAAGAGAATCATGGATCAGATAGAGCAGGACCAGGCTACTATGAGGAGCGAGATGCTAGGCATGAAAACGCAAATGAATCAACTCATGGAGGTGATTCAGAATATGGCCAGAAGTCAAGAGGAGATGAGACAAGCAGCAGAGAGGAGCGCTAATCAAACTTTGGCTGGTGCAATTCCCAATGCAAGCGGTGCAATTCCAATTCCCGCTGAAGCCACCCCAACCCCTGTTGGGGCAATTCCTACTTCTGCCGGCGCCGTACCCATCAACACCGTCCCTCCGCCAGTCGGTACGACTCATCTTCATGGTACTACGATCCCAACACAAGTCCAGTACGACGATCATGAAGGTTTCTATGAGAATTCAGGTGAAGCGTATGGACCACAGACCGCCGAACTAGAGAAGAAGTTTAATGCTTTACAGGAGATGGTGAAGACATTGCAAGGCCCCGATGTTTTGGGACTGGATGCCGCTGAAATATGTCTTGTACCCGGAGTTAAGATACCTCCAAAGTTTGTAATTCCAACCTTTGAGAAGTACAAGGGTAACAGTTGTCCTAAGACCCACATAAGGTCTTACTGTAGGAAGATGGCCGCCTATTCTGATGACGAGAAGCTACTAATCCATTTCTTTCAAGATAGCTTAACAGAGGCATCCCTAGAATGGTATATGCACCTTGAACGATCCAACGTAAGAAGCTGGAAAGAGTTGGCAGACGCTTTCGTGAAGCATTATCAGTATAATACTGACATGGCTCCGAATCGAATGCAGCTTCAGAATTTGACTCAGAAGCCGAATGAGTGTTTTAAGGACTTCGCGCAAAGATGGAGGGGAGTGGCTGCAAGGGTACAACCTCCACTGATGGAGAAAGAACTGACAGACCTATTCATGGGCACGCTACAAGGACCGATCTTTGAGCGGTTAGCATCCTCAACTTCCACGGTGTTTTCTGAACTTGTTATGGCTGGAGAGAGATTAGAGAGTTTCATGAAGGCGGGAAAAATTCAGAATGCAGGCGGATCTGCAAACGGGGTCAAGAAGCCTTATCAGGGTTTCGTTAAGAAAAGGGAAGGCGAAGCTAGTGCAGTGTTCACCAATGGAAGGAGAACTCACCAAGGTTATCACCACATTGCTGCCATCGCTCCACAGCAACCACTTTCTATTCCGGCAAATCAGCCTGCGCCTCAGCAAAATCGACAACAACAACCCTATCAACCAAGACAAAATCAGTATCAAGGGCAGAGAAAGCCAGAAAGGAGGCTTGATCCAATTCCGTCCACTTACGCCAAATTGCTTCCGTTCTTGTTGAAAGCAGGTCTCGTTCAACTTAGGGAAATGAAAGATCCTCCGGCTGTTCTCCCCTACGGCTACGATGTAAATGCGAGATGCGAGTTCCACTCTGGCGCCCCGGGCCATAGCATCGAGAATTGTAAAGCTTTAAAATACATTGTGCAAAATCTTATCGACTCCAAAGCGATAAACTTTACCCGAAATACCCCGAACATCAAATCTAACCCAATGCCACCTCACCATTCAACAAACATGATTGAAGGCTCTAAGGGGATCCGATTAATTTCGGATATTGAGAAATTGAGGACCCCACTTTCCACAATTAAGGAGCAACTCTTGTTGAAAAACATTTACCCAGGATGTCCAATTGATTGCCATGTTTGCATGGACGGATCTCAAGGATGCGCTGAGCTGAAGAAGGGCATACAAGGCCTGATTGAGCAGGGTGTATTAGTAGCAGAACAACTATCAAAGATTGAGGAAGTTGCTACTCTTGAAATTCCGTTCGAAACATTGGAGATACCATATGATGATGGATATGAGCTCTGGATCCCAGTTAACAATTCGAACCGCACACCATTGACCATACCGTGCGATGAGGAAGAATGGGACAACGTGTATGGACGTACTCCGATCCCACTGCAAATCCCGTATGATCCAGTTCAGATACCTATGTCTCCACCATCAATGAACCAGCTTGTCATTTCGACCCCATCTCCTTTTCCGTACGAAAGCACCAAAGCTGTACCTTGGTTATACGATGAAACTGTTTTTCTCAACGGACAGAAGGTGGCAGAGGAAGATGTAATGGAAGAAAAGAAAACTGTAGGGAACATCGTGGGAACCGGAGGCGTCACTAGAAGTGGTCGAATATTCGCTCCGACTGCACCTCCTGTCAACAGCAGTGACAATACAAGGAAAGGTACTGCCGTACCAAGCACCAATGAACAGGGGCAGTCATCTAAACAGAAGGGCATCCCAAATGATGAAGCGGAGGAGTTTCTAAGAATCATTCAGAAAAGCGACTACAAAGTGATTGATCAGCTCAATCAGACGCCCTCAAAGATATCCATGCTGTCATTGTTAATGTGTTCAAAGGCCCATCAAGAAGCATTGCTAAAATTCTTGAAGGCAGCTCATGTGCCAGAGGAGATATCAGTGGTGCAGTTTGAAGAAGTGGTGGGAAATATTGCATCAGGTCATATTTTGAGCTTTAATGATAGTGAATTACCTCCCGAAGGTAAAAATCATAACAAGGCCCTGCACATTACCATCGAATGTGTGGATGTTGTATTCTCTAGGGTGCTTGTTGACACTGGATCATCGCTGAATGTATTACCCAAAAGCTCGTTGTGCAAGCTGTCAATTGAAGGACTTGTGATGAAGCCAAGTCAAACCATTGTAAAAGCATTTGATGGAGCTAAGAGAACTGTGGTAGGCGAGGTTGACCTCCCGATCAAGATCGGACCTCATACTTTCATCATTACATTTTACGTAATGGATATATACCCCGCTTACAGTTGCCTTCTTGGTCGTCCGTGGATTCATTCCGCGGGCGCTGTAACTTCAACTTTGCATCAAAAGATCAAGTTTATGATTAACAATCAGATGGTCATCATTGAGGGTGAGGAAGATGTTCTTGTGAGCCATCTTGCCTCTTTCCGCTATGTGGAAGTAGGAAATGAGGTGCATGAGACACCGTTTCAAGCTTTTGAAGTGATCAATGTTGAAATGATTTACGAAAAGCCAGCATCTTCAATAGTGACTTGGAAGGACGCGAGGACGGTGATAGAGGAAGGACATCCGCGAGGATGGGGCAGGGTGTTAGAATTGCCCGTCAACAAAAATGGAGCTGGTCTAGGCTACAAGCAGAAGAATGCAACTGATAAGGGCAAAGAGCTTGCAACTCCGTTGGTTTTTACTAGTGGAGGCCACCTTGTCGATGGTCAAGTCATGTTTTTGGAAACTGAAGCCGAAGATCATGAAGAGCTGTGTATGGTGTATCCTAGGGCGCCTAATCAAGTCTTGAACAATTGGAGAGTCGTCGAAATCCCCGAAGTTACTCTAGTAGACGAGTAATTCCCTTTTATTTTACCTAAAAAAAAAAATCATATGCTCTGCCCAAGGCATATGGATCATGTTGTAGGGCCTTTTGCTTTTTAAAGCACAACTTATCATCAATAAATAAACTTTCGCATCCAATTACGCTCTCTTTCTTTCATTTTTACTTTTTGCACATAAAATTATCTTTGAAAGACAATGTTTTGTTTTATTTTCCTTTTTCTGTTAACCTTTTCTAAAAATAAAAAAATAATAATAAAGCATGAAGTCATTCATCGTGCAGATCTTCCCTTGCTCCTGTCAATAACGACCCCGCTATGGTCCAATATGACTTTGATAACCCGATCTACCAAGCCGACGAAGACTGCGAGGAAGATTGTGATCTCCCAGAAGAGCTAGCTAGACTATTGAAACAGGAGTCAAAAGTCATTCAGCCCTACCAAGAAGAGGTCGAAGTCATCAACATGGGAACTGAGGAGGATGCCAAAGAAATCAAGATAGGCGCAGCTTTGGAGTCAGAGATTAAGTCAAAACTGATAATACTGCTTCGAGAGTATGTTGACGTTTTTGCTTGGTCTTACAAAGATATGCCCGGTCTAGATGAAGAGATCGTGATGCACAAACTACCTCTCAAGGAAGGCTGCCCGCCGGTGAAGCAAAAGTTGAGGAGAACAAAGCCAGAGATGTCTTTCAAGATCAAAGAAGAGGTACAAAAGCAATTGGACGCTGGTTTCCTGGCAGTATCCAACTATCCGCAATGGATAGCGAATATTGTCCCAGTACCTAAAAAGGATGGGAAGGTGCGAATGTGTGTAGATTATAGAGACCTTAATAGAGCGAGTCCGAAAGATGACTTCCCTTTGCCACACATTGATGTGCTAGTGGACAACACAGCCCAATTTTCTGTATTCTCATTTATGGATGGCTTTTCTGGATATAACCAAATTAAGATGGCGCCCGAAGATATGGAAAAGACGACTTTCATCACTCCATGGGGAACTTTCTGTTACAAGGTTATGCCATTTGGACTCAAGAACGCAGGCGCAACATATCAGCGAGCAATGGTCACTCTTTTCCATGACATGATACATAAAGAGATTGAGTGTTATGTAGACGATATGATTGCGAAATCCCAGACTGAGGAAGAGCACCTTATCCACTTGGGAAAACTATTCGCCCGGTTAAGGAAATTCCAGTTGAGACTAAATCCCAACAAATGCACTTTCGGTGTAAGATCTGGTAAATTGCTAGGTTTTATTGTGAGCCAGAAAGGGATTGAAGTCGATCCAGATAAGGTCAAAGCTATCCAGGAGATGCCGATTCCCAAAACTGAAAAAGAGGTCCGAGGATTCCTTGGGAGGTTGAATTATATCGCCAGGTTCATATCCCATCTAACGGCCACTTGTGAGCCCATCTTCAAATTACTTCGGAAGGATCAAGCCGTGGTATGGAACGATAACTGTCAGAAAGCCTTTGAGAAAATAAAGGAATACCTACAAGAACCGCCGATCTTGATGCCTCCGGTGCCCGGACGACCCCTGATCATGTACCTGACTGTGTTAGAGGGATCCATGGGATGCGTATTAGGACAACATGATGAAACCGGCAGGAAAGAGCATGCAATCTATTACCTCAGCAAGAAGTTTAATGATTGTGAAACGAGATATTCGATGCTCGAGAAGACATGTTGCGCATTGGCTTGGGCAGCAAAACGCTTGAGACAATATATGCTCACCCATACGACTTTGTTGATCTCCAAAATGGATCCCGTCAAATACATATTCGAGAAGCCCGCTCTCACTGGGCGGGTAGCTCGTTGGCAAATGGTGTTAACAGAGTATGACATCCAGTATGTTACACAGAAAGCTATCAAAGGGAGTGTGCTCTCTGAATACCTTGCCCACCAACCTATGGACAACTACCAGTCTATGCGTTTCGATTTCCCCGACGAAGACGTCATGTTTGCCAGAGATTATGCCACACCAGACCCAAATGAGGGACCCGAACCAGGATCGCGATGGACGCTCGTGTTCGATGGTGCCGCAAATGCCAAAGGTTGTGGAATTGGGGCAATCATCACTTCTCCAACTGGTTTTCATCTGCCATTCACCGCCAGATTATGCTTTAAGTGTACTAACAACATGGCCGAATATGAAGCTTGTATTTTCGGAATTGAAGCTGCCATTGATAATAGAATCAAGATTCTAGAAGTCTATGGAGATTCCGCGCTGGTCATATGCCAGATTAAAGGGGAGTATGAAACACTGGACCTCAAGTTAATTCCTTACAGAGATCATGTCTTGAAGTTAATCCCGTACTTTGATGAGATCACTTTTCATCACATTCCCAGAGGAGAAAATCAGTTGGCTGACGCCCTAGCAACACTAGCATCTATGTTTCAAGTCAAGTGGGAGAATGAGGCGCCATCCATCCGTTTAGAATATTTGGACGAACCCGCTTATTGCCTAGCGGCTGAGGGGGAAGAAGTTAAAACTGACAATCATCCTTGGTTCTATGACATCAAGCGATATCTGGAGACCCAAGAATACCCAGAAGGCATAACTATCACTGACAAGAAGTACCTCAGAAAGCTCTCCTCAAAGTTCTTCCTCAGTGGTGACGTGTTGTACAAGCGGAATTACGATTCGGTTCTACTCAGATGCGTGGATAAACACGAGGCAGAACGTATCATAAATGAAATGCATGAAGGATCTTTTGGGACACATGCTAGTGGTCATACTATGGTTAAAAAGATTTTGAGGGCGGGATACTATTGGATGACGATGGAAACGGATTGTTGTCTCCATGTCCAATCATGCCACAAGTGCCAGATTTACGCAGACAAGGTCCATACTTCACCACTCCCTCTGAATGTTTTGACTTCGCCTTGGCCCTTCGCTATGTGGGGTATAGATGTAATCGGACGCATCGAGCCAACCGCTTCAAATGGGCACCGTTTTATCTTAGTGGCCATCGATTACTTTACCAAATGGGTAGAAGCGGCGTCCTATGCCAACGTCACTAAGCAAGTGGTGACTCGCTTCATCAAAAAAGAGATTATTTGTCGATATGGAATCCCGAACAAGATCATTACAGACAATGGTTCAAACCTCAACAATAAGATGATGAAAGAGTTGTGTGAAAATTTCAAAATTGAACACCACAATTCAACACCTTATCGCCCTAAAATGAACGGAGCTGTTGAGGCGGCAAATAAGAATATTAAGAAAATCGTCCAGAAGATGGTGAAGACTTACAAAGACTGGCACGAGATGTTGCCGTTCGCGTTGCATGGCTACCGCACCTCAGTGCGCACTTCCACAGGGGCAACCCCGTTTTCTCTCGTATATGGCATGGAAGCAGTATTGCCCATTGAAGTAGAGATTCCCTCCTTAAGGATTTTAGCAGACGTCAAGCTAGATGAGGCCGAATGGATACAAGCCAGACTCGACCAACTCAATCTCATCGACGAGAAACGCATGACGGCCATCTGTCATGGACAATTATACCAAAAACGATTGAAAAGGGCCTTTGATAAGAAGGTTCGCCCACGATACATCCAAGCAGGAGATTTGGTGCTAAGGAAAATTCAGCCAACTCACGTCGATCCAAGGGGGAAATGGGCACCAAACTATGAGGGTCCGTATGTAGTAAAGAAGGTTTTCTCCGGAGGGGCCTTGATCCTATCAACCATGGATGGTGACGATCTCTCATCCCCTGTGAATGCAGATGCAGTTAAAAAATATTATGCCTAAAAGATAGACCCGGTGGACCCAAAAAGAAAATCCACGCAAAAATGGGCGTCCTGGTGGACCATGAAAATGGTTCAGGCAAAATTAGGGACTAGAAAAAAGGGGGAGTATCCTGATAGGCTGAAAACCTGAAAAGGCGGCCTAGGCAAAAGTTAGGGATTCAAAAAGGCAGAACTGCATCTTGAAAAGACGTGTGAATTATTCCTCGTAACCATCAAGCTCTCAACTGAGAAAGATCAATTCGATTCTGGGCTCAAAAGCAAGGCGTGAAGGGTCTTCAGAGACATATGGGCCATAGCGGATTTGAAACTTGGCAGGGACCATTTTCAACATTGTCTCAGTCTTTATTTTTCTTTTTTAAAAGCAGTTACCTCTTTCAGGAATTGCCTCCCTTTGTAATTTTCCCATTTATGGGTTTTTCATCAATAAAATTACTTTCATCAAAGCTTTTTTTGTTTTTATTTACCGTTTGGTTGCAAGTTTCATTTATTTGATGATAGGTTTTGCATATAATGACATTATGGTAAATTAGACTAAGGGATAACTTACCCTCTTGAGATAACTAAAGGGTGACCATGACTCTAAGGAATACGCAGGAACATCATTCTAAATCTTGTAACAACTTGACTGACAAGGTCGTCAAACCCGGCAGAGCAGGCCATGAGCTGAAAATCTCAACGCATCCAAGTTCTTTATACATCATAAATAGATGATGTCGGGAAGTCATGCTTATCTTTCACTTTCCCACCACCAAAGTTCGCCATGTCGGCACCTGTATTTCCATTACCTGTCCGCAATCATACGCATCATACGCATCGCATTCGACATCATAAGCATCTTGCTTCATAAGCATCTTGCATCATATACATACCTATGATTACATCATACTTTCCTCAGCTCTTGCATCACCGCGTGTTAGCATTTGCATTTGCATCTCCATTCGTTATGGAACATCATTATCATCAAGCATTTACATATACGAGATCAGATTCAGGATCAATTTCGAAGATTTTCAAGATCCTAATCAGCCTAGTCAGGGGCATCTTTTCAAGACCATGGGCGTATTGCATGATGTATTGCAACCTCGTGGTTAATCAGACCTTCAAAATCAACGTTCAGCCCAGACAGGGGCATCTCCAGTAAATCTATGGGTGATCCCCAATGAATTGTCTCCAGCAGACTTCGGCGATAAGTGGCAATCTCTTCAGAGAAGCTTATCCATCTTCAGCGATAAGTGGCAATCTCTTCAGAGAAGCTTATCCATCTTCAGCGATAAGTGGCAATCTCTTCAGAGAAGCTTATCCATCTTCAGCGATAAGTGGCAATCTCTTCAGAGAAGCTTATCCATCTTCAGCGATAAGTGGCAATCTCTTCAGAGAAGCTTATCCATCTTCAGCGATAAGTGGCAATCTCTTCAGAGAAGCTTATCCATCTTCAGCGATAAGTGGCAATCTCTTCAGAGAAGCTTATCCATCTTCAGCGATAAGTGGCAATCTCTTCAGAGAAGCTTATCCATCTTCAGCGATAAGTGGCAATCTCTTCAGAGAAGCTTATCCATCTTCAGCGATAAGTGGCAATCTCTTCAGAGAAGCTTATCCATCTTCAGCGATAAGTGGCAATCTCTTCAGAGAAGCTTATCCATCTTCAGCGATAAGTGGCAATCTCTTCAGAGAAGCTTATCCATCTTCAGCGATAAGTGGCAATCTCTTCAGAGAAGCTTATCCATCTTCAGCGATAAGTGGCAATCTCTTCAGAGAAGCTTATCCATCTTCAGCGATAAGTGGCAATCTCTTCAGAGAAGCTTATCCATCTTCAGCGATAAGTGGCAATCTCTTCAGAGAAGCTTATCCATCTTCAGCGATAAGTGGCAATCTCTTCAGAGAAGCTTATCCATCTTCAGCGATAAGTGGCAATCTCTTCAGAGAAGCTTATCCATCTTCAGCGATAAGTGGCAATCTCTTCAGAGAAGCTTATCCATCTTCAGCGATAAGTGGCAATCTCTTCAGAGAAGCTTATCCATCTTCAGCGATAAGTGGCAATCTCTTCAGAGAAGCTTATCCATCTTCAGCGATAAGTGGCAATCTCTTCAGAGAAGCTTATCCCCCTATCATCCTTTGGTGTTAGGGTTGATCTTGTTTTGCTCCATCATTCCTTTTGGTGATGGGTCCGACATTCTTTTGGTGTCATGACTAGCGCGTGTTTCCACCATCCTTTTGGTAGTAAGTCCCTTATATTCTTTGATGACAGGAAAATGTGTGTGAGTTTACCATCGTCCTTTTGGTGATGGGTATCTTTCTTTGGGTGTCAAGTTTTCTTTGTTAACATCCTTTTGGTGTTAGCGACCTTTGCAAGGTATCCAGTATTTCATTCCCAAGTATCTTACTTCTTGTTGGACAAATTCAGGGTCTTCTTTTTTATCTAAATCATCTTCTACCTCGAAAGAATAAATGCCCATGGCATTTCATCTTACTCGGTTTAAGTCAATTAGATAGGGGCAGCTGTCATACCCCAAATTTGTCCTACTCATGGTGCACTAATTCAAGTATTGTGTGAGGTTCGAATTAGGATTTTCGTATCAGAATCAAGTTGTCAAGCAAAGTGATCAGGTCAAAGGATAATGGCCAGAAATTTATGACTAAATCTTTAAGTCATGCTTACCTTATTAGACTGTTTCAAACTTCAAATCAAATGCTCTTAAAACAAGTCTGGAGCCATTTTTTTGTGTCATGTGTGTGGGGCTTCATCAGTGGTCTGAATGACAAGAGTTTGAATCAAATGAGCCAATTGTCCTTCAATCGAGTTTCTCCTGAGGATTAGCAGATTCAGTGTGTGTGCAAGCATTGATGAAGTGGTTAAAATCTCGCTATTGGTATGAGGATTTAGTCAGAGTTTTTGTTCAATCAAGATCATGTTAAGTTGGATTCAAGGTCGTATTGTGCAAGATTTGTGGCATGTCAGGTTCGAGTGTCAGGATTTAAGGTGTTGTTTAGATGTGGAGGCACATATTCATTACATATACTCGCTCCCAAATCACTTTCTTAATCCATTTCATTCACATTCCAATCCAATTCATCAAACTCGTACATATTTAATTTTAACCCACTTCACATTTTATTTTCAAAATTCATTCATCACCAATTTGTTTATCCTTTTATTTTTATCCATTCTTATATCCAAAGTTTCCAAATATTCAATCCATAAATATTCCATACTATAATCCGAGTTTTCTTTTTTTTTTTTAGTTGACAACAATCAATAATATTAATCGTGTTAGTTTCTACACGAGGTAACCGTCCCATCATTTTGAAATGAAAGAGTGAGTCTATAGTTATATTATTCACTATGTGAAGGTAACTGATTGACTAGTCAAGCCGTGTGATATACCTATGTACACCAACAAACCACTATGGCACTTCCTTGTTCAAATTTTCTACAAAAAAACCATTTAAAATATCCAAGCCCATTTTTTAAGTTCATTGTTTTGTATTTCTACTTTTTTTCTTTTTTACAACCAGTATGACAAAAGATAAAAGAATACATGTACATCACCCAAAGCCACTTGAAAGCTACTGCACATACACATTAATCTAAAACCCAGCCGTGTCACCTCAACTGTACCAACCCTTGCCACTTTATTCCTGCACCCTGCTGCCACAAAACTTGCACCACAATGAGACAAAATCCT
The DNA here is from genome assembly GCA_963859935.3 of Lathyrus sativus. Classification (NCBI taxonomy): domain Eukaryota; kingdom Viridiplantae; phylum Streptophyta; class Magnoliopsida; order Fabales; family Fabaceae; genus Lathyrus; species Lathyrus sativus. Next base: position 534,581,714 of record OZ012736.1, read on the forward strand.
TGAACTACACAACCCGCCAAACCTGCTCTCAAACATGCTACAATTCTGCACCTCAATCACAACAATGATTCACTTTTGCACACCCTGTACCAAGGTATCAGACCAGGTTTTTTGCACCAAAATTACAAAGTCATGCTGCTACTTTCCTGCATCAATAAAGACAGTGTCACTAAAATGAAAAGTAGGGATGTAGCAGTATCTGCAGTAAAAAACCTTAACACTAAATTGGAAGGAAAATAAACTAGTCAACACACAACTCAGAGCACAGCAACCAAGGACGGGAGGTAGAGGACTATGTTTGAGGATTCAAAAGAAATAAAAGGAGAGGGAGTTGGACCATAGGAGGGGGGCTTCTGCATGAGAAAAAATAACAATCTAGAAGTTGCAGCAACAGAAAAATCATCTAAAACCAAACACAATATCAGATCTCAAAACTGATACAAAAATTTCATCCAAGATCACAAAACAGATATCATTCATCCATAATCTCAAAACAGATATCATTCATCCATAATCTCAAAACAGATATCATTCATCCAAAATCTCAAAACTGATACAAAAATTCATCCAAAATCACAAAACAGATGCCATTCATCCAAAACCATCAAACAGAATCAGAAGTTTTCATCAGCATTAGGAGTTGCGAAGAGGGAAAGTAAAATCAAAGAAAGAGATTCAAGTTCATACCTGGATTCCAGTTTTGTTTGAGGTAAATATATTAATCCTTCGCATCCCATTTTCCTCTGTGTGTTGATTTGAACTTGTGATTTTGAACTTCCATTTTATCTTAGAAACACACATCCCTGATTAATCACATGCCTAGATTAGCTTTGCTCCTGGATTATGTTTTGTTTATGTCCGTTGCTTGCGTCTGTTTGCGGTATACGGAAGTCTCGTTAGTTTTGTTTTCCTGCGTTCTGTTTGGAGCTTCATTTGGGGTTAGGAAGGGGTAAGGAGGGGTTTCGTTCTCTCGTGGCCCGCCCCGCTGCATCCTTAAAACCACAACAACAGTAAAACAGTAGTGTGAATTTTCATAAAAAGAAGAAAATTGGAAACAAAAAGAAGAAAGAAACCACATGATCACTTTCTAATTTCTTCATTTATACCATAAGTTTACAATTAGCTCTTGCTCTTTGAGTTGTGTTTTGTTTATCTCCATGTTTGCGTCCGTCTGTGGCGCCTTTCCATCTCACCTCGTTTGTTCTGAGGGACTGTTAAGCCGATAACCATAAGCTGAAAGCTTCTTCTGTTTGTCACATTAACAAGTAACACAGCCGTGAGTGAAAGTAGGCAAAAATCGAAATTTAAAAAAAACAAAAAGGGTTATGCGGGAAAAATGGAAACGAACCCTTTGTCTTTGGTTGATGGTGAGTTCTCGCAGAAATGTCGTTATCTCGTCGAACGTTTTCAATTGCCAAGTTGCTCGAATAACAATACACGCACCATGGATTCCTAATTCAACACAAACTTCCACTTCTCCAAACCGTTCTCAACCAAACAACCAACAAACTCCAAAATCGCACAAAAACAGCATAACATCCTCCACATCATCAGCCTCTTCACCCATCAAATATTTTTCTCCCTAAACTCTGCTTCAAACTCACACGCAGCTATCACTTGTTTATATGAAACAACGTTTCAACCCTTCATCTTCTTCACGCTTCATCTTTTCTTCTAAACTTCCTTCTTCTTCATCCTTCAATATCAAAAACCTTTCAAACTTCCATCTCTAACACCCTTGTTATTTCAATCTTCGCGTTATCAAGAACCCAGAAATCTAACCGAAGATACCTCCACCTTCATCATTTTCCCACTACCAAACATACACTGTAACATAACATCCCCTATTTTATCTTTTCAAACACAAACAAGGTGATGCCACCATGTTTCTTCCATATACACTTGCCACTGCCCTGTCACTGAAACAACAAAACAAACGCCAGAAAACCACTTTAAACCTTTTAAACCTATCCCGACCGTCTTCAAAACTTAATCACCAACAACCTTCAAATACTTACCAAAATCTCCACCACAGTTTCAAACCTCCAACGCTTTTTCTAAGAATCTCAGCTTCCTTCCCAAACATTCTTCATCCTCACCGTCGCTCTCCAACCTTCAAGCAATTTTTGTCAGAACCTTCAAACTTTTCTTCAAGCTTCAACCATGAATCAAACTTTCAAACTCCATGACTTTCGAAACACAACTATCACCGTAAACAAACTCACGATCTGGGTTCTCAAACCTACTTCCGTAAACTCGGCAAGCCACCGCTACCTTCCATCATCAATAATCATAAACCACCGTAACCAACCGAAAATCACCGTTTCTCAGAAACCCACAACAATCTTCAATCTCCATCTCTGGAACTCTCTACACAACCGCTCATTCACCGCCGGCGAACCACAAAGCGAATCTTTCAACAACGAACCCCTAAGAACCCCATCGCCATTTTCACCGATGAAGCCCCTTAACGAACATCCCCTGTTCATCTTGTCGAAACCCCAATCCTCATTCCATTTCACAAACCGTCAAAACCTCCATACTGTCGTCTTCAAACATCCTTTCAAAACGAATCCAGGACAACGACCGAAATCCTTCATTTTTCAACCGATAACAAACTGGTTCAGACCAAAAATCATCCCCAATTTCATTTTCGTTTTACCCAACAATCACAATCCACAACCTCAAAATCCAAAACCTTTCTTCAGCAAACCTTCCTCCACCGTAAATCTTCAACAAACCCTTGAAATTGCCGCACAACAAACTCGACGCAATCACCCATCCGGAACCCATTTATGTGTTAACAACCCCATTTAAGAAACAACCCAGTAAACTTCAAACACAAACCCACCGCGAATCAATACACAAATCCTCAACCACCTGCAAATCGAATCACACTATTTTTTCTCCACTCAACTACCGAAATATTAACCTTCAGAAACTCCATTCAAACCTCCTCACAAACTCAAACCCAACATCGCTTATCAAAACTCCCTCCATAAATTCTCAATCAGTAATACCCATAACCTGTTAACCAAAGCCAACAGGGCTCAGACCCAAAACCAAAGAAAGTGAGATGAGAGACAAAGATATCAAAACCGAGCCATAACCCCAAAGAGAGGCAGGAATTGGTGAATTGCAAACCTATTTCGAAGTATCGTGAGGGCAACGTGATCGGGATGTCCGTCGCGTGCTTCATTTTTTTCGCTCGTCGACTTAAGGTTGAGAGCCGTTTGGGGGAATTAGCGTCTATTTCGCCATTTTCGCATCTGGGAAGAGAGTTTGTTGACGAAGCGAGTTTGGCTGGTGACCGGATTTAGTTTGCTTTTAGGGTTTTGCTTTGAAGTTTGCTGGGTTCGTAGACCCTTAATGAAGGATCTGATCCACATTTGTCGTTCTTGTTTTTTTAAATTACTTTTTTTAAAATATGTATATATTATGTTTTTTTATTTTCACAAATATATTAATTCATTTAGTTAATATTATAATTCTCTAAAAAAGCCATTTTTATTTTTTGTATATATTATTTTCATGATATTTAACATATTAGCTTTATTTTATTTTAGTAGTATAATAGGGTTATATATCTATATATATTAGTTCCTATTTTATTATTATTTCTATTTAAAATTTCTTATACTTTATTTTTTAAAATTGAATTCCATTTCGCATTTGTTATTGGGCATTTTGTCCCATTTCATCTGTTTTGGTCGATGACGAGACCTCCGTAATTCATTACCAGTCAAATTATTGACAGGTAATGTTGGATCGGAGACCACCTCTTTTCTCTCTTCATTACTTGTCCCGACTCGATTCAAAACTTTGTCAAACAATTTTCAAAATCAAATTATCTTTGCATTGAATTAAAAAGAGGGGATTAAGTGTAGACTTTCTTCCCCTCCGAGTGTTGGGATACCCACTGTAGTGAGGGTGGTTCCGACACTCGTCTTTCAATACGAAGACGCTTCCCGTCCATTTTCAAATCTCATCTCTTTAAAATCATCTCTTTGTATTGAAATTCGACGAGAGGATTGGGTGTAGACCCCTTCTTCTTCGAGCGTAGGGATGCCCACTGTAGTGAGGGTGGTCTCGACACTCGTCTTTCAATACAAAGACGCTTCCAACATTTCCTCATAAAACCTCGGTCTCGTACCGAGTATACTTTCAGTAATAAATTGATTTCTCTTTGTATCGAATTAAGAAGAGAAGATTGGGTGTAGACCTCTTCTTCTCCGAGTGTTGGGATGCCCACTGTAGTGAGGGTGGTCTCGACACTCGTCTTTCGATACGAAGATGCGACTTTATCCACCATCTCGCTTTCACAACTTCCTTCCACAATTTTCACACCTAAAACCTCGGTCTCGTACTGAGTGCATTTTCAAATCTTTTCATAACAAAAACTTGAATGGTCGTGGAGTGGTTAGGCGTAGGCCTTCTCCTATCCCGAGTGCTGACGTTTACCGTAGGGTTCTCTGTCGCAAAGCACTTACCCTTCAAAACCAAAAAAAACATCATTAATAAAAGAATGAAGTCCTCTTCGCATTGAATTAAAGAGAGAGGATTAAGTGTAGTCTTCTTCCTCTCCGAGTGTAGGGACGCCCACTGTAGTGAGGGTGGTTTCGACGCTCGTCTTTCAATGCGAAGACGCCTCGTTCGCCACACCCTTTTATAACAAAAACTTTGAGACAAAGAATTGGGTACTACCCGTAGGGGTTACTATCCGAGGACATGTCTCTCCCCCTAAAAACAATCCAATCAATCAAACGTGACTCCTTGCCCCGCGTGGCGAAAACTAATCAATCTTTCAAAAAGGATATGTTACGTCCGTTCTACCGCAAACAGGTAACGCCTAAGTCTCCAACGAGCGAGCAGCAAAACACCTAACTGCTAGAATGCGCACGATAGCATCATCCATAAAAAACATCAACACACCGTAGGCCGAACTACGGCTGCTCTGATTCTTTACTTTTTCAAGTAAAGATACGTAGGCACAAGGGCCACAATCCTTGCCGAGCACACTTTCCCCCCATATCGGTAGTTCCCCGAACTACGTCGACTCTGACTTTCTCACATTTATAGAGAATACGTAGGCATAGGACTGGGAAGTCCTACCGAGTCTGTTCTTTCTTTTTTTCTTCCCCGTTCTCTCTTTCCTCCTAACTTTCTTGTTTCAAACCCTTCTTTTACCCAGTGGAACTTTCTTCTTATAGCATAATATTTAGGCAAATAAATTCACACATCGACAAACAAAAGGTTCCCAGCGAGTACGATGGATGCGAGGGGTGCTAATACCTTCCCTTCGCATAACCGGCTTCCGAACCCGTTCTTGGTTACAAGACCATCTTATCCATCTCTTTCTTAAGGTTTTCTCGATATTTTCCTTTCCCCTCATGGGATAAATAAAGTTCGGTGGCGACTCTTCTGTCTATCCTTTTCGCCTCCCCGTCGTTGCGCGACGCATTTTTCGAGTAGCGACACACGTGCTTCCCAATCACCTTTGACTTGACTGATCACTAATGCGGAGTCCCCATACACTTCCAAAATCTTGATTCCATGATCAATAGCGGCTTCAATTCCGAAGATACATGCCTCATATTCTGCCATATTGTTGGTACACTCGAAACATAACCTTGCGGTGAATGGAATATGGAAACCAGTAGGAGATGTGATGATTGCCCCTATTCCATTGCCTTGAGCATTTGCGGCGCCATCGAACACGAGCGTCCATCGCGATCCTGGTTCGGGTCCGTCATTTGGTCCTAATGTTGCATAGTCTCTGACAAACATGATGTCTTCATCAGGGAATTCAAAACGCATGGGCTGGTAATCTTCCATAGGTTGGTGAGCAAGATAGTCAGATAGCACACTCCCTTTGATAGCTTTTTGTGAGACGTACTGGATGTCATATTCAATTAGTACCATTTGCCAACGAGCCACTCGTCCGGTGAGAGCAGGCTTTTCAAAAATGTACTTGACCGGATCCATATTTGATATCAACAATGTGGTATGGGTCAACATATATTGCCTTAGGCGTTTGGCAGCCCATGCAAGTGCGCAACATGTCTTTTCCAACATTGAGTATCTCGTTTCGCAGTCGGTGAACTTCTTGTTTAGGTAGTAGATAGCGTGCTCCTTTCTACCTGTTTCGTCATGCTGCCCCAACACATCCCATGGATTCTTCCAGAACAGTTAAGTACATGATGAGAGGTCTTCCTGGCACGGGAGGCATCAAGATCGGTGGCTCTTGCAGATATTCTTTAATTCTCTCAAATGCTTTCTGGCAGTTGTCATTCCACACGATTGCTTGATCCTTGCGAAGCAACTTGAATATTGGCTCACATGTGGCTGTTAGGTGAGATATGAATCTAGCGATGTAGTTTAATCTCCCTAAGAAACCACGAAACTCCTTCTCAGTCCTTGGAGCTGGCATATCTTGGATAGCTTTTACTTTGTCAGGATCGACTTCAATTCCTTTTTGGCTCACGATAAAACCTAGCAATTTACCAGATCTTACCCCAAAAGTGCATTTATTCGGATTGAGCCTTAGCCTGAACTTTCTTAGTCTTGTAAACAGCTTTTCCAAATGGATGAGATGTTCCTCTTCAGTTTTGGATTTTGCAATCATATCGTCGACATACACTTCGATCTCTTTATGAATCATATCATGAAAGAGAGTTACCATCGCTCGTTGATATGTTGCGCCAGCGTTCTTTAGACCAAATGGCATAACCTTATAGCAGAAGGTTCCCCAAGGGGTGATGAAGGTAGTCTTCTCCATATCTTCCGGAGCCATTTTGATTTGGTTGTATCCGGAGAAACCATCCATGAAAGAGAATACAGAGAATTGGGCCGTATTATCCACTAACACATCAATATGTGGCAGCGGAAAGTCATCTTTTGGGCTGGCTCTATTCAAGTCTCGGTAGTCGACACACATCCGCACTTTACCATCTTTTTTAGGAACAGGTACAATGTTGGCGACCCATCGAGGATATTTTGATACGGCCAAGAATCCGGCATCAAGCTGCTTTTGCACTTCCTCCTTAATCTTAAGGGCCATGTCAGGTCGAGTTCGTCTCATCTTTTGTTTTATAGGCGGGCAATCCTCCTTGAGTGGCAGTTTATGCATCACAATGTCAGAATCCAATCCAGGCATGTCTTGGTATGACCAAGCGAACACATCTGCATATGTGCATAGGAGCTCGATCAGTCGTCTCTTCACACTCTCTTCTAGAGCAGCGCCTACCTTGATCTCTTTCTTATCTTCCTCAGTTCCGAGATTGACAACTTCTACTGATTCCTGATGCGGTTGAATGACCTTGGTTTCTTGCTTTAATAATCTGGCCAACTCTTCGGGGAGCTCACAATCTTCTTCACCATCCTCATCGGCGTGGTAGATTGGGTTGTCAAAGTCATATGGAACCGTAGCAGTATCATTATCAATGGAATCCAGG